>JARHVA010000613.1:1277500-2026250 GCA_037957365.1 Torreya grandis | reverse complement strand
GAGGTAGGTGTCAAATGAGTTCTAGTCAATAATGGATCAAGATTAAACATTTAAAACACCTCTTTTTTATGTCTTCTTAATATACATGTTATAGATTTGTATCCTTCTAATATGATCATCACTAGGTTTGATAATATTCCACATAAATTTTTAGGTCAAATCACATTTAACCTTATACTGGGGCCTATAACACTACCTACAACATGCCAAGTTATGCCTAATGATCTTAATTATAATCTCTTTCTTGGAAGACCATGGATTCACACTATGCACCCAATTATATCCAATTTACATGCATGTTTAAAATTTAGAGATATGTAGGTCATATATCTACATGTCCTATACATAAAGAACCATTCAAGTACTATCTATATACAAAGCTTTCACATAATTGTATTCCTCACATGGATTTTGATATAACATCATTCCAATCTATAATTCAAAGTACATATACAACTCCCCTAGTTATTTTTAGCACATAGGATAATAAGTTCACTTCAGATTTTATGCTATGATATTTCTAGAAGACAAGCTACACAAGATAGGGCCTTGGTAAACATGAGTAGGGAATCCTTAATCCTATTGAAGCATATGATCAATAGGGTAGATAAGGACTTGGATATAGAAATAATACATCCAATGTTAGATCCTTTCACCATGATTCCCAACATGTCATGTTTTGTCTACCTATTCCATAGGTAGATGATACAATAAACCATATTTATACATTTTTAATTGTTTACCCTAAACTTATTGATGATACAATTTCTCTAGATCTACCCATTCTTGATGAGTTCACTAATGATGAGGCTATTTTAGAATTCCAAGGTGTATATGAAGATTTCCCTTCAATATATCATAAGAATAGGTTTACTCATTCCATAAGTACACATGCATACTTTGGAGAGTATTCAAATAAATTGAATGATATGTTACCTGACATAGATGATACCATCCCTACAACACCATACACTTTGGATCAATCTATGTTACTTAATGAAGAAATAATGGAATTCAATTATGGAAACAAAACTAATCCTCATATCATACTATTAGTTCTTTCCTTACATAAATCAGAAGACATAGATATTCATCAAATTTTTAGATATTTCCCTAAGGTATTTACTTGGGCTTATTCTGATATGCCTAGCATTGATCCCTAAATCATAGTACAAAAAATTACATTACATCTTGATGCCAAGACATTTAAAAAAATATTTGAAAAATGCATCCTAAAGTTTCCTTTCTTGTTAAAGATGAGATCTAATAGTTGTTAGATGTTAGTTTCATTCGACTAGTTACTCATCCATATTGGGTTGATAATATTATTCCTATTATAAAACTTATGGCCAAATTTGATGTTGTTGTGATTAGAAAGACCTCAAAAAAGCATGTCGCAAAGATGAATTTATTTTACCCAACATTAATATGATATTTGATTCCACATCTGACTATGAGATGCTCTCCTTTATGGATGGTTTCAATGGATACAATAAAATCAAGATTTACAAAGAATATAAAGAAAATACTTGTTTTACTACACCATGGGACACTTTTTGCTATATTTTCATGACATTTGGATTAAAAAAATGTAGGTGTAACTTAATAATGTACTATGACACATATCTTTCATGACCCTCATTCATAAGATAGTCAAAGATTATGTTGATGATTTGTTTAAAAAATCAAAAGAGTGACAACATCATGCAGTATATTTTCAATAAATTTTTGATAGATTCAAAAAATACAATGTGCAACTCAACCCTAAGAAATGTGTCTTTGGAGTTTCCTTGGGGAAAATTTTGGGATTGATTATATCTCAATATAGTATAGAAGTTGATCCTAAGAAGGTTAAAGCAGTCATGTATATGCCTCCTCCTACCAATATAAAATAACTTTACTCCCTCGAAGGAAAAGTTTAGGAAAGTCATCAATTTAAGGCACAATTCATAGATAAAACCCAATCATTCACTAGACTAATTAAAAAGGATGTGAAATTTGAATGGGACATCACATGTTAAGAGAGATTTGATACACTTAAGAAATACTTACTCAACCCTCCTATCTTGGTCCCACCCATACCTGGTAAGCCATTTATGCTTTACCTCTTAGTGGTAAATCATGCACTGGAAACACTCATAACACAACACAATAATCATCATAAAGAAATAACCAATTACTACATCCATCATACACTAATTGATTATGGGTAAAATTGTCTAGTAATTGAAAAAAATTGCTTAGCACTTGTATTTACTACTCAAAAACTCTAACATAAATGATTGACAATGAGACACAAATCATTATGAAATTTGATCCTTTAAAATTCCTCATGTCAAAACCGTAGCTCTCAGGCCGTATTACCAAATAGGTTGTTACTTAAAAAATTTGACCTCAAGATCATTTTATAAAAATCAATAAAAGGATAGATAATTATAGATCAATTGGTAGTAGCTCCATTACTAGATACAAATCCTATTAATGATGATTTGAAAGATGACTTCACAACATATAATACCACTTCAGATACATGGATAATATTCTTTGATGGTTCTAGATGTGTATCTAGTGTCAGAGCTAGAATTGTTTTCATCAAACTCTTGGGACACAAAGTACCTCTTGCATATTGATTCAATTTTTCATGCACTAACAGCATCGCTGAATATAAAGCTCTTAGCTTAGGCCTTCATACATATCAAGATCTCAAGATTAAATAAATAAAAGTTTATGGGGACTCCCAATTAACTGTTACTCAAGTTATAAATATCTACCAAATAAAAGAAGAGTACCTAATTCCTTATAAGAACATGGTTTAATGTCTACAAGATCAGTTTGATAATTTCTCTATTGTGAACATCCCATGTAAAGACAACCATCATGTTGATGTAATGGCCAATGCTGCATCATCGATCCCTATCAATATAGATGTGGATCAAGATCTTTTTACTATAAAATGATTATAATATCCATCAGTGTCCCATGCAAATATTATCACTCTAAAAGTCCTAGTAACCACTCACAATATAACACCATCTAAAAGGTTCTCTAACATATACAACTTTTTGAATAGATTTATTACACCTGATACTTTCACAAAAAATGAAAAGTGTAAACTACAATGAAACTCCCTTTGATATTTCATCATTGACAATGATTTATTTAAGATATATTTTTATGAACACTTAATTCGATGCTTGATAACTAAGATAGATAAATTGGCTATTTAAAAAATACATGACAATGAATGTGGTAGTCATTTCAGCAATAAAACAATGTCACACAAGTTACTCAGACAAGGTTACTATTGGCCAACAATGGAACAATAATGTCAGGAATATGCCAAATTATGTAAAAAATATCAATGCCATGGAAAATTACACCATGTACCTTTACAACAGCTTCAACTCATCATATCCTTATGGCCATTCATGTTATGAGGCTTTGATCTGATTGGTAAGATAAACCCAAAATCTATAGGAGGTCACAAATTCATTATCATAGCTACATACTATTTTTAAAAATGGGTAGAAGCCATCCCATTAAAATATATAAAAGGAGAGGATATTTTCCATTTTATAATGATTAATATCATTTCCTATTTTGGCCTCCCAAAAACCATAATTATCAATAATGGAACCTCTTTCAAGAATAAAATAGTGAAAAAGTTTTGCACTAAATATAAAATATGGCACATGTTCTTTACTTCATATTACCCATAGGGTAATGGTCAAGTAAAAACAATAAAAAAGACAATCAATAATATTCTCAACAAAATAATTACCAGATTTGGTGATGAATAACACAATCAACTTGGCTATGTACTATGGGCTTAAAACACTAACATACACACACTAACAAGAGCTACTCCTTATTCATTAGTATATGGCACATAATCTATCATCCTATTGGAATTATAATTCCCTTCTTTATGAGTATATTTAAAATATATCATCATAGATAATCATTACAAATAGAGATGTCTCCATGAAATAGAATAATTAGATCACACACATATCCAAGCTACAGAGCATATCATAAACAAATCTAGATAACCTATGATAATTGAGTCCATAATAGGGAAATCAAAATCAATGAATTAGTTTTAAAGGAAAATCTCAAAAATTTCAATGCCAAGGAAGAGAACAAAGGCAAGCTTAAACCAAATTGTCTTGGACCATACATCATCACATAAAATCTTAGCCCAAAAGTATACCATGTAGCTTCACTTGATGGCAAGACATCAAAAATCTATTGAACATCATGCATCTAAGGAGTTTTTACATATAAGAAATGCACTATTCATTTTCATTTACTTGTACATAGTTCATTTTCATATTGTTTGTACATAGTTTATATCAAAAAAACATAAAAACAATATAAGATGCTAAAATATAAAAACTTTCAAATATTACTCAAAAAACATAAAATTTATAGATTGTATGCATTGCTATGTTTACACTTCTTATATTTTATAGATATTACACATGTTAGATATCTTAGTATATTTAGTTTTATCATACATACATGCTTCACTTATTCTTGTTGAGTGGTTATTGATTGCTTATGGGAATCAAGTCCACTACACTGATCGAGACTTGCTATCATCTACCCATTGGTGGCATATACACTGATTTAGGATTATTCATTTGATACATCTACCTACTTAGGGGAATACTATACACTATTTCTTTTACTATGTTATATCCTTACATTATATACATTCTAGTTTTAACATTGTTATATCTTGATATTGATCATTGTTAATCGTACTCAGCTTTTTTGCCAACTATCACTAGTTTAGAATCAACATATATACATCCTAACTCTTACATAGATTTTTACTACATTCATGCATGCTTTAATTTATAGCTTTCCTAGTTTAGACTTAATTGTACATTCTATGATTCTTCTATTCAAGGGAATTTGAATATCCCATTCCTCTTTGGCTCTACACCACCTCTATTCATATATGCCTTGGACATGTGCCCATGTCCCTTGTGTGTGCTTTACTAATTATGTATATGAACATTTGAACATGTCATTTTATGTGGATATAATCCAACTTACTTGTTACTTGCATATGTGGACATTTGAACATGCCCTTATATGTCTTCTTTTCTCAGATTTAGTGACATGTGCCCATGTCCCTTGTATTATGGACCCTTTGCCTATTTCACGTGCATCATGTGTTTTGTATGTATGCTTTATTATATGAATCATGGGCACACCACTTGTATTTTATTGTTACATAAACTAGTTCTTGATGCCATGAGGGACCTCATGCATCTATCCTTCCTACTTGGGTGTTGTGATGGACATCATGCCCCAACCCCTAGGTAGATAATCAGATTTGGTATTATACACATTGATTACATCTATTTTTACACCCTTTTGGAATGCTAGAGACAACATAAATCTTACATCACATACTTATGATTAGATTCTCTTACATTCTAATGTTATGTTTGTATGTTGTATTGGATTATCAAACAATTATCATATATGCTTTGGCTAACACACATTTTATAGAGCTATTTATTTTGAGGACAATTATTGCATAGGTTTAAAAAATACCCTCAAAAGAGGGGGAATTTATAGGGGTTTGTCATAGAGATCAAGCTCCTACATTGCATTCATAGAACATTTTTTAGCACACAAGTTTAATTTTAAAAAATCAAACATAGGTAAAACATAAGAAAAAATAAGGAATCAAAAATTAAGTACCTTGACTCAAATTTTAGACTAGACAACATTAGTGCCTAGATAGGGACACTAGAACCACATGGATCTACTATCTAATATATGGCACTAATTCTAGTAGCCTAATTTTTAGGACATTTAGATTAACTAGAATATTACACTAGGTATAGTACAAGTTTGTACATATACAACTACAGGTTTGATAGTTATGCTTAGATTTTACTTAGATTCACACCAACTCAACTTAGATTCATGTCAATTACTCAAATTAGGGGTATAATGTGTGGAATTATCATTCCCATATTTAGTTTAGATACTCAAATATAGTCATTACAACTTAGTCCATAATCAATATATTTAGATATCAGATTGGGGATATGTGTGCAATACATTATTTCTATATGCTTAGTTACACATAGGTAGATCAAATGGAATGACAAACTCTATGTAATTATATATGATTTATACACTTGACATCATATTCAAATTTGTCACCATTTTCATGTCTTACTCCATTTCTAGTGGTTGGCATTCTTGAGTGGCCTAGAGCCACCTAATGTACCTGAGTGGCTGCAGAGTTGACATACATAATTAGATATTTCTAACCCTTTGTATAGTTTAATTTAAAATGCATCTATTACACATGCGTGGGAAATGATGGATTCATATCTTTTTTGAGTTATTAATCCACCTATATGAGAGGGTTGTACATACTTTCAGTCTAATCCATGCTATTCATAGGTCATGATCAACCAAATAGGGGTGGGCAATGATGGATTCAAAACTAGATTGAGTTCTTGAACCACACACACATAAGGATTGAGAAAGATATCATCTTAGTTGAAGCTATTAAATGATTTGATCACTATATACATGCATACACATAGGTTATCACTTGATTCATGCATTTTTTTGTGTATCTAATAAGATATATTCATTCCTTTCCTCTTTCACATCTCTTTACATAGTTTTAATCAATTATTTATTTATTAAACATAGTCTCTTGATTTTGATATCTCTTAAGTAAGGAATGATTTATGATAATTTCACTTTAAGGTCATGATTTTTATCATGTTTCATATACATAGACCCAACCTCAAACTCAACTTCACAAGCTTCACTTCCTATGTAAGTTTAGGTATGCTTCTTTTTCCTTTATACTAGTCATTTTGCTTTATTGGATTTTAAGCATAAATGGGGGGAATATAATCACCTAAAAGTGGTATCTGAGTGATAAGAGTGATACTTTAGATAACCTATCCCTATCTTACCCCTAGACCTATCCTAGAGCCTTTTATCACACTAATTCAACCTTTGTGCAGACCATAGGTGTCCATAGTCAACTAAAACATAGTCTCAAAACATCATTTCCTAATCTTGGTCCTTTGTGCCCAACAAATTTTTAGCTAGACATTAAAACCACAATAAGGACACTATATCCATGTGGCACTAGTGTCCCCAAAATGGTGATAATGTCTTTTACACTATCTTTCTTGAATGGATATATTTTCAAAAGTAAAACCCTTCTAAGGTTGGCCTAAGGATATTTTATTATCCATACAAGCTAAAAAACACTATAAATACATGAATTTTAGACCTATATCCATTAAATATAAACGAGATAAAAAAAATACCTATTCAAACATGAAAAAATCTGAGCAAAATCAAGGTTATTAATCCTTATTCTACCCTACTTATGCATACTACCATCTATAGTTGCCCTAAGCCTAGATTTTCTAGGTTTTCAATCTCAAACACAGTCAAGTCATTACTATCATTCTAGCATCACTTTAACTTGCACCAACACTTAGGTGGGGAGAACTACATTGAGATTGATCCCTCCTTAGAGTATTGGTATGTAGGAAACTCTTTTCATATTGGGGGTTGAGGATGTCCAACCTATCCTATTAACAAACACACATTTTAGCTCATGCCTTACATGTAAGAAATATTAAGATTTGCATCATAAATCAATTATTATAGTCACAATACAAAGTTTTAGGCTTTGTGCAACAAGAACAAAATGTAGAAACATAGGCACAAGTGTACCCATAATTGAGGAGCAATCCTACATAAAGGACACTAGCGTCATTTTTAAGACACTAGAGCCATATGGTACTACTATCCAAGTGTGACATTACTAACGAGTAGGGGTTATAACATATGAATCTAATTGATGACACTTAGACCTGTTCATATCTCAATTTTTAGCACTTAGATCTTTTGTATCAGGTGTTTTCTTGATAAATATTTTTCTACACATATTTATAGCTATTTTTATAAAGTTAAAGCTAGTCAAAATCTAAAATAAATAAATGGTTATTTACTGCATATTATTTCACTAATATAGACTACTTATCCCTTTAATCAAACATAGGATTTACATAGCTAAAACCTAAAAGGTTAAAACTATTACAATAGAAAAAAGAAACAAATAATCAAGCACAAAAATAAGTAAACACAAATTGAAAATAAAAACAATAGAAAGCATCTTGTTGCACAAGAGGAAAAACATATAAATGCACCAAGAACAATAAAAAATAATCATTATTGACAAATGCATAAATCCACCATAAAATAAGTAATTAGTGAATCATTTGTGCATGTGTGAAAGTAAGTCATTACTCTTGGGGATTTTGCTCCTAAGATTCATAGGGCAACTTGAAGGACAAGTTGATAACTTAGATGGAAAGGGGAATAAGAGAAAAAGGAAGGGGTGGTTGAGTTGTCTCTAAATTCCCCATGCAAGTGGATGATGCATATATAGTCCAATGGACTTTAGGACAAATTTAGTTCTCCTAGGGATGTGGGAAATAATTAAAATGATATCCTACAATGAAATGTGTAAGGAAGGCAACTCAATCTTGATAAATATAATAACTTCAATGCCATAAATAAGGGAACATGGTGTAGATCCTATTGGGGTTTGGGTATTGGTATGGTAGGCCCAAAGGGTAGGAAATAGTTGTAAATTCCAATCATGACCAAAAGCATTAACATAATTTTTAAGGATTTGGATCAGGGTTTTGTAATATGTTTCATCTTGGCCATTGCTTTGAGGAAAATATGCAATGTAGAAGTGTTTCTTGATATGGTATTTGGTATAGAGGGATTTGATATAATTATTTTTAAAGGAGATTAAATTATTCTAAATGAGATTAGAGGGAATGCCAAAGTGGTAAATGATATGATTGAGGATGAATTTTAAAATCTACTTACCTATTATGTAAGTGAGTGGAATGGATTCAACCCACTTTGTAAAATATTCAATTGTAGTAAGGATATATTTATGGCCATCTAAAAAATAAAGATTAATTTTCCCTACAATATCAAGTCCCCATGTGGAAAATGTCCATGGTATAGTGATCGACTAAAGTCATTGAGCTAGTGCATGAATGAGATTGGAATTTTTTTGACAAGCCACACACTATTTTACATAAGTACGTGAATTGGCATCCATAGTGGGCCAATAATACCTTGTATATAGGAGTTTACTAGAAAAGACCATTTCAATGGTGTGGACACTGAAAATCCATTTGTTTACTTATTTAAGTGCAAACTAAACACTACCAAATCTAAACAATGAAGTAGATTTCCATCATATTTTCTATGATAGATTATGGCAAAAAGTATGGTATAATGAGAGATATTATGAATGGAGGATTTTATTTCTTATGAAATAGATTAGAAGGGAGAATATGATAATGAGGATAGGAATATATCAGAGTACCAAGGTGAGATAGGACCAAAAATATCACATACCATTTCAGATTCAGAACATTCATGAGCTAGCCTTAAGAGATATTTAAAAAGGAACTGGTAATCTAGTGCATGATCTACAATTGCTATTAGTAAACCAATAATCACCATTACATCTATAGTCAGATTGTTGGCCCTTGGTATTTATTCAAATTGGATTTATTTAATTTTTTTTTAATATGGTCTACCATATGCTTGTAAGGAATAATCTTGTCATATTTAGTTTGGTATTACTCTATCACTTGGTTAATAATCACTCGAGACTCTCCATGAACATGTAATTTATTGATATTACATTATACTACTAGGTGAAGCCCTACAATGAGTGTTTCATATTATGCTATGTTTTTGTTACAAGAAAACCAACATGTAATGCTTTGGGAATGATATCCCCTTGTAGTGTTATGAATATAATACTAGCTCTGGATCCATGAGAAGTGTAGGAACCATAGAAGTAAGGGGTCTAGTGCTAAGGCTTAAAGGAATTATCATTTAGAGTCATGATTGACTCATTAGGGAAATTGAAAATGAGTGGATTCATATCTATCAAGGGTGATTCAAAAAAATTATCTATAATTTATTTAACCTTAATGGCCTTTTGATGTACATATTCAATCTCAAACTCACTTAACACCATGATGCATTTGTCCATATGACTAGTCAAAGCTACCTTAGAAAGTAGATACTTAAGTGGGTACACTTTGGAAATTATAATGGTCTTGTTTTTGAACATATAATTTTGCAACTTTTGGGCTAAAAATACCATTTATAACCAATATTTTTTAACTGAACCATAATTCTGTTCAATATATACTAATGTGTAGCTTAAGTAATATATGTTGATAAATTTTGCTACCATTGATCAAGGTTGCTTATGTGAAAATATTTAAGAAGGATAAAATAATGAATATAAGAATCATAAATTTTTCCAAAACATCATAAAACCTTCATCAATCCAAAACCATGTTTAGGAACAACTCACATGTTCAAATTTTGGCAGAAGTTTCTTCTATTCCTCTAGCAATCTAGTAAGGGAAAATTTTAAAATTTTAGTTAATGAAGGATAAGAAGATTTGGTTATAATGGAATTAGGAGAAATATAAGGGCATATTTACCTCTATATTCCATGTATTTTTTTTAGGTTAAAGGGGATTAACTTTATGAACAATCATTAATAAAGGAAGGTGTTCTAAAAGCCTTCTAAAACCCCAATAGCTCAATTTTAGGAGATGTGATTGCATTTTTGAGTTATTTGTTGAAAATGAAAAATAATGTGAGATATTACAGGAAAAAAATAAAATTATTATATCTTAATAAAAAAAAATTTAATGTAAATAATGGAGAAAGGTAAAGGTACATGTTGCAGGGTTTCAAACATGCAAAAGAGACAGTCAAGAAGGCATTTTTTGAGAGGTTTAAATGATTGTTTGAGCATATAAAATAGTTAAAATGATTAGAATGGAAATTAAAGGTTATAATTAAAAATAATTATGTATTTATGCCTCATAAATATCAATAAGATACCAAAGTACAGACCTACATGCATTCATAAATGAGATTGTGCAAGTTAGGAAACACTAAAAAGTGCATATTTTAAATTTTATTACATGAAATCTCTTGAAAATTTGCTTTTATATATATTTTTATGTTATTAAATGTTTAAATTTTTTTTAATGTCTTTAATATACCTAAAGAGAGAGAAAATATAAAAACATAGGTTTGTACCATGAAGGAAATCAGGGTTTTGGCTAATTTTGCTCATAAATAGAGTTAGAAATGAGTGTTTCATATATTTCAAAGGGACTAAAATGATTTTATATGGTGTATAATTAATTTAAAATTTTAATGAATTAATATACAATTAAAACCAATTCAAAATAGGCCCAGATCATAGAAAACATCTCTAGGTCACCTTGCGGGCAGCAAGCAAACACTTTTTTGTGAATTTTTGTTTGAGAGTTTGGTGAATATTTTTCAAGATTTTAAAATTTTTATAGGTATTAAAAATTGATACATATCCAATGATAATAATAATTTTTTTTTGAGGCCTATAAATTTTTTTACCCCAAATCCAAATCAGGATTTCTTGAGGTTTGGAAAGCAAAAAATGGCATTTTTGGAAGTTATATGTGGAGTTTGGAGATAAAAATTTGTTTTAAGGTCTATGACACCATGGTGATTATGTTTAAATACTATTTATACTCATTATATTTTCAAATAATGAAAATTCATCAAGTTTTAGGTTCTTATTATGCACTAAACAAACTTGTCAAGTTGGAGAAGATAAACAAATCCAAGAAGAACCAATATGGAGAACTGTGATTGTTCATCATCAAATAAAGCAAGGATATTTCATGAAGAGATAAAAAAATGAAACATGAATAATATCTCTCCTTATATTCCACCTTTGAGGAAGAAGATATTCCATAATCTCAATCAATGCATTAAAATCTTCAAAAACTTTGCCCAGTCAAACATGTGCGCTTGGCTATCTGGAGATAAAGAAGAGGTTAAGTGTTTATTTTTAAAATAGACTCAAGGTTATAAGAAGAGTTAAAAAACATCAACATGCAATCTCTCCACCCTTGGAGATAATTTTATAAAAATTCAAGTCAAACAAGAAGAAGCCTTTAATCAGCTCTAAGAAGGTGGAGAAGCAACTTGCAAGAATGAAGAAGTTCAGTTGGAGACATGATTAAGTCAATCAGACCTATTTTCAAGGAGGATAATCCTTAAACAAAAAACATGAAATATATATCCTTCTATGCCACCTTGGAGCTATTTTAGGAGGTTGAGAGAGAGAAACATGTATGTAAAATATAAGGAAGATAGATGAAGTCAAACTCTAAGATGCAAGTAAGATCATTGAATTTACTCACTAGATAGATGAAGAGTCTCAAGGAGATTTAATATGATATTTAAAAGGAGTTAATGAAGATAAAAAGGAGTTAATTTAAGATGATCAAGATATATTAAAGATTGAATACCATCAAAGTATGCATAATAACCTCTAACTTTTTCAAAACATTCAAACATGTTGATATCTCTCTCCTACATTATATTCCAAGAAAAGAATGTTTAAGATATAGATGTACTACATAGGAATTTGAAAGTTGAAGGTTGAGTTGAATTAAGAGTGACATATGACTATTATGATGACTCATTATTGGACCCAAAATTTTGGCTAAGTCCTTTACTAAAGAAGCATGACATAGAAGAATCATGACACATAAGAGTCATGATAGAAAATATCATGGCATGAGAGTCCAAAACACAAGAGGACCAAGTTAGAATAAATATGCATAATAAATGGAGAACATAAGAATGAAGGACTCAAAACACTGGTGGAAGACTTGGGGAGTGCATAGGAATCAAGATATAATTAGGGAGCAATTCATAGGGATGAAACAAACTAAGTCAAGAATAAATCTAACACTGGCCCACAGGAAGATAGGTGCTCAATGATGAGGATCCAACATCAAAAATAATTTAAGGGTACAAAGGCCCAGGTCATTAGTAAAAAAAATGTAATTTCTACCATGACTCAAGTCCATTGATTATCATTGGTGAATCACTATGAGTGTGATTATTACTGTAGCTACTTGGTCCAGGAAAACCAAGTCTAAATACCCTTGAATAGAATTTTGTGATGTTTTTGATTATTATTCCGTTGATGTGATTGTGGATACTTTTATTATATTGTTATTAATGTACTCAACTAGATGGTAGAGTTAAATGATTAAGTTGTGCCATGCATTCATTTATGTAACATGTGAATCTCTTTTCAATATGATGAATGGAACCTACATTACATGAATGTTATTGTTTTGATTATGATACAATGGTGTTGATCATTTTATATGTTAATTTTTAATTAACTAAGTTTAGGTCCACAATTATTGTGTATTTATTTTTCTAGTTAATCATTTAGTAAAGTGAATGAGTTCAAGTGCCATTATATATTAGTACACCTTCACATGACAAAACTAATGGTAACCAGTCCCTCATTACATGATTTAGGTGAGTGTGTGAGAAATCATTATTATGTGAAATGCCATCACACTATCACATTAGGTTTTAATCATTTTGGTGCAAAACTAAGGAAAATTTATGCCTACATAGAGAAAACAATCCCAATATTTTGGTACCATTATTAGGAAGCGTAGTGCTTGCTTGTATGATGGTGGAAAATGCTTGAGTGATTGTCACTTGAGAACACTAAGTGATGGATTACTAGTGTTGAAAATAAATTTGAAGTACCATTTCTTAAATCAATAATTTATTCATGCACGTGGGTTGAATAGAATATATACAATTCATTGTATGATACTTTTTTAATAGAGGTACCTATTCATCTACATGTTTGGATCACAGCCTATGCTTAATACCAATCAATAAATCATGGATGGAAGAAAAATTATAAATTAGAGCATCAAATGACTCCAACACGATTAGGAACACCTTAGATGCATGTTGTTGATTTTTGGTGGTGAGGGGTGTTAAATAGTTACATATTGGAGTATGTAGTTTTGATTTATTCTTGTCCAAAAGAAGCTTAGTTCCATTTTATCCAAGAACTACATGATCGATATCTCATACATTTCCCCCTAGAGGTGAAGAATCTCTTTATCAAATTTGGACTTGAGACTTTTTCCATGGAATACTAAACTCTTCCTTGCATGAGAAGTGTAGTTGGTGGGGGAATGTAGGGGTACTTGTGAAGAATTATCAGTTTAGTATGGTATCTAGTCGATGTGAATTATGGAAATACAAATATGATGAAGCTTAGTGAAGGGGTTTAGGTGGAAGCAACCTAGGAAGTGGATGGGAAGACTCTAAAGTGCTATAAGGATCTATAGGGAAGTGGAAGAGCATAAGGAGGAATATCCAACTTTTGAACCGCAATCAACACCAACTATAGTATATGCAACATAAATGAGCGAATAAGTGGTGATTAAAGAACTTGAGTTGGATCAACCTAATTCCCAACCATAGTGAAAGCTAATGATTTTGAGTTATATGATATAGTTGTACATAATTGGGATATAAACAACATAGATTCAAAGAGTGAACCTATGAGAGAAACATTAGTAGAACAAGTTTTATATACAAATGTGTTATCTATTTATTTTCCTTTGTAAAGTAATTTAATGGCCAAAAATTGGAATGCCTAGTGGACCTAACATAAGTAGTGGGTAAATTACTGGCCCAACTATATTTAATCAACCTACCTTAGCACCTAAAATCTTAAGTTTTTATGCTGCTACTAGAGATGCAAGAGGTGGACTAGGTGGTGGTCAAACTTATGGACTATGGGTAGGCAAAGGAGGTAGTGGTGGACTTCCCCCCAAGGAACAAGAGGGTTCAGAAGTGTTCCTCAACATACACCATTGTAATCACCTCAATTGACCACAACATACTATGAAATGATGCTCCATTTTAAGAGTATTGAGGTGTGGATAATTCCATAGATCATGTTCATAAGTGTGAACTTATATGAAAAATGCATGACATAACTTATTCTAAATGAAAATCCACCCTATTTGCAACCACCCTTATGGAACGTGAACATAAGCGTTACTAAAATTATTATCCTCTACAAGCTATAGTATATTATGATCAGCTTAAAGTAAAATTCCTCCAAGAATTTGACATTTTAGAGTTCAAAAAATAAATCATCATTGCATGAGAAGATATTAAATAAGAACTTATTGAGAGTATGTAAGAGTATGATGCACATTTTAAGACACTTATTTTAAAGCTCTCACTTGAGATAAATTATGCTCAACACACCCAATGGTTCATGGGAGGTCTATTTCTCCCCTTTAGATAAACATTATCTAAAAAACCTTTTACCAACTTGCATGAGGCCTTGGAAGCTACCATTGACACTGAAGCTATTAGCATTATTGACACAAGGATCAATCCTTTTAGGGAGGCTCAGATCACTACAATGGTATATTAACTAGAAAATCTTACTATACACAATGCTCATGACACTCATAGTGGCTTATGGTGTGCTGATTGTGAGTTCAAAAGCCATAGCTAGAATAATTATCCCTATAAAAACATACACACCATACTGAAGCAGTCATGTGAAATCTGCTAGGAAGAACACAATGTCTAAGCTTGTCCTTTGATACAACATGCCATTTAGTCAAATATGTCAAATTATTATAAGATATTCAATGCATCCACTCATGGTACCAATGATTATTGTCTCATTAGTGACATTCATGAGGTGCACATGCATGGTACATGTTATACCTTTTTTAAAAATAACCAAAAGAGTGGGGGTGGTTATTGTTGGTAAGGTTGAGGTTGAGGACATAGAGGTGCACACTTTCTTCCATGAACTTATTATAAGTGTGGTTCCCTTGAGCACTACTAGTGAGATTACTTCATCTATCCTACATGTGCCATATATAAAAATGAGCATTGTCTAGAGGAGTGCCTTGACTTGTACATGAATATTAAAAAATAAATAAATGATAAGGGTGTTAACATGATACATATTAAAAAACCATATTTTAGACCATGCCCTATCACTCTAATAAGACATAAAGTTAATATTACAAGATGTAGTGGTGGACAGTCTTAGTCTATGTCCACTCCACCTATTGAGAAAGTTTAGCATGAAGAGCCTCATGATACTTGATATCCTAATGCTCAGTAGTAGAGGATGTGCGCTAGGACACTATAAAATTGGAAATAGAATTATAAGGGAAGATCTAGTTCCTTAAGGATCATGATGCCACTGAATGAGCTGATATACATAGAGCCATAGACCACCATGACATGGCATGAGATGAATTTCAAGAGCTCTAAAAGTGACTATTGGATGAGGACATTGTACCATTGTTTCATAACTAGATAAATCATCATACACCAAGGTGTACTGAAGATCATCGATTAAACCATACACGATGACAAGATACTCCCATCTAACTTAGCCTAGAAGAGGATAAGGAGATATTAGTTAATGCTACCATAGATGGATGGGTTATCCAGGATATCTTAGTTAACACTGATGTTGAAGTCAATGTTCTCACAAAATATGCCTAACAAAAGATTGATAGCCTAGATTTGTAATCTTTTCCCCATGTGTTATTTATGGCTAATAAAACTCACACTTTGCCCATCAATGTACTTAAAGATGCCAATGTGGATATCCTTAGTGTTACATTTAAAACAAACTTTGAAATCATAGAGTTGGCTGAGGTTGACAACTTCCCATCTCTATTGGATCATCCATGGTGTTATGCCAATAATGATAATTTGAGCTTTAATAAGTGATACATCAGCTTTGAAAATGATGAGAAACATGTAGTCATTACATTAGATAATGCTCATGGGTCTCATTATGTTGAACCCATTAATTATGATGAAGACATCAACCATATTTATAATGTCATATCTCAAGGCATTGAATGCCATGACCCCTTATGGAATATTATGATGGGTGGATGTACAATCCTTATTTGAAACCGCTAGGAATGCTTATAACTACTAGGTGCAAGGTGACTATGACCTTACTAGGAGAATATGTTGCACTTTTAATAATCACAATGATACTTGGTAGAAGTATCATAAATGTCATAAATTTATTTGTCTCTTTTAGAGACAAATCATGGATACACCACTTGTAATACTAGATGAAGTTTTGAGGTTTCATGGTCAAATGGAGGTACACAAATTTGTCTCATATTTGGAAGCCTTTTATGATTCTCATGTTGATCAAGTGTGATCAAGCATTCATATTTTTTATGGCATAGTTGCTCAATGGTGGCAAACTCATCGAGAACATTTTCTTACTTGAGATTATGTATATTCTACTTTACATCATATATCTCACCATGATAACCGCATACACAACATTATCAGTTATAGTGTTATTTGAGATCTAGAACCTCACCTTGAAGCTTATGATACAATGTGCATGATAAATAAAACTTTCTTGATAGATTACCTTTAGGTTTATGTTTTTTATGACACCCTACACAATTAGGATAGAGCATGGTATGTCCATAAATAGTAATATATAGATACAATTTATTATCATCTATTTAAGATTAATATGATAGAAATGTTGTAATATTCATCCCCATGGATGGATTTGTGCCTTACACTATAAGTTATGCATTAAGCTGTCATATTGTTGATGATACTAATGATAAAACATCCTCTCCCCCACCTAGAACTATACTAAACATGAATTAAGAGAATAAATCCAAAAGGGTAATAGAAAGTTATATTTTAGGTTGATGAAGGTGATGGATCTAATCCACTGATTAGTCATTTGGCTATACACATAGAGTACAGTGATCAAAATGTTCATGACACCATTTTGGATGCATAACGCCCATACTTGGAGCTCAACCAGACCACTCAATGCAATATTAGCATAAAAGAAGCACCCAAGATGGCTATCATGGGGAATTACTTGCTTAATATATAAATCACAAAGGTATTTGAGCTATTAAAATAATATCAACATGTTTTCCCATGGAACTATATTTAGATAAAGGGTGTCCACTCTTCTTTGGGTAAAATGCACATCAAGCTAGTAGAAGGTGCTTGACTAGTCAGAAAGAGGCCTTATCAAATGAATCCTAATTTGTGTGTTCATGTCAAAGAAGAGATAGATAACATGTTGCAGATGTGAGTCATTATTCCTATTGATGAGTTTGAGTGGGTGAGTCTTATGATAATATGTATCAAAAAGGATGGATGCATATAGATTTATGTGGATTATAGAATTATTAATGCTTCTTTTATTACCAAACCTTTCCCAATGCTATCCACTAAAGAGATCTTGGAAGGCATTGCTGGATATGAAATTTATACCTTTATGGATGGCTTCTCTAGGTACCATCAAGTTCAAATTGTAGAAGAAGATTATCCCAAGACTACATTTACCACCGAGTAGAGATATTTTTATTATAATTTCATGCCATTTAGATTAAAGAATGACCCTACTATGTTCTCTTAGATCATAGTTGAAGATTTCAAGAACTTTATCCATAAGTTCCTTCAAGTTTATTTGGATCACTAGATAATGTATGACTTAGTAAAAAACCATTGTTCCAATATTTGAATCATGCTTAAGCAATGAAATAATATTTATATTTCTCTCAGCTTGAGTAAATGTCTTTTTAATACTCCATTTAGTGTTCTCTTTGGTCATGTCACTTACTGAGATGAACTTTTAGTGGACCTAGCCAAGATCATCATCATCCTTTGCCTACTAGCATCAACCACCTAGTGATAGGTTTGTGCCTTCCTAGGGCACACTAGATGTTATATAAAATTTATTCATGGATATGATAGGATTAAAAAACCTCTAGAGGAGTTACTGAAACATAATGATCACTTTATTTGGACTAGTGCTCACCAAGAAGCCTTTGTTGGCTTAAAGGATAAGCTTATCACCACACCTATTCTCCACATTCCAGATTAGACTCAACCTTTCCAAGTTCATATCAATGCTTTTGGCATGGAATTCAGGTATATACTTTCTCATCCTTATGAGGTTAAATTAGATCACCCTATATACTTTACAAGTCAAAAGCTTACTCTGGTCGAATGAAACTATACAACTATAGAGTACAAAGCATTATGTATGATCTATGCCCTTCAAAAGTTTTGATAGTATCTACTGAAAACCCAATTTATTTTCTTCATGGACCATGAGGCATTAAATTATTTAGTCAACAAACTAATATTACATGGTCACATTTACTAATGGTTTGTGTTGTTTCAAGAATTCTAGTTCTCAGTTATGGTCAAGCTTGGTAAGGCCAATTGTGGTCCCAGCCATATTTCATGCATTAAATTTAGTGAATCAACGTGTGTCATAGAAGATGATTTACCTGACATGAAATTATTCCATATATTATGAATACCTAAGGAACTAGAAGATATAACCCATCTTTTTAAGTACAAAATCCACCCCATCTCATTTTATAACTCTAAAAAAAATAGCTCATTATTTGCACTGCTCCATTCTAGATTATCGAAGGCAACCTTTATAAGCTTGGCTAAGATGAGGTGATCCAATGCTACATTATGAAACATGAACACATTGAAGTAATCTACAAGGTCCATGAAGGTATTTCTAAAGGACATTATACTAGTGAAGCTCCTGCATGAAAGGTTCTTTTAGTAGGCTTATGGTGGACTACCTTATTTATGGATGCTAAGATTTATGTGTGCTAGTGTGACATTTACCAGTGCATGAGAAAGACAAATAGGAGGGATGTAATGAACTTTCATCCTATTCCATCTCAAGAACCTTTTAAAAAGTGGGCCATTTACTTTTTTGGTGCCATCAAACTAGTAAGAAGGTATACTGGCTCCCGCTATGTTATCACTACTACTAACTATCTCACTCATTCGATTGAAGTTGTACTAACATAATATTATACAACTACCTAATTTATTTGGGAGAATATCATTACCAAGTTTAGTTTTCTATTAAATTTCATTAATGACCATGGTACTTAATTCCTTAATGAAACTATTCATGTCTTATTTTTAGAGTTCATGATCGCTCACCATAAGACAACACTGTATCATCCCCAGGATAATGGTACAACTAATTAAAGCATTCAACAAGATCTTGGGAACTACATCGTGTCCTCCAAAATTTCACACATGGAATTTTGGGATACCCCTATTAATTTTTTATCTTTTGTGAGTTAGTTGTTCTTATTAAAACTTAGTCCCCTAAATAAGACTTAGTATTTAGTTGTTTCCATTATGATTGCTTTCATTCCCAATTCCTTCAAATCACTCTAGAAGGTGAGAAAATGTCTACTTGAGCCATCATTGAAAAACCCATTTTCCTATCTTCTTAAGAAGATAAAAAACTAAGTTTTTTGGATCATTTCCAGGTTAACTCAGGTTCTCCAAGTAACTTTACTTATCAAATGAGAAGTAAGAGATCATCACAAGCCTGAGCAACACTGCCCAGTTCAAACTAGAATTATGAAACAACTTTACCTCTCATCAAAATTCAAGCAAAGTAGTTCTGTAAACCCACATAGTACTAACTAGAGAAAATTGGGTTTTAAAATTACTTTACTTGCTCAAAGTCATAAGTAAAAAAAATAAGGGTTCACAATTCCAAAGTAATCAAAAGTCAAGACCAAATCAAGATTATGAAGTTACTTGACTTCAAAGGCCAAATTAAGCAAAGTAATCTGCAAAACTTGACAAAAAGCTAAGTGCTTGTATGACATCCCTCACACATGTTGCCTATTTATCATAAATGTAAGGGTTAATATAAATATTGAAAATTATACCTCATTTCCTACCTAGATTTCAAGTTCCTTAACTAAGTTTCTACCCCTATGAATCTCGAGTGACACCATTTGAGCCTATGGAATGATTTTTGAATAACTCCTTCACAACCCATTTGTAGTCAAAGTATGTAAAACATTTCACCTTTGATTTCATGTCTCCATTTTGGGTTTTTGTCTTGATTTTACTCTAGTAATCTTCTATTTGCTACCTCAAAGGTTTTTCTATCAATTTATTATTTTTATTGCAAATTATTTATCTTTTTTGCATTCCTTAATGTTGTAAAACCTTGTAAAAACCCATAAAAACACTTGGCATGAGAAAACCCTAAATGAGATCTCAAGAAAATTGAATTCTTCCTATAAGATGCCCTAGAATTTGACCTAGCATTTTTCTTAGGTTTTTCACAACTTCTTGCTTCCCAGAGTTCTAAACCTTAGTAGCTTATCCTAAGAAACCCAAAGCTCATAAAGAGACCTTACCCATTTAGATTTTTAACTACCTACTTACTTAGGGTTCTAATTAATCACTACTTCTACTTAATTGAGTTTTCAAATGCAAGTAACTTGATGACACAAACCCAAGTGA
The DNA here is from genome assembly GCA_037957365.1 of Torreya grandis. Lineage (NCBI taxonomy): Eukaryota > Viridiplantae > Streptophyta > Pinopsida > Cupressales > Taxaceae > Torreya > Torreya grandis. The sequence goes on along the minus strand of JARHVA010000613.1, from coordinate 2,004,899 downwards.
CATGCCCAAAAAGACCCTAGATTGTGAATGCTTATTACTTTTTCAGAGTTATCATTACTAAAGACTTAAGGAGTTTCTAGGCCTTCTCAGAGTTTCAACACCCTACTACTTATAATAAGTTACCCAGGGTTTTCAAATCCTTCTATTACTGGAAGTTATTAATACTTAAATATTGCTTATGATTATTACTTAAGAAAACAAATTAATCTAGTTATTCAATATTTTCTAAACCATTAGGAGCAATCACTAAGTGTTCAAGAGCACTTATCAAGTATTCCTAGTGTTAGCAAAAATAGTGTTTAGGGTCAGAGGAATAAGCAACTGAAGTATAAGTACAAGCAACTCTTATTGAATAAGTCCTTAAACTTGAACTTAATGAAATACTAGGGCTAAATAAGAAGGGTAGGATAAAAGCAAAGAAAGTTATAAAACCATAGAAACTAAAGATGAAGTATGAGTATAAGGGGTAACCCATTGAGTCCATTATTGTATCTAAAGTGTCAAAAATTAGTGACACCAATATGAGGCATATGTCTATAACTAAGTTATTTAAGAAATCCAAAGATATCATCAAGCCCCCACTCATGTAAGCAATGATGAACAGTGGAATCCTACAAGCTACAACTTTCCCAAGTTCTATACAATTATGTGAGTTTGTCCTAGAATGTGCCAAGTATTATGAATCTCTCACTAGAATAGTGAAAGATGCTTTAGGTAATGTGGAAATCAGGCTTGATGTTCAATATTTTTATTACTATTTAAATATCTCAACAAGGCATAAAGTAATAGATTTATCTATGGAAAAATCAAAGGATCTCTTGGAAAGACAAACTTCAAAGTGTATCAAGGTAATGAACACTAACTATCTAAAGAAAGTAAAGGAACCCTCAAGGTTCCTAAAATATATAGTGAGGTCTAAATTCATTTAAGAAGTTGATGACATCACTTAGTTGTTATGTAAAATAAATGGAGAGAAGAATGCTAAATTCTTCTCCACCTAGATGTATGCATACATCAGGGCCATTGATGTTAATATGAGTTCTACAATGATTTAGTGGTCAAAGATGATAAGTGACAAAATTGACCAAAAACTAAATAAAATTTTATTAAATCTAGATTTCAAGATGACTTTATACTTAGTGTATGTTATAACATCAAGTGGAGCCTTTTCTAGATTGAATAAAAAAGGGATGTTACAATCTGAACACATCTATGAATATTACCCCCAATTGGTTCTTTCAAAATACTTCAAGGATTATAAGAGGGTAAATGATGGATTCTTTTATGAAATTATCTATAAGTTGAATGTTACCCTTAAGCCCAAGAGAGTGTTTGATGCAGCTTGGGAAGCAGTTTCTCATTGTGGATGCATTTTCATTTAATTACTCAATTTCAAATACATCATACTTAGTAGTTTCTCAGGCACATCAGTCAAATTACCAAGGTATCCCAATGAAAAATGGATTCTCATGGATTTTTGTAAGAAACTAGTAGAATCACATTACCTATAATAAAATGTTCACCATTTTTTACATAGTTTTCCCATTATTATTGGTAACTATAATTGTAAAAGCATCTACAAAGCAAAGAATATGAAAATAGAGATATATCATTACTATAATCAAACACACTTTAAAGCTAGAGCAAATTTTGATTACAGAGGCATAACTCAAAATACAGTTTCTCTTAAGTATATGCATATTACTATACTCAAAGATTATTGGATTGATTGGAGGGATTAGTTTGAAGTAAGAAGTGACAATAAAAAATGAACTATTGAATAGATTCATTCTTTTGATTTAGAAACAATTCCTGAGGACATGAAAGATAATGGAATAGTAACTAGTGATGTTTATCATGCAGTATGAGGAGATCACACTCCACTTATAGAGATTTTTTTTGGTAAATATCAAGTTAAAAATATTACTAAGAGAAATTATATGGTCCTTTTCATGAATTATACATGACTTATCAATAAAGGATATTTCATGAAGGAGTTAATGACTGAAACTACTCAAGTAAGTTAGAAGAGAAATGTGTTACAAGGGGGAAGCATTCAAGAACCTAAGAAGAAATTAAAGTTGAAGAATAATGCTGATGACACCTACTCTATCATGAAGGATAAAAAACTAATTTGATCATATATCACTACACCTCCTCTAGTCTCTTCCATAGATCCATTAATACTCATGCCACCTCTAAAATCCCATAGCATCACACCTCCAGAGAAATCCATTCAGAAGGAGACTGATGTTCCTTCTCATCCTCCTCCATCTTATCCACCTAATAATCCACCTCCACCTCCTTTAGATGATCAAACCACCACCCAAAAAGAGCCAAAACATGTAACTACTGAAGAAGTGACCCTATCTCAAAGGTATCATAAGAAAATCAAAAAGAAATAGTTGAACCAAAAACATAGGTAGAAGAGGTAGAGAAAGAAAAATAAAAAGAAAAAGAGAAGGAGAAAGAAGTTGAGAAAGAAAAATAAAAGGATAAGAAATCAATTTCCAATGTAGTTACATAGGTTCTAGATGTGCAATAAGTTCAGTCTCAAGAGATAGTGGTAAGAAATAATCAACAACAAATGGTAGTACATTCACCTACTTCAACAAGCATTAACTTCTCATCATGGTTAGCATTGAAAATAGTTTCTAAGATAAGATAAGTAATAAATTTTGAGGAGATTGACTTGAAACTACCAAAGAGTCTTGATCATATAGGAAAGAAGCCCAAGAGTGCTAAAGTGACTTCCAAGTTAATAATTGAACCTTTAAGGCAACAATTTATATAGATGTCAGTTCCTCCATAGGGAAAAAATAAAGATGAAGTCACTCAAGGAGACATAATAGTTACAAAGATATCCCTTGGAAAGTTACTACAAAAGGTTTGAAACAAGACACTCAGACCTTGATCAATACTCTGTTCTAGAAGCTTGATGGAGAGAAAGCTGACAAAGCTAAATTGAAGGAAAAAATTATATAGTTATGTGAAATAATTTCCAAAGTGGCAAGATCTAACCCACAACAATCATTACTTTTAGGGGGTGCATTTGATCAGCAAACAATAAAAAAGGTAGAGGAAACTTGGGACAAGGCTAAAACAATTGATGAATGGATATAAAAGATGTTGTAAACTGCTCATAAATACTTTCCTAAAGTCCCGGGTACTCAAGTTGATATTGAAAATAAGTTAGCAAAGATAAAGGTAGTGATGAAGGAAATAAAAAATGAAAATGGAATCTCTGAATTTTAACAAGAAATCCTTTAGAGAATAAATTCTTTAAGTGAGAAAGTTTTGATTGAAGAACAGATTGTTCTAGAAGGGTCAGTAAAGAAGGTAAAACAAGAGGAACATATTATATCTTTTTGTATGCACATTATTGGGAAAATACTTGAAGAAATGAAAACTGTAAAAGAAGAGGCATGTAATGTGAAAGTGGATATGAAGGATTGCATCTTCTATCTTACAATGTTTGGTCTAAGAAAACTGCAAGAATGCTTGAATAGTTGCATCTTCAATTTAAGTAATTAATTGAAAAATTCTTAACTCCTTTCACAAAAAAACTACAAAGGCATTAATCAAGAGTCAATTAGAATTAAAGAGGCTAAAACCTAGACTTAAGAAGGTGAAATCTTACTGTAGGAACTTGGAAAGAGAATTATTGAGATATAAGATATAAATGCAATCAGACGATGCAATAATACAGTTCATGATGTCCTAACATATCAAATATAGAAATAATGTAGATCTGAAGTTCATGACTTGGAGTGATTGTTATTGCTTCTCTTATTAACAAATTCTTCTTTCTTCTATTTATTCTAGTAATATGTTTGAAGTAAAGTTTTTATATGTGATTACTATGTAAGTAAAGTTACTTGTCAAGGTAAACTTTGTAAATGTAAGACTCAAGTAACTTGGTTACATGTCATTACTTGAAGTTATTTTGTAAAATAAAATTACTTGAGCAAACTTTGCGTTGCATGCAAAGAGATTATTTTTTATTCAAATAGTGAAATTGACAAGTGATACATATCATCAGCCGTTACATGCCACAGAGGATAAATTCTAAGAGGATACCTCTCAATGGTTTTTAGTTTTTAGTGCAACACATGAGAATTCAAGGAGCTGTCTCCTGATTAATTTGGTCATCTAAATTAGTATAAGTAATAATGAAGGCCTGCATGCCAAAAGATGGTAAATTTTTCAAAGCAATTTTAACTGAAGTAAAAGAGTTTAAGTAATCTAAAACTTTGTGTTTAGATTTTTGAGTTTTTTTTTTGTATGAAATTGGTTCAAAGTGAATAAGATGGAAGTTGATTTATGTGGAACTTTGAGTCTAAGGAGATCATTTGGTGGATTTATGAAGATTAAAATGGTAAAATTTGTGTTATCTTTAAATCTGAATATGAATTTCAATATTTCTTAATCATTTACTGAAAGGGTTATCATCTCTTGAATATTTATTTGCTTGTAAAGATTCAATAAGCTCTGTAAAACTACTTATTGTGAAGTGAAAATTCTTTCTTCTCACATATTATAGTCTTTTCATTCTCTATTTCTCAAAACTTATTTACACATTCATTCAAATATTTTTTTTCTATAAAATCACTTTGTTATGGTTCATAAACTCTGTGATTAAAGTAATAGCCCAAAATATGATGACTTGTGCATATCTCATGAATAATTTGTATAAATTGTGAGTAAATGAAAGTGTGAATAGTTAGAAGTAGATAGACATAAGCATACAAGAGCTTCATCATTAAATGAAGAGGATTTAATCCCATGATTACCTAGGTACTTTTGATAACCTACTAAATATCTAACCAACAATTTCTAGAGACTCCACTGGGGAAGTATGAACTTAACTCTCAGAACTAAAATTAGATTACCCACATAAGTCAAGATATATGTAGTTAATTTTTAGTTCTCAAAATTTTGCATGTTTTCCAACCTACCATGTAAGAATATGCATGCAAAATTTAAGGTGCACTTGTAACTTGAAATACATGTTTTGTTGAAGATAACTTTAATTTACATTTCTTGAGTCATTTTACTTGTCAAAAAGACATTTTGCTTGAGTTTTTGCATGTTAAACTAAAAAATTTTGTTTATTTTAAACCACTGCATGTCAAACATTTACTTCTTGAGTCTTTGCTTATAAATCTAAAGCAATCTGAATAAATCCTTAGAAAAGCTTAAGTGTTTCAATCTAGAAAATCAACCTTTCACAAGAGTAAGAATATATTAAGGCCAAACCAATGACTTCTTTCATCTACAAGGATGGTTTAATTTTAGCTTTCTTGTCTAAGCCATAAAAATAAGAGTGAGCCTTTCACCTATGAGACAAGTAAGAAATCCTATAAATTAGCTGTAATATAACTCTTTAGGAATAATTCAACTTGCAAACCCTTTGTTTCATATTCTCAAAATAATGGAAATACCACTACCTATCCCTTGCGGGGTAGTGACTGGTCCTCTAATTTTTCACTCCTCTCCATGACTTGCCAAAGGGGTCAAGATTTTTTTTTCAAAGTTCATAGGTGATGAAAAACAAAGTCTAGTGAGCACTTGGTTACTTTATATGTATCTTGTGAAGTAATTGGCATTAAACATGAAGATGTCTCAATTAGACTCTTCATTAAGACCTTGTATAACTTAGTTGTAGAGTGGTTTTACCATTTGGCTCTTGGCACTATAGTTATTTGGGCCATTATACATTAGCAATTTGAAAATAGATTTAAATTTGATAAAGACTCCACATATTGCTCACCTAATTGAGTCAGCTCAAAAAAGAACCACATGAACACATGCAAGATTTCATTGCCAAGTTTAATAGATTACTCTATAAAATCCCTCAAGCTGCTTTGCCCACTACAGATAATCAAAAGTTTTTCTTCATCAATGCTCAATTACTAGAGGTTATTTATCAACTACATAGAGTACATCCTACTAATTTAGAAACAACTCAAAATCTTTCTATAGAGGTTGAGGATGACCTTATCATGGCTGGAAAGATCAAGAAGACAACTTATAAGGTGGATAATTATACTTCAACTATAGTACAAACCATAATAAATCCTCTATTGCATAAACTTGTTAATGATTTGCTTTAAATTAAAAGGCAAATTTCTCAAGGTGCTCATGATGTTACTACTAGGAATGCACCTACATGCAATTTAAATAATTAGAATAGGAATTACATTGTTGGTCCTACACCAAGATTTGCAATTGAAGATGCTCTAAAAATTCACATTGAAATAAATGAAGAAGATCATTTGGATCTTGATCTTGATCAAACTTTGCTGAAGAAGATGATTTTGTGAATCTTGCTAGTGAATCCAACATAGGCTACCTTGAATATCAATCAAAAAGTGATTATGAAGAAGCATTCAAGGAAGATCATAGTCACTCTTTTACAATGTTTACAATATCACAAACTTAGAAAGTTGGTGAGAAATCTTCCAAGGAATAAGAAAAAGAGAAAGAAGACTCCAGATCAGATGTAAGCATTCTTAAGAGAGGTATTCCTCTACCTTCTTCTCTTGATCTAAAAGATAAGTATGTAGCTTCCTCTTCTCAAACTCATAAGCCAGTTACTCATACTTCTAAAGCCAATCCTACTTTGTCTACATCTATCTCTTCTTTTGACATAATTGATCACATAAAGAAAACCAAAATTCAAATGCCAGAAGCCAAATAATTGAGGTCTTATCTAGATCAGCTGAATAGACTAGTCTATTATGTTCAAAGTAAAGGATCAAATAATATAGCCAATGCCTCTAAAGGTATCTTGCCTACTTCCAAATAGATTTATTCTCAAAAAAAATTTGTTACCATTTCACCCACATCTACTTTCACATCTAAAATAATAGATCCATTCTATGTGTCTCTCTTGATCAATGGATTCAAGTTAAACAATTGTATCTTAGACTTTGGAGCCTCTGATAATGTCATGCTAGTTAAAGTAGATGATTCCCTTGACTTCACTTTAACTAAGTCAATAGGGAGATGTTACTCAATAGAGAGACAAATCCCTTTGATTGGAAAAATCAAAGATGCTCAAGTTATTTTGGCAGCCTTTCCAGATAAAAAAACTCAAAATGACAATTCTAGTTACAAAAATTCTTGTTTCTTATAGAATGTTGTTAAGTAGAAATTTTTTTAAAGATCTATGTGAAGAAGTCAACATGGATTGGTCATGTGCTCACATTCCAATCAAATGAGTAAATTATAAACTTGAGCTTGAAAAGAAGTTTAATTATACATTTTCTAAGTTTGATGATCCAAGATCACAAATTCTTTTTGAAGAATCAGATCATGGAGTTTATTACTTTGAATTAGGCAAAGAAATTTAAGAACCAGAAATATAAGAAGAAGAGAAAATATGGATACTATAATTTGATGGTAGTTGTTTTCTTGGTTCAAGTGTTGGATTTATACTGATATCACCATATGGTAAGGTATATCCTTACTATTACAATCTTATATTTGAAAATACTAACAATATAATAGAATATGAAGCACTATTGTTAGGACTAGAATAAGCAAAGGAAAAAGGAATGAGAATTCTTAGAGTACAAGGAGATGCTGAGTTAATAGTAAGACAAATTTGGGGACAATACTAAGTGAAGAAAGATAAGCTGAGGCACTACTATGATAGAGTTTTGAGTGAAACACTCAACTTTGTAACCTTCTTAATCAATTTTGTTCCTCATGATCAGAACTCTAGAGATAATTCTCGTATAGTTATTGTAGCTCTGCATAGGCTAGATCAACTACCCACACTTTTTTGAGAAGGTGATTATGAATTATAGATGGTTTTCCATAAATTTTTTCCAAACAATGTGAATCAATGGCAAGTTTTTAATGATCACAAGCAGATATTTGTATTTCTTGAGCAACAAGATAATTTTGAGGCGTTGTACTTTAAAGGAAGTAGTTCACTTTCATGCCAAATAATAAAAGGTAACACTAACCCAAATCTCAATGATAGTGAAGATGTTATTAAATTTAAGGGAAATAAAATCCCTAAATGGTTAGTTTATTTAGAATAAATATTTGATAAACATGATCAATTTCTAAAGAAAAAGAAAGAACATAGTGATAGTTCATCTCTAGAAGTAGAATAGGTTAACTTGGGAACTAAAGAAGAACCCAAGATGGTTAACATTAGAAAATGTTGTTCCAAAAAATAAAAATAAGAATTAATTAAGCTTCTTAGGAAATACATGGATGTGTTCGCTTGGTCCTAAAAAGACTTGAAGACTTTTTAGCTAGATGAGGTGTAACATTATATTCCACTTCAGCTAGAAGGGAAGCCTTTTAGGTAAAAACTTCACCATCATAATCTAATAAATTCAAGTACTATATTTATTAAAATATAGAATATTTTTGATGTAAATATCATCTATCCTACTCATCATTCATCATGGTTAGCTAACACTATCCCATTAAGGAATAAAAATGGAGAAATACATCTATGTGTTGATTTTCATAATTTGAATCAAGCTTCTATGAAAGACAATTATCCATTGCCTATTATGGATCACATATTGCAAGTAGTTATAGGTTATGATATGTTGTCCATATTAGATGGATGTTTAGGTTATAATCAAATAAAAGTGGCTAAAGAATATCAATATAAGACAACTTATACAACACCATGGGGGATGTTTGCTGATCAGAAGATGCCCTTTGGACTTGTTAATTCTAGAGAAACTTTTCAATGAGTAATAGATCTGGTGTTTACACATTTGAAGAATAAGATTATAGTTGTATACCTTGATGACTTAATAATATTATTTAAAAAGAGAGGTGATCACTTGGATGATTTAGAAGAGGTTATCATTAAGTGCATGAGACATGGGATTTCTTTGAATCCCAAGAAATCAATATTTTTTGTAACTAAAGGGAAGCTTATTGGTCACATCATCTCAAAGGAAGGAATGAAGATTGATCTAGAAAAGGTAAAATCTATTCAAAATCTATCTTTGCCTACTTCCAAGAAGGGTGTACATTCCTTCTTTGGTAAAGTCAACTTCCTTATAAGATTCATTCCTGACTTTGCTAAGTTAACTCACCACATCTTTGATATGATGAAGAAGAAGCAAGACTTTAAGTGGAATGTTGAAGGTAATTTAGTGTTTAAAAATATTAAATAAGCCATAGCTCAAGCTCCAGTGTTAGTTTCCCCAAATTTTAATAAAGAATTCATTATTTATTGTTATTCTTATGAGCATACCACATCAACCATACTTTTACAAAAGAATAAAGAAAGAATTTAATCTCATATAGCTTTCATGAATCAGCCATTGAAAATATATAAACTAAAGTATACATAAATGGAAAAACATGCCTTTGTTATTGTCAAAGCATGCCAAGTTCTTAGATACTACATTTTGTCTTCACATACTAAAGTCTATGTACCTAATACTGCAATGAAATCTATTCTAACACAACAAGAGCTAGGATTACTAAGGGGCACCTGGGTCACTAAGGTGCAAGAGTTGACCTTGATATTAAACCAATAAAGCTAGTAAGAAGAAGAGGCTTGCACCAATTGATGATAGAGATAAAACCTAAAAACATACATACGATGACACCTTCACTCAAAGTTGAATCAAATGAAGATTTGCCCATGGTGCTTTTTTTTTTATCTTGTTGATGAATGGTATAGTAAAATTTATTACTTCCTAACTTATGGAGACTTTCCAACTGATATTACACACAAGGAAAAGTGTACCATCAAGATGAAGTTAAAGGATTATGTCCTTTGGGATAATGGTTTATATAAAAGAGGAATTGATGGTGTCTTCCTTTGTTGTGTGGATAAAGAGAAGCAAAGGAGATTATTGAAATAGTTTCATGACAAATCTTATAGAGGTCACTTTTTAGCATGAGTTAAAACATAATATCTTATGAGTAAGGTACTATTGGCCTATTCTTTTCCAAGATGCTTTGGATTGGGTTGCTAAGTGTCAATCATGTCAACACTTTATGGGATGTGTAAAGTTGTTGGCATTACCTTTAAAACTAGTTTTAATCAATGAACCATTCCAGTAGTGGGGTATGGATTTTATTGGCATGTTAAATACTTATTCAAGTGTTGGACATTGCTATGTCTTAACTACAACTGATTACTTCAGCAAGTGGGTAGAAGCCATTCCTATCGAGCATGCCATTTTAGAAGTTTTATGCAATTTTATCAAGGAGAATATCATTGTAAGGTTTGGTGTCCTACACAAGATAGTAATAGATAATGTAGCTAACTTTTCTTCAGTGGAACTAACTGATTTGTGTTACTCATAAAGAATAGATCTAGTTCATGCTTCAAATCACTATCCTCAAGGGAATGGTCAAGCTGAATCAAGTACTAAGAACTTGATGACTATCATTTGTAATTTGGTAGATAATAATCAATGTATCTAGCATAAGAATTTTTTTGATGCACTACGGGCTGACAAAATCACTCTAAATAAAGCCATTGGTATGTCACATTTTTAGCTGCTATATAGAACAGACATTGAGATACCAATCACCATAGATTTACCTACTTTTCCATGGTCTAAAGCTATTGAAGATACAACTTATCAAGATCTACTTGATAAGAGGATTATGTTTCTCACTAAATTTCAAGAGATTCATACTCAAGTTGCTGACTGATTGACTGATCACCAAATGAAAGTGAAGATCTTTGATAAGAAGGCTCAATAAAAATAGATTGCGGTTGGTGACTTGGCCCTTCTATGGGCTAAGAAAAATAAACAAAAAGGGAAGCATGGTAAGTTTGACTCATTATGGAAATGACCTTTCACTATAAAGAAGATTGCTGGAAGAGATAGCTTCATCCTAGCTTACCAGGATGGAAGTGAATTGCCATTTCCTTACAATGGACAACACTTGAAGTTATACAAGAATTGAGTAGCAGGGTAATACCTATATTTATATAAATAAGTTCTTAGTCTTTCCTTTGTTTAGTTGTTTTTGTTTTTCTATTTATTTGTTTGTTTTGTAGTTTTTCATGATTGAGCTTTTACCTGACTCCACACCCAATAGATAAGACTCAAAACTAAAGATATTAGGACCTCATCCTTGTTTCTTTCTTTCTAATAGAAAAATATATGTCCCCAATTAGAGCTAGTTGGTGTCCTCTAGAATTTCACACATGGAATTTTGGGATACCCTTATTAAATTTTTGAATTTTGTCTTTTATGAATCAGTTGTTCTTGTTAAAACTTAGTCCCCTAAATAAAATTTAGTCTTTAGTTTTTTCCATTATGATTCATTTCATTCCCAATTGCTTCAAATTGCTTTAGAAGGTGAGAAAATGTATGTCTAAGCCATTAATAAAAAACCCATTTTCCCATCTTCCCAAGAAGATTAAAAAACTAAGTGTTTGGTCTCACTTCTGAGCCAACTCAGGTTCTCCAAATAACTTCACTTATCAAAAGAGAAGTAATAAATCATTGCAAGCCTGAGTAACACCACCCAATTCAAATCAAAATTATGAAACAACTTTACTTCTCATCAAAATTCAAGAAAAGTAGTTCTGTTAACCCATAGAGTACTAATTAGAGAAAATAAGGGTTTCAAAATTATTTTACTTACTCAAAGGCAAAAGTAAAATCAATAAGGGTCCATAATTCTGAGGTACGCACAAGTCAAGACCGAATCAAGATTATGAAGTTACTTGACTTCAAAGGTCAAATTAAGCAAAGTAGTCTATGAAACCTAATAAAAAGCTAAATGCTTGCATGACATCCCTCAAATGTGTTACCTCTTTGTCATAAATGTAAGGGTTCATATAAATATTGAAAATTCCACCTCATTTCCTACTTGGCTTTCAAATTGTTTGACCAAGTTGTTGCCCCTACGAGTCCTGAGTGACACCATTGAGCCTCTCAAGTGATTTTTGAACAATTCCTTCACAACCCATTTATATTTGAGGTATGCAAATCATTTCCCCTTTGCTTTCATGTCTCCATTTTGGGTATTTGTCTCAATTTTCCTTTGGTAAGCTTCCATTTGCCACCTTGAAGGTTTTTTTGCCATTTTCTTGTTTTTATTATAAATTATTTATCTTTTCTACATGCCTTTATTTTATAAAACCTTGTAAAAATCCTCAAAAACACTTGGAATGAGAAAAACCTAAATGAGATCTCAAAAGCATTGAATTCTTCCTGTAAGATGCCCTAGAATTTGACCTAGCATGTTTTTCTTGAGTTTTTCACAACTTCTTGCTTCCTGGAGTTCTAAACCCTAATAGCTTATCCTAAGAAACCCAAATCTCATAAAAAGTCTTTACCTATTCTAATTTTTAATAACTACCTACTTACTCAGGGTTTTGATTACTCACTACTTCTACTTACTTGGGTTTTCAAACCTAAGTAACTTAAGCACACAAACCTGAGTGACATGTCCAAAGAGACTCAAAATTGTGAATTCTTATTACTTTCTTAGAGTTACATCATTGAAGACTTAAGGTGTTTCAAAAATTTCCTAGGGTTTTGACACAGTAATAACAATAAGTTACCTAGGGTTTTCAAAGCCTTCTATTGCTAGAAGTTCTTAATACTTGAATATTGTTATAGTTCACCAAGATCTTTGAATAGTGAGCATACAATAATGTTAAATTCCTGTAGAGGCAAAATAAGAGCTCTAAAAATAATAAAATTCCATAAAGGAATTTTTTGCATTAACCAACTTAAAATAAGAAGAAAATACATATAGGGTGAAATTAGGTCACTAAAAAGGTAAAATCCTTATTCACAATTAGAACCCACTTAAAGGTAAATGACCCCTAATGACTTAATTAACTAAACTAAGCTGAAAAGATGTGTAGGTAAAACTAATAGGTGGGAAAATGCCTACATTTACACCCCCCATAAAGCATAGCTTAGGTGGGTAGAAGAATTGGGTCTCAATAATGAGGCTTGATGAGGTACCCAAGCATAATGTAACTCCCATAAACTGGGGCAAGGAGAAAACCCATATGAATAAAACTCCTCCCCAAAAGAGAGAAAAGAAGAGAAGAGAGATAAAACTCCCCACTAAGGTCTACAATTGATTGTATCCACCTAGTGTCTCCCATAGGAATGCTCAGATTTGACTGTTAATTAGAAGTAGATGTAGTGAAGAGTGGTTCACCTTGAAATAGTGAGTTTGTCTACCAAGTGCTTGATAGATCTTCAATTAAGGTGTAATTCCTATGAAAGGAATGATTCTTATACTATGAGGTAGATGGGCCAACTAATATAAGCTAAGATGGTGCACTAGAAGTAAAGGTGAAGAAGGTCTTCAGAATCCTTTGTAACTATGGAATAGACTACTTGATGTTTGATGTATCCTAGATCAATAGACTATTTCCCTATAATTTTAGAAGTAGACCAGAGGTAGGTGGATCAAGAACTAACTTTTGAATATCTATAAGGTGACATGGAGATGGTGGAGGTGTGTCCACTTCATTACTATAGTCATTTATAGAAGAAGAGTTATCAATATCAAAAAAAGCTCAAGCTCAGAAGTGTCAACAGGTTCAAGTGAGTCTAAAGAGGAATCTAAAGAATCTGAAGGAGAGTTAAGAGAAAAGTGTGAGAAGTTATATAGCTAAGTCTAATGATTGACCATTATCACAACTAAAATAGTATCAGTGTGGAACTCCCTAATGTACACTAAATATATAGTGAATTTAATTCATATGTTCAGACTAAGGTGACTGATCTAGTAGATTGATAGGAGATTAGTTGAGAGTGAGGGAACACTTAGAACATTATTGAATGTTCTACCACTCACTTAAATAGAACCTCTCTTGAGAACCTTTTTAGAAGTGTTGTCACCTAGTTGTATAGAGGACATGTCATATGGTTCCAAGGAATTGAACTCAATCTATGAAGAAGCCATGTGATGTGAAGCACCAGAGTCAATGACCCAGGTAGGAGGAGTTAGAGGCATAAATACAACTAAGACTTTTCCCTTGTGTTTCCCCTTATTATTATCTTTTCCCTTTTCTTTGCTAGAGTCTTTTGCCTTAGTGGAATCATGGGTTGATGAAGATGGTTTGATAGAATCTAGAACACCTATGTTGTTATGAATAAGAAGGCTAGTAAGGTGGTCAATTTGTTTCTTCAAACATTTACTCTCATCATGCTTACCTGAGTAATGCCCACATTTGATCAAATTTTTTTTAGGTTTATGACTGGAAGAGGAGGTCACATTGTTAAATTTGGAGGTGGAAAGATTTTGACCCTTCTCACTATATTCTTGTTCTAATTTTTGTCTCTACCATTAGAAGCCTTATCTTTCTCAACAAGTAGTGCATGAGATTTAGATGACTTCACTATACCCATCTGTATCAACTTATCTTTCTCCCAAATCAGGTCAACAACAAAGGTATCTAAAGAAGGCATCTTCCATGCAGTGTCAAGAGCACTCTTAGTGGCATGGAAAGTGGACATAAATAATAAATATTCAAAACCCAATTCAAAGAGCATTGATAGAATAAGTTGTTCATCTTTATTTTCAATTCCACATGCTTTCAACTATAATCTCAAAAGTCTAAACTTGGTGAAGAAGTCATAAAGAGTGTCAAAGTCATCTGGGCTTAATCTAATGAGCTCATTTTCCAACTCATGTCCTTTCATCATATCCTACACCCCAAAGAGCTTGGTGTGTTGATCCCATACTTTAGTAAGTGTTTCAATAGATTTGATGTGAAAGAGTAGATCTGGGGAGATGGAAAGACATAATAGTCCATAGACTTTGTCATAATGGTTAAATTATTTAATTTTCACTCTAGCATCAGTAGGTTCAGTCTTAGTGCCCATTATAATTTAATGGTAACCCTTGGATTTCAAGATGATTTCTATTCTAGGTTTCCATTTATGATAATTAAATGGTGTAAGTAGACTAATAGAGAGTGCATTCATAGCGCAGAAGTAAATATTATTGTAGTAAGTAAAGAAGAATGTAAAAAAAGAAAGAATGCATAGCACACCATGGTACCCCCTTAAAGCTATTAGTAGTGACCCCCCTTGAATGTTTCAAATACAAGCACTCTCGTATAGCATCAGAGTCAACTGAAAATGCATTTTAAGTAGTAGGTGCATAAGTATAAGGAACTAATAATGCATCCAAAAGAGATTAAAATAAGGATGAATTGATATTTAAACCATTACACCATTAAAAAATGGATAATATAAAAGTCTAAAACAATACTACCAGTGCATAGAGATTAAAAAACTATGTACTTTCAAAAAAACAACACCCAAAACAGAGCTATGGATTAAAAGTTATGGAACTTACAAGTTCTTACTCACACATATTCCTGGACCCTTTCCAAAAATGGAATTTTTTTTGTGTTTTTTCATCAAAAAATCCAAAAATGGCAAAAAATTAAATCTATTTCTTCATTACCTTTCACCTAAAATTTGATGCCCTTCAAAAAATTATGTGGGTTTTTTGACCTTACT
Source organism: Torreya grandis (assembly GCA_037957365.1). NCBI lineage: Eukaryota > Viridiplantae > Streptophyta > Pinopsida > Cupressales > Taxaceae > Torreya > Torreya grandis. The sequence continues at coordinate 1,989,429 of JARHVA010000613.1, read as the reverse complement.
TGGGTTTTCCACACTGCTTTACTTGCTTGGGGTTTTAAAGCTACATTACTTGATCAGAGATGTGAAGGATATTTACTTGCCTAGGGTTTCGAACATGCTTTACTTTCTTAAGATTTCAAGCAACTTCAACTCAGGTTTTTGAACAATTTCTACTTTGGGGTTTCGAATAAATACAACTTGGGTTTTCTAATAGCTTCTACTTTATGATTTCCAATAATTTTTACTTCGAGGTTTCAAAAAATTACAACTCAAGTTTTTGAACAATTCTACTTCAAGCTCTCAAACAACTGCAACTGATTTACATGCAAGTAGTTAGGGGTTGAAAGTTTGATTACTTCTCCAAGCAAGTTGTTAGATTTTAGAAGTCTGATTATTTCTCCAAGCAAGTTACTAGGGTTGTGAAGTTTTATTACTTCCAAGTTACTGGGGTTGTGAAGTTTGATTACTTATGTCACCAGATTTATGAGTTTTACAGGCTCTTCTACTCATCATACAAATGTCTAACCAATATGAAGAAAAAATGATTTCTAGAAAATTTGTGAACTTTCTCAAAAATTTGAGACCCATTTTAGACCTCAAAAAATTCACAAAACTATGTAAGTAGATTTTTTATCAATGAACTTTTGATACGAGTTTTGAGGTAGAGAAGAATCATGCCTTTAGGGTAAAAAATGGCCATAAATCCATGAACATTATCAAAAATATAAGAGAGACCCATTTGAGTTCTTGAAAAACCCATAGGGAATATGCAACTAGATTTTTGATTTGAGGTCATTGGACATGAGTTTTGAGATAGAGAAGAATCACACCTCTAGGGTCATAATGTGGCCATACAAAGAAAAATAAAAAATGGTGAATGCAAGAGGATCGTGCCAAAAGAGACAAATGCATGAGGCTATCAAAAAATCTCTAGTACCATGTTAGAGTTCATCAAGATCTCTAAATAGTGAGCATGCAATAATGTCAAATTCCTATAGAGGCAGAATGAGAGCTGCAAAAACAAGAAAACTCCATAAAGGAAATGTTTACATTGACCAACTTAGAATAAGAATAAAGTACATATATAGTGAAATTAGGTCACCAAAAAGGTAAAACCCTAATTCAAAATTAGAACCCACTTAAAGGTAAATGACCCCTAACGACTTAATTAACTAACCTAATAAGCTGAAAAGATGTGTAGGTAAAACCACTAGGTGGGAAAATTCCTACACTAACAAAGATTACTTAGGATTATTACTTAAGATAAAAAATTGATTTGATTTATCAATATTTTCTAAACCAACATGAGTAATCACTAAGTGTTAAAGAGGATTTATTAAGTATTCCCAGTGTTAGCCAGAATAAATGTTAGGTTTAGAGGAAGAAGTAACTAAAGTAGAAGTACAAGAAACTCTTATTGAAAAAGTCCCTAAAATTGAAATTGAGGAAATACCAGGGCCAAGTAGGAAGGGTAAGACAAAAGAAAATAAAGGTTTAAAATCATAGGAATTGAAGATTAAGTATGAGTACAAGGGGTACCCCATCGAGTCTACTATTGTATCCAAAGTGTCAGAAATCAATGACACCAATATGGGGCATGTGTTTATAATTGAGTTATTAGAGATATACAAAGCCATCATCAAGACTACACTCATTTAAGTAATGACCAATAGTGGAATCTTGCAAGCTGCAACTTTCCCAAGTTATGCACAACTACCTGAGTTTATCCTGAAATGTACCAAGTACTATGACTCTCTCATTAGAATAATGAAAGACACTTCAAGCAATATGGTAATCAAGATTCATGTTCAATACTTTGACTACTATTTAAAGATCCCAATAAGGCCTAAAGTAATAGATTTATCAATGGAGAAAGCAAAGGATCTCTAGGAAAGATAAACTTCAAATTGTATCAAGGTAATAAACACTAACTATCTAAAGAAATTAAAGCAACCCTCAAGGTTCCCAAAATAGATAGTAAGGTCTAACTTCATTCAATAAGTTGATGACATCAACTAGTTGTTGTGTAGAATAAATGAAGATAAGAATGTTAAATGCTTTTCCACCTAGATATATGCATACATCAGGGCCATTGATGTCAATAGGAGTTATGCAATGATTGAGTGGTCAAAGATTATAAGTGACAACATTGACCAACAATTGAATAATGTTTTGCAAACTCTAAATTTCAAGATGACTTCATACTTAGTGTATGTTGCAGCATCAAGTGGAGCCTTTTCCAAATTGACTACAAGAGGGATGTTGGCCTCTGAATCCATCTATGAATATTACCCACAATTGGTTCTTTTAGAATACTTCAAGGATTATAAGAGGGTAAATGATGGATTATTTTATGAAATCATATGTAGTTTAATGTTACCCTAAAGCCAAAGAGAGTGTCTGATGCAACTTGGGAATTAGTTTCCCATTTCAGATGCATCTTCATTTAATTCCTCAATTTAACATACATTAGAGTTGGTAATTTCTCAAGTACACCAGTCAAATTGCCAAGGTATCCCAATGACAAATGGATTCTCATGGAGTTGTGTAGGAAGTTATTAGAATTACATGACCAATGTTCACCATTTCATAGTTAGTTTTCCCATTGTTATCAACAACTATCATTATGCAAGCATATACAAAGCAAAGAATGTGAAAATAGAGATGTATCATAACTATAAGCAAACCCACTTTGAATCTATATCATATTTTGATTGTAGAAGCATAGCTCAAAATATAGTTTATCTTGAGTATATGCATATTTCTACACTTAAAGATTATTGGATTGATTGTAGGGATGAGTTTGAAGTAAGAATAATAGATAATAGTAGATTGACTATTGAACATATTCATTCTTTTGATTTAGTAACAATTACTAAGGACATGAAAGATGATGGAATAGTAACTAATGATGATTATTATGCAACAAAAAGAGATCATGCTCCATTTCTAGAGATTGTTTTTGGTAAAGATCAAGTTAAAACTATTGTTGAGAGGAATTATATGGTCATTGCCATGATTTACACATGGATTATCAATAAGGGATAGTACTCAAGTAATTCAAAAGAGAAAAGTGTTGTAAGGGGAAAACAATTAAGAACCTAATAAGAAATTAAAGTTGAAGTAGAATGTTGATGACACCTATTTTGTGGTGAAGATAAGGAACGAATTTGATCATATATCTCTACAACTCCTTTGGTCTCTTCTATAGATACTTATCCTCCCATCATTACTAATTTTACTACACCTACCATAGATCCATCAATACTCATGCCACCTCTAAAATTCCATAGCATCAAGCCTCGAGAGAAACCCATTTAGAAAGAGACTAATGTTCCTCCTCCTCCTCCTTCATCTTATCCACCTACTGCTCCACCTCCACCTCCTTTAGATGATCAACCCACCACTCAAAAAGAGCTAGAACATGTAATTGTTGAAGAAGTGACCCTATCTTAGGAGGTATCATAGGAAATTAAAAAATAAACCATTGAACCAGAAGTGGAGTTAGAAGAGGTAGAGAAAGAAAAATAAACATAAAAAGAGAGAAAAAGATGTAGAGAAATAACTTGAGAAGGAAAAAGAAAAGGATGAGCAAGCAGTTTCCAATGTAGTTCAAGATGTTTTATATGTTCAAGAAGTTCCTTCTCAAGAGATAGTGGTAAGAAAAAATCAACAGTAAATGGTATTACATTTAGCTAATTTAACAAGCACAAACTTATCATCATGGTTAGCATTTCAAATAGTTCCTAAGACAATAAAAGTAATAAATTTTGAGGAGATTGACTTGAAACTAATAAAGAGTCTTGATCATAAAGGAAATAATCTCAAGAGTGATAAAATGACTTCCAAGATAATAATTGAACCTTTAGGGCAAAAATTTGTAGAAATTTCAATTACTCCATAGGGAAAAAATAAAGATGAAGTTACTCAAGGAGACCTACAGTTACACATATATCCCTTGGAGAATTTAATAAATAAGGTTTGAAACAAGACACTTAAACCTTGATCAATACTCTCTTCTAGAATATTGATGGAGATAAAGTTGACAAAGATAAATTAAAAGAAAAAATTACAATGTTGTGTAAAATAATTGCCAAGGTGGCAAGATCTGCCCCACAATAATCATTAATTTTAAGGGGTGAATTTGATCAAAAAATAATAATAGAGGAAGAGGAAATTGGGGACAAGGCTAAAGAAATTGATGAATGGATAGAAAATATGTTAGAAATTGCTCAAAAATATTTTGCCAAAGTCCTAGGTACTTAAGCTGATATTGAAAATAAGTTAACACATATAAAGGTAGTGATGAAGGAAATAGAAAATGAAAATAGAATATTTGAATTTCAACAAGAAAGCCTTTAGAGAATAAATTATTTAAGTGAGAAAGTCTTTATTGAAGAATATATTGTTCCATAAGGGTTAGTAAAGAAGGCAAAATAAGAGGAACATCTTATATCTTTTTGTATGCACATTTTTTGGACAATGCTTGAAGAAATGAAAACTTTAGAAGAAGAGGCACGTAACGTGAAAGTGGATTTAGAGGATTGCATCTTCTATTTTACAAATGTTTAGTTCAAAAAAACTCTAAAAATGTCTGAATAATTGCATCTTTAGTTTAAGTAATTATTTGAAAAAGCCTCAACTCCTTTCACAACAAAATCTATAAAGACATTAATCAAGAGTCAACAAGAAGTAAAGATGCTAGAACCTAGATTTAAGAAGGTGAAAGCTTACTACAGGAAGATGGAAAGAGAACTACTGAGATACAAGATAGAAAGGCAAACACTTGCCAAATTAGATGATGCAATAATATAGTTCATGATGTCCCAACATATCAAATATAGATGAAAATGGAGATTTAAAGTTCATGACTTGAAGTGATTTTTATTGCTTCTCTTCTTGACAACTTCTTTATTCTTTCATTTTCTTCTATTTTATTCAAGTATTATGTTTGAAGTAACTTTGTTATAAGTAATTAATATGTAATTAAAGTCATTTAGTGAAGTTACTTATCAAGGTAAATTACTTTGTAAAATGTAAGACTCAAGTAACTTGGTTACACGCCATTACTTGAAGTTATTTTTGTAAAAGCAAATTACTTGAGCAAACTTTGTGCTACATGCAAAGAGATTATTTTTGATTCAAACAATGAAACCAATAAGTGCTACATGTCATCAACCATTGTATGCCACAAAGGATAAATTCTAGGAGGATGCCTCTCAATGGTTTTTAGTTTTTATCACAACACATGGGAATTCAAGGAGTTGTCTCCTAATTGATTTTGTCATTTGAATTAGTATAAGTAATAGTGAAGGCCTGCATGCCAAAACATGGTAATTTTTGGAAAGTAATTGTAACTAAAGAAAGAGAGTTTAAGTGATCTAAAACTTTTTGTTTAGATTTTTGAGTTTTTCCTTTGTATGAAATTGGTTCAAAGTGAGTAAGAAGGAAGTTGATTTATGTGGAACTTTGCATTTGAAGATTTAAATGGTAAACTTTGTATTGTATTTAAATCTAAATATGAATTCTAGTCTTTTTTAATCATTTGTTGAAAGGATTATCATATCTTGAATGTTTATTTACTTTTATAGATTCAATAGGCTCTATAAAACTACTTATTTTAAAATGCAAATTCTTTCTTCTCATATATTCTAGCCTTTTCATTCTCTATTTTCTAGAATGTCTTTACACATTCACTGAAACAACTACTTACTTGCTTCAAAATCACTTTGTTATGGTTTAAGAACTCTGTGATTAAAGTAATACCCCAAAATATGATGACTTGTGCATATCCCATGAATAATTTGTATAAATTATGAGTAACTGAAAGTGTGAATAGTTATAAATAGATAGACATAATCATACAATAGCTTCACCATTAAATGAATGGGATTTAATCCCATGACTGCCTAGGTACTTTTTATAGCCTATAAAATATCTAGCCAACACTACATTAATCAATATATGTAATATTAGATGCACTAACTGGGATGATCATGTATCTACAATATTATGGGCTTATCAAACCACTTATAAGCATTTAAACAAGAGCATGCCATTCGACCTTATGTTTAGTACTGAAGCAGTCCTTCCCATAGAGTTCCTTGTTATTTATCTTTTCATTATGCACATCAAATGACTAGATGATTAATCATATTTGAAAGCATTCCTCAATGCTTTAATTCAACTAGATGAAACTTAATTTATCATACACTAGAGTCAGAGAGTGGAGAAATGTAAACAAAAGGCATGGCATGATCGCCATCTCAAGCATAAGACTTTTGCTCCTAGCATACACGTCTTAATATATGAATCCAATTTTATGTACCACTCTAGAAAGCTTTGTGTTTACTGGGATGGTCCTTTTATTATTAAAAATATCCATCCCACCAATGTGTGTAGGTTAAAGTGTTTAGATGGCCAATTTCTTCCTGTCATTACAATGGTAGTCGGTTGCAATTGTAATTTTTTGAATAAGTCTTTTATTTTTGTACCAATAAGGTGTATGCCATTATATTAATTTAGGTTTTCCTTTGTTTCCAATAAATCATCACACTAGTTACACACCCTTTAATGGTTTTATAGTCAAAATTTGCATTTTTACACTTATGTTCTTGTGGAGGACCAAGAAGCACTATTAGTTTGGGGTAAGAGTTTTACATTTATGAAGTGATAGGATATGGTATATAAGAATATACATAGGAGAAAAGGTGCACAATTAAAAGTGTATAAGGACAAAATGATATGTATGATGCGGTGTGTAACTACAAGCTGGTTAAAGTAAAGAATGATTGTTGCCTTTGGAATGGAAAACATTTAAAATTCTTTACAACTATCATACACTTTGGAAAAAGTGTAAGAAGGGACATGTAATTAATATAAGGAGAATAGTGGTAATGGAAAGTGTGCCAACACTACATCATGGTAATACGATTGGTTGTATTTATTATGTGAAGTGATGGTTGAGGAGGAGGGGTAGTAAATGCAAGTTACTCCCTCAAACCTATAAAATGATAAACATGGGTCATTTCACTTTTCACTATTACTATGATTGTGAACTTACAGAGTTGAAGGAACAAACTTGTGTTATTATAAAATGATTTTCAAAGCATCTAGATGAGTGTAGAGTGATGACTTTAGGTTAATTTCAGGTTTTACAATGTGTTTTAGATGAGAAGAATAAATAGGGTTAAGTGAATTGTAATAATGTGTGGAATTTCTAGAATTGTAGGTTTCATAGGTCGATGTCTTATATTATAGGGAATTGAAGTAGGTAAGCTAAATCAATTTCATAAGGAAACATGTATTCATTTGGGAAAATTAGATGGATGCACCTTAACCTTTGATCTCTATAAATAGTGATGAAACCAAAGAAAAAGGCTCAACAAACTAAACCATTTCTTATGATTCTAGAGGAAGGAGTTGAGTATTGGTGGGGAGATGATATTGTTTAGAGAAAAATCACCTAAAGAACTAAGCATGCACATGAGAGACATAGAGATAGAGATTACATGCCAAGAAAATAAGAAAACTATTCTTCCCCCATCACTACCTTTGATGATTGAAGAGATGCAGTACACATAGGTAGTACTACACATTGAGAATTAAATGTCCAATGTGCTAACCTACATTATATTTGAATAAAACCATTTAAAACCTAGGAATGAAGTAGAGCTATAGTGAAACTATAAGGTAGAGCATCAAAACACCAAGAGCAAGCTAGTCTATGACTTAAATATTTTTAATGCTTTGGATACTGCTAACCTTTTCTAACTCTTCAACCTTATTTAATTTGGAAATTTAGTGGAAGTGGTGAATTTATTGATCTCATGGATGCATGAGGATTACATCTATTTTTTTTGGTGCCAAAGGATAATTATGGAAAAAATAATTAATAAATTATTAAGGTTGTAGTGCTTAGACATAGACTTTACATATGACTTAGAGGCCTAGGATGAGATAGAGAAAATGGCTATAGTGCTTGAGTACTGAAAACAAGGCCATGCCATGCACATCATGAGTATTTGATATTCTACCCTTCAAGTGGCCACATGAATTATTATGACAAATATTAGAGGTGGAGATGAATGTAAAGAGGTGTATATGGCCCACCTATAATTTCATAAGAAGTTATCAAGGGGTTGAAGTATAACTAGGTGCATTACCTTGTTATCAAGATCATAAAGGATGTAGAGAAAGCTCATTAGGTATCCAAACAAATGTTTTCAAGGGGTAAATTCATATTATTGATTATTTTTGATGAAATTGGTGTACTCAATTACACCTTTGGAGAACTAAAATGGGCACACCCACCCGAGAATAAATACCCTATAAATTGGTATAAGACATTCACCTACCCTAGCCCAATCACTCCATCCCACAAAATCAAGATAAAATCATGGTATGACAAGATGAATTAAGCCTTTGGGAACAAGTGGTACATTCCAAAGGAATTATAGACTAAGACAAGTTTTCCATTAACACTTCTCCTTATCACACATCTAGATGGCCCCCTTTAGAGAGTTATCTGCATGGCTTAAGCTACCATACACTGTCATGGTGTGATACTTCATAAATTCCATTAATTGGATATATGATGTGTAACCTATGACAATTGCTAATGAATAAATTGATTCAAAGACTCACACCTTTGGCCAGTTATACGTATATCCTAAGAATAAAGCCTATAGAGAAAGGATTGAGTTGGATAGAACTGACATAAAAGTGCAACAAAATTTGGTAGGAAATTCTATTCAATCTTTATTATATATGCTAAATCCCAAGAATAAATCATTAGGGAGTGATGGGCAAAAGAGAGAGAGATACTCCCTCTAGAACTAACATAAGAAAAGAAGCATAAGTGCCTTGGTAATAATGTCATTACAAGCATGCAACTATAACCTTTAAAGAGACAAAGGACTACTTTGGTACCATCAAAGAAAGATCCACTAGCCAATCAACCTAAAGGCCCATAGCCAATAACTCATATTGGTCCCTTAGGATAGGAGATGATGGTGCCTAAGGATGGTGACATGGAAGAACTAGGAGAGCTTCTGAAAGGGACACCAGAAAGAGTTAATATTTAAGAAGAGAAAGATACTCCCAACTCTAAGAAGACACACTCACTGGTGCAGTGTGAAGATACCACCCTTGATGAAACACAAATGAAGATTAAATATCTACTTGGTAAAGAGAGTGATGGTTATTAAATAGATATAAGACTGAGTAGCCTTGACATTGGGACTACTTCCCAATAGAAAGAGATGGATGTTGAGATACTTGAATGAGATCCCTTGAAATGGAAGGAGCTAGTTGATGACTCTGTCTTGAGAATAAACAAGCCTGATGTAACCATAAACCTTTGTGCCTAATACCAAAAGAGAGTACCTGATAAGATATTATATATGTACTCTCATTTTTCTCAAGAGGATGCATCTAACTAGACCCAACATGAAATATTTTTCTTAATATATGTGTATAATGAATAACACTAGTTTAAAATTCCATTTGATAGTCTTGTACTAGATCCATAAGTAATAATGCTACCCAATACTCTTTAGGTTGATCCCCATCAACTTACCTTTGTATAGGCTAGTGGGACACTCTTAAAAATGTCATTTGAGGTCATAAGGTAGAATGCCTTCATAGAGTTTGATGCACTACAATCTGAGAGGAAATATACTGAGATGGTGGTGTTCTATAATAAATAGGTCATTATGAGAATAAAGGTGGAGGAAAAGCTAGCTAAGCTGAAGTACTAATTAGAGGTAGAAAAAGCTATCAAGGTTAAAATGTTAAACATCTATAAGGCAATTTTAATCTAAGACCAAATGTTAGTAGATGAAATGCCCCTATTTTTTGAGGTGATAGACAAACTAGAGACCTTCATGGAGCTACTTTTGAATCTATTCAAAGAGCAATCTATCCCTAAAGATGAGAAAATATGAGCAATAGAGCAGTTTGCAGAAGCTATGGAGGTGTACAAGAGAGCCTTACACAAATTTGGATATGCCATTCCTATTTTAGATGGGGTTTTTGAGAAGTTGACATGGCTAAGAAATATTTTGGAATTTCATCTTCAAGTGGAAGAGCTTTAGTGACAATAGTTGGTTGATATAGTTTTATTAATAAAAGACCACTCGGAGTGTGCTAAACCATTTAAGGATGTGGAGGCCATGGATTAAATAATAAATGAAATAAGATAGGAAATAAACTCTAACTTTGAAACACTTTGAGGATAGGTTATTTTTTAGGTCACCACACTTGAGGGCATTCATAAATATTCTTCCACATCCCTTAAATGTTTGATCAATAAAGTAGGTGAGTGTCCTGACCAACCCAAGGAGACCAAGATGCTAAAATTGACAATTGAAGAAATAAAAACAAATCTACTAAAAACCTTGTCACATCGGGAAGGTGTCAAGAATCAGATTGAGTAGGTTGGCCCTATATTTTTGGTAGAACTTGAAATTGGATCTTATTCTAAGAAGGACTAATGGCACAGTGTGGGGTGATGTTATACCCCAAATTTTGGTTATCCTTTACTAAGTAATCATGACATAGAACAAGTAAAATGCAAAAGAGTCATGATTTAAAAGATCATGGCACGAGAGTTCATGGTGAGAGAAGACCAAGTCAAAGTAAATATGCATAATAAATAGAGAACTTGAGAATGAAGGACTCAAAACACTAGTGAAAGACTTGGGGAACTTGTGGGAAGTAGGAGACCATTAGGGAGTGATTCTTAGGGATGAAATATACTAAGTAAAGTATAAATCTAAGACTAACACATAGGAATATAGGTGCTCAGTGATGATGATCCAACACTGAGAGAAAATATAGGGTACAAAGGCTTTGGTCCTTAGGAAAATAATATAACTAGCCTCCATGACTTAAGTCCACTGATGATGATTGGTGAGTCATTATGAGTGTGATTATTACTATAACTACTTAGTCAAGGAAAACCAAGTATAAATACCCTTGGATAGAAATTTTTGATGTTGATTATTATTCCATTGATGTGATTGAGGATACTTTTGTGGTATTGTTATTACTGTACTCAATTAGATAGTAGAGTTATATGATTGAGTTGGACCATGCATTCATTTATATAACCTATGAATCTTTTTTCAATATGATGAATGAAACTTGCATTATGTGAATGTTAGTGTTTTAATTATGGATAAAATGGCATTGGTAATTTTATATGTTAATTTTTAACTAACTAAATTTAGGTCTATACTTATTGTGTATTTATTTTTTAGTTAATCATTGAGTAAATTGGATGCATTCGAGCACAATTATACATTAGTACACCTTCACACGATAAAACTAATGGGAATCAATCCCTCACTACGTGATTAGGGTGAGCACATGATAAATCATTCTTGTGTGAAATGCCAACATGCCAGCATGTTGGATTTTAATCATGTTAGTGCATGCCTAAGGAAAATTTATGCCTAGATAGAGAAAACAATCCCAGTATTTTGGTTCCATTTCCAAGAACCATAGTGCTTGCTTGCATGATGGTGGAAAATGCTTGAGTGATTGCCATTTGAGAACATTGAGCGATGGATTACTAGTTTTTAAAATAAATTTATGATACCATTTCTCAAAGCATGAATTTATTCATGTGTGTGGGTTGAATAAAATCCATATAATTCATTTTATGAAACTTTATTTGTGTAGGAACCTATTCATCTACATACTTGGATCATGGCCTATGCTCAAGAGTGGTTGAGAAATCATGGATGGAAGAAAAATTAGACATTAGAGCATAAAAAGGATTTAATACAATTGGGAGCACCTTAGACATGTGTTTTTGATGTTTGGTGGTGAGGGGTGTTAAATAGTTACATATTGGAGTACATAGTTTTGACTTGTTCTTTTCAAGAGGAAGCTTAGTTCCATTTTATCCAAGAACCACCTGGTTGATATCTCAAACATTTCCCTTGGAGGTAATTAAGATATTTATCATCTCCAAACTTGATAATTTTTCCATGGAAGGCTAAAATATTCCTTGCATGAGCAATACATTTGGTGGGGGAATATAAAGGTACTTGTGAATAATTATTGGTTTGGTATGGTAACCAGTTAGCAGGAATTGTGAAAGTGAAAATATGATGAATTTTGACAAAGGGTTATAGGTGGAAGTGACCTACGAAGTGGAAAGGAGGACTTAGGAAGTGTTGTAAGGATCTATAGGGAAGAAGAAGAGCATAAAGAAGATTCTCCAACTTTTAAATCATAATCAACTCTAACTCTAACATATGCAAGAGGAACAAGCTAGGAAGTGGTGACTAAAGAACCTGAGTTAGATAGACCCAGTTCCAAAACCATAGTATGAGTTCATGATTTTAAGTTAGATGATATAATTGTACACAAACAGGATACAAACAACATAGATTCAAAGACTAAACTTGTGAGAGAAGCCTTAGTAGAACAAGTTTTGGATATATGTGTATAGCTATTTCTTTTCCTTTTCAAAGTAATTCTATGGCCCAACTTGGAATATCCAGTGGACCTATCACAAGTAGTGGGAAAATTAATGACCTAACTATATTTACTTAACCTACCTTAGTGCCCAACATCTTAGGTGTTTCTACTACTACTAGAGGTGCTAGAGGTAGACTAGGTGGTAGTATAACTAGTGGACTAGGGGACGCACAGGTAGTAGTGGTGGAATTCCTCCCTAAAGAACAAAAGGGATCAAAATTATTCCTCCATAGCCACCATTGAAAGAACCTTAATTGACCACCTTATACTATGAAATGATGCTCTATTTTTCATAGTATCGAGGTGTGGAGAATGACGTAGAACATGTTCATAAGTGTGAACTTATCTATGAAGTGCACACCATAAATTTTTCTAAATGGAAAGCCACCTAGTTTGAAACTACCATTATGGAATGTGCACATAAGTGGTACAAGAAGTATGATCCTTAGTAAGCTTTAGTATATTATGATCAACTTAAGGCAACATTCCTCAAATAATTTAACATTCTAGAGTTCAATCAATAGAGCATGACTACACTAAAAGATATTGTTGACCAAATTTGAATTTTAGTCAAATTGGGTGTACCCATACATTTATAAACTTTTTATAAGTTTCCATATGTCCCATGGGTGTGTCATGTGACTCTATCATCTTACCTAGCCTTGTCCTAGTCCTTGTTGAAGCCCATCTTCCTTGCACTTGCATAGTTAACCAAAATCAACCCTAGTCAAACATGTTAAAACATGGTCAAAGTTAAAAAATGTGTTGGATATGTCATAATATGGTCTGTTATATGTTTTAATATGTCTTCCAATCATAAATTGGTCCTTTACCATGCTTTATATGCAAAAAGTGTCATTTAGCCATATTTTTAGCATAATAAATGACTTGTACAAATTTACAAGGAAGCATATTTATCACAAAGAGATATTTCAACATGGAGGAGGTCAAGATCTATTATAAAGTGGTTAGTTTCAGTTTAAGAGGTAGTTTTATGTATAAATAGGTAGTTTCTCCTTGATTTTAGGCCTTTATTAGCACTTATACGGACTTGTTGAACTCCACTTTCAATAAAAACATGGGAAAATGTCTCTTAACATCCATAAAATAATTTCCATGCTTGGTGTGCTGAGAGACTGCCAAAAATTTCAGATACAACTTATATTTATTTCACTTTCTCCTTGCAAGCCAAGAAGGGTCATTTTTAAATGTTTGGTGTGGGCTATATAGTTGGAGTTAGGAGGAATGATTTTGTAAAATGAAATTAATCTAAGTCTAATTCAAATCCATGGCAAGAATATATAGTTTGATGAATCCTCCTTTATGAACCATCACTAAGACCTCAAACAACTTTTTATGCATTTACATCTAAGAGGGGTCATTATTTGCACTTGTTTTTTAATAGTTTGCTTTGGTTTAAAACGTTTTATGGTTTCATGTGTTTTTTAAAGCCCTTCAATAGGTTTCCCATGGTTCCCTTTGTTATGGAGATATAATGAACTCACAAGTTTCTTCTAGTCTTGCTTATGTTTGCAAATTATATGCCCTTTTCACCTACAAATGCTTTGAAAGTGATTTCCACATTGAAGAGAGTGTTTTTATGTTTATTTGAAGAGCTTCATGAATAAGTTATCCTTTTCAAGGTTAAAAAATTCACTTAAGGTGTTAAGAGACCTCCAAACAAGCATACCACTGCTCAATCTCACTCTCACTACCTTGCAACTTAGATTTGCATCTACAAGACTCCTACTAGCTTCATCCTTGAGTGTGAAAGGTTAGACATACACCCTAACTTCTTTAGAGATGACTAAAGGTAGGTTAGAGTGTTGTATTAGAGCATACAAGTTCATATGCAAGCTTAAGTTTCATGGTATGCACTTATACCACATTATGGTGTGTCAAATACCCACCTACAAGTGGCTAGGCATAATGCATGAATGCTTAGAGGAAGAGTATGAAATGGTCTTGACACCCTTTTAGGGTTATGAAACACATAATCAAGGTTGAAAAAACCAATCTAAATGTCAATCGAGCAAAGGGAGAATGGAAACATAAGTGAAGACTAAGAAAAATGGTCTCTCTTATTGCTTCTCTTCATGATGCTGACCAGTCAAAGGGTGATGACTTATGGTAGAAATTTGAGGACATATGCAATGAAGTTAAAGCCCTTAAAGAGCCTACAAGTCTTTTGGAGCTGAATACAAGCCATGGCAAGTAAGATGTTGTGTCTCAAAAGGAAGACATGTGGTAGACCTATGTGCAAATGTTCCAAGAGTATGAATAATAAGAGAAGACTAAAATCCTAATGAAACAAGCCCAAGATGTTGGAGAGTAGGCATATATTGAGGAGCATCATCATCAAGAGAGTCTAACTCCTGATGGAGCAATCTATGATGATCTTGGGCCTTTTGAGGATGGTTCAAAAGTTGATCCTGGAACCACATATGAAGCTGATCCTATCAACATCAAGGAAGAGTGTGAGCAAGAAATTCTACTACAAAGCTATGACACAACACCTCTTGAAGACTTTGAAGAGGATGTAATGAATGAGAAGTACAATGGTATCCTTCAAGAAGACATAGGTTTACAATAAGCTATCCCATTCATATATATACAAATCTATCATGAGGAGATAAAAGGATAGCGGTATGAAGCATATTTCTAGGTTCAAGAGGACTCCATCTACCTTGGAAACTTGTGGGAGATAACTCCATTAGATGACATGCCAGGCCAAAGAGAAAAAAGAAAACATGAGTCATCTAACACCACACCCAAAATGAAGCATACTTGGCATCCTCATTTATCTAGTGAGGAAGGAGATTCAAGGTACTTCCCTTTTGATATAGGAAGGGAGGTATGTTTTAGTTGAATGTACATAATTAGTTTGCTCGCTATTGTGTCTTGTTTTCCCTAAGTACTTAGTAGCATAAGTGTGTCTTTGTTTTGTGTGTTTGCTTTGGTCTTGTTGCATGTTTGTATTTACTTTGTGTGTTTTAAGGTAAACCAACTATCTCGTTGGTTAATTCAAGGTTTGGTCCTATTATTTCCAAGTGCATTTTGACTTTCTTTGACCAATGGATAGGATAAGGTTACTGGTCCTTAACATAGGCAAGCATGTTACCCCTAGGAATTTCCAAAAGTGTTTAAATTTATTTAATTTGAGTAAAATTGGGTCACACTCTACATTTCTAAACTTTTTCAAATTTTCCATATGTCCCATGGGTGTGTCATGTTAGTCAATCATCTTACCTAGCCTTGTCCTATCTTTATTGAAGCCCATCTTCCTTGCACTTGCATAGTCAACCAAAATCAACCCTATTCAAACATGGTCCAAGTTTCAAAATGTTTTTTATATGTCATAATATGGTCTTTTATATGTTTTAATATGTCTTCCAATCATAAATTGGTCCTTCACCATGCTTTACATGCAAAAAGTGTCATTTGGCCATATTTCTAGCATAATAAATGACTTGTATGGATTTAAAAATAATAATATTTGTCACAAAGAGATATTTAAACATGGAAGAGGTTAGTATCTCTTATAAGGTGGCCAATGTTAGTTTAAGAGGCAATTTTATGTAAAAAGAGGCAGTTTCTCCTTGATTTTAGGCCTTTATTGGCACTTGTACGGACTTGTTAAACTCAAATTTCAGAAAAAAACATGGGAAAATGTATCTTCACCTCCTAAAACTAATTTAAATGCTTGGTGTGCTAAGATAATGCCAAAAATTTCAGCTACAACTTATGTTTCTTCCACTTTCTCCTTACAAACTAAGAAGGGTCATTTTCATATGCTTGGTGTGGGCCATAAAATTATAGTTGGGAGGAATGATTTTGGAGAATGAAATTAATCTATATCTGATTAAAATCCATGGAAAGAAGTTCCAATTTGATTCATCCTCCTTTATGAACCATCACTAAGACCTTAGATAGCTTTTTATGCATTCATATCCAAGAGGGGTCACTGTTTACACTTGTTTTTGAATAGTTTGATTTCATTTGAAAAGTTTTATGGTTTCATGTGTTTTTTATATCCCTTAAATATGTTTCCCATGGTTCCCTTGGTTATGGGGATCTCATGAACTCACAAGCCTCTTCTAAGCTTGCTTGTGTTTGCAAATTATATGCCCTTTTCACCTAAAGGTGCCTTGAAAGTGATTTCCACATTGAAGAGAATGTTTTGATATTGATTTGAATATGTTCCTAAATAGGGTATCCTTTTTAAATTTAAATATTTCACTGAAGGTGTTAAGATACCTCAAAATAAGCATACCACTACTCAATCTCACTCTCACTACCTTACAACTCAAATTTGCATCTATAAGACTCCAGTTGGAATCATCCTTGAGTGTGAAAGGTTTTAAATACACCATAAATTCTTGAGAGATCACTAAATGTAGGTTAGAGTGTTGTATTGGAGCATATAACTTCATATTCAAGCCTAAGTTTCATGGTATGCACTTATACCCCACTATGGTGTGTCAAATACCCACCTACAGGTGGCTGGGTAGAATGCTTGAATGCTTAAAGGAAGAGTATGAAATGGACTTGAAATCCTTTTAGGGTTGTGGAACACATAATCAAGGTTGAAAAATCAATCCAAATTTCAATTGAGCAAAGGGAGTATGGAAACATAAGTGAAGACCAAGAAAACTATATTCAAGCCTTTTTGTTCCAAAATGGCCAAAACATAGGCCTTAGTGGTTTTGGTAGGCCTCCCAAAGTACACTTGTATAAGGTTTTGAGTCCTAAAATTTGATATAAATGAAACCCCTAGCTCAATCAAGGACTCTACCAATTTTGGGGAAGAAGGAATTGAAGGTGATAATTCTTTAAGGGTCTTAAAAGTACTCCAAAACACACTAAGATATTTTAGTGACATCTACATGATTGTGAAGATGTAGAGGGTTTTTGACACCTTGAGTAGGCAAAAATGCATTTATTCATATTGGTAATGATTTAGAAGATGAAATGGAATCATAAAGTCTCAAGGACCACTATAGATAAGTATTACTTTATGTTTTGATCCTCTAAGCTCAGGTTCTATTCATACACTGTGATAATTAACACCCACAACAGGCTTTCCAAGAAGAAACTATCCCAGCAAAAGAGCAAAGGCATTATTTTGAGTCCTAAATTGGACATATAGGTATGATAAAGTGACATATGCATTGGGGAACCTCAGAATATGTTTAAAAGAGTTTATATACACCATGAACAAGTTTTGTAGAGATCAACACCTACAGGCCTAGAGGAAAAAATGACCATTTATTGCTTTAAGAATGTCTAAAAGAATCCACATTTGTTTATGTGGTTAGGTGAATTTAAGGACATATTAATAACCTATAGGACCATCTATAAATTTTAAAGAAGTTTCCATGACCTCTTTTATGCATTCATAGCCCATAAAAATGCCTGAAGATTGTACCTACAACTACTAAAGGAGGACTATGGACAGACAGTGAGCAAGCTTTATCACTTATTTAGGTTAGAAATACTCTATAGGTGGTTAAAATTATTCCAACCATGAATCAAGTGAATTTAATTATTTTTGAAGATAAATTTGAACCTTGTTTCAAGTTTAAAGGATCCAAAATAATCTCCAGGGATCAAAAAAGACTGAATCAAAGACCTAAGCATAAGGTTTGATGATTGGCTTGAGAATTTTCATATGGTTCATAATAATGAGAAGGTATTTTGATATCATACATTAGAATAAACCTTAATACACTTCAAACAATTTCTAATCAAGCCATGTGACCACCTATATCTAACCCAAAGTGTCTCAATCTTGTTTAAGGTAGTCAACATAGTCTTGGCTAAGAAAGAGTTGTTTGAAAGTTAAAGTGTATGAGGAGAAATTTATTGAGTGATAGGAATAAAAATAATTTTTTTCACTAAAAAAGGATCCTAAAATTCCATTCCTAATTACTAATTCATACACAAACACCTATAGGTCAGAAACCATAGGTGTCTCAGTCATAGGAGATAAGACCTTGTCTAGGGTTTTCAAAGTGCATAAAAGAGTATGTGAAAATATAAAAACCAAATGGAAAGATAAATAAAGTTCACCATGATTATGGTAACATTAATAATCTCTCACCAATACAAATATATTAAATATAAGGCATTTTCAAGTGTAAGTACAGTCAACATTCAAATACCCTGCACAATGCTACACCTAAGAAGTCTACCTAGGGTTTTGATGAAGTTAGTGGTCTTAAAGATGGATTAAAGAGTAAAAATTTTGTATATAACATAATTTTGAGTTGATAAATCCCATAAAATATTTGTTTTTTCTAAACAAAGAGGAGAATATGCCTTTGTTTTATCTTAAAGGTAGGACACTTTTGCCTTGCATGAGGAGGTAGTTTTGAGGAAAAAGGGATGAAATTGGTGACAAAAACCATAAAATACATTCCCATATGATTTTTAAATCTATATAAAAATTGAAAAAACATTTTAAATCTTGATAGAGTGTTGGAGGTCAAATAAGGTGGTCTAGACAACGAGGTCTGTAGGTAGCCCTAGTAAGACAACATGCAAACCTAACTCCAAATAGGGGGTATTTTCTAATTTCAGATATTTGAAAGCATTAAAATGATTTGAATCACGTATATGAGGGTATTAATGAATTATTTAAACAATCACCTTGTAGGGTAATCTATTTGAGAGTCAAGTTGAGTCTAAGTTGCAAGCAGACCATTTAGACAAGGTCTAGGCCTAATGCCAATGCAGGGAGTCTTTTCATTTATAGCCCTTATGTAACTATTATTATGATGGATAAATGTTCTTGGGGTTGAATAGTGTGTATATAATCCTTCATATTATAAATATATCCATCAATAATCCATATTTTATCTTGAAAGCTCCCAGACCATACAAATAGCAAGAAAAGAGTTTGAATGGTCAACTTAAGATGCTCATATCTCACATAAAACTTTTCATGAGACCATAAGTTGTTTGGATATTATGTATAGAATATTTAGGAAGATATAAGTGGCATTGGTTTGGATTTCCAATGTGCCAACTCTATGAATGAAGGTTAAGACTAGAAATGACTCCAAAACCCTTGTAAACCCTCCATAAGGACTCGATTGGAGAAAAAAGAAATTTGAAGAGTTAAGATCGAGTGTAAATTCAATGAAAAAAATTGTAATATGTATAGGACTCCCAAAAGATATGGACCATGCCAATATGTTGTACTACACATGTACGGATGGGGTACAACAAAGCTCTTTTTAACATTTTTATGTGTTTTGTAGGTGTGAGAAGACTTTAAAAGGATAAAATCACCTTTGGTAGGTATTTTATGACTTATTATAAGTCGTCATGGTAATTTTATGATGGATATAATATCTTAAGCCTATTTACCATCTCTTTCATTTTAGTCAGTGTAGTGGGCAAATAGTGAACACTTAGGAGAAAATGGTGAAACTCAAATTAGAAATCCTTTTAAGGCTTATTTATTGAACCTAATGACTTGGAAACTATTTAAAAATGTGATACCTCATTTTTCATGAATCATATTATAGAATTGGATAGGTTTTGGGTGCCAAGTGTGAGAGGTGCATGGAAAGGAGTCATTTTGAGACTGTCATAGATGATTGTGCATGGATAGAAGGATAGGGATAAGTAGGGACCTATAAAATGCATATTAATAACCCCTCCCACTTATATCCATCATTATACTTGACCATATGTAGTGATGAGTTAGTTTTTGAAGGCAAATCATGAAGGGCAGTTTTCTATACAAGGAAAGGAATTTTTAGGCCACTTTGCAAGAGTTGGATGATTTGAGATGACACTTGTATCTCCTAAAATTACATGGATCACACCATATATCTCTTACATGAAAAAATAACCGATCTTTTTAGTTGGACAAGTGTTTAATGAATCTTGAGTTTCCCTTTCTCTCTCTCCTCTCATATTCTCTATATAATCTAGCCTTTTCGGCATTGTATTCTATCTCTCCACCTTGGTATGGTGAAGCCCTACCAAATTTTTCCCTTGAGATAATAAATATAATTATTTTTACCTTTTTAAATATTTCAATAAGTGTACACAATGGTTGTTCATCTTGTACAAGTGTAGCTTTGTTTACCTTCACTTGTTACTCTTCCTAGTACCTTGTGTTTTATAATATCTATTTTGTAGGTCAGCAAGAAGTGTCTAATGTTGATATTATAGGTGTAGTGACTAGTATATTAAATAGTGTGTCTTATAATTCCTATTTTCTAAGTCCTACACTAATCTATCTGCAAGACCCCACGATTGAAACATTGATGTGAGAGAGAAGATTGTCATTGGATGAAGTGTATGTGCAAACTTTTCCTTGGTTCCAAGTGTAGGTCAAAGGGTGTGAGTAGAGCATATATTTGGTGTATCACCTCCCATATATTAGATTTTATTTAAACTATTATTATCCCTTTTCATCCCCCCAAGTTTTAGTCTTAGGATTGAGCTATAGTGATGCATCAAGGGGAACTAGCCCCTCATCTAGAGATCCACATCACATTTGGTGACCCATAAACCTCAGGTGGTTCCATTGTGCCACTTGAACAAGGAGAGAATTATCATCTCCTCATTGGGTTCAAGCTCAAGTGACAACATATATCAAACAAGAAATTACAAAGAGCATGCACACATATGATGCATGTTTTAAGATACTTATTTACAAGCTCTCATTCAAGATAAATTCTGCTCAACACACTCAATGGTTTGTGGGAGGTATGTTGATCCCATTTATTTGAAAAATATCATAGAAAACACTTTGGAGAGTTTCCATTATGTCAATAGGAGTGATAAAAATCACACCTTCTTTCAAGGGTGCACTTTTGAGTGATAAAAGTATACAAATAATTCTTTCCCATGATCATTATGTTGTGTGAGGAGTGCCCCTAAGGAACATTTAATTACTAAGATGTAGAGAAGTAATGGTTTTCCAAGTGTTAGAATAGCTATAATAGGTGGATTATATATATATTATTTAAATTTTTCAAAGGCCTATTTATAATTAGTATCCCATGAGAAAATGCTACCTTTCTTCAGAATATGAGTGAAGGGATGGCATATATCTACCAAATGAGAAATAAACTACCTAATAGATTAGATCTTACTCCACATGTGTATTAGAAAGTGGAGGCATTTTTATAATGTCCTTAATCTTGGATGGATCAACTTCAATGCCTCTATGGGAGATAATGAAACCTAATAATTTTCTATAAGTAACACCAAAGATGCACTTTTTAGGGTTAAGCCTTACCTTGTATTCACAAATCCTTTCAAAAATTCTTCATAACACATCTGGATGCCCTACTCTATCTTGGATTTTATTAAAATATAATCCATGTAATCTTCAATAATATCATGCATCACATAATGGAAAATGATAGTCATTTCACATTGGTATGTGGTATCAACATTCTTAAGGCCAAATGGCATCACTTGATAATAGAATGTTCCCAATGGAGTGGTGAACACTATCTTATGTTAGTATTTAGGTGCAATTTTTATCTAATTATATCTAGAGAAGTCATCGATAACAAATAGCATCCCATACCCTATTATGGAATCCATAATCATATCAATGTGGGGTAAAGGAAATTTATCCTTTGGGCATGATTTATTGATATATTTGAAATCAATACTTTATCATATTCATTGTGGATTTTTTTATTGGGAATATGTTTGATAGACACTCTAAATAACCTATAGGATGGATACACACTACCTCCAATAGTTTTTCTAATTCCTTATTGAAAATTACAGCTATGTGAGGGTGTATTTTTCTCAGCTTCTACTTTATTGGGTTTGCATCAGGGTATACAAAAAAGTGATGTATAACCAAATTAGGGTCCAATACATGCATATCTAAATAAGACCAGACAAAAATATCAAAAAAATCCTAAAGGAGGGTAGTAATAAGTTCACATTCCTCTTCAGTGAGGGATGCTCCAAGTTTGATCCATTTAGGATTGGATGGTGTTAAAATATTAACTTCTATGGTATCCTTCACAAGCAACATGGAACCATATTTTATAATATTTGGCAATGTGGTACATTGGTCTTCTTCTTTGTTTGGTGGCTTGACTAGCTAGTCAATTTCACTCAAGTAGGAATAATCTAAATTTTTGAAGTTTGGTAAAGGTCACTTTACAAAGGCATGTAGGAAATCCTAAGCTTATTAATCAAATAATTTTTTGATCCACTAAACTAAATCTTAATCAACATGAAATTTTGGGACTGGAAGAGGTCTAGGATTTAATTGAAAGAGGGTGAACTTCCCCATCTAATGGTGCTTGAAATAGGTTTTCACCATGAGAATCATCTTTTTATTTAATTTTTCCTTGGTCCAAAAGTTCCTCAAAGAGGTTTTCACTTTATGATCTCAATGTTTGATTTTCTTTTTCTTTTTCTTTGTGACTATTGGAGTTCTAGGGTGCACCCTAGCTAAGAAAAGGATTGTTCAAGTCCTCTACTCAAACCTAGTCCAACATGGGAATGACCCTAGCTTATGGGTTACATAATATTGGGCTAGACCTCTAGATTTTAAGGGGATAGCTCTCGTGATTTGTAAATTCAAATATCTTTTCCTAAGACTTAATCTATTGGGATGAAAAGGGTGAGAAAGTGCATGAATGAAAACCTACTCTAAGTGTGGTGCACCATGAATTCATTATATTCACTCACTTGGACTCAAATGACACTAATAGACTAAACAAGGACTAGTCTACTACCTTTAATGACTTTTAAACAAAAATGTTCCATCTAGGGGTCAAATTGAGTGTCTTGAAAAAAAGGGTAATGAGCATAAGGTCTAGTTTAAAGACACTTATAATCAAACATCCACTTCAAGCTCAAATCACCAATCACCAAGACATATTAAATGACTTGTAAGGAAAGATTATCAATACCTAGGTAGACTTGGACCTACAAAGGGAAAATTCAACCACTATTACATGTCAAAACAAAAATAAAACACTAAGTACTGGTGAAGAACAACTGTAAAAGTTATTATTCATTTATCTAAGAAGTTTGCAAGTACAAAGCTTAGCAAAGTTTCCTCATACCAGCTTGAGGGATGAAAATCAAGGCTTAGAAGGCTAAATAAATAGTTGAATGGGATGAAAGAGAAGGGGATAAATGGCATAGAAGGGTGGTGAAGGGGTAATAATTGACAAATTCCACTTGAAAAAGAAGTTATAACAATTGTATAAATCTTCTCCAACCTTCTCTCTGCATTGATGCTCATTAAAGGATCCTTTTAGCATTGAAACTAAGATGATGGGATTGAGACAACTTCAGTTACTCCTTAAAAAAAGGTTGACCATGATAAAAATAGTCTCTCACACTCTCCTATGGTAGTTATAGGATTAATTAGGCCACCATAGTTACGTAGAATCCCATACTTCTCCAAAGTAGGTTGACAAAGTCAAGGAAATGATCTCATTTCTCCATCACAACTATGAAATGTGTGTTCAATGCTCCTTAAGGGTAAGTTACCTAATGTGAAACCATCTATAGACCCATTCAATTAGTCTTTCAATGCCAAATTGATTCTCTTTGATGATAAATTAGTCCAATTAGGCCTATTAGGCTTAATTACCTAAGTGTTAAAACTTGGCATCCATGAGACCTATAGAAAAGATTTTTAACCTTTGTGTTAATGTGCTACATGCCTAAAACAACATTTCCAACCATGACATGGGTTAATTAAAGTATTATGAACTTGAAACTCCACTCTTTCAATCTAACTAGTCTACCTATGTGGCATCTCCTTGCCATACTAACCGTTTTCACTTTGAACACATGTATTCATCTTATGCCCCTTAGAAACTCGATCAAATTTGCTCTATCAATCTCCTCAGGAGTATCTTGGCCTTGAATTTCAACATTGGTCATTGATATTTGATCCATGATTTTGATATTGTAAC
Organism: Torreya grandis; assembly: GCA_037957365.1. NCBI lineage: Eukaryota > Viridiplantae > Streptophyta > Pinopsida > Cupressales > Taxaceae > Torreya > Torreya grandis. Next base: position 1,965,019 of record JARHVA010000613.1, on the reverse strand, counting down.
AATTAGTAGCCCTGTATGCCTTCTATTTACCCTACTATTAGTCTTCATTCAGTTAATTCTCTTATGCCATATAGTGGTCTTGCATGCAATATGGGCTTATTGAATTATTAACTTGATTCACACCATAGATCTTCATCTACACAATTTAATGCACACCGTTGATCCTTGATTTAGATGATCAAACATACAGTGTTGATCTGCTAAAAATATGATCAAACATGGACCATTGATATACTTTCAATCCCTCATAATTATGACACATGTCACCATCATATTCAATCTCAAGATCCTTTGACCTATTGACTTTGTGTTCACCATTAGATCTCCATCTTCATGATTGAACATGCATCATATATCTATATTGATTTATTGACTTTAGGTGATCACCCATGTACCATTTATCCTTGATCCGATCGAGTGATATTTTAACACTTAGCCTTTGAAAGGCTTATGAACTCCAATGGTTATTTTTTTGAATCTAAATATCTAGTTCCTATGGATTTAATTTGACATCCCCTATCACATCCTAAATTATTAAATCATCTTTAGAGGCTTATATTTTGAAACAAGAGACACACCAAGACACCAAACTTTTAGGGGGTATTCATGGTACAAAATACATAGTCTTCATGTGATCCTTTAACTTTGGTTGACTTCAAAAGTATACTTATTAAATTCATAATCAAACTAACTTGTTCATTCATGTATGGCATGTTATGATAGTATAGTTTTTCTAAGGTTTTGTTAGTCATCTTTATTTTTCAACAAGGACACTTAGAGGCATTATAACTTCACCAAGACATCTATGAGCCTAAAAATCACCTTTATTACCTTAAAAAACTTGTAAACTTACCTTGTGCCCTCTAAACTAGCAATTTGATCCTTATGAAGAGATACACTCATAATGGAAACTTGTGAACTCTCAATTTTAGGAATAAGGTGTGTTATGAATTAAATGAAAAATAGCCTCATGATATGCAAGGTTTTGAATAAAGGGGGTAACATTTGGCTTGTGAGGCCAAAATGTCAACTTTTTTGGTGACTTTGATGGGTGACTAGCCTGCTAGTCATGAGAACCCAAACACTTTCATGATAAGGTGGCTCAACAAAGAAGCATTAGATGATTACCCTATAAACTAAATATTACTCTTGACACCCTCTTAGACTTTCAGTAATAACAAGACACACACGACAAGAAATGGAAACAACCTAACACCTAATTCTAAGAGACACACTAAATAGAGCACAAAACCAACAGATGGATAAACACCAAATTTGTGTACCACACTTATTTAAAGGAGGACAAACATTCCAAAAAACTAATATCTAAAACTAACCTTAGTGTGCATTTTGCCTCCTATATCAAAGGGAAAGTTTCCTCTGATTCTCTTCCCATAAGGTAGGCAATGGTATGAGGCAAGAAATTATATGAGTGGGAAATTTGGTGGAGCAATCCTCTTGATGTCCAAGTCTCCTATGATATTCTTAGATGCCACATCAAATAAAAATAGGTGGCTAATGAACACATAATCATTTTGTGCTTCAAGGTTTACCTCTTGTTGTTCTTGATCACTTTTGACTTCTTAAGGGGAGTTATTGTGCTTTGGGACTTCATCAAGGTGGTTATCTCCTATTTTCATAAGATCAAGTATTCTTAGGATTTAAATTTAAATTACATAAGTAGGATCAACCTCAAAAACATTAAACACTACTATAAATTCATCTTCAGGTTTCCCTTTTGGCTCAAACATTCCTTCTAGCTCTAGACCCATCATATTAACACTTTGAATACCTTCACATGGATGAATAGCTACTAAAAATATATCAAGCTTCTCTTGTTCATGATTTTAAAATTTTATATACTTCTCATCAAGGAAAGGGACCATTACAATAGGAAAAAGGGGTTGGTAACCTTGTTTGAGGATGTCAAACAAGTCTTATCCTATTCTGGTAACCTCTTGAGATGATATGTTTATGAAGCTGCCTTTTGCTTACTTGATGAGCTCATCTCATTCAACTTGGAACAGCTCATAATCTACCTTAATTAGGTTGTATACTGCTTCTATAATTTCAAATAGGTCACTTGGATGATCCTCAAAAACCATTTTATAACCTTGCCAAACTTTAATGTTGTCTTGTTCCTCAATCTCCTTGATTGGTCTGAAACTTTATTCTACCTCTACTATAAGTATCTGAGGGATTTCATGGTGAAGAGTAGCCTCCATATCATCTATAAAGTACTAGAGATCATATTCACCTCATCCAATGTGAGCAGCTTCCTATTGTGGCTCATCAAGCTCTTGTAACTTATCATCTCTTATGCTTTTAAAAATTGAAAAATGTTCCTCTTTACCAAGTGGTGTCCATATTGTGAGCTCCTCTTCTTAATATGATAATTCATCATCATCAACTATGAGTTAAACATGGAATTCACTAATTAACTCTTCAAGAAGTGTCATAGGATGGTCTTGGAATGACTCCAAGATAGATGAGATATATGTGACATCTCCTTGATCCAGTTGTTTATCTTTAATAACCAAACTTTCCTCCTTCTACATACTATTCTAGATGGATTTACAAGATGGAAATAAATTATAATCTTGAGGAGGGGAGGGTGGGTATTGAGTAACCTCAGTGTTTTTTGACTTCTCCTCCTTCTTTCTTGACTGCGAGACTTGACTCCAAGATGGGAGCTTAGGCTTAAAATTTTCTTGCATAGATTATAGTGTTATTTGGGGTATGGAAAGAGGAATGTGTAGTTGATTTTGATTCATTTTTATAGATACTATGATCTGATACAAATTTTTATATGTAACTTCAATTTTCCTTGAAAGGGAGGCTTCAAAATCAGATTTTGATTGCTCATGATGACTAACTCTTTTAACACAAACTTTTCTTTCTTCCGGGACTCTCCCTTGGATAAATTTCCATGAGGGAAAGGTTGAAAGGATTTGGGAGGAACCATGATGACTTTGAATCTCATTTTATGGGAGTTTATGAAATATTATGGACAGATCAACATGATGTTGACATGGGGTGAATGAGGGAAGACAAGATGGATGATGGGGTATTTATTGTCCTTCATGGGCTATGTGATTTTCCTCAATATTGGATATGAGTCCATCTATGTCAAACATGTCACCATTGTTTCTAGGATAACCTCCCTTAATGAAGGACATCTAACTTTCTTTTACCTGCTGCACTGAATTTATAACCCCTCTAATGACATGTTTTGGAATTTCTTGCCCATATCCCTTCAATGTATCAATGTTTATCATATTATTTTCTTGGTCCAATAGAGATTATTTAAGGATATACATGGAATTGATTGGGGTATGAGTAGGTTATTAAATAATGTCATGCTAATTCCATGAATGATCAAGATGGTAATTAGGCTATAGAGGGGGTAGATGCAACTCATAGTAGGTTTGATGATCTTGGTAATAAGGAGCCTCATCATATGACTGATAAGGGGGAATATATGATTGATATGGATTAGGATAGGGTTATAAAGGGGAATGATATAATTGGAGAGAGTCATATGATATATCATAAGAGGGTTGGAAACATGTTTCTACCTTATATCCATCCATACTTCACAATTAAGTACATGATAATGAATGAAACCATGAGTGACAATCCATCTTACCTCTAAAATGAAGACTTTCTATGATTGATGTAATATTATAACTACAACTTGGCTGATATGGTACTTAATTCTCTTAAATGTGGTTTTAAGGTGTCCTTCTATGATGATAAAGTTTGTCCTACTAAGTGTGCCATAACTATTATAGTTCTAGGTTGCACCCTAGCTGAGAAAAGGATTGTTCAAGTCCTTTAATCAAACCTAGTCCAATGTGGGAATGACCCTAGGTTATGAGTTACATAATATTGGGTAAGACCTCTAGATTTTAAGGGGCTAGCTCCCATGACTTGTCAATTTTAATCTCTTATCCTAAGACTTAATCTATTGGGATGAAAAAGGTGAGAAAGTGCATGAATGAAAACATACTCTAAGTGTGGTGATGCACCATGAATTAATTATATCTACTCACTTGGAATCAAATGACACTAATGGATTAAACAAGGACTAGTCTACTGCCTTCAATGACTTCTAAGAAAAAGTGTTTCATTTAGATGTCAAATTGAGTGGCTAGAATAGAAGTGTAATGAGCATAAGTTCTAGTTCAAAGACACTTATAATTAGACATCTACTTCAAGCTCAAACCACCAATCACCAAGACACATTAGATGACCTACAAGGAAAGATTATCAGTACCTAGATAGACTTGGACCTACAAAGTGAAAATTTAGCCACTATTGCATGTCAAAATAAGCATAAAACACTAAGTACTGATGAAGAACAACTTCAAAAGATCTTATTCATTTATCTAATAGGTCTACAAGTATAAATCTTGGTAGAGTTTCATCATACCAGCCTGAAGGATGAAAATCAAGGATTAAAATCTTGAATAAATAGAAGAATGAGATGAGAGAAAAGGTGAGAAATGGCATAAAAGGGTGGTGAAGGGGTCATAATTGACCAAATTCCACTCCAAAAAGTAGTTATAATAGTTTTATAAATCTTCTCCAATATTCTCCCTACGTTGATGCTCATTAAAGGCTCCTTTTGGTGTTGAAATTAAGATGATGGGACTAAGTCAACTTTAGCTATACCTTAACAAAGGTTTGGACATGCTAAAAATAATCCCTCATGCTCTCTTATGGTAGTTATAGGATGAATTAGGCCACCATAATTATGTAACAACCCATACCTCTCCAAGGTAAGTTGGAAAAGTCAAGGAACTTATCTCATTTCTCCATAATAGCTATGAAATGTGAATTTAATGTACTCAAGGTTCATTTACCTAGTGTGACACCTTGCATTAACTCATTCATTCAGTCTTCCAATGCTAAATTGATCCTCTTTGATGATCAATTAGGCAATTAGGCCTATTAGGCCTAATTGCCTAAGTGTTGAAACTTGGTAGCCATGAAACCTATAAAAAAGATTTTCAACCTATGTGTTAATATACTCCATGCATGAAACAACATTTTCAACCATGACATGGGTTAATAAAATCATTATGAACTTAAAACTCAGCTCTTTCAATCTGAGTAGTCTACTTATGTCGTATCTCCTTGCCACACTGACTGTTGTCACTTTGGACACATGTCTTCATTTTATTCCCCATAGAAAATTGATCAAATTCACTTTGTCAATCTCCTCAGGAGTCTCTTGGCATTTAATTTCAACATTGGCCACTGATCTTAAATCTGAGATTTTGATATTATGACACTTGGTAGCCCTACATGCCTTTTATGTACCCTATTGTCAGTCCTCATTCAGTTAATGCTCTTACACCATGTGGTGGCCTTTCATGCAATCTAGGATTATTGAATTATTGAATCAATTCACACCATTTATCTTCATCTACATAGTTGAATGCATGCCATCAATCCTTGATATGGATGATCAAATGTGTACGATTGATCTGCTAAACATATGATAAAATGCAGGCCATTGTTATGATACCAATCCACCATAATTGTGACACATGTCACCATCACATTAAATATTAGAATATTTTTACCTATTAACTTCATGTTCACCATTATATATCCATTTACATGATTAAACATACACTGTAGATCTATCTTGACTTATTGAATTTGGGCTATCACCTGCGTGCCATTAATCTTTGATCTGATCAAATGAGGTTTTGACACTTAGCCTTTAGAAGGATCATAAAATCCAATAATTATATTTTTTGAATCCAAAAAAATAGTTTTTATGGATTTAATTTGATGTCCCCTAGCATGTCCCACATTATTAGATCATCTTTGGAGGCTTATATTTTGGGACAAGAGACACAACAAGATACCAAACTTACAAGGGGTATTCATGTCACAAAATACATCATATTCATGTGATCCTTTGAATTTTATTGACTTCCCAAGTACACTTATTAAATGTAAAATCAAACTAACCTATTCATTAATGCATGATGTGTTATGATGGTCTAGTTTATCTAGGCTTGTGGTAGTCATCTTTTTTTCCAGCAAAGACATTAAGAGGCATTAAAACTTGAACAAGATAACTATGAGTCTCAAAACGACATTTATTACCTCAAAAAACACCTATAAACTTACTTTGTGACCTCTAAAACATAAATCTAATCCTTATGAAGAGATACACTCAAAATGGAAACTTGTGAACTCTTAGTTGTAGGAATAAGGTGTGTCATGACTTAGATGAAAAGGAACATCATGATATACAAGGTTTGAAATATAGGGGGTTGAAATTTGACCTGTGAGGCCAAAATTTCAATAGTGACTAAGGAATTTCATTTGATCTCCTAAATAGGTATCAAGGTCCAAAGTAATAACAAATCCATGTTTGTGATCACCAAGTGGTAAACCATCTCTTATGCCCAAGAATTCAGAGATTGCCTCATCATTTTGAAAGTCATCCAATGGTATGTATGAGTCTTTTTGGTCCCAATCGATAAATTGAGGATGATGGATGAAAAGATGGGAATAAGATGGGAAAAATTAATAATATAGATGGTATTAGGGTTAAATAGGTCAATTTTAACTAACTCATCATAAATGCTATATTAGGACTCTACATTGCTATCAACATTATCATTGCTAGATAATAAATTAGTGTCACTCTCAAAATTGAAAGGGTCACCCCTAGGTAGTTTTTATCTAATAGATTGATTTCTTTTATTTTTGACAATTGATACTAGCTTAATAGGTCCTTATTGTTTTACCCCCAAACCTTTACACTTATAGGCTTGGTTATCCATTATCCTATTTGGAATAGGATACTTTACATTTTGGTAGTAGGTGGAAAAATAATCATTATGTAACTATTAATCATCATCCAACTTGATTTGTTATTACTCTTACAGAGTGGTTTTGATGAAAACCATAGGTCCTTTCTGATGAGAACCATCCTTCCTATGCCATTCCATTTTAATAATTTTCATTTTAGGTCTACCATATTATTTAGGTGTCTAGGTAGCTTGTCTATATGAAAATAATTACCAATTTTGTATTCCCCAAGGTTGTCTTGAATAATAAAATTATTAATTATTATTTTAGATGGTGAAAATTAAGTGGAGGTAAGAATACTAGCTCCACATAATTAGACTCAAGCAATTGATCAACTATAGTATTTTTATTTTTGGGGTTAGGCTCTATGCTAAGGTGATAGTTGTGGCTTTCATACTCCACCTCCAAATGTTTATATAATTGGTATGGCTACACGTCACCAGGAATAGTAACTTTTAATTCTAAATGGATAAATTTTATACATTGATGGAAAGTATAAGGTACAACACATACTTCATGAATCCATGGCCACCCAAAGAGCAAATTCTATGATAGTTATAAATCAATAACATGATAAAGATTATTGTGAGTTAGAGGCCCAATAATAATAGGTTAACAAATGGTACCCTGAGATTTCCACTTATCATTATCATATGATTTGATAGTGATGGTATCCAATTGAAGATATGTTATTATATGTCCCAAGTGTTTTACTAGCTTAAAATTTATAATATTTATCCCTAAACCATTGTTTATGAGGACTTATTTAATTTTATGCTAGGAAAATATTTATTCTATATAAAGTGGTTATTGTGCAAAGGTACAAAGGATGACATATCAGTTTGATAAAAAATAAGTTGTTGGAAAGGAGCCAAATGACTTATAAGTGTTTTAAATTTATCGAGTGCAATGTCACTTGGGACCTTAGACTAACTCAAAAGGTCATTCAATATTCTTGTGGACATTTGACATACATACAAGAAATAAAATAGAAATTTACATCGGTGTCATTTTTAGTTGTTCCACAATATCATAGATTTTGTCATTAATAGAAGAAATTGGCTTGGTTTTCTAAGGCAGAGGGCCTTGAATGGGATTTTTTGAAGAAGAAGGTATAGAACCTTGAATGGTAACATTAGATCATCAATATGTTGTTTTGTAACCTCGAGTTAGTGGGGGTTCACTATAATTAGAGGAAGGTAAGTAAGGGCCTAGAATGGTAACTCTTGGCTATTGATTAGAATTTGGAATATTTTGAGCCAATAGAGGATTATCGATAAATGGAGGTATGGGTCCTAAAATAGATGGCGAAGATCATTGGGTACTATTGGCATTTGGCTTAGGGTTGATCTTAATGGTAGATATATATCCACTAGTAATGTAGCCTACAAAATTATAGTTGTAAGGGACATTATTATAGTTAACTTGATTGGAATGGGCATCCTGACCTTGATTTTGGTTTTGATAATATTGATTCTACTTATAAATATGATTGTTAAGAGGTCTATTCTAGTTATGGTTTTATTTGTTAACTTGATGTTGATTCTGGTTTTGATTGTTGTTGGAGTTGTGTTGTGGAAAAGGGTTTTGATAGATACCCAAATTTTGATTAGACATTGTGGCCACATTATCCAACTCTATTCATGATTTAAAATAAATTTTGGATGAGATGATGAAGCTTCACACTTCTATAAATCAAATTACTTTTAACCTGAGGATAATCACAAAAATCATTCTCCTGATACCAATCAGGTTTAGGATGGTTTTCTATATATGGTTTGAGTACTAGCCAAATGATCATGCTAGTGAAAACTAACTTCTATAAAACCATATCAATAGGATTTATAATATTATTTAAAAATATATTGTGATATTGACTTCTTTTTGGAGGGGTAATTATAAAGTGAGAAGTTGAGTAGGTGTTTTTATTCAAATAGGTGATGGTTGGCCATTTTCACATGTTGAGATTTAGTTACCCCATATCTTACAACATTTTTGTCCTTATTGAATGATTTAGGCTTCTCTAATGTAATTTCTTGTGATTTTACAAGAGCTTTGTTTGAGCCTTGTTATGAACTTGATTTTGAAAGTAGATATTAATTTTCCATTTGTTGATGAGGGCTTGCTCAATCTATATTCCCTTGGAAATAAATTATTTAAACATATTGGAATAATGAAGCTTGATATTATGAGATATATCATATTATAGATTAGTATTGAACATCACAACCAATTACTTACCAGGGAGATTATGTGAGATTCAACTAGCCAATGATTACCACTATTGTAAATAGCTAAAAAAGTTGTATTCGCATTATTTAGCCTAACATAGGTCAACCATAATTAGTTCATTTTACACATTAATAGATAAATGATGCATGAATCTCATTGAAAATTAATAAAAATTATCAATGGAATTCTTAGGTAGACCAAGGAAACATTATAAGGCATGTCCTACCAAAATATGGGGAAAAAAGTGAAGTAGGTAGATACTACTATATGTAACTTCGTCGCCTACAATAATGAACTCTTTTAGATGCTCCTTGGGATCACCTTTCCTTGTGTATTTCTTAAATTTATGCATCTCAAAATGATGCAAGAAAGGTATATGAAGATAGCTCATATCAAAGGGATAAGATCACATGTCATCTAGTTTAAACTTCTTATTCTGATTTCTTACCCAAATGGTCGACACTACATCTTTAACCTCTTAAAAATCCTAAAAAGTGGGAATAGAATGAGAGGAAGTGGTCACATTTTGATGGGTATTCAAAGGTACATTATTTTGGCCTAGATAGAGAGGTGGTATATAATATTGAGGAATTTGTATGTGATTGGTTTTACCAAGAATATTTACTCTTTGATTAGAGGTGTGTTATTGATAGGGGACTTGTTATTGGTAAGACACTTACTACTAAGTGCGATGTTGATTTGGAGGGAACTGAGGCCTTAACAGAGGGATGGTTTATTGGGTATTTAATGAAATTTATTGAGATTAGAGGGGAATGTGTTATTGGTTAAGTGGAAAATTTTGTTAACTTGAAGAGGATACTTATTAAATATAAGCATCAAGTGGTTGATTAATATAAATATGTTGTTGATTAGACAATGTTTGTTGTGGATTGACTAACACTTGTTAAAGTGCAAGATTTATTACCACTTATTGAGGTGGGTTATTGGTCTCCATTTTTTGAATTGGTGGATTATTAATTATAACCTACTAGTGTATATTATTGGTTTCCACTTGTTTAAGTGGTGGATTGTTACTTGCAACCTACTATTACAGACTAGGCATGGTCACAATGTGTTATCGTGAAACACCTAGAATATTGGTAGAAGTGGTATATTGGAAATTTTTAGTAGTATTATATTGTGTTATAGATGGAAATTAATGTGGGTTGGGATATATATTTTTAGATTTATCCACCATATACTGGAAATAATATATGAGGAGATTTGAATTAGGATTAGTTACTAGATTGATTTCGGATATAGGTGTGCTAAACAAATATGCAACTAATGTCTTATTGGAAAATGGACCAGGATTATAGATGGGATAAATTAATAAATCCATTGGATATGTATTCGAAGGACTTAACTCTACTAGTGATGGATTTTGAATATACAAGATAGTAAGGGAACTAATAAGAGTAGCTAAATCTTTTTTAGCTTATTGGATTTAAGTGATAATAAGCTAACTTTGAGAAGATTGGTCAATGAGTTGACTCTTTCCCTTGTTTTATGCTAAAATATTTTGTTCAAAAGTTGGTATATAAGTTTGAGCTTGGTTATAAGTGGTTTTATTGTCTAATAATACAAGAGATGTTTCTTTGGGTACTCTAACCAAATAATGTAATTCCTCAATGAGAAATCTAGGGGGAAATTTCACCCCCATTTCTAATAATTTGACAAGATGTTCATCTTTGTTATCAAAGATTTGTCATGAAAACATATCTTATTCATTTTCAACACTAGGTGGAACATGCACAAGGTACATTGGATTAGGTCCATGTTCTATATCAAATCATACATATGAAAGGTATGGTTAATATTGGCCTTGTTTGACACTTGATGATATAATCAGATGGTATGGGTTGTGTTGTTCAAGTTTTCTGCTAGAGGGCATGGTGGTAATGTATTATTGATCTTCTTTGTCCTCTACATAATGGTCATACCCACATAGATTGTATACTACCTTTTTATTAAAGGAGGGTTTATATATGGACACACTAAATGTGTACTTAGGGATGTTTAAGTTTATGATATTCATATTAAATGAGGTTCAAATACATGAAACTTATCTTGATTTGGTATGTGACTTTACTTGGAATAACACTTGGGAATGTTTTGAAGTAAGACATCTTGCTTATGATAAGGTAAATGTCAAATTGGAAAGTATCAATCAAAGAGTGATCTCATGTAAATGGTTTCAAAAAACAAGGCTATGTGAATCAAATGTGCTTCCTAAAAGGTGTGCACAAGGTTTAGGTATGATGGTTTTAAGTACAAATGTTTAATTTTTGGATTTTGGAAATGTTTGAACTTGGTCTAATTGAAAGGAATTGGTCTTAATAACTTGACTTATTATTTTTAAACTTTGGAACCATAAAAAATGTTTGGAATAAATTTGGTTTCCTATAATATCAAATCAAGTTTGAACTAGTAGGCTTAGACCTTTGACTTATAAGAGGAGTTGACCTTTTTTATTGACCTTAAAATAAGTTTGACTTTGGATTTGGAAAATAAATGACTTTGGTTTAATTTAGAATGGTTTATCATTAATTATAACTTGACCTTGGAATAAGAATTGGTTTGTATAGAATCATAATAATACTGATGGCATAACAACATGATTTTAATAATAGTTGGGTTTTGACTTCAAAATTGAATTTGGCTTTGGAATTATAATTAGACTTGGAATTTGGATTATGTTTGAAACATGGATGGCATAATTAAATAATTTGAATAAGATTTTAGAACCTTGGTCTTGAATTGGTTTGAAGTTAACAATTAGGATTAGGACAAGGCTTTGATTTTGACTTGGGCAACCTAATGACATGGTTTAGACAAGAAAGGTGGGTATTTGGACCAAGTTTGACATGTCACTTTTGTTTGACCAAGAATTTTGGTAGAGTAAATTATGCCTTGTTATGTGTGTATAAAAATGGTTTGGATTTGGACATGGTTTATTTGATTTGGTTTAAAATATTAATGAGGTTTTGACTAAACAATAAAATAAAAACACACAAGTAGTACAAGGAAATTATAATAACTGACATGGGTTTGCATCACATCCATTCAAACCTTAAATATACTCACCTTGAGAGAGGATAATAAAATTTAGTATTCATTAAATAAATTATTGAAATTATTGATGGAGTTTTTAATCCCACCCTTCTCTCAAAAGGTTTGTATGAGTAAGCCAATCTTCAGGGGATATTACCTTTATGCCCCTAAATCAATGGATGTTCCATGGAAAAATAAGGTCTGAAATTTTTTTACTTAGATTTATATATGGTCTTGATATATATTGCAGTACATGGGCACAAAAATATCTATCAATTGGATGTTAAGATTTAATAGGCCATTCACCAAAAGGTCTAGTCCCTTGGTAACCACTTCAGTCATAAGGGCCTTAGTGAAGTGTTACAAGGAAAATAAATCTTTGAGGGAACTTTCAACTAATATACCAATGACATAAATTTAATTTGTATACCCCATCAGATAACAGGGTTGGTACAATGTTAGGATGTGAATTCCTAGTCAACACACCCCTAGGACCTACGGGAAGGTGATAAAATCCACCCCACATGACTGAAAGAAAAATAATGGTATATGAAAATATAAACTATGTTTTGAGTCACCCAAAAAGGGGAGAGTATATGTACAAAATAACCTCACAAGACAGTCAAGCAATCAAGAAGTAAAAACTTGCATGAAAGGAAATAAGTTGAAAAATAAATAAGTTTTTCCTATAACCCAAATGAAAATGTGAATTTATTTTAAGCCTAAATTGAGATGTGTAAGAAAAAGAAATCACTTTGTTTATAATAAAACACATTTTTCAATCAAGGTCATGAAAAATAAATGATTATAATTTTGAAAAATATGATTTGAGCTATAAAGGAGCTTGAAAATAATTTTGTGTAAGTCTTGGCTTTCCTTTGTCATAAAATGATTTCATAATTCCACAGTCTAATTTCATTTCTCAATAAAATAAATTCATTGTTTTCCAAAATAAAACATAGAAAGATCAAAATGATTTCAATACTAATAATAAAAATTTCACTGATGTTGAATTTAATTTTGTTTCTAGGGTTGATGATTTCACTAATGTTGACTTGCACAAAAAATAGAAAAGGCATAAAATAATTTCGCTATTGAAGTAGATGATTTTGCTAAAGTTGGTTATAATTTCACAAATATTGTGAACAATATTGCTCTAACAAAAGTGATTTCTCCAAATTTTCCTAAAATTTCGTCGCTCTACAAACAAAGTCAAAATAGTAAAATAGAATAGCAAAGGTAAGAATAATTGAATTTAAACAATCTAAAATCTGAATCAATGAGGTTTAAAATGCACATAAACACTTTCATGAATCTTGAAGATGAATTTGTCAAACTTATCTCCAAATTCGTGATTCTTAGAAAAACATAGTCAGAATAGAAAATGGTATAGGAATTATTTCATGAATTATAAACAATTTCACTATAGTGAAAATGATTTCACCGAAGTTTCTTATAATTTCAAAATTAGCTCAAAAACAAAGAAAATAGTGTAAAATTATTTCGTCATTGTAATTGGTAATTTTACTAAAGATGGATTTGATTTGGTAGTTAGGACTTGCACATAACATAATAGAATTATGGCCAATGATTTTTATTCTAAAAGTGATTATTTCATTAAAGTTTGTGTTGATTTCACAATCTACAGTTACGAGTTCATAGTTACATAGAACGATTTCATGATTATGACCTACCACATAATAAAAAAAATGGAAGAAAAAGGAGTGAATTAATTTATTTTAAAGGCTAATTATAGTAATTAGATTAATTTAAAAGATTTTTTTGTTTGCGTTGAATCTTTTTACTCCCACCAGGCATGCCATTATGTTTATTAGAAATCTAAGAGATGTTAGTAAATACATTAGTGAACAAAACCAAAACAAACTTGAAGAATAAACATCTTAAGCCTAATAACTAAGTTGATCTATGTGGAAAACAAGCAATAAATGTACATTATAAAATAAAAACAACATATATACCTCCTTATAATATTTTCTTGAGAAATGGTTTTAAGGGGTTGAGCTCAACATGTAGGCTATGGAGTCTTTGACAATGCTTGATTCTGCATGTTGAAAACACCTCTCCTTGTTTACACTTGATTATTGGTTTGTAATGGCATGATAATTGGTTGAATATCCTTGTATAATTTTATGGAGTAAATTTTCATTCAAAGAATATTTTGAAATAAGAGGGGTGAGGCTTGTATTTATAGATTTCCTAAATCATTGTAAATTATTCATCTGATCTCAAGATGGAAGGTTGAGAATCAATCCTCACCCTCATCAATATAGAAGGTTGAAAGTGTAAGATAATCCATTAATGTAGACTTGGATTATGCAATAGGAGTGTAATATATTCAAATAATAACCCCTTTGTGTGTGTAAGTGAGGTGTAAGAACTTGTTTTGAGTATGTAAGTATAGTGTAAGATATGTCATAACCTTTGTTTTCTTACACACTTTGACTTATGATATCATCCATATATGATGAAATATTCCAATTTTTAATTTAAGAAAATAAAAAAAATTCAAATCCCTTGATTTTCTTATTCTAGGAATAATTATGCTTGATTAAGTTGGATTAATTAGTAATTATAAAAATTAAATAATTTACAATGTTTATTTGTCAATCAAGTATTCACTTAATTGTCATATTATGACACTTGTAAAAGATTGATTTAATTTAGGATTCACTCAGTAGATTAATGATGCACTAAAATCCATTACCCAAATTAGGGATGTCTCCTTGTGATTTTGGGTAAAAATGGTCGTTGTGCACATAAATTAGGTCCAATGGTGATTTCCAGTTAAACTTATGTATGATTACAAAAATTTGCTCTTGACTATAGTTTAGGCATGTAAGTGATTAAAATGAAGTGTTTAAAACCTTAAGTTATCAAAGTATTTTACATGGTCATATCATCAATTTGAAATATTCATCTCTCTTTTAATCAATATATTTCACTCAAATTGGTGCTTGTTTGGCCAAATTTTATTTTAAATCAGGTTTTAAAATGAATTTATCCATGTCAATTGGGCTAAATCCACTGTTGAGACAATTTTTTCTATGACTTATTCAAGCCAATTATGTTCGTTGATGGTTCAAACTATGTGAAATTGCCTTTATTTTAGTCAAAGGTTGTATTTGATATATGCAAAATTAAGTTTTTCTTTGTTTATTTATTAGGCTTGAATCTTTCACTAACTTATTAATGATTTTATTGAGTGTTTTATTTTTGCCTTTTATTTATTCATAGATATATTTTAAAGACCCCAATCCATCGATATTTTCCATATGTAAATATATCAAGCATTTGGAGCCTCTAAGAGGTGGCTCATTAAAAAATTATTAAGTCTTATGAGCCTTGACCTTCTAAGATTACAACACATGGATACTTCTTGAGCACTAAGAGATTAGAGGGAAGATCAACAATTTAAAGTCTTGATCTCTAGAGATTCCATGATCCATCCACATGTTGATAGATCAGGTGACTTGAGCAAAACAATAGTCCATAGAAGCCCTAGATCTTGAAGCCTTGAGATCATCCTATGTGGCATGATCTTAGAGAGTCAACTGATAAAAGGTCCATGGAATCCCATATAAGTCCCAAGTTTGGAAGGCCCATGATGATTCCATGTGGCATCATTTTAGGAATTAAGGACTCGAAGGGTTAATTTAAATAATGTAGGCCTCCAATGGAAGATTCAACATAAAGGCATGATGTGGTAGCATCAGTGATATAAAGCTCACTAAAGAATGTAAATAAATATAATTATAAATTGATTGTGTCTAAGGTAGAGGTGGCATGATCTCATTTAATTAGAGAAGATAAATTCTAATAAAAATGGCTAAGTGTCTAAGGATTTCAAGTATTGAGATCATTAAACATGGCATGATCTTAGGTATTTAAAGATCAAGGAAGGTGATACACAGTGAAAAGGTTTCTAGAGGAAATCAGAGCCCCAAGTTTTGAGATTATGACATATGGTCACATCTTGGGAATTTGGTGATCACAGAGTAAAAGTGCATAGTTTGAGTTTGTTTTGATTCTAAAGTTTTGAGATTGTGACATGTGGTCATATATCTGGGAGTTGGAGTTTGAAATGGAAAGAACATATTCAATAATTTAGAGATATCCTAGAGTCCTTAGATAATGCAACATGGCATGATTTTGGGGACTTAGTTTATGGAAGATATAGAACACATAATAGTCTAGCGATGATCCCCATTATCCCAGGATCGTGCCACATGACATGATTTTGGGAACTTGGTCTGAAATACATATCTAAAGCCAACTATAAAGCCCTAAAGACCTTCCCAAAACTTATATTTTGATAAGTTTAAAAATTATGTGCATCTAAAGTTGGAGTGGTAGAGAAGAAGATGATCTCAACATATAATAGGCCTAAATTTGACAACCAAGGAAGGACTAGGGAGATGGGAAAATGATAGTTTCAACCTGACTATAATTACAAGTTGAAATGCCAAGAGTGAAAATAAATCAAGGCTAAAGTGGACTTGAGTATTCTCATGGGATAATCAAAAAAGGAAAAAGAAGTCACAATCAGAGCATAAAACTTCCAAAAAGGCTTGAAATGAAATAGGTTGGATGTCATGGGCCAATATAAGGAAAGGAAAATGAACATAAAGGTAGAGAAAACCAAAAAAATAGCCTAAATTAGATGGAGGGAGGGAAACAAAATTAAGGAGAGTGTGCACATCATAAGTTTACTTCACCATTTAGAGACATTAATAACTTCATCAAAAGGAGATACACCTATTTAGAGATTGCAATAACCCATTATTATAATATTTACTTGCCTAGTTATCAACATATACTAAGGATACATTTAAAATAAACTTTATTGCCTTGAAGATAAGAACATGAAATTGAGAATAGATAAAATAGATCATGAATTGGTTGATCCATCATTGGGATAATTTTACAATGATGTTGATTTTCCTATTTGGGCCACTATTCAATTGTGAAAAGAATTAAAAGTCATTAAATGTTGGATCATTAGAGACATTAATGAATTCATCCACAGGAGGAGATGCACCTATTTATAGATTGAAATAACCCATTATTCCAATATTGATTTGCCTAGTTATTAACATTTAATAAGGAAGGATACATTTAAAAGAAGCTTTATTGTGTTGAAGATAAGCACATAAAATTGGGAATAGACAAAATAGAGCATGAATTGGTTGATCCATGATTGGGATCCTTTTACAATGATGTGGATTTTCCTGTTTTAGACACTGATTCACTTGTGAAAAGAATTAAAAGTTAGTAAATGCTGGATCATTAGAGCTTGAAATACATTGGAGATTGTATCCCCTTTCATCCTAAAAGTGGTTGTAATATGGGAATTGTGCCATGACTTGTTCTTCTCCTTTCTTGATGTGTTATCTCAAAAAACTAAGCTATAATCAATTTTCACATTAAATTTTGGGCATCAGGCCATTAAATTTTGGTTGTGAATCAAGGTGATAGATCTAATTGCCTTGCCTATATAAGCAACAATGGTTGCAATTGTAATGGTCAACTATTTTTGTACTAAAACTTTGCTAGAATTGTGTCAAGATTTCACCTACCACTCTCCTTTATTTTTTCATGATCATCTGCTAGAGGATATTGATTAGAAAGAATTAATATATGCCAAAAATTTGTTTAAATATTTGTTTTTCAAGGAAATATACTATAAGATTGTGCAACAACTAGTTTGATTGATTATAAATTATCATTATATTTATTTTGAAGATTTTTATAAGTCATTATGTGTAATAACTATAATCTTATGTATTTGCTTTATTTTAATAAAGATTCTAAATTATATGTTCACATTTTTCCATGGAATCTTAATTATTGAGTTATTTAAGTTGTGTAATAGCTAAAATTGATGCCCTATGATAGAATTGCAACCAACCATGATTTCTATTTCTTAGCACTAAAATATCTGATCTCAATCAAAAAATCATCCCTTATCTTCCTTACCCTTTCCCTCTCTTTTACATTTTTGTAATGATAAGATGTCCTACTCATTAGATTATAATTACCTTGTATTATGATAGAACACAGTAAACCTATGGTTTTAACAAGACCACAACATTAGACAACTTTAAATTATGTAAAGAGATTAGTTAAACTTATGGTGCTAATAGTTACTACTCACCCAGCTAAACATTCTAAAGCTTCTCGACTCTAGGATCCTCTAACATAAACTTAAAAACAAGGGGATATTTATCCCATGTGTTTTTGACTCCCTTTGTCCTCTTAAATTAGTTAATCTAATAGATGTATTTGAGTGGGTCATAAATTAAGCCTAATAGGATCCTTATCACCCTCATTTTATTCTAGGATAAGATCATCATGTGGTCTGTAAACATTAGGTAAAGGTATATCCATTTTACATGGTGATTTAAGAGAGATCATTATATTATTTTGGATATCATCAAGGTTAATGTAATTATTATTTTAAATATCATGAGTACTTGGATTATTATTTCATGCAAGAGGGATATAATATATACTTTATTTATTTCCATATATATTTGGAACATGATTTTTAGTGGAAAATATAAAAGAGGGGGATAGAGGAATGTTTTCCTTTTTGATTGAAATATTATCATAGGAAGGAAAGATGCAAGCTTCATTTTAATTTTTTAACTCAAAATAAAATGGGGTAGAAGATGTAATATCTATTTATACTTTAGGTACAACATTGTTATATGAGAAAGGGACATTAACATAACTAACATTTGAATCTTGAGTTGCCTTATTTTTACTTGACTTTGAAATTTTTTCATTAGGAAACCTTTGGAAAAAATGTTTTGTTATTTTTCTTGAATTATATTAAAAGTAGAAGAACATGAATCTACATTACTTTGGATAGTATTATCATTTTCATCTTTCCAATCTAAAATAATAGGAAGATAAGTAGTACATGCATTCATACCATTAAGATATAGAGAGGACTTTCACTAGTTGCATTTGAGTGATATAAATAATGAACATGATTTTTCACATTGTCATTACTTTGGAAAGAAGGCACACCCTCAATTTATTCACTATTTACATCATTTGAAAGGGAAGAGAAGCAGTTAATTTTTGGTTCATCTTGATAATTTTTGCATGAAACATTAATAATTTAAACATCATAATTTATAATTTATTGTATGCCTATTGAATCATATTTACAAATTTTAAGGCCTTTCATTATTGGAAATAGGAGAACTAGGCTCATCATATTTACATTCAAGAGAGGTATAATCACACTCATAACCATATGAAATCATGATATGATTATGAATATATTCATTTAGACTTGCATTTTCATCATTAATTTTTTCATTATCATTGTTATAATCAAAGGAGGAGGATTGATCACTTTTTAAAAATTCCATAAGATCCTCATATGAAATACATTGTTATTAAGAATATTAAACCAACAATCCAAAAAATGGGATTTCCTAGAGCTTGTAGTAGATGTAAACATGTTGAGGAAGGATAAAAATTTGGATGCAATCACAAAGAGGAGAAGAAAAATGCCTAGGGAAAAATAGAAGAAAACATTACTTAAGCTATACCCATGTAATAAATCTGATCTAGAAAATAAATATAATAATCTAAAAATTACTTTTTGTAGAAGGAGAAAACCTAAATGCAATTTAGGGTTTGGTTCAAATATGAACAAATGTTAGTTTCACTATATTTTTTATGTAAAATAGACTCAATAGAAAAAACACTAAGCTAATAAAATAATTTGAATGTAATCTGACAATATTTAGATCTAAACAATAAAATATAATAATTTGACAATACAATTCATTTAAGCATGTGCAATAAATATAATAATGATTGGATATACACATAACTAAGGGATAAGAGAGAGCATATATTTTTTGTTTTTATGGTCTATAATTTTAATATTTCCCATATCCCTCTCAATATTTTAACCCATCTCTGTGTTCTATTCATTCAGGGTTTTAACAATTTTTCTTCTTCAGACACTTTCGATAGATCTAGACACTTGCATCAATGATAGTATCATCATGTGGATGTTATTGTACCTCCTAGAATATAAAATATTTTATAGATATATTAGTTGTATTTTTATGGGGGTTTTTTCACCTTTTTTTTGGTGTCTTCGAGTCTCACTTATAGGTTGTTGTTCTTTGTCAAATGATCAAACCCTAGTTTTTTCACCCTTAGAGTGAATGTGGTCAAAAAGAGTTAGTGGGAACATAGTGTTGAGCTAACTAAAATAATCTTATATAAATGGGTATTGCCTACATAGACAATAATCTTAATAGGGCCTCAGACTTATGTAGTTCTCCCCTATGTGTTGGCTTGTGTGTGTATCGAGATGCATCATGTGGTAAATAGGCACATATAATGACCTAACTATAACTTGGAAAGAGTGACTCATGGAGTGATCCTTCAGTACTTTAGGCATGTATATAAGATATACCTATGAATGATATTGAAATAGGAGAGAATATAAAAGTTATGCTCACTTGAATGCTTGTTTGGGTACCTTTTGTAAGTTGTCTTGTGAGTTGTTAGGTCTATGCTAGGTGAAGAATGAATGAGGGTTGCTATTATATATATATATATATATATATATCAATCCATTTTATAAATATCTTGTGTTAAATCAATTATACTAACTTTTATGATATGTTTCATTTTAAAATTTTATGACTTTAGAGCACTGGACATTTAGTTTGACACAAGACACTAGAATCGATGTAGGCATCTAGCTGGGACACACGTGTCTAAGAAGATGAAAAATAGGTATAGGTCCAAATTTTTTAAAGGATGACAATAATCAGGTTTAAATTTTTTTGATAAATATATAAGGCTTGGTCATAAAAATAACAATGTTCATACTAAGAGATAAGTAATAGGCACAAGAGATAGTGAATGTGAGCCTTTTGGTAATAGGAAAGTCTTCAGAATTGAAGGATACAATCATGAGAAATAATTTACAAGTATACAAGACTTAGGTGATATGTAATTCACATTTAGTTTCTAAAATAATATGAAATTATCCACCATTATTATCTCCTCCATATTCAATATTTTATTATTCACCTTCACCCTCATCATATGCATTATTGGTTCTTTGTATTGGGATATCATGACTTATGTTAGGAATTTTTTATTTCTCTTTTTTATGATGTACCTATGAATTAATAAAGAGTATAATACTATAATAAAGTAGATGAGAACAACACATAGATAAATTAAATGTAAATTGTATGTTATTAATGTAATCTTTATACATGATAATATAACATGATGTATATAATTTCATATAACCTCAAATGAACATTTAGACACAATACATGTAATGTATAATTCTACAAGTGAAAATAAATGTTTATAAAATTCCTATAATACAAATCTAAGGATAAATTTATGTGTGTATATTAATGATCCTTATAGGGTGTGATGTGTGTAGAATCTTTGTATGCTAGAGTAGGTGACATATAAAAATTACAAGATAAAGATAATTTTTTGGGTAAAATCCTTGATAAACACAAATTTAGTGTATGAAATCCCAAATGTGGAATCCCTACATTAATATTTGTTTATATTTAACTTATATATTGTTCATATTCAATTTACATACCCTAACCCCCTATTGGATTCAATTTTTTTCCTACTCTACAAAGTACACAAGCCTTTCCATATGTGAAGTTGTATTTCCAATATGTGTACCAATATGTTTAGTTAACTTATGGGGGTGGAAGATGAATGCAAGACCCCTTATCTATTATAAAATCAAAGTTTCAAATGCTTTCAAGTTCTTAGGACCAACACCCAACATTCTCTAGACCAATTCCATAAAACACTTGAGATCTTTAAAATTCCAAATTTATTGAAATGAAAACTTACATAGGGTCATATTTCACTTCATGTTAACCTAAATATATTACACAAAGATATGTCTTAACATTTTAACACATTTAAAAAAAAAGGTTATGGCATAAAATGGATGTATAATTTACAGAAAAAGGGTATGTTCTTATAGAGTGTTGTAGAAAGTAATATCATAACCAAATGAAATCTTATGCAAAGAAGCTATAAGAACTAGGAGAACTTCATAATGTAAAAACCACCATAAATATTCTCACTTTTTAAGAGTTGGGATATGTAAAGTTTATAGATATGAATGGAAATTTAATATAAATATATATTTCACTTTTTAGTTCACTCTAGTGGTTATCAAGTGGTAAGTATCCAAAGAGCACAATTTCAATTACCATAGTAATAATAGAGGCCCTAAAGTCTTGGGTTTTTTAATATGACAAAGGAAAAATAGCATGAAATGTGCAAGATTGTGTTTCCCATTAAATCACTCAAATACTTGAGTACTTGGAAAATAAGAGAAGAGTAACTTATTTTATAACCATGAAAGTTTTTATATACCAAAGAGAAGTAACAATAATAATTAGTTTATATCACACACCCACTCCTGAGTTACTAAAAAAAATGTATAAAACCTATGTATCCGTGATATTATATATATATACAAAAAAATATTTTTATAAAAAAACATATGAACTTTTTTGAAAAAATCCTCTCTAGGCATTACCTCTAAAAAATTAGAGTGCAATGCTCATTATCTCCTTGAGAAATCAATAGATGACATTGAGAAAATTTTGATATAGTCTACAATAATAATAAGTTGTTATCTAGTCTCCCTTTTAGAAAGAACACAACCCAATGGTGGAATACATGCTCCTTGATCAAGAAAATGTAAAATCTTTGATTGTGGTCATAACTTTCAAACAATACTCATGTCCCTCCTAAAGGGAAATATAAGAACTAGTTGTATAATCATGATATATTCACTATGCATATGATCTATAGAGACTGCAAAGGAAAACATATAAAGATAATAAAATAAAAATATATACATTATGCTAACATACCATTCCCTACTCATTTTTACATGCATGAGATAAGGTCTTTCTCTGAAATACCATAAAATCCAATGAAAATGAGAAAAAAATTCACCATTCAACTCATTTCTAGTTCCTCAATTTTTAAGAAAAATAATTACAAGTTATCAACAATACAAATTTCTTGAAATCATCTTATTTACAACATACTAATTTTAATTGGAAAATCATCACATGCCAATTGTGAATAAAAAAACATGTCACTAATGCATCTAAAACTGCTATGGCACAAGTTACAATAGTAAATGAACATGCCATTATTTTCCATCAAGTTCATTTTATGTTGCATAAATCTACGTCTAAATTTGTAAACTAATTGATGTTGGCATCATCATCAACCAAATTTAATAGAAAATAACCTAATAGCCATGGTGTTAATGTCTCCACTACATTATAAAATGAATAATATAAAACCCACTAATGGACTTGTTATCTATTTTTTATTTGTGATTTAAAAGCAAAGCTAAGTTTGTCCATGATAATGACTTAATGGGGTCAATATATAATCTGGAGGAACTGTTATAGCTCAAATTTTCACCCTTGAGAGGGTGATTAAATCCCTCTCAACTTGAGCTATGTAATGGGATTATTCTTAGGTTATGGGTGACCTCTAAGTATAATAAACCTCTTGATTATAGGGCTAGCTCACCTTGATGTATCAATTAGGCTCATTACACTACTAGATTAAAAAGGAAAAGGGAGAGAAAAGACATAAAATAAACCTATCTAAGGAGGTTATACACAAAATAAACACC
Organism: Torreya grandis; assembly: GCA_037957365.1. Lineage (NCBI taxonomy): Eukaryota > Viridiplantae > Streptophyta > Pinopsida > Cupressales > Taxaceae > Torreya > Torreya grandis. The sequence goes on along the minus strand of JARHVA010000613.1, from coordinate 1,941,159 downwards.
CTACACTTCACTATATTGCACTAAGAACATGGATTAGGCCTGAATCTAATCACACCACTCAATAAGGACCTTCAAACATGAGTGTTTCAACATGGAGGTCATAGACAATGCATTGAATTAAAGGGTTAGTCAAGATGTCTAATAAAGGAAATAATTACTAAAAATCCACTTTCAAACCATGAAAAACTACATCAAACTCACCATGTGACTTGAAAGAAGACAATCCATTTTACAAATAGGTAGGATAGGATAAATGAGAGAGAGTGCAATCACTACTACTATAATTCATCAATAATCACATAAGTACATGAGGAGGTAAGAATCAACTTCATTCATTATTTAAAGGCATAGTACAATTCTTTAGTTGAGTAGGGCTTCTCCATACTATGCTGAAAGGATCCTCATAAAGCCAAACAAGGATGTATATATAGAGAATGAGAGAAAGAGAGAGAGAAGTGCATACAAGAGTCATTGACAAGTACCCAACACTCATGAGAAGAGTTAAAATCAAGAAATAGGTTATAGAATAGTCTCATAAGGTCTTCAATGACATGTTTTACATTATTAATGATGATTTATCTTGGAAATGGTGTAGGATTTTCTCTCTTTTCTTGACACATATTGTTTCTTCTTCAAAATGCCCTTCTCTTGGCTTAGAAAGTGATAAGTGGCATTACTTGGTCATCAAATCACCTTTAAATTCCCTTTTTCCTGACACCTTGCATCTAATTGATAGCCTTATTATATTGACATTGTAGTAGTGATCATATCCTCTTAGGTATCTTGAAACCCATTAGTCTCACTATGCCTCTATTTGCTCAAAAATCTCAAATCTTGCTTCTATCCTCATGAATGCAACATATATTCATGAGAGAAATTTATATACCTTAAAAAATCTCCATGAATATTTTTGAATGACTCAAACACTCTCTAAGACTTCATTTCACACCTAAAGCCCATAATTGCCTTCAATTCTTTGTAGCCCTCAAAACATTCAAATATCTTTATGTAGAACATTCTAAAGATGATTATGAAAAAATAAGAATATATTTGACTACCCACTATGATATTCCTACTATATACAAAGTTTCATTACCAAACACTAAGTGAAAATACACTTAATCCATTTGTTTCTCTGTCTAATTAGTCCTTAATTAGGTTTCTAGGCCTAAAAACCAATATTTGGCTCTAATAAATGTTCACACATGTGAAAAATTATATAAATGTTTGGTTTAATTTAAATACTCCATATTCATGATCCACACCAAATTTTAGGACCTAAAACCTTATATAAATGCATGAACCTATTAGTAAGTTAGCATGTCAAGGCCAAATACCAACCCATATAATTCAAAACTTTTCTTGGTACTATTACAAGCCTTTAAGAGGTGGTCTAAATTGTGTTTATTGCCTTAAAAAAAAAGTTTTTGTATTTAAATTATAAATTTGGTTTCAAAAGGATATTAAAATATCCAAAATACCTTCAAATACATTCATATTTATGCCATTGCCTTAGTTCTAAAGTTTCATACTTTGAAAACATCTTTTACATGCAAGTATAAGCTTAAAAATGACCCCCAAGAGCTCATGCATGATAGTTTTACCCATATAAAGATGTCAAAATTCTTTTTAATTATTATAATATGTACTTTGACTCATTTTCTCTCTCTTATGCCCTAAAAATTTTTGGTTTAAACTTTAGTTTTGAAGAATAAGTAAAGAAAAGGCTATTTTTATGTAATTTCATGCATAAGTATGAAATTGTATGGCTCATTACATACATCAGATCTCAATAGAATTAATAATAATACATTATAGGTGTTCTAGAATAATTTGAAATTAAAAGGATTCCATACATGTTCAAAACTAGTTCCCTCTAGTCATCTAGCTTCTTTACACATAGTGAGAGCCCTTCAGATTTGTAGGTGATACAACCATGAGAGATAAAAATATTGTCACTTGGATTTTCACCCTTTGAGGATATGGAAAATATATCCTCATCCAAGTGGAAAAATGGAAACACCTCGAGGCTTGTGGGTAGCCTAAGGATGAGGTGAATCTCTAGATAGGGCTAGCTCCCTTGATGTACCACTTTGGATTGTAACTATGCCTAAACTTTGGGGGAGGGGGAAGGGAGAGAGATAAAGTAAATAAAAATATTATAATGGAGGTGATACACTAAATAATATGATTACTTATAGCTAGTTTCATGTTACACATGGAATCAAGGGACAAACTGAACATACACTTCTCTAATTTGCATCTTCTCACATCAATGTTGCGTTATGAGGTTATGGATGCATGTGAAAATATAATAGGACTAGAAAAGAGTATTTTAATAGAAACTATGAAAATAATAACTCAATAAATCCTTAACTTTTCCTAAAAAACTTCACATGCCCTACAAGAAGAAGCTTTCCAACTACAAATAGGGTGAAAGAATGAGACAACATGCTAAGAAATCCATAGTCTTCACTAAGCAAGATTCATCATCCAAGTAATAAAAAACTTATGCATAGTCATGAATAGGTAAAAATTAGTATTATTATTGATCAAATGGCATGCAAATGAGTATGGATTCACCATACTCAAGAGGAGCATAAGTTACAATGGCTAAAATGGCTAGTTTTTATAGAACTTGAGAGAGAGAAGAGAAGAGAGAAGTTAAAAGGTCACAAGGGAACTTGTAAAGATAATAAAATCAATTAATTGTGTATGAAAAGATGATATGGGATAGACCATTCAAGTTCAGGAAGCCCAAGTGTCCATACAATTTATCAAACTCTTACAAAGTGGCATGAAATTCCCTTAACCAGCTCAAAAAAACTACCTTCATGATTAGCCCTATTTGAACATCCAAAAATTAATTATGGATAGGTATCATGATTTTAAATAAGGGTAAGGCTTTATTAATTCCTCTCCATGCATCAGTTATAGGTCTGGTCCTCTGAAATCATCTAGGAATGAGCCATCATCATTTACAGTCTAAAAAACTCCTCTTTCATGCACCCTACACATTTATCCTCAAATTAGGCTTCAGTTGATCATGAAAATCCATGGGAGGGAGTGGATGAAAATTTTCAAGACCCTACATGGGCTTATAAGCATTAGGTACACCTTAAAATCACCTCACTTGTAGTTTTCCACCATCTTCACTAGCTTGTCCAATATGCCAGTTTTGATTGGCTGAGATGAGAGCTATTGTTTGGAAACTTAAGAGTTTTTTATTGGAATTAAATTACCATAAATATTTATTAAAATTACTAATATTCCATCAAAATTTTATTTCATCTTGAGAATCCTCCTATATCTTACATAATGTACAAAACTATTAAGAAAATCTTGTTTTATATGTTGTCTGTAGAAGTCTGTATAGCTAAAAAATATGGGAGGGAGATTGAGTGAGTCCTATACAAGGTCTAATAAATTTAATGAGCAAATTATTCCATTATAATTCATCTCCATCTTCATTTCTCCAATTGGGTCTTGACTGAGGGTTTACAAGGGTTTTAGGCCTATTTTGACTCTTAAGCTTTGTTCATAAAGCTCTAACATCCCATATTGAAAAAAAATTATACAAGGATGATTTTAAAGGACCTTTATAACACATATAATCTCCTTTTTAATCCATTCAAGGCCTCATGAAATATATGAGCATTTGAATTTGACCTATCGAGCTTGTTCTCTTATTCTTTGCAAGTTTGAGTTGGTTTCTGAGCTAAAAGTGACCTTCTTGATCATTATTTGAAATTTTAAAGCTTTAAAATACCTATTATTACCATATTAACATGTTTAAATAGGTTATATATCTCATCTCATGCTATAAGTGTGGAAGACCCCCCATTTGGACACAAGGCCTAATGTTGGTCTTGTAGCCTATCTGTAACTTTTGGTGTTTGAGACCTTATTATTTGATTTCCTTGCATTCCATAAGATTATACATATCTTATATTATCCTAAAAAAAATTTACCATTAATTTTAAATCCCACATATGTCTAAAATTTAAAGTGACCTCTTGTTTGGATTCTAGGCATAACCATGCCTACTAGGTTTGACTGCAGTCTTAACACTTTATACCTCTCAATTTTGTTTCCTTCCTCTGTGATTGGTCTCCATTGTTGGATTATATTTACTTAATATTTAAATACTTTTTAAAAATGTATCCTTATATTATGTTTCACCATATCACTTACTTTCCTCCAAAACCTATTAGTTGCACATGAGGGGAGTGCCCTCTATCTGAGATGATCTGAGACAAAATAGAGGGCACTCCCCTACCTCCTCAAATAATGGTGGATATTTTATGAGTTTATAAAAGTATTGAATACCCCATACATAAAATTTCAGTCCTATAATGGGTCATTAGACCCTTCATCCTTCCTAAAACCCAAAATAAACTCCTTTTATGATAGAGTGTGCAAGATTTTTTAAGAGTGGACTATGCCTTCTATCTTGAGATCATTTCCTTAATTATTTTCCATAATGATAGCTTAGTGAGGATATTTTAAATTATATTAAAAATTTATACCCTTCAACCATCCCTCCAAACTTTACATGTTCTTCATATTCTATGCCTAGTCAAAACTGATTACCTTGCATGTCTTCCTCAATAGTGAAACCTATAGGTTTATTATCACCATTTAGCTTGATAAGGTTATTTTAAACCTACCTATATTCTCTTTTAATAATTCCACACCTATTTGGGCTCATTACTTGGATTCCTAATCACTGCCAACACCTCAAAACCCTCAAATTGCTCACTATTACATCATAGTCACCTCTAATGGCTGTAAGTGCTCATAGGTCTTAAGGAACCTATGTAAGCTTGTTTTGAATTAATAAGGGTTCATGGAGGTCAAAATGGTTACTATGAAGGTTCTCAAAAGTTTTTTTCATCATTCTAACTTCTCTGTACCCTTACTTTCACTTTGAACTCACTAAATTGAGTTCTCCCTTATGACTGAGAACCCCTACCTTCTTTAATTCTTGTAGGTGTCATGAGGTGTAATTTAGATTAGAAATGATATGAATATACTCTCCTTACATACTTGAGGTCATGAAACATCTAATCATGCCTATATTTACCTTGGATGGGCTAAAAAAACTCTCAAGACATCAAGTTTAGTTCATTGCCTATTTGCCTTGCTGTAGGTACACACTTCTTGAAGTAGACACTTGTAAGTATAGATTAGGCCCTTAAAAAAATCACATCCACATATACCAATGATTATTTTTATCATTAATGTCATTTAAACTATTTAATATTATTCATTTAATGACATGGTTTAGTTTTTTAGTTTTGGGTGAAGAGAGGTCTCGTTTGGGTCAGATCTGTAGATGAACACTACAAGAATTTAGTATCTTTATAGGAAACTTTAGGCCTATCAACCTCTACCTTCCTATAATCATTTTCACCTAAAAATTTTCATAGATATTATCCTATGTAGTGGATACTATTAAATCACCTTTATAAGTTTCAAAAAACTTAATAACCCTATTTTAAGCTATCTCTAAAAAGGCTTGCAACTCTATTTTCATGATTTAGGGACAATGGGCCTAAAACTTAGTCATTTGTGTTTGAGGTTGATTCTTCACTTGTTTAGCAGTTTAGTCTTTCAAATGAGGTATTTCATTGTCTTTTAGCTTACTATTATCCCAATAAGGAGTTTTAAACTTGATTCAATTCTCCATGATGATCTTTTATCTCTCTGTTAGCATCTATAGGCAGGTGGGTATTTTAAAGTACATGTAGTAAAGAGCCCTCAAATAGTATGCATAGTTGTGACCTTTAATGATGTTTATGCCTTATCCAAAGGTTAAAAATAGACTTTAATAATTATTTATACCTTTTTAAGCTCAAATTCCTCTCTCAATAATGATATTATTCATGAGGATAACTTGTACCTGCACCTTGAGTGGTATGGAGGCAACAAACATAATTATAGGCAATGAATGTTGCATTTTGACTTATGAAAAAACCTATAATTTTATACAATTATTAAAATGTGTGACTACCATCATGAATAATTTAAAAACCATTTCAAAACCTTTTTTCCAACTTGATTCTTCCTTGCAGACACTTGTAGGTGAACACTGTCATGGTAGATTATGTGTATGTGTAGTGTATGATTGCAAACCATGAAACATTATTTAGAGAAATAGGATTAAAGGTAAGGGGGGGTGGGGGGTAAAGATAACCTTAAAAACATATAAATGACACTAAAACAACCCCTTAAATCCATGAACAAGCATGAAAATATAGAAAATGGTGGAAACCTATCTGTAATCCTATATGAGACCAATCTGTAAACCTAAGATAATTTGCTCATCAAATCAACTTGAAACATGAAAAAAGATTGGGTAACATTAGATAAGGAAGATAAAATAATTTGGAATCAACCTCAAAAATTTATTCATATGAACTTTTTCAAACCAAGGCAAAACCTAAAGGGTATACAAATTAGTAAGTAGATTTGAAAGGTTAACTTCTTAGAAATGGTTCATAAAGCTCAGATTACTATTCCTCTACAACCAAACATAAAATATAATCTAACTAAGTTTATAATATACCCATAATATCATTTTATTTAAACTTATCATGTTGACCATGCCGAGTACAAACTTGAAGACTACTTTTGCTTGCCAAGAAGGGTGAAAAAGGAGCATAATGGTTTTAGGATTAAAATGGCACTTATAGATCATTTAAAATATTTATTTGAGCTTAGGGAAGCTAAAGATACATACCATGATCTTATCCCATGTGGTATACTTCCCTATGGGCTGTACAAGTGCCAAACTCACCTTTTTTTCTAATAAAATTGCCCTTTCTTTTAAATAACCTGCCACTTTTTAGTTTTAATAGTTGATTAAAAACTCTTAGGAAACGTCACATGACATCACATTTTTTAACCTTTAAACTTCCCTATAAATCTATACAACTCATTAAATTCCCCTTTTTAACCTTAAAAGGACTAAGGTGCAAGGCTAGTATAACATTAAATGACATTAATTAACCTATAAAACACCTTGTGACATATGTATTAGACCCCTAAAACACCCAAAAGTAAATTTTTTACCTAGGGCTGCCCTAATTTGACCTAAAAGTCAAATTTGGTCAACAAATTGGTGACTCATATGGGTAGTATGCCTACTATACAAATTATATCAATAACCTTATTAGTCCATTAGGATTAGGGAGTCATTTGAAGTCTAAGACAAATAAGAAAACCTTTGATCATAGGCTTCGATCAATACAAGACCACCTGACTACCTCAACCACACAAAATAAAGGACATACACAAAAAGGCAAACAAACTAATAAGACACAAACATGTGCTCGAGGCACTTTGAAGAAAAAAAGCAAACAACTATATGCATCTAACAACTAAGTATACCTCCCTTTATAGGATAAAAAGGAAAGTTTCTTACATCATCTTTTTCATGAGATGAAACATGGTGCAAATCATGGTGCTCTTTAGATTGAACACTTAATGGATTAAACCTATTCTTTCGCATTTCAATTGCCATGCTCTCAATTAGACCATATTCAAATAGATCTAAAGTGTAAAAGTATTCCTCTTACTTTCAAACAAATTCAAACTTCTCATATGGATCCTCAATTAAAACCTCAAATGGTGATTCAACAAGGCATACCTTCTTGACTTACATAGTTCTCTCAATAGGATTGGGCTTTCTCTCACCTACAAGTTCTTATATCTCATCAAGGAGATTTGCATATTCTTCCCAATCTTGGTCATTATCCTCCATGTAAGCTTCCTTCTTCACTTTTCCATGTACTTGATTCTCATCTTGGCAAAAATCTTCAAGCCCTTAAAAGAACTCCATTTATAGCTACTAATCATCCTTGTCCTCTTTATCATCTAGAACCACTACCTCTTCAATATTATCTTCTTGATGTATGATGCCATCAAGCTAGTGTTCTTCAAGCTCTAATGTATCTGATGGTGATTCAAGATCAAGTTGAGGTATTAGGTCATCTTAGATAATAACATCTTGCACATTAATCTCAAGAGAGTTTTCTAGGGCTGCAACCTCTTTAGGAAAGACTGGTAATTATTCTCCATCCATAATAGCACATTCATCTTCATACTTGAGATGGTTATCCACAACTTTTTGATTATATGTAGAGTTTTCTTCAAGGGCTAAAAGATCCTTCATTTTTTTCTCCTTTGTGATTCTAAGATTAAGCATTTTGAAGTCATGTGACCTAGCCTAATGAGGATGCCAAGGAGGTAGGATTTCTTCAAGCAAGAGTTCTAAATTTTCCTTAACCAACTACTCTTCTCTAGGTTCCCATATGATAGGTCCATTAAGGAAAAGGGTGATGAGATGAGGACAAGATGAACTAGTTGTTGCAAGTGAGACATATGGATCAAAATTAGGCTGAGAATTAAAAGTAAGAGGTTCTTTTGGGTGTTCTTAGGGAAGGGGAGGTAGAGCTTGGGTTAATATAGATTGGTTATCTTCCTTCCACATGACAATCACTTCATCCACATCTGATTTAGCTTAAACATTTTCTTGAGGAGGGGTAGATGGGGTGTGTTTAGGCATAAGATCTTTTTTAGGATCTAAACCTTCCATCACACCTTGATTTAGCGATTTCACCCTTGACTCTAGGTCCTCAATTTGCTTGGCTATGTTATCTTGAAAAAGTCTTTCTTGAAGTTCGTAGGAATCATCATGATCATAAAGAATACAAGAGGGTTGACATGGAACACAAGAAGCTTCTTGAGAAAAGGTGGGATGGATTTGAAATGGATCAACTTTATTCTCAATTTCACACTCTTTATCAATGCTTATAGCTTCTTTCTTTCCCCATGATTACACTATCTTACTCTAGCTTAGGATATTAGGATTATGATTTTTTTCTTGAGGTAGTTATGTAATTTGAGGAGTGGGTGAAGTGTTCAAAGAACTTGGAATCTCCTTAGGTTTGGACTCTCCACTTTAACTCCAACTTGGAATCTCATTTCTAGGGGTCACTCCTTGAGATGGGGATGCAATGTGAGAGAGAAACAAGAACTTGAAATCAAATTAATTTGCTACTAACATGGACTAATGCATATGCATATTAGCCAACTCAATCTGCCTATCAAGATTAGCTTTAAACACAAGGTTTTTCTTCTCAAATTTCTCTTCAAAATGATGGGGAAAAATATGACTTTGCTAAGCTTGATTAGGCTCATGAATAGGGATCAAATATGAATGATATAAATCTTGGGGAAGTGTATATGAAGGCTTATAGGTTTGGTAAGGTTGCATTTCATGAATTCTTATCTTATCCTCTAAGGAAAAAACCAAGCCACTCACATCTGGCATCTCACTTGTGATATTTTGCCAATTGGATCTCGCAATAGGTGTCCACTCTATTATAAATAGCTCTATTGTATCTCACACCATATGAATAAGATGACTAGGAACCTCCTGACTACATCCCCTTTGTGTGTCAAAATCCAACATATACCTCTTATAACCCAAGAGTGCTTTCTTGAAGATAGAAATGGATTGACTTGAAAAGTGGCTAGGTTGACTAGGAGAAGAAAGATATTGAGAAGGCTGGATATAGGAATGATATACTTCATGAATGGGCTGATAAACTTCATGATAGGGCTTATTAATAACTTTCTTTTATTGATAGGGAATGGCACAAGCTTAAAATGTCTCACCAACTTGTGTAAGATAAATCTCAACACCAAAATTAGCCATGAAACATCACTAAAAGCAATAATATAAAGGAAAATGTTACCAAAAATGTTCAAAGGATAAATTAGGCTACTTGATCAATAGATATAGCTTCAGAGTCACCATTGATGCTTGGATAAATGCCTTTAAAGGCTGATTGTTGAAAGACAACCCAAAATTCTTTCAACATTTTGAACCTAGAATCCCACCAAGCATGCCAAAAACTATTGTCACTTGGATTTTCACCCTTTGAGGATATGAAAAATCTCTCCTCATCCAAGTGGCACAATGAAAAAACCTCTAGTATTTTGGGTATCCTAAGGATGAGGTGAATCTCTAGATAGGGCTAGCTCCCTTGATGTACCACTTTAGATTACAACTACACCTAAACTTTGGGGGGGGGGAGGGAGAGAGATAACTAAAATCAAAATATTTTAAGGGAGATGATACACCAAATAACATGATGAGTTCTAACCAGCTACATGTTACACATGGAATCAAGGGACAAAATAAATATACACTTCTCCAATCTACATCTTCTCACATCAATGTTACATTATGAGGTTATGGATGAATGTGAAAAGATAGGAAGACTAGACAAGAGGCCTTAAATGACACTAATGAAAATAATAATTCATTCAATTCTTGACATTTCATAAAAAACTTCACATGCCCTACAAGAATAATCTTTCCAACTACAAAAAGGGTGAAAGAATGATACAACATGCTAAGGAATCCATAGTCTTCACTATGCAAGATTCATCATCCAAGTAAAAAAAAAGTTTATGAAAAATCATGAAGAGGTAAAAATAAGTAGTATTATTGATAAAATTGTATGAAAATGAGTAGGTATATGACATACTTAGGTGGAATGTAAGTTACAATGGCCAAAATGGCTAGTTCTTATAGAACTTGAGAGGGAAAGGAGAAGAGAAAAGTTAAAGGGTCACAAGGACACTTGTAAAGATGATAAAATAAGTTAATTATGCATGATAATAGGATATGGGATGAAACATGCAAGTTCATGAAGCCCAAGTGTCCATACAAGTCATCAAACTCTTGTAAAGTGGCATGAAATTCCCTTAATTGTCTCAGAAAAAATGCCTTCATAATTATCCCTATTTAAACATCCCAAAACTTATTAGGGATAGGTATTATGATTTTAAATAAGGTTAATGGTATTATGAATTCCTCTCCATTCATTTTTTTTAGGCTTGGTCCTCTAGAATCATCTAGGAATGAGCCATCATCATCTGCAGTCCAAAAAACTCCTCTTTCATGCACCCTGCACACTTGCCCTAAAATTTGGATTAAATTGATCATTAAAATAAATATTATGGAGTGTATGACAATTTTAAATACCCTAAATGAACTTATAATCATTAGGTACACCTTAAAATCACCTCACTTGAAGTTTTCCACCCTCTTCACTAGCTTGTCCAATATACCAGTTTTGATTAGCTGAGATGAGAGATATTATTTGGAAACTTAGTAGTTTTTTATTGGAATTAAATTAGGATAATGAGCTATTTAAATTCATAATATTCCCTCAAAACTTAATTTCATCTTTAGACTCCTCTTGTAGCATGCACAATGCACAAAACATCAAGAAAAGCCTATTTTGTAACCTCTCCATACAATTCCATACAACTAAAAAGTATGGGATGGATCCTAAGTGAGTATTATAAAATTACCAATAAATTTCATGATCAAACTATTCCATTATAAACTATCTCCATCTTTATTTATCCAATTGGGTCTTGACTGAGGGTTTGCAAGGGTTTTAGGCTTGTTTTAACTCTTAATCTTTATTCATAAAGATATGATGTCCAAATTGAAAAAAAAAATCCATGAGGATGATTTTAAAGGACCTTGATAACAGCTATGAAATATTTTGGCATCCATTCAAATCCTCATGAAATATATGAGCATTTGAATTTGACCTATCCAGCTTGTTCTCTTATTCTTTATAGGTCTGAGTTGGTTTTTGAGCCAAAAAAGACCTTATTAATATTTAATTTTAATGTGAAATATTTAAAATAATTTTAATGACCCTATTAACATGTTTTAATATTTTATATATCTCATCTCATTCTATAAGTGTGGAAGACCCCCCATTTGGACACTAGGCCTAATGTTGGTCTTGTAGCTTGTCTAAAAATTTTAGTGTTTGAGACCTTATTATTTGATATAATTGCATTACATAAGATTTTAAATATCTTATATTATCTTAAAAATATGTTCCAATTATTTTTAAATCCCACATATGTCTAAAAGTGAAAGTGACCTCTTACTTGGATTATAGGCATAACCATGCCTACTAGGTCTGACTGCAACCTTAGCACTTTAGAACTCTCAATTTAGTTTCATTACTCTATGATTGGTCTTCCATGTTTTATATTATTTAATTCAGCTTTAAATACTTTTTAAAAATGTATCCTTAGCTTTTGGTTCACCATATCACTTACTTTCCTCCAAAACCTGTCAGTTGCACATGAGTGGAGTGCCATCTATTTGAGATAAGATAGAGGGAACTCCCCTAACTCCTAAAATAATGGTGGATATTTTAGGAGTTTATAAAAGTATTTAAAACACCCTACACAAAATTTTAGTCCTCTACTAGGTCATTTGACCCTTCATCCTTCCTAAAACCCAAAACAAACTCCTTTTATGACAGATTGTGCAGAATTTTTTAAAGTGGGTTGTGCCTTCTATCTTGAGATTATTTCATTAATTATTTTCCATCATGATAGTTTCATGAGGATTTTTGATTTATATGATTAATTTATACCCTTAAACCATCCCTCCAAACTTTACATGTTCTTCATATTCTCTGCCTAGTCAAAACTGGTTACCTTGTCTATCTTCCTAAATAGTGAAACCTGTAGGTTTCTTATCACCATTTAGATTGAGAAGGATGTTTTAAACCTCCATATATTATCTTTGAATCATACAAAACATATTTTTTCATTTTCCTTGGATTCCTAAGCACTGCTAACACCTTAAAAACCTTAAATTGCTCACTATTACATCACAGTCACCTTTAATGGTTGTAGGTGCTCATAGGGTCTTAAGAACCTATGTAGGATTGTTTTGCGTTGATAAGGGTTCATGGAGGTCATAATGGTTAAAATTAATGTTATCAATTTTTTTTTCATCATTCAAAATTCTCTATACCCTTACCTGCACTTTGAAATCACTAAATTGAGTTCTCCATTTTGACTGACAACCCCTACCTTATTCAATTCTTATAGGTGTCATGAGGTGAAATTTAGATTAGACATGATATGAATATACTATCCTTAAAACCTTGAGGTCATGAAACATCTACTCATGCCTATATTTACCTTAGATTGGCTAAAACAACTCTCAAGACATCAAGTTTAGTTCATTGCATGTTTATCTTGTTGTAGGTGTACACTTCTTAAAGTAAACACTTGTAGGTATATATTAGGCCCTTGAAAAACTCACATCCACATCTACTAATGATTTTTTTGATCATGAATGCTATTTTCACTATTTAGGACTATTCACTTAATGACATGGTCTAGTTTAATAGTTTTGGGTGAAGGGAGGTCTCATTTGGGTCAGATCTGTAGATGAACACTACAAGAATTTAGTATCTTTGTAGGAAATTTTAGGCCTCTCAACCTCTACCTTCCTCTAATCATTTTCAACTCAAATTTTGCATAGATTATTTTGTATACAGGATATGCTAGGAAATCACCTTTATAAGTTTCAAACCACTTGATAAGCCTATTTTGAGATATCTCTAAAAAGGCCTAGAACTCTGTGTTCATGCTTTAGGGACAATGGGCCTAAGGCTCAATAATTTGTGTTTGAGGATGATTCTTCACTTGTTTAGCAGTATAGTATTTAAAATGAGGTACATAATGGTATTTTATCTTACTATTATCCCAATAAGGATTTTCAAACTTGATTCAATGCTCCATGATCTTTCAGCTCTCTGTTAGCACCTACAAGTGGGTGGGATTTTAAAGTACATGCAATAAAGATCCCTCAAATAGTATGCATAATTATGAGCTTAAATGATGTTTATTCCTTATACAAAGGTTAAAAATATACTTTCCTCATTAGATACCTTGGTAATCTCATACACCTCTCTCAATAATGAGATTCTTCATGAGGACAACCTGTACCTACACCTTGAGTGGTATGGAAGCAACAAACAAAATTATAGGCAATGAATGTTGCATTTTGACTCATGAATAGACCTATACTTTTATCCAATTATTCACATGGGTGATTACCATAATTAATACTTTAAAAAACATTTCAAAACCTTTATTCCAACTTGATTCTTCCTTGCAGACACCTATAGGTGAACACTGTCATGGCAGATTGTTTATATGTTTAGTGTATGACTGTAAACCATGAAACATTGCTTGGAGAAAGAGGATGAAAGGTGAATGGGGGGTAAATATAACCTTGAAAACATATAAATTAAACTAACAAAACCCCCTAAATCCATGAACAAGCATGAAAATTCATAAAATGGTGGAAACATGTTTGTCATCCCATATGAGACCAATCTAAAAACTTTAGATGATTTGATAATCAAATAAACTTGAAACATGAAAAAAAGAATGGGTAAAATTATATAAAAAAGATAAAATAATTTGGAATCAACCTTAGCAACTGGTTCATACAAACTTGCTCAAACCAAGGCAAAACCTATAGGGCACATAGATTAGCAAGTAGATTTGAAAGGTCAACTTCTTAGGAATGGTTCATAAAGCTCAGGCCACCATTCCTATACAAAAAAACATCAAATGTAATTTTACTTAGCATAAAATATACCCCTAAGATCATTTTTCCTGAAACCTCTCATACTGACCATACCAAGTACAAACCTAAAGACTACTTTTGCTTACCAAGAAAGCTGAAAAAGGAGCAAAATGGTTTTGGGCCAAAAATGATACTTTTAGAGCACTTCAAACACGGATTTGAGCTTGGGGAATCTGAAGACACATACCATGATCTTCTCCCATGTGGAACACTTCCCTATGGGTTGTACAAGTGCTAAACTCACCTTTTTTCTAAGAAAATTACCCTTTCCTCTAAAGAACCTACCACTTTTAAGTTTTGACCATTGATTAAGACCTCTTAAGACACATGTCACATGACATCACCTTTTTTAACCTTCAAACTTCCCAATAAATCCATACAACTCATTAAAGGCCCCTTTTTGATCTCAAAATGACTAAAAGGACTAAAATGACAAAGGAACAAGGCTAGTATAACATTAAATGACATTAATTAACATATAAAACACATTGTTACATATGTATTAGACCCCTAAAACACCTAAAAGTCAAGATTTTACATAGGGGTGCCCCAATTTGACCTAAAATTCAAATTTGGTCAACAAAAACCAAGGTCTAAAATTTTGGCCAAAGAAAGTAGTCTCAAAGGTATTCTAGATATTATAAGTGGTTCTCAATTTGGTCTTCTCACCTTCATGAACCATCCCTTTAAATTCAAGGAACTCATTATCTCTCCGTCCAAGTAGGTAGTTAGTTTTCTAAAAAAAATCTTCATCTAAGCATCATGACAGGAAAATCTAAGTTTTTAGGGTTTCTCAAGAGCATGGTCCATATTTCCATGGCATTATTTTTTTCCTTTTCATATGTGGGAGGGTCATATGGAGATAAAAAATGGCATAATATTGCAAATATGCAGTCTAAAAACATATGAAGAGAGTTGTACGGTCTAGGAGAGATAATTTTTTTCAAGAATTGTTGGAATCTTGTTTGCAGGGGTCTCTTTCATGTTTATGTGTTATTCATTCAAGGTTTCTTAAATATTATTTAAAGATTAATATCAAAGTATCCATTAATGTCTCTCAATAGTCCTCATGTAGTCACTATTTAGCATATGTTATGGTTTTTTTGGCACATGTTAAGGTTTTTAACAAACTCCTAGGTTTCCATTTACAGCAATATATGCTTGTCAATGACCTCCAAAGTGGTTTGACTATTTGGTATATGTGCTTATGCTTCCTCCATGGTCTTCAAGACTGCCTAGTGATGGGATTCAAGGTTATTTTCACCTCCTTTATGTTTATTTCAATTTCACTATTTTCTCACTATCTTTATACTATTGTAAAGCTCCATGTTCACCTCATTTCATAGTTTCCCATCATCCATTCACATCATACCACCTTCCACTCATCTCCATATCATGGGTCATTGTCAAGAAGAGTCAAGAATAATGTAATTATAAATAAACATGCCAATGTAGTCTACAAACCTTAAAATAGTCTTGATGAGAGGGAAAGTATCCACCTACATCCATGACAAATTCACTAAAATATGTACTTCATGAAAGTAATGTTTTGAAGGATTACAAAGCATGGTTATCAAATCAAGAAGGTTTAATCATCTCATCAATTTTATTATAATGGAGAAAAGGCTCATATTCATGTTTTTAAAACCTTATCAAGGTTTTATGTAGACTCAATCCATACAAAATAAACATACACAGTCATCCATAGCCTTGCTAGACTAAGATGAGATCAAGCAGACATCAAGGAGAAGTTTAAAGTGTTTGAGGAATGAGTTGAAATCAATAGGGTTTCAAAAGAAATAAAGAGTGTTTGAATTAATTGAGAGGTTTGTCAAATGTTTTTAAAGGCCTAAATTTAATACATTTTGTATAAAAGAGGTCTATAGTCACCTATTCAAGAACACAGTCATAAGCCCAAGGAATTCTCGCAAGCTATGAATGAGACCTTCAAGAGAGGTTTTGTAAATCATATGAATCATTTCAAGAATGAATTTTAGGTTCATAGAATATATATTAAACTATCTAATCATCATAAAACCATGTCACAGTATATACAAGGGCCTGGACATCATGCACAATCAAGTATATGATAGGGGAAAGGTTTGCTTTCAAGAAGATGTAATGAGGTGTATAAAGGTGAAAATGTTACAAAGAGATGCATATGAATTTTGGAATCAAAGGGAGACCTAAATAAATATTGAACTTAGATAAGGTCATTTTTCCATGATAATCATCATCTACAGATGGGTTAAAATACTCTTCAATCACGCGCGCGCACACACACACACACACACACACACACACACACACACACACACACACACACACACACACACACACACACACACACACACACACACACACACACACACACACACACACACACACATAGTGTCAAACTAGTTATGCAAGGTCTTGTCATATTCTTTGGGTTATAAGGTTTATACTATGTTGAAGAGTCTCATATAATGTGTCAAGAGTTGTATCAAGTCATATTTTTCCAATGACACATAATCATAGTCATACACCTCATGAAATAGACACATAAAACCATGAAAGCATAGGCTCTTCTTCAAGTTGGTAAAGAGGATGAGGGCACAGTGGTCAATGAAAGAGTTTCATATCCTAAATATCATACCATAGGAATAATGATGATGTAAATTAGGTCTAGTTATCATGAAAAAATTTACCAAACATGATCTATAGTCAATTCAACTATTAAATAAGCACCTACAACCATACTTGAGAACAATTCCATCTCATATAGTGACATACTTTCTCAAGGTGCAACTCAAGACCATCTAATTCAAGGAGGAAACTTTTGAAGTCATCCCTACATTCCATTTGTGAATTTATATTTTTAAACCTTCATAAAGATCATGAAAAGGTCTTCCAACTCATGAAAGTACTACATAGGTTAACTGTACAGAACATGATTATTTGTGAAGCCTAAGAGTAATGCAAGAAGAGTGAATATGATAGAAAAATATAAGGAGGTTTAAAATTACTTAAGGGATCTTAAAATAATAAGGTAATGGTGTAATTATTATCAAAAACCTCCATTCTCCTCAAATCACCACCTATAGTAGTATGACAATCATGTCATAATGGGGTTTCTTAAAGAGACATGCTATGGTGATATGATGCATAGTCAAAAGGTGACAAGTGAAGGATAAGAGATATTGAAATAAGGATTTTATAGAATCATCAAATCATTATAAATCCTTATTAGTGTTAGGATCTTAGAGTATAATTGATTACTTTTGTATAAGAAACTAAACACATAATTGAAACCAGAAGTAATAACTAGAAATAAAAACAACAAATAATAGGAGATACAAGAAACAACCAATCTTGTATTAAACTCTTCCAAAAGGAAATACAATAAAGAAATATCTCTCTCTCCTCACACCTCGTATATGTATAGTAATTCTCCCTCAAGAGTTCTCTCTCTCTCTCTCTCTCTCTCTCTCTCTCTCTCACACACACACACACACACACACACACACACACACACACACACACACACACACACACACACAATCAATTACAATCAACTCAATTACTGAATTTGTTATATGCTATGAGGATCTAACCCTACTATATAGTATACCACAACTCTAGGGTTCATGAGCGATGCATTCACCACCCTTAGATCAACCTCTTAAATCAAAGGCTCAAATTTGTTCTCCTAAAAATAGCAATTCTAGAAACGCATAGAATTCGGTGTCAGTCTAAAGATGACCGATGCCGGCTGACCCCTAATCGATGTCAGTTGGTTCTAACCGATGCCAGTCAACCCCTAATTGATTTCAATTACTGTGTAAGCCCAACAACCTCCACATTAGTTCATTAGTGAAGATTTTAGCTCCACAACTCAATAATCTCCCACTTGGAGATAAACAACTACACCTGTACCTGTACAACAACATCCTCTAAACATCTCTGGCTTGTTTCTCCCTCTTCAAGTTCAATCTTAAAGACCAACAAAAGTTGAATGAAGATTCAAATTCTCCTTTGTTACCAGCTTGTTAACATATCAGTAGGGTTCTTATCTATATGGATCTTTTCCAGCTTCAACTGTCCTTCCTCCAATACCTGTCTAATGAAGTGTTACCTAAGCTGTATATGTTTGGTTCTTGAATGAAAGGCTGAATTCTTTGCCAAATGAATTGCACTTTGACTATCACTATACAATCTGCAACTCTCTTGCTCCTTTCCCAACTCTTCCATGAATCGAGTCATCCAAATCATTTCCTTACTAGCCTTTGTGACTGCAATGTATTCTGCCTCTGTAGTAGACAAGGCACCAACCTTCTGCAACTTTGAAATCTAGCTAACTGTCATTCCACCAATAGTGAACACATATCCTGTGGTGCTTCTCCTACCATCCAAGTCACCTGCCATATCCGAATCTACATACCCATGTAGAGAAGTGTTTGACCCTCCATAGCATAAATGCTTACTGTTGGTCCCTCTCAGATATCTAAGAATCCATTGAACTACTTTCCAGTGTTCCTTTCCTAAATTAGCCATAAACTTGCTAACAACTCCCACTGCTTGGGCAATATCTAGTCTAGTACATACCATTGCATACATCAAGCTCCCAACTACTGAAGCATATGGAACTCTACTCATGTACTCAACCTCATCATGTGATTTAGGACATTGTTCTTTGATCAACTTGAAGTGTCCAGCCATAGGTGTGCTTACCGGTTTTGCATCCTGCATATTGAACCTCTCCAACACCTTATTCACATAATCCTCTTGAGACAAAATCAAACTGTGATTTTTCCTGTCTCTCTTAATACTCATGCCAAGGATTTTCTTTGCTACTCCTAAATCCTTCATGGAAAATGTGTGAGCTAATTTTACCTTAAGCTCAATAATTTCCTGCATGTGTCAACCTGCAACAAAAAAATCATCTACATATAGTAACAGGATAATATAACTACCATTATCCAATCTATTAAAATAAACACAATGGTCAGATTGACATTTACTAAATCCATGCTCTATCATAAACCTGTCAAACCTCAAATACCATTGTCTTGGAGCTTGCTTAAGACCATATAAGCTTTTCTTCAATCTACACACAAGTTTCTCCTTACCTTTGACCTCAAAACCTTTCGCCTGATCCATATATATCTCTTCATCAAAATCTCCATGAAGAAATGCTATCTTAACATCAAGCTGCTCAAGATGCAAATCCTCAATAGCAACTAAAGATAATACAATCTGAATAGAAGTCATCTTTACTACAAGAGAAAAAATTTCACCAAAATTAATACCTAGTTTTTGTGCAAATCCCTTTACTACCAACCTGGCCTTATGTCTCATTTGTCAATTCTCTCCTTCCTTTAACCTATATACCCAATTGTTTTTCAGTACTTTCTTCCTGGTTGGAAACTCAACCAAATCCCTCATATGGTTCTCTTCCAAGGAATCAATTTCCTCATTCATGCCATGCTCTCACTATTTCCTGGATTCTACCTGCATTGCCTCATCAAAACTTTCTAGTTCTCCACCATCAATGAGCAACAAGTAGTATAAATAAGGGGAATAATGAATTGGAGGTTTACTTACCCTTTTAGACCTCCTTATGGGTGTTTGAGACTCATTTACAGCTTGTTGTCCACCCAAATTTTCTTCTGATAGTGACTGATCTCGGTCATCTCTGATCGATGCCAGTTTGCACCCGACTGATGTCGATTCCTCCTGATCGATGCCAATTTCCACCTGACCAACATTAGTCTCTACATGATCGACATTGATTTCCTCTTGACTGACGTCGATTTCCACCTAACCGATGTCGGTCTCTATGTTTTTCTATGAGTGATGATTTTTACCCATGAGCTCATTTTGGATTATAACCTCTTCCAAATCAAGATTTCCCTACTCAAAATTATTTAGCCTCTTGAGCTGATCACTGTACATCACATTCTCATTAAAAACTATATCACAGCTTCTAATAATTTTTTTAGTTTCTAAATTCCACAACTAGAATCCAAAATCTCCAAAACCATAACCAATGAAAGTGCACTGCATAGATTTAGCATCCAGCTTCTTTCTTTTTCTCTATCAATGTGCACAAAAGCTTTAAAGCTAAAAACTCTGAGAAATGAAAGATCTACCTTTTTACCTATCCAAGCCTCTTCTGGAATTCCACCATCCAGTGCAGTAGAAGGTCCTCTGTTAATCAGGTAAATCACAATATCAACAGCTTCTACCCAAAACTGTAAGGGCAAACTAGCATGCAACCTCATACTCTGTGCACTCTCCATTATTGTTCTATTCATCCTTTTAGCAACTCCATTTTTCTAAGGTGTCCTTGAAACCATCCTTTCCCTACGTATTCCATTCATAGAATAGTAACTGTTGAATTTATTGCTTCAGTACTCACCACCATTATCAGATCTAAGGCAATTCAATCTCAAACCTATTTCATTCTCAACCAAAGCTTTCAATTTCTTAAATGTGTCAAAAACATTAGATTTCCTCTTTATGCAATAAACCCATACCTTTCCTATAGCATCATCAATGAAATAAACATAATACTATGATCCTCCAATAGAAGCTACTTGAGCTGGTCCCCACACGTCTGTGTGAACAAGCTCCAACTTGTGCTTCTTATTTGTTGACCCAATTTTGAGAAACCTCACTTTCTTCTATTTTCCAAAAATATAATGCTCACAAAAATCTAGATCTATGCTTTTCAAATTTGAAAGCTTAGCTTTTGACTTAAGAACATTCATTCCCTTCTCACTCATGTGACCAAGCCTATAGTGCCACAACTTTGCATCTACATCTGAAGTAGATAAAATAGAAGGAGAATAATCAGTAATACAAGTAGATAGATAAAGTGTACCTACTCTCTTACCTTTTGCTAATACAAGTGCACCCTTGGAAACTTTCCAAAATTCAGATGTGAGAGTTATTGTGCAACCCTCATCACCCAACTTTCCAACAGAGGTCATATTCCTCTTCAGGATGGGTACATGCATGACATCCTTCAACACCCTTGTGTTGCCATTCTGTAATTTTAGCTGCACTTTTCCTTTGCCAACAATTTTATAAGGCTCATCATCCCCTAAATAAATTTTTCCAAAATCTCCAAGGACATAATCATTTAAAAATTCTCTATTTGGGGTTGCATGGAAAGAGGCACCAAAATCTAAAACCCATGATTCTACTTTATTATCCAAAGAAAATATAAGAGCATCTTGTGCAACAATACCTGCAACTTTTGCTTTTTTATTACCTTCATGCTGATTTTTTTTGTTATCCTTCAACCAACAATATTTCTTTGCATGCCCTTTCTTTCCACAATTCCAACAGGTTATTCTTCCATTTTTGGATTTGGATCTACTTCCCATCTTTGACCTTGATTTCCCTTGCTTGCCCTTCTCTCTTTGCCTTCCCCTGCTTTCAACACTTAAAGCATTACCTGATGTTTCTCCTGTGTTTTTCCTACAAATTTCTTCATTCAAGATTACACTAACAACATCATCAAATTTTAAGATATTTGAAGCAGAGGCAGTATTACTAACTGCCATTACCAAACTATGCCAACTTTTAGGTAAAGAGCATAAGATTAAGAGAGCCTTAATTTCATCATCAAAAACTATTTTGACTAAATTTAACTAATTTACTATTGTATGGAAATTATTAAGATGACTAGATACAGATCCACCTTCCTATATTTGCAAATTAAATAATTGCTTCATAAGATATACCTTATTCAAAGCTGAGGGTTTTTCATATAAATTTGCCAAAGTATCCATTAACTCTACCGTTGTCTTTACCTGTGATAAGTTGGAAAACACAGAAGCTGCCAGGGTCAACCTTATAGATCCAAGAGCCTTTCTATCAAGAACATTCCATTCTTCATCTTCCATATCTATGGGCTTCCTTGAAACCCACCCAGTGGTAAATATAGATCTTTTTGATACAGATAATCTTCAATCTGCATCCCCCATAATTGATAGTTCTTGCCATTGAATTTCTCCATTCTTAGTTTACTTTTTTCTGCCATTGCTTTGCTCCCACTCAATTAAAAACCCCTGTGAGTGAATTATGTAATCAACAAACACTAACACACTCTAATACTAGTTGTTAATATCTTAGAGTACAATTGATTACTTTTGTATAAGCAACTAAACACGAAATTGAAATCAGAAGTAATAAGTAACTAGAAATCAGAAACAACAAATAATAGGAGATACAAAAAACAACCAATCTTGTATTAAACTCTTCTAGAAGGAAATAAAATGAAGAAATCTCTCTCTCTCTCTCCTCACACCTCGTAGATGTACAATAATTCTCCCTCAATAATTCTCTCTCTCTCTCTCTCTCTCTCTCTCTCTCTCTCTCTCTCTCTCTCTCTCTCTCTCTCTCTCTCTCTCTCTCTCTCTCTCTCTCTCTCTCTCTCTCTCTCTCTCAATCTCAATCAATCAATTACAATCAACTCAATTACTAAATTGTTATATGCTATGAGGATCTGACCCTATTATATATTATACTACAACACTAGGGTTCATGAGCCATGAATTCACCACCCTTAGATCCACCTCTTAAATCAAAGGCTCAAATATGTTCTCCTAAAAATAGCAATTCTGGAAACGCATAGAATTTGGTGTCAATCTGAAGATGACCGATGCCGGCCAGCCCCTAACTGATGTCAGCTAGTTCTGACCAATGCCGGTTGACCCCTAATCGATGTCAGTTGGTTCTGACCGATGTCAATTGTTGTTTAAGCCTAGAAACCTCCACATTATCTCATTAGTGAAGCTTTTAGCTCCACAACTCAACAATTAGGCCCAAAAAAATAAAAAATATTCCTTTGCACATCAAACAAGTACTGCTTGTACACATACTCAACATTAGAAGTCATTTTTGAGATAATTTGAGGTATTTTAGCATCTAAAATTGGAATTAGGCCCTAAACAAAGGGTAAAAATAATAATTATGACTATGTAAATATTCTCATGCCATTATAAAGGTCAAATTATTTGTGTAAGTGCTCACTATTTTAGCACAATCACCCACATGTCTACTAGCAGTCAAAGAAGAGACTAGATGCACTTTTGAGATGAGTTTTCAAGAGTAAAAAAGGGTTTAAAATTAATTAAGAGTTTATGATACATGATATTATTATTATATTAGCTTCATATTCTTTATGGAGTTGATCATATTCAGGGTTTCAAGTTGGATGCCCTTGAATGCAAGTAGAAGATGAGGAAGTTAAGATAGGCATGTATGCTCATGGAGTCATCCACATGAGAAGGGTAGAATTTTAAGGCATAATAAATATAAAGATAAAATGATTAAAAAAATAATAATGAATAATAAATATCAAGTTAGCAAAGGAAAACCATCAAAACTCATACACTCAGGGTTTGACAGACTGTGATTGGAAGAAACCCTAGGCTAGTGGAATCAAGGCATACAAAGATTGAAGAAACCCTAAGACTTTGAAAAAATAATAGTAATAAATCTAATAACATGTTTTATAAGTTTAAATCTCATTTAAATATGTTCATGTAAGAGGAAACACTTATAGACCTTTGCCTAATTCAAACACATAGTGATTCCCATAAGCAGTCCTAAGATGCATAGAGATAAAATGAAACTTGAGAAATAAAAGGAAGTCATAGGAGGTGGAAAGGAATTTGAAATAATTTTTTTGAATCCGTCATATCCTCTTACAAATGACTCAAACATTGAAACTTAGATTAGGCCAAAATAGGCCTAAAGCCAGTTTTAGGCTTATAAGGCCTACACCACGTGAAGATACTAACAAACTCTATCAAGAAAATATGACTTCATGAATATTTTTAAGGGAATTTTAAAGGTACCATTAAGGTTTATTCAATAAAATAATAACATGATGAAAGGTCAAATTGGTCCTAAGGAGAATTTTGAACTATGTAGTCTAAGACACCCATTCAACCCACCTATTAAAGTGATCATAACTTTCACCACAAGGGGAGTTTAGCCAAATTATCTTATCATGATTTTAGGACCCATATTAAATTATAATACATGAAGTATTTAGGTTTACTAAGGGGATAAGGTTTATGAACTATTTCTAATAGTATAAGCATGTCCAAAATGCAACTAAAACCCTACAATCAAACTTATTTACATACGTATATTTGCACACCATTTTCATGGGAACCCAATATTATCATAAAAATTTAAGGGGTATATTTAATAAAAATTCATGGAAATCATTTTTGGTTTGGAGGTCTGTACTTTATGAACCATCATTATGAAGGTTCACCTCCAAAACCCTCCTACTAACCAATTTTGAGAAACTTAAAACTTATTGCAATAAAAACCCCATGAATCATATTAAAATATATTTAATGATGAATTAAAATCATAAAGTGTCCTAGTAATGGTAATTTTTTGTACATAATTATACAAACATGGCAAAAAATAGGGTTTTTTGAGGAAAAAGTGATAGAAAATAGAGGTACAAGGTAGTTTAATGGCTTCCAATCCATGGAGAGTGAATTTTGAAACTTTTCATTCCTTAAATCCATCATATACTCAAAACCATGTCTATAAATGCCTCTATGAGTTCATTCAAAATAGCCAGTCTACAAAAATTCAAGACAAGTTGACTAGTCAAATACTTTGACTAAGTTGCAGGTGCTTCTTCATGAAAAGGACATCTTTCATTATATATAAGGTTGATTCAGGTCTAATAATCACTCTTTCATAGGTTTTCAAGGTTTCATGTAGGGTTTTATAGTCATAAAATATAAGAAGTTAGGCTACTAGGCTTATTTGGCCTAGTAGGCCTATTTGATCAATCAAGTGAAGATGAAATTGGTGTTGAAGGGATATAAAATGAGATTATGTCAAGTTATCACACCATGTATCTAGTCTTCAAGTGTAAATTACATGAATATTTTGGCTTTAAGTGCTAACTAATGCAAAGGAGGGATACAGATTGAGTTAATTGATCTTAAGTGCCAATCATGAGTTAACTAATCCTTGACTAGTAATCAATCTATAATACATATTATTCATGTAATAAGGACACTCACTTAACTTAACCTCATTTCAATTAGAGATATTTGAAAAATATTGGCATATCATGCTTCTAAAAGAGTTTCAACAAGTCAAAAAGGGCCCACCACCTTATTTTCAATGCCAAAAGGAGTTCATACAAGGCATCAAGCATGAAGAGATATCTTAATGACTATTTGTACTAGTTGTAACTTAAAATTTTACTTGAGTTAAGGATTAGATATATTCTTATCCTCTCCTCTATGCCACATTGGCTATAACTCTTCTCATTTTTGCTATATATTCAGGATTTTAGGCATATTTTTAGATCCCTCTCTTGATGAAACTCTACCAAGATTGAGCTTTGTAAACCTCTTGAGTGAATAAAATGACTATTTTAAGATTCCTTTATATATTTTTAGTGTGATTATGTTAGTTTTATTTTCATATGTGGTAGTATTTTCTCCCTTGATAGGTCATAATCTCACCTATTTACTAGTACGCCATATTATGTAGGTCATATATAGTGTTTGTTGTTGATTAATTGAGCTAACAATAGATATATTTACTTATTATTTCCTTGAATCAGGCCTTCCATCATTTCCCTCATGCCTTAATCACTTGATAAAACCTTTATATGAAACACTGTTCCATAAGAATCCTTTAGAGTTATATTATTTAGTGATTTTCATTGCTTTCTAGTGTTGTATGAGCTCAAATTTGAGTGGATGAACCAAAAAATATAGGTGTATCACCATCAATATAATAAATTTTCCTTTTTAGTAATCCCTTTAACTCTTTTCATCTTAAAAAGTATAGTAGGTTTTATTAAGCTGAGCATTAGTGATACATCAGAGGATCTAGTCTCATAAAACTAGAGGTTTGGTCTAAGATACAGGTGTCCCATATCATTAAACCATTTCAATGTTATTCCAAGTTTGAAGGAGATCCTAAAAATTTGCCTTCAGTAGGGTGAAACTTGGGTTGCTAACAAAACCATGAAATGGCCAAAACCCTAGCCTAGGTGTATGCTCATGCTCAAGAGGCAACTAGAGTGATTTCTCAATAAATTTATAGGTTCAAATGATTTGTTATGGTTTTTTAGTGCTTGAAACATCATAGTAAAACTCAATATATTGGAGGAAATCTCTCTAAGAGTATTCCATAGGCATTCCATTAAGCTTCTTGGCTAACAAAGTGGCACAGTCACTTTTGGGTTCAAATTACTAGCTTTAAAGGTTCATATATCATCTTGAAGGGATTTTAAAAAGAGTATGAAAATACATATAACCTTTTCTTATGTTTTCCAATATTTATCTCCTAACTTGAAGGCCTATCCTTACCTTGCATACTCAAAAATAGGCTTATAACCATGCTTTCTAGGTCAATTATATACAATTTTACATTCACACGTGCCAAAAGTGTACTCAATTAGGTGTCTATGAGGCTTATTAAGGTCACTAAATTTAATTAAAGACTAGGAATTCTCATTATAAGGCATTTGAGTGCATTAGGTCATTGCTAGTCTTCTTGGTAGCTTGAGACATGTTTATCATCTTAATGATGATTCATAAATCCATGGGACTTAATAAATGAAATAATTACAAAAAGTACAAGTAGATAAAGTCCCCTATCATTAATTATGATCTTAGTCTCCTATTCAACTCCCCCATACAATTCCAAGTAGAAGAAAGTGTCTCTTAGGTTAGGCAGACTATGTTTAGTGAGATTGAGAGAGAGTTTTGGTTCGAAGATGCTAACTTGGTGTTTGGTTCAAGTTAAAAATTGTATTTTTATGTCTATAACACCTCTCATCCTATATTCATATTCTTTTCCAATGAATTTTCCCCTTCAAAATTGTTGGAGCCTAGTCTAGACCATACATGGGGTTTACAAGCCAATTGATAAATTGACCATAAAAGCCTATTCCTTGATACTTGACTCCAATATAGGTGTTTTAATCACTTAAATGAAATTAACCATGATATATCACTTCTTACCAAACATTTTAACTCTAATTACCATTCTATATTGCATATGGACTTTCATATTTGAGTATAAACCTAAAAAAATTCCCATTAGGCCTCTAGGTGCATGAGATAATAGGCTTTAAGATGGATATGTTTTCATAAATATCTATAATATCATTTGATATATAGTGACTACATAAACATTTATTATTCATTTAAACCCCAACTCCAATGCACACATTACATCTTCCTTCTCATGCTTGAAGGTTAATTTGCATTCTCTAGCTAACATGGAGGTATACAATTTAGGTTTATTGAGAATTATATTCTAAGATCAAGATTTATAAATTGGTTTTTAAATTTTCCAAGGGAAGATACATTACATTTATCTCACCATGACTTATGATAACCTTTCTATATCTCACATACTTCACAAATTTGCATCTTCTCTCTCAATAGGTCTATGACAGGCCTATTAGTGCACATTTAGGTTTTCTTGAATGTAATGATATCTAAATTGAACTCTTTAGGTGGTCCCTATTTTTTAAAATAATATTAGGGTATAAATTTCATTCACATTCTTACTGACTCTTGAAACCCATCTTCCAATTAATATTAATTTCATTTAATGTGAAAAAAGAGACCTATAGGTCTACATGTATGCTTTTCATTACATGAAGCCTTTTATTATACCTCGCTTGATCATCTCAACCATTATAATACTTATAAACTACCTAAAAAAATATTTCATGAGTTTATGAACATTATACATCCATGATAATGCACATTTAGACCTTTTCTTTTCACTTATGTGCTTGAGGACATATACACAGTCCTTGGCCTAAACCATTGTATGTTACTTGGAAAAACTAATGTTGGATGAATAAATAATTTTTTAGGTTACTTAAAGGTCTGATATATCATTTAATTTCACATGAAACCAATTCAAATAATTGGTTTTTGATGTTCATGACCAAGACCTTGTTGTTCTCCCACTTGTAGGCTATTAGTCTTTTGGTGAGTCATGAAAAAATGACTTATTTTGCCTTGTTGAGTTATAATGATGCATTTAATATATTTAAATAACTTAAAAACACAAAAAATACCATTTATACTTATATACATTTAACACACGACTCTCAAAACATTAAGACTATGTTTGTATATTGATGAATGATGAGCACTAATGAGAATCTGCAAGTTGTTATCATGTTGAGAAGCTTGTGGGTGTGGAGTGGGCATGGAGAATAACTTAATGGACATCTAGATAATTTTATAGAGTTAAAATATGATGTGAAATCTTCATATTCATACTCTATTCTATTTAAAACCACCAAACATAAAGAGACCATGATCTTTAACCTACCAACTATGCAAAAGTGGAGATTTCCTATCCTATTGAGCTCACACATGCAAAGTGAGGACTATAAAATCATGTGGAATGGATTTACAAACCCTATAAACCTTATATAGTTTCATTAATGCTTCTAACCAACTTTAAATTTCAATCTCAAGGAGAATGATCGAGAATATGGGGTTTATGTAGGGTTTTAGACCACCCTATCTTCTTAGTGATTGTTCATAAATAAGGGACCACCAATATGAAAACTATGGCCATGGATTTAAAGGTAATTGGGAACCCATACTCTATAAAAATTATCAAGTCTAAACTCTCTCTCCTCTATACATAATAAGCATATAAAATTAGCCTTTACAAGCTACCTAAAGAGCCGATAGGAAAGATGAAAGGTGTTTTCTCTATTTCAAACTTGTGACTTCCTCCAAAGTATGTATTTGGGACTATTAAGGGCAGATGGATCCATGATAATTATTGGGAGTGAAAATCCAAATTGAAAACTTACAACCATCCTTCAAAAGAGCCCCTTTTAACACTAAAACTACCATATCTACTTGGTAAACCTTGATGGAACTATGAAACAAGTATTTCATGGAGTCCTTCACACCTGTAAAGACCTAGTAAAACATTCACATACATAATATTTCCAAATACCTTCCATTTCTTACAATATTCTCCTCTTGAATATTACAAAAAGCATAAGAAAACACTTGAATGAATTGTAACATTATAAAAAAAGTTATAACATCCTTTTCGAAACTTGTACAGAACAAAAGGGAATATAGGGTGACTTGAAATGTTTTAAAAGACTCAAAAAAAATTTCTCAACCTTTGGTACTCTTGAACCAAATTGAAACTTATCGTGAAGTGACTAGATAAGCACAAGACTATAATAAGTCATTATCTTAATTTTGTCAAAATTACCTTAAACTATGCTAATAAGACCTCAAAAAGACCATTTAAATAATTCAAAATGCATAATTGGCTATGAACAAGGTCAAAAAACATGACAAGTCAATTTTTTTGTGAACCTCTCTAATGGTATCCAAAATTTGGCTAATAATAAGATTGACAAGATTTTTCAAATTATACATATTCTTAGCAACAAGATTATCACTCACTAACCTTGAATCATCAAAGTTGAGTCTCCCAATCATCAAGATAGAATGGGGAACTTAACACAAGATTAAATACCTATATGAATATGTATCTCAAGATCAAGATGACCAAACAGAAGCAAAGTGTAAAATGAACTCATAAAATTGGTGGATCTCTACTTCTTGGATCAAACATTTGAACATGGATTAAATTACCCATATTATCACCCTTGTCATGATATTCTCTATTGGTACTGTTGGGTGAATATTTTGTTGTCAGCTAACTGATGACAAAATGGGGATATCAGCCACAGCATAAGGGAGATTTACACCACGAGGAGTGTGGCTTTACCAGATCTAGATGAGGTAAATCTCTCCTCTCATCAAGGGGAGGTTCCCTATCAATATTTACGTGCCGGATATATAATTAAGCAGAAAATAACACATGGGGGTGGTATAACAACATCTACTTCTCTTTTTCAGAAGTAATGAATGAAGAACAAAAGAGGAAAATCCTTGGTCTAAAGCTAACAACACTCCTCTTCTTTCAGGAATGGTGTCAAACGAAGAGCAAGAGATCACCTGACGTAACAAAGTCCATAAGAACACTCACGCAAGCGCAAAGTCTTCCGTAGCTTCTCCACAGATCCGGAACAAGTACAACCGTAGAGTAAAGTGAAGCACAAAGTCTTCACCTGAAACTACAAAAGATAAAAGAATCTCAAAGGTAAAAGTAGCACAAAGTCTATTTTATACCCTCAAGAAGTGCCCTCAGATAATAATAACACACCCACTTTGCTTATTAAATCAGATAAACAAGATGTTACTAGGAAAAAGACATAAGAACTATTTCCTAAATAACACAGACAATCTCAACACAAAGTCTGAAATAACCTGCTTCTCATTCATTCAACAGAATATGATTTACAACTTTGAGCACAAAGTCTCAAAAGTTGCTTCAATTTCAGCAGAGTGTTGGATATTAAATTTTCTAAGATAATTTACAAATGAGGTCTCCACTATATATAGGGAGAAAACTCTCAAAAATAGAAAATAATAAAATATAAAATATCTTGGTCAAAGATGACTCATCTTTGACTTTTAGATATTTTCCAAAATATTTACACGTAATTACACATTTACAAAAATGCATGCATTCTGCACGAAACAGAAATGCATAAGGATAGAAGAAGAGAGAAGGAGAGAGAGTCAATTTTTGCTATCGGACTTCTTCAGATGAGCATCGTACATGGCGATTGATGCCTAAATTTCTATGCTGTCTGGTGCAACTACATTCTTGGAGACGACTCTCACTCTGTTCAGTGCGTCTTTCAATGCTGTGATGGCTTTAGAGTGGCCAGTTAACTTGGATTTCAAATTCTCCAAAGTTAACTAAGCATCCAGAATGTTGTCCATTGAAGTCATTGAGAAAGATGCTTCTTCAAAATCTTTTCGGATCATACCTTTGAAATTCTGGATCATTTCTTCTAGATTTTGAAGATCAGTGACTCCTTGATCTCAACATAGGAGTCCTTACTAGAGATGGCACCAACAGACATCAGAGTGCCCTTCTTGGGATCTTTCATTTCTTTCCATTTGCTGAGATCTTTCTCCAAACTATCAATCTTTATTTTTAGTCTTCTCCTTGGTCTTGGACTACTTCAGGGAAACTTCAGTGACCTGGAAGAACTTTTGCTGAAAAGACGTCGACGAAGAGGGACCCTTCACAGAAACTGCAGCAGGAACCATGATTGTGCAATCAGAGGAAGAAAGTAGTGATCTGGGAGAACCACACGTTCGCTGGTCACGATCAGGGAGATGCATTTGAAAAGAATGAGACGCGAGTAGGTCAAAAAGAGGAAGAAAAAGGGGAGCGGGCGTGGAAAATGAAAAGAATGAAGATTTCTCCAGAGCTAGAGAAATGTGAGTTCCAGATGCAAGGGCAGAAAAAATTGCCACTCCTGCATGGGCGGGAGAACAGAGATGGCAAAACTACCAACGTCGACAAAATTGCTGACCATGGTAGACGAAATCCACTGACATCGGCAGACTTGCCGACCACGGTAGAAATCGATCGACGACGGCAGAAACGGTAGTCAGCGGCAAACTTACCGCCTACTGCACGGGCGGTGAAAAGGGGACGCAGAACACGGGTAAGGGCAGAAAAATTTGCCACCTTTGCAGGCAAAAGTGCAAGGGTGGCAAATTTTGCTGCCCTTGCACAAAAAATGAAGAAAAATGCAGAGGTGGCAAAATTTGCCGCCCTTGCACAAGGGAAAAGGGAGAAAAAACCAACTCCAGAAGGAGTCTAGGAGAGGAAAAATTGGCTGGGACGAGATGGTAACCACTTCTCGTTCTGAGGCCAAGATGAGAGTGAATTTGAAATCTATTTTGAAGAATGAACTGAGGGAGATGAAAAGATGAAACGGATAAGCTTTGAGGAGAGTTCCAAAAATAAGCACAGCTGATTTTGGGAACAACAGCTGGCTCCTATTGGGGAACTGCCTTCTATTGCAAAAAGTAATTGAAGGGAGTAGAATTCAGAATCTCCAGTGCCTTAGAAGCGTGCCATTGGGCCACGGAGTCAAGCTACTCAAAAAGAAAGGCTCCAAAAATGAAAACAAAATGAATAAAATAAAGCTAAAGACTATACAAATATACAGGTGAATTTATTTGGTACTTCAAAAAATGAAGCACCTCAGATGCTGCCCCTTTAGAGGCAGTGGCGATGACGCTCTGTCTTGATAAACCAACAAGAGGCCATTTTCCCCCAGAATGGACGATGTGCAAATGGAAACCTCCACCAGAAAACTAACTTCTTGTGCCATCCCTTTAGTTTTCTCCTCTTGCCCCACAACAAGATTTGTCTTTTGACCCGAAAACCATGAATCTTTGTTTTCTTGGTGAAGAGTTCTTTTCCTTGATCATGATGCGTAGTAGTATGGTCATCTACCATAATTGGTTGCTCTTCTGGTTCTATCTAGCACCTGATTTGATTGCCCTCATTTGACACCTGCCACTGATTGGCACTATCAGGTCCACTTGCCATTATTTCAGTGGAACCAATTTTCTGGTTGGCATTCTCAAGGGCTTTTACAGGTTCTTCATGAACATCTTCTGTGGTCAGAAGATAATTACCCCTACCAAAGGACTCAAATAAAATCTGAGCCGTAGGAGATGACGTTTGGGTGACCACGTACTTTGCCTCTCTCTCAGGGAGCAACTTTTGCATCATGCCTTTCACAGGAATCTTTGCCTGGGATAAGTCCATGCTCAATTCTCCTCCGACATCCTTGCAAAAGTTTTGCCCAAGCAGAATGCCATATGAGGCTGGAACGTCAACTACCAAAACTGTCATCTTAATCCTCTTGTTAGGGAACGCTGCAAATGCAAATTGGGCATCTTTGATTTGCCTCAATAGTGGTACTTATTTGTTCTCCATGGAGAAACATCTCCCAAAAGTTTTAGTCAATGTGAG
Source organism: Torreya grandis (assembly GCA_037957365.1). Classification (NCBI taxonomy): domain Eukaryota; kingdom Viridiplantae; phylum Streptophyta; class Pinopsida; order Cupressales; family Taxaceae; genus Torreya; species Torreya grandis. The sequence continues at coordinate 1,907,723 of JARHVA010000613.1, read as the reverse complement.
ACCAAGAGATTCTGCCACTCTAGCAGGCATAACATTGTCAGATGCACCAGAATCGATGATGCAGTTGCTCAGCTTGTGACCGTTTATTAACAGAGAAACATAGAAAGGTTCTATTTTCTCAAGAGCGACTGGAGGAGTCATGACAAGATTGTTCTGGGTGAATATATCTTTTGGGGGATCATGAGTTAACCTCAAAATTTCTTGTCCTGCAGGGACGACTGTACCTTTCACACATTTCGCCAACCTATCTAACTGTTCAGGATGGGCTTGTAGAAATTCAAGTTCAGACATTTGAATTTTAGTCTTTTTGACATGCTCAATTATATCAAATGTCGGTATTAGACTAGGCACAGAGGATGGGAGTTCACTCTTTTGATTTTTGGGATGGGAAGGGCTGGTTTGCGAAGTTGAAGTAAAGGGTGCAGGGATGCTTGGGGTAGTACCTTTTCAATAGTTATTGGGTCCTTTGGTTAGAAGGGCAGAGTGGTTCCCCACTTGGCAATTGAAACTGTTGGCCGAGGTTGCTCCTCTATCTTCTCTTTATCAGCTTGTCAGGCTGACTGTTTCTAGGACTGGGTGAATACGGCATATGATCCTTCAGTTGCATTCCCCTCACTTCTGGGTTCCTCTTGATAATTCAGGTAGCCAATGACAGAGTCACTAGCTAATTCTTCTTCTTGCTCTCCAAAGAGATTAGCATCATATTGTTGGTCCAACTCAGGTCAAAAAGGGGGAGCGTGTTCTGTTTCCAGATATCCAACCACTGAGTTGATTGGAGGGGCTTCAAGGGCGAGGTTCCTCTGTGTGGGAGGAAGATGATTTGGCTGCCCTTGATTCCTAGCAGCATTGCCTTATTACGCTTGATTCTGAAATGTCCTCCTTGGCATATCCTGATTAGGAGAAGTAGACATAACTTGGGCCATCTGTCTTTTGAGAGCTAGCATTTCATTTACTAACTTTTGTACCATAGGATCTGTAGTAGCTGTAGAAGGGCTTTCAACAGATGAAAGGAATTTATTTTTACTTGGGTCTTTTTTGATCTTACCTGCCAGGATAAGATCATCCTCAATCTCAGTAGCCAAATTTTGAGCCAATGCTAGATCCATAGGGCCAGCTCGCCTTAACAAGAAACTTACTTTAGGAAGCTACGAGTTGATGAAAAATCACTTGAGATTTTCTGGCGTGGGCTGAGCCACGGTTGGAATTTGATTCCTCAATTTGTTGAATTTGGCTATGAAATCCCTCATGGGTTCCTGGGATTCTTTTTTCATCTGTGTTAGCTGAGCTAACAAAGCATGTGCATCTTCAGCGGGTTTAAATCTAGCTTCAAATATGGACTTTAGTGTATTCCATTCAGTCACTGACCTGACCTGCAAGTGATAGAACCAATCCGCAGCAGCACCTTGCAAAGTCTCCACAAAAAGTCTCACTGCTACATCTTCAAATTTGACACCAATTATGCCACATGCTATGGAGAAAGTAGCAATATGCTCGTCGGGATGAACCTTTCCATCACCAAAAAACTTAGGAAATTTTTTCCTAGAACTACGGGGTAGTTCATGCAGAGGTGGGGTTAAATTAAGAGGGCCAAAGGAATTACCCCATGGGCCTTGAGCCATTATGATAAGAGGATGAAAAGGTGGGATAACAAACCTTGGTGGAGTGTTTATAGGTAGGCGGCAATTAACAGTAGGAAAAGGAGTTCTACCTTGTGTTGGTGACCTGACAAGGCTAGAAGGAAAACTCCTAGACCGTTGAAGAGAAGCTGGTGGAGGAAACAGATCAAAATTACTCTGTTGCATCAACTCAAACACAGGGTCAACAACACCTTTAGATCTATTACTCTTGGTATAGCGTGGAGCTGCCAAGTTTTTAAAACAAAAATGGGACCGAAAATACTTCAAGTTGAAGCTTGAGGCTTCAAAATGCGCATTCTTCCCAGTAGCTCTGGTTTTGTAGACCAGATAATATAATGGAGGTAGCTGGTAAGGCTATAATGATAATGGGTAAGACATGAAACGAAGTTGCCAGATTATGTAATGGATAAGGGTAGGGACTGCTTCAATCTGAAACTTGAGGTTTCAGACCGCACATTTAGTCCCCAGCAGAGTCGCCAAAAACTGTTGGGTGAATGTTTTGTTGTCAGCTAACTGATGACAAAATGGGGATATCAGCCACAACATAAGGGAGATTTACACCATGAGGAGTGTGGCTTTACCAGATCTAGACGAGGTAAATCTCTCCTCTCATCAAGGGGAGGTTCCCTATCAATATTTACGTGCCAGATATATAATTAAGCAGAAAATAACACATGGGGGTGGTATAACAGCATCTACTTCTCTTTTTTCAGAAGTAATGAATGAAGAACAAAAGAGGAAAATCTTTGGTCTAAAGCTAACAACACTCCTCTTCTTTCAAGAATGGTGTCAAACGAAGAGCAAGAGATCACCTGATGTAACAAAGTCCATAAGAACGCTCATGCAAGCGCAAAGTCTTTCGTAGCTTCTCCACAGATTTGGAACAAGTACAACCGTAGAGTAAAGTGAAGCACAAAGTCTTCACCTGAAACTACAAAAGATAAAAGAATCTCAAAGGTAAAAGTAGCACAAAGTCTATTTTCTACCCTCAAGAAGTGCCCTCAGATAATAATAACACACCCACTTTGCTTATTAAATCAGATCAACAAGATGTTACCAGGAAAAAGACATAAGAACTATTTCCTAAATAACACAGACAATCTCAACACAAAGTTTGAAATAACCTGCTTCTCATTCATTCAATAGAATATGATTTACAAATTTGAGCACAAAGTCTCAAAAGTTGCTTCAATTTCAGCAGAGTGTTGGCAATTAAATTTTCTAAGATAATTTACAAATGAGGTCTCCACTATATATAGGGAGAAAACTCTCAAAAATAGAAAATAATAAAATATAAAATATCTTGGTCAAAGATGACTCATCTTTGATTTTTAGATATTTTCCAAAATATTTACACGTAATTACACATTTACAAAAATGCATGCATTTTGCACGAAACAGAAATGCATAAGGATATAAGAAGAGAAAAGGAGAGAGAGAGTCAATTTTTGCTGTCGGACTTCTTCAGATGAGCATCGTACATGGCGATTGATGCCTGAATTTCTATGCTGTTTGGTGCAACTGCATTCTTGGAGACAACTCTCGCTCTGATCAGTGCGTATTTCAATGCTGTGATGGCTTTAGAGTGGCCAGTTAACCTAGATTTCAAATTCTCCAAAGTTAACTGAGCATCCAGAATGCTGTCCACCGAAGTCATTGAGAAAGATGCTTCTTCAAAATCTTTCTGGATCATCCCTTTGAAATTCTGGATCATTTCTTCTGGATTTTGAAGATCAGTGACTCCTTGATCTCAACATAGAAGTCCTTACTGGAGATGGCACCAACAGACATCAGAGTGCCCTTCTTGGGATCTTTCATTTCTTTCCATTTGCCGAGATCTTTCTCCAAACTATCAATCTTTATTTTTAGTCTTCTCCTTGGTCTTGGACTACTTCAGGGAAACTTCAGTGACCTGGAAGAACTTCTACTGAAAAGACGCCGATGAAGAGGGACCCTTCACAGAAACTGCAGCAGGAACCATGATTGTGCAATCAGAGGAAGAAAGTAGTGATCTGGGAGAACCGCATGTTCGCTGGTCACGATCAGGGAGATGCATTTGAAAGGAATGAGATGCGAGTAGGTCAAAAAGAGGAAGAAAAAGGGGAGCGGGCGTGGAAAATGAAAAGAATGAATATTTCTCCAGAGCTGGAGAAATGTGAGTTCCAGATGCAAGGGCGGCAAAAATTGCCGCTCCTGCATGGGCGGGAGAACGGAGACGGCAAAACTACTGACGTCAACAAAATTGCCAACCACGGTAGAAATCAGCTGACGACGGTAGAAACGGCAGTCGGCGGCAAACTTACCACCTACTGCACGTGCGGCAAAAAGGGGACGCAAAACACGGGTAAGGGCGGCAAAATTTGCTGCCCTTGCAGGCAAAAATGTAGGGGCGGCAAATTTTGCCGCCCTTGCACAAAAAATGAAGAAAAATGCAGAGGCAGCAAAATTTTCCGCCCTTGCACAAGGGAAAAGGGAGAAAAAACCAACTCTGGAAGGAATCTAGGAGAGGAAAAATTGGCTGGAACGAGATGGTAACCACTTCTCGTTCTGAGGCCAAGATGAGAGTGAATTCGAAATCTATTTCGATGAACGAACTGAGGGAGATGAAAAGATGAAACGGACAAGCTTCAAGGAGAGTTCCAAAAATAAGCACAACTAATTTTGGGAACAACAGGTACTACTACTATGAGTGGTTTGGACTTACCATTTGGAGTCATCATGAGATGAGAGTGAGTGATTTGGAAAAACTAGAGAGCAAGGCCCATTTTTTGCTCTGACTCAACTATCCACTAACTAAACTATAAAAATTAGCCATATTTATCCCTCCTCAAATAATTCATGGGAAGGAGAGTAGATTAGGTTAACACCAATTGATATGGAAGGGGTATGAGCATCCAAAGTATAAAATAGGGAAGGGTGCATGTTATAATATCAATCATTACATGCATGTGTTTATTCTAAGTCAAATATGATGGTCCCACTCTAATTCCACTACTACATCCCATGGATTACCTTCAATCATGGTTAAAACTTCTCATTGACAACCCCCTTCCTCCCCATCAATTATTGATGGTTGTGAATGATTTGGATAAAACATAAAACATGTGTGCTTAAATGTGATTTAATAATTCTAATTTTCTCCCATTTTTCCTCATGACATCGAACAAATTTTTGATTGTAAATTTCATGAATTATTAAATAATTAAATGCTAATAATATACAAGGTTTATTTATTACAAATTAAATTTCTCTAAATAAATAAAATAATTATAAATTTTTCCAATTTGTTACTTAAAAAGACCATTGATGGTGTATTAGAGGATAAATTTTATAAAACAAATAAAAAATTGGAAGGAATCTTTTTTGTAATATAATGATTACATAGATTTTGGATTTTAAAATATGTCAAGACAAATTTAAGGAGTGTTTGTAATGAAACGCCTCTGATGTAATAATTATTATCATAAAATTTTAGGTGATATATTCAATATTATGGTATTTTAATAATATTTTCATGGATTAAATATACATTTTGGCCATTTTTTAAGATAATAATTCAAAAAATAGATCACTAAATTGGTGACATCATTTTATAGATACATAATCAAAACTCAAGACCAGAGCTTAAATCGAATAGTCGACCCTATCTATCATATTTTTTAATGGAAATTATCTATTCAAAATTGCCCTTCAATATAGATATAATTCATAGTAGAAGGAATTAATATAAAAATATATATGTATTTATTATAATCCTTTATACTTTTTGATGGTTTTCCTAAAAGTTTACCTTTCATCTACTACAGTCTCTTAAAAAAATGACTTGGATTTTGTGGATCAAAATATTAAATATGACCATACAACCATCAAATTTAGGCCATGTTTGGGACCGATATGCTCCACATATGATGCATAAAGTTAACTTAAGTATATGCAAGATCACAATACATGATTTTAATATTTACAATACTATGTATCTATCTTGTCTTATCCAAAATTATAACCTATAAAGTATTTTTTCTATCTCCATTCAAAAACCATGATCTATATTATTTGGCCACCACTACTTATTTTTAGATAAAATAAAATATTTAAAATTATGTTTTTAATTTTATATCTACCACATTACACTACAACAAATGTAACAAATGGCCATGATAGGCTAGACTTGTTCATTGACATAGAGAGTAACAACATTGAAGGAGTATAGAATAAATTTCAATGACATGTCACATTTGTCAATGCAATCTATAGATTCCATTGAATTATTTCAATTACCCCATACATGATTGAACCATGTGTTATCTCAATGAAAACAAGTTTTATATATCCAATGACTCCTCTAAAAATGTAGAGAATGTAGCACGTATCAATTTAGATGAGTCTAAAACTAATTAGATGAAAATTATAACTAATTTAACTATTGAAAACCCGATTAGAAGACTCTAAAACCAATTAGATCAAAAATGGAAAATGCTTCTTCAATTAAAGATGCCTATTATATAATCTAATTGAGCGATGTAGGATGCTATATGAAAATAGATATGGATACAAATATTTACAAGATTTTTTCATTCTCATTCTAAATAACACTAACAACAACCATTATATTCATAATGATATCACTCAATTATCTTCATTCAATGAATATAAGAAAGGTAAAACTATCGACAAGACCATAAACATTGCTAATTTTGGGTAGTCTATTAGACCTGCATTCAAATCCCTATTAGTGTCTACATACTCTCCAAGTGTTATGGTGATGTATCTCAATTTAGGCACCACCCTGGCTATTATAGATTTATTTTTGGAGGCTAAAAGTACCATGCTAAAGAGTTTACATCTTAAATGGTTTGTGAATAAAATTTAAAACTAGGATAATTGGTAAAATACTTATTATAGTGGCATTTTACACACTTGAATCAAGTCATGAGACCAAAAACCTTGCCTATATCACCTCTTAGTTTGTACCCTAAGGCTACTCTACCTTGATTAGACCCTCTAGCTTAATTAAAACCATTACCTTGATTATAACTTCCCTCTTGGTTTTAGGCATTCCATCCATATAAATTTGGTAATAAACCACCTTATTTTTGGTTAAACATACCACTTTTAGGTTGATTATAACCTCCCTAATGTTTATAACCACCCTGATGTCCAACCCTATCAAACCCTAACATAATTCTTCTTCACAAGATATTTTGACTCTACAACCCAAAATGTCCAATGTGAAACATGTCAAGGATTTTTTTAAAGGTATTTATTATATACATATACATACATACATATATACCTATATATATACATATATACACACACAAACACATATGTGTATGTATGTATGCGTATGTATGTATGTATGTATGTATACCACTATAATTGGAGATTCTAAGAAAATAATACATATCTCCTATAATTTCAAGACAAATCAAACCTAAACATGTGTAGTAATTATGACAAAACTATGTCCCAAATGGGTTAAAGTATATTTTATAAGGGAATCAGATGAATAAATATAGGAAATTATATAAAAATTGGACTATTCAACCAATGTATATTTTCACACAATTAGACATTTTCAAAATGGAAAATACCTAATTATAGACAAATGGCTATAAATAGCCACTAAAATAACCCCTACAATTGAAATGCATAATATAGTATTTTACTAAGATGTATAACCAATTAAACAAAACATTAGAAAAATGCATCTAAAATTAGCTTTATTGGTTAAATATGAGATTCAAATATTATTGGATGCATGGTTTATTTCCTACTTCCTTAACCTATAGCATGTCTAGGGATATGTGTCACTAACTTATGGCTTACTTAACCTTTCATAATATATTATCACATTTCTTTATGATTCATATATTGTTAGTAGGGTCAGCCTATGGAATAACCATGGCCTAAGTAGAGTATATATAGGAGGTAGTGGTTAGTATTTTAGCATCATATTATGAATTTTTTTTCTTATTACATTATTTTGGAAGTTACCCCCTCAAATTGGCTGTCATATTTATCAAATATTATTATCTTTCATCAATTATTTTAGTGGATCTACTTTTTCTACTCATATTTCTATGATATATTATTCCATTGGTGTGGATTATCTAAGTAATTTCATTACAAGTGGTATCAGAGCATTGATTTGGGCAAGTTTTTATATGTGTTTTTTTCTAGATTTGGTATAGTTGTTATTCTGAGAGCCGAGGGATCAAAAAAATATAACTTGTGATCTATAAAGAATTTAATTTTTCTATCACTGTAATATTAATCAAAGTCTTTAAAAAAATTTGTATTTTTTTTTTGCATCATGGTGCATATTAGTAGTCATTAGATTCATCTCAATAAGATGATCAAAATGGTATAATCTACCAGTACACTTTTTTGGGTCCTGAAACCTTCAATCCTAAGGTTCAAGAATGGTTGGTCCTAACACTCAAAGTTATGGGAAAGGACAAGAAACTCCAAAAATACCTGACAAGGATGACATAAAATCCAAAACTTCAAATCCTTTGGTTTTTGAGGTGGTTCACTGAATTCAATCAGATATGCAAAGCATGGTGAATAAAAACAATCTTGATGTGGTAAAAGGTGACATCATGGAGGAAAAAAGGGATATTGATGATGTGAAGGCTCAGTTTGAAAATATCGGTGGGTAATTGACCACTTTTTCAACTCATCTTTACCTAGATCATCTTTCATCACTCTATTTGGGTTCTCCTAAAAAAAAATAATAATAATCCAATAATGGTTTGAAGAACATGATGCCAAAAGTGAAAGTGCATAAATTTAATAATAAGGATCCACTCACTTGGATCAATCAAATGGAAAATTTATTTGATCTAAATCATACCCCATGTATACAAAAGGTGGTCATGACATCTTTGTATTTGGAACCTACACAGTTCATTTTGTATTGATGGTTATGTACTTAGTAGAAAAAAGGGACTTTTTATTAGCTAGTCAGGATTTACTAAGAGATACAAATGCACTATCAAAACATCTCCAAAAAATACTTTAGTTAGTTAGCAAAGTTGTGATAAATAGGGCATATCAAGGATTATATTAAGTAATTCCATAATCTCCCTTATGTGTGGATGACATCAATGAGTATAACATGAATGGCTTATTTTTGGTTGGGATCAAGGATAAAATCCAAATTGATGTTCACAAGTTTAATCCAAGTTTAGTAACTAAATCCATAACATTAACATGTGAGCAAGAGGAAATAAATTCAATCAAATGAAGGAATTCACTAGTAGTCGATAACTTAATTCCCCAACACAATAATTTCCTCATCTTAGAATATTAACTCCCAAAAATTTGAAGATAAGTGTGAAAAAGCGTTATGTTTTAGTTGTGATAGCAAATGGAACAAAGGATGTCAATGTGTTGAGAATAATTGTTCTACATTAAAGGAGCCAATGAATATGAAGAAGAAGATGTAATCTCAGGTGAGGGTGAGGAATATAAATAGGGGAATCTATATATTCCCACCCTACTATCTCATGTCATGCACTTTTAGTTATTAGCATGCCTCAAACCCTTAAGTTTGTGGGCTTCATCAAGAAGTAAAAGGTGACTATTTACTGACTTAACAAGTATACATGACTTCATCAACAATAATTTGGCTACTCATTTGAAATATATCATTTACCCAACTCTAAAATTTTAGGGCATGATTGTAAATGGTGGCATAGTCAATTGTTATAATAAATGCCATAGTATTAAGCTTGATATGGGAGATTACAAGCTAAACTCTCCTATGTTTGTTATTCCCATGGGTGGGGAAAACATTTTTTAGGAGTAAAATGGATTACAACATTGGGAACAATATAGATATATTTATAGGAATTGTTCATTCACTTTCATTCTAAAGGTAGCACATTTAAACTATGTGGATTATGGGAAAAATCCCTACAATTTGTTAGTTCCCACCAAATGACGAATATTCTAAAAAAAAGGCTAAAATATGTGTATCTTGATTTTTATCCTTAGAATTTTAACCAAAAAATGTGTCTACACATCCTAATCTATAGAGGTTTCTTGATGACCACCCAAATATATTTGGTGTCATCTAATAATGAATACCACTAAGTAGAGAACATGATCATGCCATTCACATACTTCTGGGTAGTCAACCACCTAATATTAGCCATATGTATACATATTCCCAAGAGAGTGAAATTAAAAATATGGTACATGAGATGCTTGAGGTGAGTTTTATCAAACATAGTAGCTAAAGTGAAATTTTGTCCTCAGTGGTCATAATATGTAATAAATATGACACTTGAAGGATGTTCCTAGACTATAGATAACTCAACAAGTACAAAATCAAAGATAAGTTTCCTATTATAGTAATTGATGATTTGTTAGATGAATTACATGGTGTTGTTTATTTTACAAAACTATATATTAATCCTAGGTACCATCAGATTCAGATTAGAGATGATGATATCCATAAAATAAATTTTAAAACTTGTGAAGGCCATTATGAATTTATAGTCATGCCATTTGGTCTCATAAATGCAACATCTACATTTTAATGTTTGATGAACACTATTTTTAGGACTTTTTAAAGTAAATTTATTTTGGTGTTTTTTATGACAACCAATCCATTGAATATCACAAATGGATTTATAATATAGTGATAGTTGCTAATCCTAATGGATAGATTTGATATTTTACATACTACCATGATTTTAACAAGCCTTGACCCAAAGATGACTTACCACTACCAAATATTGACACAATTGTAGAATCTACAACTAGTTATGACATGTTATCATTTATAGATGGTTTTTTGGATACAATCAAATAAATATAAATTATAAAGATCAAGAAAATACATTATTTACTATAAAATGTGGGAAAATTTGTTATGTGACCATGCCCTTTAGATTGAATAATGCAGAGGCCACTTATAAGGGAGCTATGAGACATATATTTCATGATTATACTCATAAGACTATGGAAGAGTATGTCATTGACTTACTTGTAGATTATCAACATTGACATGATCATGATATAGACTTACATCAGATATTCAAATATTTGTAGAAATACAATGTGCATTAAATCCAAATAAATGTGTATTTGGGATAGCTTCAATATCTTTTTTGTGTTATATCATATCTCAAAGGGGAATAAAAGTATACCCAAAAGAGGCCAAAAATATTATAAATATGCCACCACCAAAAGGATTAAAATAACTATAATGTCTACAGGGATGGATTTAATTAATAATATTTTTTGTAGCTCAATTCGCAAATGAGACCCAATATTTCACATACTTCTTAAATAAAGATAAAAGTTTGAATGGGATGCAATTTGTGAATTTTTTTTGACACAATAAAAGAATATCTACTTAATCCACCTATTCTCATAACTCCAACACTAGATAGGCCTTTGTTATTATAAATTTCTCTTACAGATCATGCCTTAAGGGATTTATTGTTATATTACGATGATGATCACAAAGAACATGTAATTTAATATATCAATCGTATACTATTAGACTATGAAATACATTGGAAAAGTTATGTGTAGCCCTTATTTTCATAGTGTAGATACTAAAATCTAGGATTCATTACTTGACAATGATAAGCTTGATATTGTAAACACATAAATTAACATTTATTTCTAAAACAATACACATGTGACCACTCATTTTATGCACTTAGCTCATGCCTCATTCCATAGTCCTTGACCACCCTTCCTTCACTCTTATTATGGTGACATGTTCCCACAAAGAATTAATGATCTCAAAATATCCATATCCAACAATATAAACAACCTAAACTCACATTGAAACTAATCCCCACTTTCAATTTAGTTTTTATTTCCCTATGGATAAGGTCATACTATTTAGATAATCTCACTCCCTAACAATGTCTAGTTTAACAAGTAGTGTCTTTCTACCAAATAATAGATAGTTGTCCAAATTTAAATTCATGTAACAGGTCATCCCATAATTTTTATCAATCTTTATGTAAATTAATTCCCAAATGATCATTATAAATCCACATTTTAAACCATTTTTCACACAAGGGGCTCACACATGGAAAATCACTAGAACATATAACTACACATTGATAGAAAAATATCTAATTTTACAAATTTAGAGTCCACATAGCCTAAATATCCCTAATATAAGTCTACATACACCTAAAAGGTCACAATTCATTATTGAATCACTTCGTCACACCAGTATTGCACAAAAAATTAACATTTTACACTAGTCTTATCACAAACACCACCATAACATGGGAGAACTACACAAAGTCTAATCCCTCTTTAGAGTATTAGTATTTAGGCAACATTCAACATAGGGGTGTCGAGATCAAGAAAAACTTCAATTTCTAACCCATTTTACTCATGATTGCATTTTCCATCTTAGTCTATTAATCTAGGGTTAAAAATAAAGATATACAATGGTTTTTGTAATGGATCGAATGCTCCCGCACAAGCAAAACTAGACACATAGACAAGTTAAACATGTCACAATTTTTTAAAAGGTATAACACTTATAGGACATCAACATTTCCTATAGACACTAGTACACCACACCCCTATCCATATCTAAAGGCATTATCTAGAAATCTAAAAAAACTATGTTTCAAATCCACAGTCAGTCACTAAAGCCACACAACTTGTTTTCTAGTTGCAATCAGATCTTATATTTTAATTTTCTAGTTAAGTTTTATTTCTTTGGTATTTTATCCTTTTAACATATCTATAAATTTAGTAAGTTACATATTAGTTTGTCATTTATTACATATCTATAGTGTTCTAATTTTATGCAATAGTTTATCACATTTAGGAAATGAACTCATAGTTTCCCAAATTTTGGTAAAACATATTAGTGAACCCACTTATTATTAAACATTTTAAAAAACCGTAGCTTACCATTAGGGTTTCCTTTTATCTTTAACACTTCTATTAGGGCTTTGGATTCATGATTTTTGTATTCATCATGATCATAATGGTTGAATTTGTCTATATTTATTAGTTCAAAGTTTATTGGTGTTATTTTAATTTTCCTTGCATATAAATTATAAAATATTTCACATGTATGTAAGAACATGGATACATAATTTAAAGGCAAAGACAACATCCTATATCAGTCAAGAACTTAGTAATGAGCATTTCTATGGTGATTATTATTGCATGGATCAATTTGAGTTGTTGCCTATTGCTACTAGAAATCAGAGGGCTCAAATTTTTCCTTTTGATCCTACCACCCCTATACGTCATAACTATATCAAGTCATATCCTACCTCTATCATTCACCTTAGATCTTATTGTCCTAGTTGTTATTATTAGATGAGGTAATATGCCTCATCATGTAAGACAAGATGAATAATTTAGGTAATTCCTCCTCATCCCCAACCTAATCTAATATAACTAACTAATAAATCTAAAGGATATGATATTGTTGATCAATTAATGAATATACCAGATAAGATTTCTATGCTATAATTACTTCAAAAGGCTACTATTTTCAAGGATATTTTATACCAAGCATTGAATCAGGCATCTATTCCTTATGACATATAAACTTCTTACTTTTCATCTATTGTAAACACTTCAAAGGATATGGAGGATTTTATTTCTTTTGGAAATAAGGATTATCCTTCACATTCAATTATTGATTAAAATTTACCTTTATTCATATAAGTTCAAATCAAAATTACAACAATAAAAAGTGTTTTAATTGACAATGTTTTAAGGATGAATATTTTAAATCTTAAATTCTTATGGACATTAGGTATTAACATGGATAATATTAAAAATACATATAATAATATCAAAGGATTTGATGATGTGCCTCACCAAACTTTGGGTTCTATCACTGTATATATTATAGTAGAACCCAAAACTCTATCTACATAGTTCCAAGTAATGCATAATCATTTATATTAAGATTTACTATTGGCTAGTCCATGGATACATTCCATTGAATATATACCTTCTACTTTACACAGGCATGCCAAATCTCTACATGATGGATATTTATATACATGTTTAGTTAATAATCAACCCTTCAAATATTTTAAGGTTACATAGTCTACTATTGAGAGTCCATCACATATTTGGGCAGCTTAATCTACTTAATTATTCCACCAAAAATCATTGCTATATAAAAAAATGTACATATATGAGGTTGGTGAATCTAGTACAAATGATCAAAAGTTACATTTTATAGATAGCTTAGAACCACAAATTTCACTTAAAAAGGTGGACCATGAGGAACATGTATAAGAATCACCTTTATTATTTAATTATGAAGATCCAAATTTCATATCTATCAAGGATACTGATGATGATTCTAACGCTAGTTATGTTGATGATACTAATGCAATAAAAATGAACATTGATGATTATTTGTGGTTTGAAGTTCACAACAATTGGTCTAGGTGAATAGAAATATGATTCAAAGGCAATAATTCAATGTATATAGACACATGAAAAAAATCACTTTAGATGTGGATAAAAGAAAGAATATTTATTGCCATATAACTACTGCATAACATAAGTGTCCCACAGACTCACATTTTTGTCAAATCTAACATTTATAGATAGAAAGAGGCATAATACATTGATGAATGTTTTATATGTACCATCAAATCTCTATTCATAAATTTAGTAAATAATGTGGAACAAATGGACATAGAGCTATTTATTAGGATAAAAGCTAACAATGTGCATGATAAACCATATATGATGTTACAAATGTTACTTGATAGGGAATTAATTACTTTGCCAACAATACAACATTGATATACTAATAGGTTATCAAGTCAAGAGGGAAAACCCATTTTTCCATTTTCACATAATAATAAAGCATGCCACATATACTTTTTCAACATTACAATAGAGACTTCATAATTACAAGGCTAAAAAAAATCTTCATATTATACAACCCATACAAAAACTGTATAGGGCTCAACAACAGGGTCACATTTTTAGAAACTTAAAATTTTCCAAGAATGATCCTTTCAATATTTAGGTTTTTATCAAGAATGAGTATAGACAATATGTGAAAATAAATGAAGACATGTAACCAAATGTATTCACAGTTGCATTTATTCAACACATAGGGCATAAGTAGGATGAATTGTAGAAATTTGTATACTACCAAGATTCAATAAGACATATTAAAATACCATTTTCATGTTATCCCAATGTTTTAGACACACTATTTTTTATTATTCACATTGGAAATAATTTACATGCTACATTGGGGAAACATTGGTTGCATGAAATAAAATCTATAATTGATCAATTATATAAATGTATTATAGTCAAATTTGAGGATATTACAATTCACATTCGTCATGATGGTATAAATGAAAATCATATATTCTGAGATAATAAATAGGATCCAAGTTGGTTTATCCAAAAATTTCATGAGGCTTCTTACACAATAAAACATGTAGTATGGATGCACAAGATTCAAAATAATGCTAATGACAAGGATTTAGTTATAGATCATGAATGGTATGATGACCATAATGATGATGATCTATGAGAGTTTGAAAAGATTTAGTATATAGTACTTAATTATCCTCCACTAGATCCACCTTTCAATTATCCACATTCCTTGCATGTGTTGTTTGATTTTTAGATTATCATATTGTTGATATATGCAAAATATAAAAAAATTAAAATATTCTAGAAAATGCCAAAATCAGGACCTATGCATGCTTATTTTAGTTCATTTGCATCAATAAATTTGTGCATAGTTATTTATTATTTATTTATATCTAATTTTATATCATATATGATTTAAAAGTGTACATGAGTGAATGAAAAGCATATAGGTTGTCATTTATAGATCCTATTGCATGAGGTGTTACTATCACAAACTCTAAAAATTAAAAATAGATAAAATCACCCTATTCAGATAGTGTCATACTACACCCTTATCTTATTTAATTGGCCATGTCCCAATGAGCACATGCTATCAATTCTTAGATCCAAATTAGAAACAAGACTCTTACTTATTGTCAATACATTAGCAAGCTCACTAGGGGCACCTCATACACATGTTCTATCATTTTATGGATACCCCTTATGGTTCATACTTGGTTCCTTCTTAAAATATATCAATATGGCTCAATTACTTACACATTGATATATTACTATTTACCTAAGTTGATGACTATACTTGTGTCACAAATTGCTTATTTTAATCAATTACATGTATTCATGCATGATTTTCATGTTTGATTTTAAAATTCATGTCTTATGTGTATTATTTATTTCATCTTTCAATTCTTAAACATGTCTTTTTGTGTGGCTCAAATCCTTCATTGTATGTGTGAGTGATATCTGAACATGTCCCTTGTATATAGCCCCTTAGCCTTATATTATGTGTTTTGTGTGTTTTTTCTTTACTCTTTATATGTGTGCATCATTGTCATGAAACTTATTTTCTTAGTTTGTTTATTCTTCAATGTGATGATGGATATTATTCATCTTCTTAGCCTTTCAATGCCATGATGGACATTATGCATCCCTTCCCAAGTATCTCTATTTAGTTTTCAATATCAATTGTGATCACTTATCTGTGTGTTAAATTGTTAACATTTATCTTGACAATGTCATTATGTATGCATGTTTCCACATGCATCTCACATTATTATTTTTATTATTTTATATATATTATGATTCCATGATCCTCCATGTTATCACTACTACTCATATTTACATATTTTTCATAACATACCTTGCATAATTTTTTTATTTTGATTTATATTATTATGTATGCTTCACAACTCACCTCAAAAGAGGGATCATACAAATTGGCTTATAAGGATATAAATTTTAATATGTTGCAATTAGTATAGATAGAAGTGTAGAAGTTATGTTAGTGAGAAAATTGGTATTGGACTTCTGGTGATAGTACTACATCTCTTAGAGATATATTCCAAGCAAGATATTTAATGGAGCCCAAAAGATGTAGCTCATGCCTTGGATTATCTCAAAATCAATCCTAAAATAAGAGGATGGAAGTTCCCAATTGGTCCTCAAGATCACTTAGTGCATCTAACCCCATAGATGCATTTGGGATAGAGATCTTGGATACCAACACCATACTTCTTACTTGATCTCTTTCTTTTTAAGCATTTAAATTAACACTTTTCACATTATGTGCATTGATTTATACTATAATATTCTCTTGGTTACAATTAATACAACATAAAAACACTCAAAGTGGACTCAATAAAAGGCAAAGTGTGTTATACACACCTAGGTATGCATTTCTTTCCTTTAACCTAGTAATTTCATATTTATGCATTACTATATTATAGGGAGGGTAGGAAATATAGATAATAAAATTTAATTTATACAACATCTAAATATTGTATATTTAATAAATACATATTAGGGATCTACCCTTTATTTCTATACCTTCCTATTTTTGAAAGGCTTACATTCATTATCTCACTGTGCCGAAGTACTTATCTTATTGTCTGACCCTATCACTTATGATGACCCAAATATCATGCACTATAAAAAAAGATTAAAAAATCATATATATCTTCAATCTTAGATTCATATCTTCAACAAATTCCTAGCCTAACAAACACTTGTGTCCCATATAGCAACACTTGCATCAATGCAATGTATAGATTCTTACCAATTATTCAGTCCTTAAAAGTCATCTAATTTGAAAATATTTCAAATCTAATGGGTTGGCCCATTTGTTTTATTTAACCATTTTGTGAGATATTTTCAAAAGGTATGGTATAAATATAAATCTAAGCCTAGTCATTATTCATCAAGAAAATACTAAGAAATCACCTATTCAAGCTCACTCAATCAATTACACAATAAGTTCTACTACCTTATTTTTCCCTATTTCCATATCATTCATAAGAGTTGTCATATTATAAGTTTGAAGCACTCAAAAAATATCTCATGAGTAGTATTTTTTAAGTTACAAGATAGATCATTGCCTGCCTTGTATATAGTATATTTCACCCTTGTGCACACTAAGATAATGCCTAATGGATAAATACATAAGTCTAAGGCCCTCTTTGGATTATTGGCTATGTATTTAATACTCATTGATAGATGGGTCTTTAAATTCAACTTGACATCATGATCCCACTAACCCATTTTTGGAAAGATACAAAGACCTAAGGTGAAGAGATAGGATTTGATCTATGTTGATGTGGTTTTTATGCACACCAAAGTCAACAAGGTAACCTCTAACATTTTAGGATCTCAATGGAGGAAAAATCCACTCTAGGTCACAAGTTATAGGTATGCAATTTGAACAACTTATTGATGGAATAGCTAGTAGAGCATGTGGGTTATTGACAAGGTTTTTTGGATAGAGGTGTGGACTCTTTAAAAATTAGTGAATCTCTATGTGAATTGGATGGATGGATGGTTTCTAATCTAAAGTGGGTATATCTCAAAACAAACTCAAAATAAGAGGGGAGGGTAAGGCAAAAAAAAGATTATATGTTTTTAGGAATCACCTCTCTGGCTGGCTTCTTAATGGATAAGTTCTTTCAAAACCTATGCCTATTACAAGAAGCTATTGCACACTAATAGTAAGACATGATTTAGAATTCTAAGGGGATAGTGATATAGGAAACTCATAAGCCTCAGTCAAAGGTTTCTCCTTTTAAATTAGCTATTTCATGCCCTTAATCAAGAGATTATGGCTTAGGATAATTAGGTATCTAGGGTAGCTTTTGCATACACACAAAAAACTATATTAAAATAAAGCACTTCTACACACTTAATAACATGAATCAATCAAATTAATTGCCAATAATCAATGTAATTTACTAATCCTTCAATAGCTATTACACATCTAAGACTAGCATATCAATCAAGACAATAAAGAATTCATTGCGGCTATTGCGCACTAAGAATTATTAAATCATACAATTAAAATAAGATAAGCCTAATTAAATAGAAATTGGAGAGAGAATACACAAACACATTCACTGACCATCAAAATTGATGGTGCTCCTATATATTTAAATTTTTTTGACTCTTCTAACTAGTGGATTATAATTATTTAAATAGGCTTGGGAAAGGGATTGCCTCATCCTCTAAGTATATGCAAATTCATTACATGTGATATTCATAACTTGAGTTCTAACTGTGGTCAAAACCATATAAGAGTCTACTTATAGTTATTAGTTTAAGTTAGCCTTGACAAAATCTATGCAACATGTGCATGTGTACAAAGAAGGGAAAATTTTATAATTATAGATTGAACTACATGAAGACTACAAATATATGCATTAAATGATAATACCTTCTTTTATAAGTTGTGAGAATAACCTATCAGATACTTTAAGTCAGTCATTTCAAATGGAACTCAGACATGTGTGAAGGACAAGTGGCCCTTTACAAATGCCTTATAACTAATAACACTATTTAACTATGACTAACCTATATGTGTTACATGTTGCCCCTACGTTTATAGAATATAATATTCCTTTGAAAGTATTTACAGGGTCTTTAACTTAAAATAATATACCATGTCAACTTAATTAACCTCTGAGATGCCTTTGTAACTACATCCTTCTCTTGTTCTGTTGTCGGATTTTCATATTCATTAACTAGATTAAGTCTAAAACATGTATGTTCATAGTCCTAATCTTTACTAGTTTGGGAATCCAATGTGTCATATCAATATGGAAATGCCCATGCTGAGCTATCCATTTGATTGAAAAAATGTGATTTTTGTTGCATTTGGACATGTGTCCTTACTTCTTGCTCTCTCAAGTTAGATCAATTTTAAACCATTGATCTATTTTGGAGTCCATTATCATTATCTTTCATTAAGAATCATTTATCTTCATCTTTGAGCTCATGATATTATGCCACGTGGTAGAATCTCATGATTTAAAGCTCTTTTCATTGTTTGGGCACTATCGTACCATGTGGGAGCCTCTCTATTGCTCTGATCTCTTTTGAATTATTGACCCTCACTTTGCACCATTAGATCATCCCTACTTGAGTTGATGTGGTTTTTGAGATCTTGTCCACCTAAGTAAACATGCTCTGTAGGATCTTATCATTGAGCTTTGGGATCATGCCACTTTGTGAATCCTCATTTGTCTTGGGGTTCTTGAATTTTGAACTTATGCTTTCCATTGGATATTTAGGCTGACCATAGAGATGGTGACACTTGTCACTCTTTTGGTGCTCTTATATTCTTTTGACCTTTCAACCCTTTGCTCTCTGTTAGATCTTTAGTGCTCAATTTAACATGCAACATAGACCAAATGCTTGAATTGTTGACTTTCAATCCTTACCTATGGGTCATTGATATCTTTTGAATCCCCCACTATCTTTCCACCTATTTCCTTCAATTTTATCCATTTATGTGGGCATAAAATAAAATACATAAGCATTTCAGAGAATATAAATAACTTAGAACAAAGTTTAGCCCAATGTTTTTAGTTGTACTAATAAATATAATTAGGACTTAGGATTAAAATTTAGTTTAAGTCTAAAATATAATAAATAGATCCTCATTAATTATAACCATGAACCATCAGACATAAATGACTTAGCATAAATATTTTAGCCTAAGGTCTGAGTTGTATTAATAAATATGACTTGGACTTCGGCTAGAGTTCTAAACTAAGTCTATAATATAATAAAGTGCTTCTCACATAAAAGTTTCCCACATTAATTTTGAATATATTTCAATAAGGACTTAGGATAAACATTAGACTAATGTTTTAAAATGATTTAAACATAGATCCAATTAACCAAATAAGAGACTAAGGATTAAAAATAAAGAGTCAATTTAACATTAAATCATGAAGATGAGACATTGTCCATTCCAAATAGACCCCATTGATCCTGTAACCTGAAATACAAATATTTAATATTAGCAAATAAGATCAAAGTCAAATGAAGATTATGTTCTAACAAGACAACTATAAAATAGATCAACACAAGATATTTAATACTAGTTCCTGATCAAGTTGAATATCCAATTTATAACACAAATTTGTAGAATTTTGAACAAGGGTCCTTATTTTTAGAAATGGGGTGTATTAGGTACAATAATCTATACATAATCATTGATAGCATATGCATAAAAATGAATTACATCAACATAAATGTGATATAAAACACATAAGGATATAGGCGGTCACTTTTTTATATAATACATATTCTGTAGAGGATAGTTATGTCAAGATCAAGATAGAAGCATCGACATAAGTTTCCACAAGTCAATGAAAGTATCTTAGCCTTCAAAAATAATATTTCTAGAATATGATGAATAGATATTGATCTTTTCCCTACCTATTTCCACATATTATTATCATATACAACTATGCATTTTCAGATAATCTAAGTATTATATCTTTTTTTTATTTTTGTGCAATCAAACTATTATTGTGGGTGTAATTTCTATATTTAGCATAACTTAGCACTTTAATTTAGAATATTCATTTATCTAAATTTTTAATTAATTGGCTTATTCTATAATAGTCTTATTCATCATTGTGCATAGGCTATTCTACCCCCTTCAACCCTACACATATCCAAAAAGGGTTAAATAGTTAGACCTCACTAGCCACTACATATTTTTGCACTATTATTTAATTGATAAATAATAGTGTTGGAAACATGCGTATATAGGCTTGGATTATATTTACCCATGAAAATATACTTACTCCTTTTATTATCTCAATTGGATCTTAGCTCTAATGGATCTACACTTCTATATCTCTTTCTACTCCTCTTTATTTTCCTATAATTTTACTTCTAGAGCCTTTTGTTTCTCTTTCTACTTGTTGAGCCTTATTTCTAAGTCTTTTACCTTATTTTTTTCTTTCTCTATAAGGCTCAAAGGTAATTTTAGTTTCAAGCCTATATGAAACTCCCTCATCCTATTATCTTAGGCTTTGTTTAAATTCCATTATTCTTTAATATTTTGGACCAGGCCCTCAAGCTATTTATTATACTTAATTAGATGTTTTCTTACCTTCAATAAGTTGATAATAACACTATGGGTTGAGGTGTGAAGGTGTTCTACCCTATTTATTGTGTCTCAACCTTGATAAGGAATGGAAATAGAGCTGATCTCATAATCATATAGGTTCATATCCCTTTAATCCTTATCCATTTTTTTCATAATTTGGGTGTGGTAGAAGATGTCTATCACCAAATCATAATTAGTACTCACCCAAGTGGTTTCCAGAATTTTTCCTAGAAGATTTTCCTCTGCCTCATTAATTGTTATGATTTTACTTGAATCTCATGCATATTCTAATTAAAAATAGTGCATGTTATCAAGGGATTACTATAGAGGTCAAATTATGGTATTTGTGGCACAAATGTGTATATAAATGGTGGGAATTAAGATGGTGTAAATACAAGTATCATTATTATATTTTATGGGGATGATGTGATGGAGGTTGGATATGGATTCAATAGTGGAACCTATAGAAATTATGTGGATGAAAGGCCTTCCATAATAAATGAGGAAAGCAAAGGCCATAATTAAATATCTCCCAACAGGAGATAAATAAGATGAGGCACAAAATAATGGGAAGAAGCAAAAAATACATAAGAAGAAGCAAAAACAAGAGAAGTATTTACAGGAGAAAAATGGAGAGGAGTGTTCAAAATATAATAAGTAAATGGAATAGATACATACACATCAACTAAGGATGCACTTATAAAAACATTAATATTAACCAAAGAGACATTGGGAATGAAATTACATAAACACTAACACTAACCAAAGATACACTTATAGAAGTTGATTTTTTACTTGTAGGTTTCTCACTAAAAGGAATTTAAGCTATATCATTTTATCCATTAATTTCCTTGGCCATTTTAGGATTTTCACCCTAATGGCTCTAGCTATTTTATTTATTATGGTTTCTATCACTATGGTCCTTTCCTCACCAGTTAACCTTCTCTCCAAATACTATAGTAGATGGATCATTAGACAGACCTACCCATTATGGGTGAGGGGATCTTTAGATGATAGGGGGATTTCCCTAGTTTCATTTGTTAGTGCCCAAATTTGCATTTAACACTTTATGCCATTTTTTGAAATATTATTGCATGAATATCCAATTGTTGCCTCCTATTTTAAAGTCTTCATCCAAATTAGAAATCTAGATTTTGCTTTTGAAAACCCTATGTAATCCTAGTTCTAGCTAATGCTTAACATTTTCATGTTTTAATGAGATTGCAAGGTTTATGATTAAAATCAAATAGGTAAAATTAAATAATGTTGAGTATGATGTTTTCCATCTTTGAAAAGGATTTGAAGTGGTATAAATTTTCAAGGCTGATTGAAAGTTTGAAATATTGCAAATTGTAGTTGGGGTGAAAAGGTCTATGGGAATATATTTTAGAAAAACAAGTTGCAAAAGTGCAAGTTTGATTTTTTTGGAAAGTTTTACTTTTCAAAAATTGTTGATTTCAAAAAATTATTAAGTTCAAAATTTATTCATCAGAATTTCTAGTTAAACTTCTCATCATACTTTTTGGTTAGACATTTTGTTTAAAATTATTAGTTTGTTTGGAAAATTCTTAAGTTTAGAGCTTGTGGTCAAAAATTTTATTTAAAACTTGTGGTTGGACATTTTGTTCAGAACTTATATTTGAACATTTTGTTTAAAACTTGTGGTTGGACATTTTTTTTGTAAATTCTATGTAGGACATTTTGTTTGGAAATACTTTGTTGGCTTTTGTGTTCCCCTTTTTTCAAAGTATTTGGTCATCAGGGTTTGTGTTTAGAGCCTTTGATTCATAATGTCTACCATCCACCAGTCTGTTAAGCATGGGATATACTGAGAGGGGGTGGGTAAATCAATATATCATATATCTTATAAAACTTTCCCTTAATCAAATTCCACTTAACCAAACATTCAAGATATGCAATAAAACTGAAATAATAAACACCACACAAGATAGAGAGAGACACCAGATTTAACATGGAAACCTAATGTAGGTAAACCCACAGAGAACAATCTCAAGTATATGAATGAGAACCAACTCAAAAAATAATGTTCATAAGCACCAAATTGTAGGAGCACCAACCCCTTTGCTAAGCACCAACATAGCAACTATTCATGAGCACCAACTCACAGGAGCACCAACCCCTTTGTTGAGCACCAACATAGCAACAATTCATGAGCACCAACCACAGGAGCACCAACCCCTTTGTTGAGCACCAACATAGCAATAATTAATGAGAACCAACCCATAGGAGCACCAACACCTTTACTGAGCACCAACACAACAAAAATTCATGAGCACCAACCCATAGGAGCACCAACCCCTTTTGTGTATACCACATAACTATCTCTCAATGTTGCTATCTCAACAAATGATAGTTCATTACAATATATCTTTCCTCTCTCACCTTTGCTCTTCTAGGCTAGACATAACAAATATAAAACATATTCATCTCTCACAATGCTCTTCTAAGCTAGATATTACTATCTCAAAACAAACTCTATCTCACACATATTACAAATGGCTTATCAAGCCTTTATTTATAGCTTTCCAAATGACCTTTGGACTTCACCCTTTGTGACCATTAAATCCTCATGGAAAATGGTGCCAAACTTGTATGACCATTCATATCATTGCATTTGAAAAGTCATGTGGTGACCCTTCATAATCAAAAGCATCCTTTCATCTTTTGTCTTCACTTGGTGACTTTTCATATTCCTCAAAGTGTCCCTTCATGAGAAATTGTACCCTTCCTCTTTTGTCTTCACTTGGTGACTCGTGGAATTCCCCAAGATGACTCTTCATGGGAAAATGCATCCCATTCTTCTTTTGTCTTTACCCCATGACTCTTTGACTTCTCCATGGGCCCTTCTTTTGTCTTATATGCAACCAAAAATATATTTGTTAATATTAAATAAATATTAACACACATTAGTAAAGATATAACTATTACAAACATCATTAAATGCAATGGGGCATTTATCACCAATAATGCTAGACCTTTGACATGAATGAAAATATTTCCAACAATATCCCCCTTTGTCATTGATGGCAAACTCAATCCTAAAACTACCATATCCTAAATCCTCCACATACTGTCATCTAAAAAACCTACAGTAATTCCCCCTTACTATAGCAACTTGTACCTATTCCCTATACTTGTTACTGCACCTGTACCTATACATTTTATTCTCCCCCTTTGACATCAATGGCAAAGGGCCTACCTAGAGCTAACACTTAGCTCCCCCTCAATTTATGCTAAACATCAATGGTAGGAAGTAATAGAAATTACTCCCAACTCCTCTTGCAGATCCTTGAATGAATACTTTGATCATGCCTTTGAGAAGATATCTGACAATACATATAAATTGTTGCCTATCCTTTAAGCATCTACAATCAACTCATTTGAATCTTTTCTTATAATCTCACAACCTTCTACATAAAACATTAATGTGTATCCCTGATCACATATTTGACTTACACTCAATAGATTATGCTTAAGACCTTTTACATACAAAACATTCTTAGTCTTGGTTCTACCAATATCCAAAATTAAAGTACTTTTTCCAGCTATCCTAGCAGTGGTTTTATCTCCAAATTTCACTATGACACCATTGATCTTATTTAGAGTTATGAACTTACTCTTATTTCCTATCATATGCCTTGAACATCTACTATCAACTAACCATGGCTGATCTTCATTTTTTATATGAAAAGTTGTCTGAACCATCATAGAATCTTGAGGTTGTTTCATCTACCATGAACATATCTGAACCTTCTTCTTGACGAATGGAGCCTTGAAACTCTGGTCCTTCTTGACTGACTCAAACACACTTTTGTAGTATTTAGCTATGTGTCTGAAGTTGTTACATTTGTAACATATTATGGCCTCTTCACCAAATCTTGATAGAGGAACAAAAGAGTTTTAGCTTCTGCTTGACTCTACATGATTTTCCTTCTTATTTCTAAAACTGTTAGCTCTTTTCTGACATTCTAATTTCTTGTGACCATATCTATTACAATAAAAATAGTAACCATAAAAATAAGACCTATCTATATATCTCTGACCTGATTGCCTTTTGTAGCTTTGTTCCCTCCAGCCTTCTTTGTTTGAAATGTCCTCTGTATTCTTCACTTCTTCCCTTTTTGTTTCCTCTTTTGTAAGAGCTTCAACATAGCTCTTTTTATTTTCAAATCTAATACCTGTCTTATCTAAATTTTCCTTTTGGATCTCTAATATCTTATTCAATATGTTAGTGCTATCTTCAAATTTTGAATCACTAACTACTTTATCATTGACTGCTTTCTCAATGTCTTCTTTTAAAGAGGCAATTTCAATAACGTACCTTTCACATTATTTTCTTACTTTTTGCAATTGTGTTGTTAGACCTTATTCATTCTTCTTGGCTTCTTCCAAGTGTACTATTAGATCATCAATTACTTTCTTTGAATCCTTTTCATTTTTCTCGATCTGGCACTTCAATCTTTGATTCTTCTTCTCAATAGCTTCTAACTCTTCTAGGGCACAAATGAGTTCTCCTTCTAGATTCACTTCAGCTTCCTCCTCTTCTTCTTCTTGATCATCTATACTTTTGCTTGCAGAGGCATATTCATGTATGGCCATGAATAGAATCTCTTCTTCTTCTTCTAAATCACTGACTCCACTATCTTCAGCTGAGCTAGGATCTTTAGAATACATGCTCTTATTATCAAATCCCTTCTTGAATTTACCTTTAAAATTCTTCTTGTATGTATACTTTCCTTCTTCATCATCATCATTATCCTTATTTGGGCATTTAGCTAAAAAACGTCCAATCTTTCCACAATTAAAATATTTAAAAGGTAATTTTCCTTGATATTTACCTATTCCCCTTTTTGGCTTGTGAATGAAAAGAGATCCATTGTCATCTTCATCATCACTGGAACTATCACTTGATTCTTGAATCTTAGCTTTCTCTTTCTTTGATGTCTTAAAATCTGCTTCTCTCTTTGAGGGTTTATCTTGTTCAGTTTGCATCTCATATGTCGTGAGTATACAATGAATCTCATCCATATTTAGCTTGGCTAAATTATTCATTTCCTCAATTACTGAGACCTTTGCATCATATCTCATTGGTAGAGATCTCAAAACCTTTTGTACCACCATTGACTCATCCAATGTTTCTCCAAGACCTTGAATCTGATTTACTATTCGATCAAATCACAAAAGATAACTTTCTATATCTTCTTCTTCCATCTTTAAACTTTCAAACTATCTTTTAAAAGTCTGAAGCTTAGCTTACTGAACCTTTCCATAACCTTTGTAAATATTCTCAAGTTTTACCCAAGTTTCATGAGCAGATTTACATTGCATAACTTTAACAAATTTAGATTCACATAAACCACATAAAATAGCATTTAAAGCTTTAGCGTTACATTCACTTGCCTTCTTTTCTAATGGAGTAATTACAAGGGTCTGTGGCTCTTCATATTCCTCCACCACTGCTTTCCATATGTCAAATCCAAGGGCCATCAAATAAGTCCTCATTATTATGCTCCAAAAATCATAATTCATCTCATCAAACAAAGGGGCCTTATTTGTAGAAAATCCTTCATGTGATCCAACCATCGTGCTTTCTCAATCTACCTTCAAGCTGTAAAACTTTTTTAAAAGGAACCTTCTCTGATACCAATTATTAAGCATGGGATATACTGAGAGGGGGGGTGAATCAGTATATCATATATCTTATAAAACTTTCCCTTAATCAAATTCCACTTAACCAAACATTCAAGATATGCAATAAAATTGAAATAATAAACACCACATAAGATAGAGAGAGACACCAAATTTAACGTGGAAACCCAATGTGGAAAAAACCATGGAGAACAATCTCAAGTATATGAATGAGCACCAACTCAAATAATAATATTCACAAACACCAACTTGTAGGAGCACCAACCCCTTTGTTGAGCACCAACACAACAACTATTCATGAGCACTAACTCACAAGAGCACCAACCCCTTTACTGAGCATCAACATGGCAAAAATTCATAATCACCAACCCACAGGAGAACCAACCCCTTTTCTGAGCACCAACATAGAAATAATTCATGAGCACCAACCTACAGGAGCATCAACCCACAGGAGCACCAACCCTTTTTTTGTATACCACACAACTATCTCTCAATGTTGTTATCTCAACAAATGATAGTTCATTAAAATATCTCTTTCCTCTCTCACCTTTGCTCTTCTAAGCTAGATATAAAAAATACAAATCATATTCATCTCTCACATTGCTCTTCTAAGCTAGATATTACTATCTCAAAACAAACTCTATCTCACACATATTACAAATGGCTTCTCAAGCCTTTATTTATAGCTTTCCAAATGACCTTTGGACTTAACCATTTGTGACCCTTCAATCCTCATGTAAAATGGTGCCAAACTTGTATGACCCTTCATATCCTTGCATTTGAAAATTCATGTGGTGACCCTTCATAAGAAAAAGTGTCCTTTCCTCTTTTGTCTTCACTTGGTGACTTTTCATATTCCTCAAAAGTGTCCCTTCATGAGAAATTGTGCCCTTCCTCTTTTGTCTTCACTTGGTGACTCTTGTAATTCCCTAAGATGACTCTTCATGGGAAAATGCATCCCATTCTTCTTTTGTCTTTACCTCGTGACTCTTTGACTTCTCCATGGGCCCTTCTTTTGTCTTATATGCAACCAAAAATATATTCGTTAATATTAAATAAATATTAACACACATTAGCCAAGATATAACTATTACAAACATCATTAAATGCAATGGGGCCTTTATCACCAATGATGCTAGACCTTTGACATCAATGACAATATTTCCAACATAGTCAACATGTAGTCAAAATATAAATAGTACAAAAGGAAGTAGTGAAGTTTCAATGTAAATCAGAGTTCAATGTGGAAGAGAATCAAGGCTATGAAAACATTCAAGAGGCCATGTCAATATTTCTAATCATTCCATAATTATGCCCTGCCCAAGTTGAAGTTAAGTTTGTAAAAAAAAATTAAAGCTTAAGATTTTAAGTAGAAGAGAACCACACTATTAATAAAATCCACATGAAGGGTCAAACAATGAAGCCAAGATTTTAAAAGGGGAAAATAATGCACTTAAGCATTATAAAGTTTTGTGGCAACCCTAAAATGTCAAAGGAAAAATAGAAAATGAGAAGGCACAAGAAAGTTTGGAATTGACCACAAAAGGCAAAAGGGTAAAATAAGATAAGTCTTACCATTTTAAATATTTTTCTTGTGTTAAAGACCTCCATGGAGGAAAAATATGTTGCAAGGTTGTGAGGCCAAGGTGGGCCATTCCAAGCATATTTTACAAATGGCCATGATCCTTATTTACTTCTATTATAACTGGAGTTTTTCAATACAATCATGACAAAGTAAGGGCCATTATTCAGCTTGCACAAGGAGAAGAGCAGTTGTCCAAAATTTTCTAGCTATGTAAATGATTACTTGAAGGCATGGCCAAGCAGTTACACATGAAGACAAGGAGTTTATTTTGATACCAAGGGAATATTCTCCCTCAAGCCCAAGTGAATCACATTTATAGCCAAGAAGATCAAGGGTTTGCTTGAAATATTCATCATTACAAGGATAGGTAGTTACCAGAATGATTTTCTTGCAAGGCATGAGCTTCCAAGTGTGATTAAGGGAATCTTCCAGCTAAAGCATATTCCTAAAATATTTTGGGTGAAGTATTTGTACAAAAAGAGGGCTTGTCCTATTTTCAAAGGTTATTATTGGTTATTGTTATTTCTATGTCTTAAGCTCTTTAAAATTTTGGGATCCTTACTATGTGTGTATTTTATCTCCCTTGCTAAGGTGGTTATAGTTATACAGCAATTAAGAAGATCTAAGAGCATTGTATATGTCTCCCATTTTCAAAGAGGAAAATCACCATGATTTTCTCCATGGTAACATTCTTAAATAGTGATGTATGTGAGATTTACTTTCAAGATAATGGAAAATAGCTATGATTTATACTATATTTTATCAGTGAAATGCAATGAAATATTCTTCATGCTTTGATTATTAGGTATTTATTTTTATGTTTATCAATGGTGGTAGTTATTTTGGGCATAGATCTAAGTTGTAAATTCCTTTATGCAATATGATTTTGGGATATGTTGTTGATAACCTCTTAAGGGCACCCTGGTTTTATGGATTTGATAGGAAAAAGCATTTGAATCTATATGTGTAGTGTATGCTTTAGGGTTTCAAGAATTATTTGAATATTTGCATTTTATTGGCACCAATAGATGCAAGTCATTCATTTTAGCTTCCATAGCTTGTATTTCAATCTTCTACATATTTGTAAATGAATGATGTCATGCCTGTCAAAGGACATCCTACTATTTGAAAAATCACACCACCACACGACTCTTTTATAACTATTTAACTCATTATACCTTGTTTTACTCTATAAATAATACACCTTGTTGCATATTTTAAGTGTTATTTTCTTGCAAATGCATAAATGTTGCATATATGAAATGTCTCTCTATATTGCTCTTTGAAGCTTAACATTGTAGTCATATATTTGGCCCTCTATTGTTGAAAATTTCTTTATAAATGAAGGTTTAAATCATATTTACATCTATATTCAATAGCCTATGTCTAACCTAGAATATTTGTTTATTCTATGTGACAACCCTTCCTAGGTGGAGTGTACAAACTTGGTTATGCCCTAGTTAGATTTGTGTGTTTTGTGTGCCAATAATCCTCATGGAGATTGAACTATACCATCTATCTATGTGAGTAAGCTACCCTTTAGGTCCTCTCACCTTAGTTTAGGTGGAGCCAAAAGTATCAGGGAACTAACCATACCCTTTGTTGGTGTCTTCCAGTCACTATCTGTATTCAGTCCATCCTGATGCTAAACCCTTCCCTAGCTATAATGATATATTTTTGGGTTTTCATATTTGTTTTACATACTACTCAAGTTTTAAAGGCTAAGCAAAAGAGGTGTATAACTAGGAACCAACACTTCATTGGCACTATTATTGGGGACCAAACCTAGGTCACCCATGTTGCTAGGAACTCTTGTAGAGGACTATATTTATTAATATTCTCAATTTCTCCATCAAGAAATATTTTATGTACTAACCTTAACTGTATATTTTCAAACAATATTTATCCATATCAACTCATATATTTGATATTTGAGGCTATTGTTTGTTGGATTTACTACTTTGGGCCATCAACTACATAGTACTCCATTGGGGCATTACTAAGGACTTGAAAGATTTGGTAAATTAACATCTACTAAGTTTCTTGCAAGGGGATATATTTTTTCATGTTGTAAAGTGATTTACCCTTTTCAACATAAATCTATATTTTTAGTATCTTTATTCTATTATCTCATCACTAACTTTAACAAGGTATAATTTTATTATGTATCACAACATGTTTGTTAATTATTATATTCTATAAGTTTGTTTCTAGTGGTGATTCCAACATATCATCTAGTTTCAAGAGGGATCAGTGCCCATTTTTAACTCTTTCAATTGTGAGTGTTTTTTGCTTGCAAATCTGAAAGGACTGAGATCATCCTTCAGAAGTGACTCATCAAAGTAACTTGTCTCACCCTTAAGTATTCATAAAAAAAGAGATAAGTTTAGAGATAAATTTAAGGACAAATTTCAATAGTAGAGGAGAGTTTATACTATTCAGATTTTAGTACACTTGAACACTTATCTATTGAACCTTCTTTAGTTAAATATTATCATAGTTCTCTTGATTATTCAAAACCTCATAGTCCAATTTAATACCCAACACCTTCTCAACCAATTGAATCTCTTCCTAAGTTTGATCCACCAAGTCCACCTCACTCACCCCCTCACAACTCTTTGCCATTTGATCTTGAGCCCACCACTTAACCAATCATGAGGCATAGGGATCAGGATGAGAATGAGTATCCTATATTCAAGATTCCTAGATTTAGACCAATTAATTTTGATGACATGGATGGGTGCCCCAATGAATTTCCAAATGAATTAAGGAACCACCTCCATAAGTTTCAAGGGAATAATGCAGTGATTAGTGATCAACATTTGACGGCTTTTCACATTATCATTGAATATTATGAGGTTGAGCATGAGGATGTTTACATTAAGTTGTTTGTGCACATGCTGAAAGAATATTCTCATGAGTGGTTCAATTCCCTTACCTATGGATGCATCGATTCATGGGAAGAAATGAAAAATGTTTTTAAAATCTAGTATGGTGATAGCATTGATCCTAGGTTTCTTTTGGAAGAATTTGAAAACATTAAGAAGAGCCCTAATGATTGTGTTCAGGACTTTAATACATGGTTTAATAAGACTATGATGAGGTTGCCTAAAAATATTAGGCCTAGTGATATGGCTTGCCTAATTAAATATTATGATGAATTTGATAAGAAGGAAACCAATTACTTGAGGGACAAGGCTCCTACAAACTTGAGATTGTCATTCAATATGGCCATACAAATTTAAAACCACATAAAGGCTATGGGTAAGCCCTTGAATAAATGGGCTGATGTGAAGTTGGTTATTCATAAAAAAATGCAGTCTACTAAGACAACCAACCTTGATGAAACCATGAAAACCTTGGCCTCTACTATCAATGAGATGTCCTATAAGCAGGCTAGGGTTGAGAAGGGGATTCTTCATAGGTATACAAGTCAGGAGATAACTCCTAATCAAAATAAATAATAAGGGATACCTTTCCACATTAGAGATAATGATAGAGGGAAAAGGTCGGCCCATGATGAAAAAAATGATAGAAATAAAAAAGAGGGGTTGGAAAGGAAGTGCATGATCCATTGAATACCAAAGTCAATGTTGTAAATTGTGATATTGACATTGATTAGTGTGATAATGCTTCCTTCCCATCCTCCATGTGATAATACTGAATGAATTGATGAAGATGTAGAGGAACCTACATATGAATTTGATGATCATGAGATTTTGATGATTAATTATCAAGTCTTCCATAGTAAATTATCCACCTCCATAGAATTGATGAGTGATACCACTGTGGATTCGTTTTAGAATGCATTATAAAAGATATGTGTCCCAACTTCTAAAGTTGTTTGTGATGTTAACATGATAGAACCATATGAGTTACCCAATCATGATTTCAAATTTTTAATATCAATGATGATTAATAAATATGATGGGGTAATTCCTTCAATTGAGGACAGGTAACTACTAATTAATGCAATAGTTACCCAAGATAAAGAATATAGTCTAAGAAGCAATAAAAAAGGTGTTGCTCCTCAAGACACTACCCCTACAAATCTAAGAGGAGGAGATATAAATGAGGAAGTTAAGAAAACTATAACAATCCTTAATTATTCCAAATTGGCACCTGTTTCCCAAGTTTTCAAGCAAAGAGGTGCTCTAACCAAGAATAGAGTAACTTTGTTGTCTAGCATTCCTAAGGGTGTGAATGATGTTAGAAATAACCCACCCTTGAAGACTACTATAAAAAATGCTAATCCATCCCAGCCTATTCCACCCTTAACTTTAAATGGTTGTATTCCATCTAAAGGTATCGTTACCCTTCCTACAAATACTTTCCTTCCTTAGTATAGCATTTGTGATATGGCCCAGGTTTTGAGTCAATTAAAAATCACCATGCCACTTGTTGAATTATTATGAATACCTAAATATAGGAAGAGGGCATTTGAATATTTGGAATTTTGTGAGAATATAGATGAAAATGAAATGACTTCACCCTAAATTCTCTAAGAATATGATGAAGAATTAGATGAGGTTATTGAACCAGCCTCAGAAGTTTATTTGACAACTACATTAGGAGAAAGTTAGCTAAATGTGGATCTATTTTACACAACCCTATTGATTAATGGTTTGATTGTTCACAATTGCATGTTTGATTCCAGAGCCTCTTACAACATGATGCCCCTAGGTGTCCCTAATGAGCTCAGAGTGAAAATTAAATCAGCCTTTGGCAATTTCTATACCATGGGTTCATGAGAGGTTCCAGTTGTTGGACAAGTTAAAGGGTTGGTAGTGTAGTTGGTAGTTCATCTAGGTAAATTCTTGAATATGGATGTGGTATTTTGTGACTACCCATATAAATGGGGGATGGTTTTTTCATGAAAATGGGCTACCAGTATGGATGGAAGTATGCAGGTGGACCTTTCTTATGCCACCATTCATTTGGAGGGTAAGATGGTCAAACTTCATAGAGAGCTAAATATGTTACATGTACTTGAAGATTCAAAAAGAGATCTAAATGAGGTGTTGTACATGGATGTGGAGTTGGATAACTTCATTGGGAATGTGGATGTTTTTGAACACCCTATTGTTTTTTATGTTGGGTTTAATAATGAAGGTACAATTTGGAAAATTTATTTTGATAGGGATTACACCAATCTTGGAAATGGAGTTTGGGTTGTCTTTTATGCCCTCAATGGGAAATATTTTAAGTTTTATTTCTAACTATCCTTTGAGTGCATGAAAAATACTAATGAATATGAGGCACTCTTGGTTTACAAATTTCCTGTGAACATGGAATTACAAATTTGATTATAAAGGGTAATTCAGAGCTAGTGGTTAAGCAAGTATGCAATGCTTATGATGCCAAAAACAAAAGGTTGAAATAATATATAAATGTTGTATGGAATTTTCTAGAATTATTTGGTGTTTTCAATATCTTTATCATGATAGAAGTTTCAACAAAGAAGTTGATAGACTTGCAAGGTTAGGTGCTTAGTTTGGTATTGCAAATATGAACCCTCACTATTAGTATCAGGTGAAAGTGTTTGTTAGGCCTTCAATCCTAGATAATATTCATCATTGGCAAGTTTTTAATGATGATGAACAAATTAGAAGGTTTATAAATTATGAATCTGAGTTTCAAGATAAACTCATGGACTTGAAATCCATGGTTCAAACATATGATGGGAAAGAAACCTTGTTTAGAAGGGATATAATTAAGTAGACCAAATTAAAACTAGAGACTCATTTATCTCAAATTATGTAACTAAATGTAATTTGGGTTCTCATGAGAATCCAAGGAAAGTATAGTTGGGAACTCACCTAAGTGCAACATAAAATCAAACTTACATGCAGTTGCTAAAATAGTACCAAGATTACTTGGATTGGTCTTATTCTAAATTGAAAGCATATAGGGATGATTTATTTCAATATGTCATCCCATTGCAACCTAATAGTAAACCTTTTAGGTAAAATTAAAGACCTATCAACCCCATCTTAGCCTCCAAGATGTGGGAGGAGTTGAAAAAGCTGAGGGATGATGGAATTATTCAACCCATCAGATATTCATCATGGGTGGCAAACTTAGTCACTATACGAAAGAAAAATGACAACATCTTCTTGTGTGTGGATTTTCAAAATTTGAACAAAGATTATTTGAAGGATAATTACCCCTTTCCTAATATGGATAACCTACTAAAAAGTGTTATAAGATCAAAAATGTTGTCCACTTTAGATGGCTTCTCAGGTTATGATAAAGGAATTTGAGAGACCCAAGGATGCATTCATAATGCCTTAGGGCATGTATGTTTATATGAATATGCCTTTTGGGTTAATGAATTTTGGTGTAACATTTCAATAAGCTATGGATGTTGTATTTTTATGGGTAATTAACAAGTTTATGTCTGTGTATTAGGATGGCATTACCACATACTCCAAGAATATAACGGAACATTTGGAGCATCTAGAGAAAGTGTTCATTAGAAGCAGGGAGTTTGGAATTTCACTTAGTCCTAAGAAGTGTCACTTTGGAGTATAAAAGGATAATTTGATGGGATATATAGTGTCTAAGTATGGTGTCATGATTGATCTCAAGAGAGTGGAAGCCATTGACAAAGTGCCTATCTTGTAGTCGAAGAAAGGAATTCAATCCTTATTTGGATAAATCAATTTCATAAGGTATTTTGAGTCCAATTTTGTAGAAATCATTATGCTTATTAATTCTATGCTAAATAAGGACCAACCCATCAAGTGAGAGGAAAATTCTATGTAATAATTAAATAACATCAAAGGAGATTTTAAATCTACCCCTATCTTGGTCAGTCCTAATTGCACTAAAGCATTCCATATATTCTCTTTTGCATCCCATAATACTATAGCAGTTTCCTTATTGCAAAATATTGATGAAAATTATGAGAAACCTATAGCTTTCTTTAGTAAATATATGCAAGGTTCTGAACTAAACTATACCATCATGGAAAAACAAGCTTTTGCTCTCTTGAAGGATGTTAAGATGTTTAGACCTTATATTTTGAGTTCAAAGATTGTTTCATATGTCTTGCATATAATGGTGATGGACATATTGATGTAGATTAAATCATCCAACAAGAGATATAGGTGGGTCAACAATTTTATAGAGTATGACATGGATATTTAGACCACCAAATAGTGAGACGGATGGGTCTAGCCAAGCTTATAGCTGAGACCAATGTGGAAGCCATTGAGGTAATTATTGTTGTTGTTAATATTGATGATTATTTAAGTAGAATTAACATGTCTCCATGGTATAAATACATCATTTAATACTTGAAAATTTTTAATTATCCCCCTGATTTGGATAAGAACCAAAGGAAAAACCTCAAACTTATTTCTCAAAAATATCTCTTGACTAAAAATGGATTGGCATGGAAGAATCTAGATGGGGTTCTCCCGAGATGCCTAGTAGAAGAAGAAAATGTTGATTTGATTAAGGACTTTCATAGTGGAGTATGTGGTGGTCACTTTGCACCTAAAGTCATATCTCATAAAATTCTGAGAGTTGGTTGTTGGTGGCCATCACTATTCAAGGATCTTGCATAAAAAGTTAGAAAGTACAAGATATTCAATGCTTTGTTGGAAGATTAAAAGTTTTTGGTTCTATTCCCTTATATATCATGATGATTGAAGGCCCATTTAGACAATGAAGAATGGATTTTTTGGGGGAAATCACTAATTTGTCAAGCACTAGACATAAATGGATATTGGTTTCAATTTATTACTTCATGAAATGGGTTGAGGTGATCTCTATAAAGAAGGCTATACACCAAGTAATTATGGACTTTATGTTAACTTAGATTATTTGTAGATTTGGTGTGCCTATTAAGGTAATTTCTAATAATTCCATGAGTTTTAGAGATAAACCTTTGGTGGAATTGTGAAAAGAGTACAGGATCAAATTAGCTTATGCTTCCAATTACAACCCTCAAGGGAATGGGTAAGCACAATCTAGTAAAATAACTTGATAAAAATCATTAGATGAACTTTCGAAGAAAACAAAAAGAAGTGGGGTGAGCAACTAAAGATTTTTTTGTGGGATGATAATATTACACCTAAGAGAGCTATAGGTAAAATCCCTTTTGAGATTATTTATGGAGATCAAGCTATTTTACATATGAATTTATAGTTCCCAACATATCAATTCATGCAACAGCTAGAGGAAGATGAGGAAATAAACCACTATGAATGCAGAATGAACTAGATTATTGAGCTTGATGAAACTAGAAGACAAGCTCATGAGAGACACCTCAAGTTCAAGGAAAGACTCAAGAGAATATTTGATAGGAAAGTTTCTCTGAGAGCTTTTCAAGTAGGTGATCTATTTTTACTTTGGGACAACGATCATGAAGAGAAAGGTAAGCATGGAAAATTTGATGCCTTGTGGATGAGCCCTTATTCTATTGACTGTAGGATTGGGGAACACACTTTCTTATTGAGAGACCTAGATGGTGAGATATTAGAGCTTCTATTTAATGGAAGACATCTAAAACATTTCCTCTGTTGAGTCCATAATTATGTATAGCAATGTACAATGTATAGTTTTGTTGTTTTGTTTCCCATTTATGTTAGACCTTTATTTGTACAATTCATTTTGGTAATTTTATGTCATGCATTCATTCTCAGATCCTCTTGATCTATTTTTGTTGGTATGCCTTTTTCCAGTTGAGTTTCCATGGGTGTTTGCTAAGAATTTGATAAAGTTTGGAGTTTGTGGCCTAAAATATTGGCACATGATCTTATTTTCTAAGGTTCTTTACACACCCACAGGGGGTGTACATCCCCAAGTGAGAGCCAGTGTTAGTGCCTAAACTTGAACTTAAAAATTTGTACCTTTTTTTAAAATATTAGTGCATGAATATCTAACTATTTCCTCTTATTTTCAAGTGTTCACTCAAATTAAAAATCTAGCTTTTGCCTTGTGAAAATCCTATGTAATCCTAGTTCTAGCTAATGTTTAATGTTTTCATATTTTAATGAGATTGTAGGGATTTGATTAAAATAAAAAAAAGAAGATCAAATAATGTTGAGTATGATGTTTTATATGTTTGAAAAGGATTTGAAGCAGTGGAAATTCTTAACATTGATTTTAAGTTTGTGATATTGTAAATTGTCATTAGAGTGAAAAGGTTTGTGGGAATATATGGCAGAAAAATAGCTTGTAAAAGTGAAAATTCAATTTTTTTAGAAAGTTTAACTTTTTATAAATTCTTAAGTTTTAAAAACTCTTAAGTTCAAAATTTCTTCATTAGACTTTCTAGTTGGAATTTTTGGTTAGACATTTTGTTTGAAATTCTTAAAGTTTTTTGGAAAATTCTTAAGTTTAGAACTTGTGGTCGAACGTTTTGTTTAGAACTTATGGTTGAACATTTTTTTTAGAACTTATGGTTAGACATTTTATTCAGAACATGTGGTCAAACATTTTTTTCAAAATTTTTGGTCGAACATCTTATTTGAAACTTTTGTGTTAGACATTTTGGTCAGAAATTCTTTATCAACTTGTGTGTTCCCCTTGCTTCAAAGGATTTGGTCATCGGGGTTTATGTTCAAGGTTTGTGTTTAGAGCCTTTGATTTGAAATGTCCACCATCTACCAGTCAACATGTAGTAAAAAGAGAAATGGTCCAAAAGGAATTAACACAGTTTCAAGGGAAATCAGAGATCGATGTGGAAAACAAGCAAGGCCATGAAAGTATTCAAGAGGACATGTTAGTATTTTTACTCATTCCATAATATATGACCTATCCAAGTGGAAGTTAAGTTTGTAAAAAAATTTAAAAGCTTGATCTTTTAAGTATAAAAGAGAAATGATATTAATACAATCCATATGGAGGGTTAAATGGTGAAGCCAAGCTTTTAAAAAGGGGAAAATAATGCACTTAAGCATTATAGAGTTTGGAAATAACCCTAAACTTTCAAAGGCAAAATAGAAAATGAGAAGGCATGGGAATGTTTGGCATTGACCAAAAAAATCAAAAGGGTAAAATAAGCTAAATCTTACCATTTTTAATATTTTGCTTGTGTTGAAGACCTCCAAGGAGGAAAAATATGTTACAGGGTTGTGAGGCCAAGGTGGGCCATTCCAAGCATATTTTCCAAATAGACATGGATCTTTCTTTGATTCTATCACATCTAGAGTTTTCCAATGCAATCATGACAAATAAAGGTCCATTCTTCAGCTTACATAAGGAGAAGGGAAGTTGTCCATAAGTTTCCATCTATGAAAATGATTAGTTAAAGGCATGGCTAAGTAGTTACACATGAAGACAAAGAGTTTGATTTTCTCCCAAGGTAATATTATCCCTCAAGCCCAAGTGCAATGTCTTTCCAACCAAGAAGATCAAGGGTTTGCTTGAAATATTTACCATTGTAAGGATAGGTAGTTACCAGAATGATTTTCTTGCAAGACATGAGCTTCCAATCATGATCAAGGGCATCTTCCAGTTGAAGCATATTCTCAAAATATTTTGGGTGAAATAGTTATATAAAAACAGGGCTTGTCCTCTTTTCAAAATGTTGTTAGTTGTTATTATTTCTAGGTATTATGCTCTTTCAAATTTTGGGATCCTTGTTATGTGTGTATTTTTTCTCTCTTGCTAAGATGGTTACAATTGTACAACCATTAATAAGATCTGAGAGCATTGTATATGTCTCCCCTATTCAAAGAGAAAACTCACTATGCTTGTCCACATGGTAGCATTCTAAAATAATGATGTATGTGAGATTTACTTGTAAGATAATGGAAAATAATTATGATTTCTACTGTATTTTATCAATGAAATATATTTCATGTTTTTATTATTGGGTATTTAGTTTTTATGATTATTAATGGTGATAGTTGTTTTGGTCATAAATATAAGTTGTAAATTCCTTTATATATTGTGATTTGGGGATATGTTATTGATAACCTCTTAAGGTCACCCTAGGTTTATGGATTTGATAGGAAAAAGAATTTAAATATATAAATATATTGTATGCTTTAGGGTTTCAAGATTCATCTAAATATTTGCATTGTATTGGCAACAATGGATGCAAATAATTCGTATTAGCTTCCATAGCTTGTATTTCAATCTTCTACATCTTTACAAATGAATGATGTCATGCATGTCAAAAGAGATCTCGATGTTTGAAAAAACACACCACCAAAAAACTCTTTTATAAATACTTAAATCATCCTACCCTATACTACCCTAAAAATAATACACCATGTTGCATATTTCAAGTGTTGTTTACCTGTAGATGCATTAATGTTGCATATATAAAATGTGTCTATATATTACTCTTTGAAGCTTAGCATTGTAGTCTTATATTTGTCCCTTTATTGTTGAAATTTTATCTATAAATAAAGGTTGAAATCATATTTACATATATATTCAATAGCTTGTGTTTAACCTAGAACATTTGTTCATTCTATGTGACAACACTTCCTAGGTGGAGTGTGAAAACTTGGTTATGCCCTGGTTAGATTTGTGCGTTTTATATGCCAATAATCCCCATGGATATTTAAATGTATCATCCTTCCATGTGATAAATCTACCCCTTATGTCCTCTCATCTTGGTTCAAGTAGAGCCAAAATTAGCAGGGAGCTAACCATACCCTCTATCGATGTCTTCCAGTCATTGTTTGTGTTTAGTCCATCCTGATGATAAACCCTTCCTTAGCTATAATGACATATTTATAGGTTTTTATTCTTTATTTTCCATACTACTCAGGTGTGCAAGGATAAGTGAAAGAGGTTTACAACTAGGAACCAACAACATCTTCCATCCCTAAACATTTAAAGGCTTCTACATGGGGGTAAGAGTTACACTTGATTTTTCCTTAGTGTAGTTTAATGTTGTTAGGTTGGAAGTGAGTTTCTTATTTGGTTGCTCTATAAAAAAGTAAGAATAAATTTTATTTCTCTACTTATAATACTTAAATTCTCCCATGGATAACTTGGTCATATTACAACAAGAGGGACTGAGGTGCTTGCAACTATAGGTCCAAATCCACCCAATCCTATATATCTTCCATTTTCCATTATTTTTTCTCCCAAATTAGTCTTATTAGTGAACTTGGGATCATGGTAAGGTGACATCTAGTAATATTGAGGTTCACCACCTAATTTTAATTTGACTATTATTACGATTTTGAGTCACTATGTCCCTAATCATATAATTTCTAAAATGTTTCATCATCAAATAAAGTTTCATAATCCATGTTTTTTGCACCAATTTTAACCTATAATATCCACCAATCTTGGATCATATTTTAGGAATAATCCACTTATAGAATATTATTCCTATATTTTTAATTCAAATTAAGGGAAGGGGAAAAGTGTACCTTATTTATGTATAAATTTTACCAAGGCTTAGCTTCAAGAATATTTAATTTTAGGGATTTGACTATTTTTCAGGTCATGAAACTAGATGGCATTTAGAATCAAATTCTACGTGATTCATACATTCCTTGATTATATGCATATGGTAGTGAAATATTTTTCCATGTATTTTAATGTATTTAATCCATATCTTTAATATACCATATAGATCGTAATCCAACTTGTCATCATAAGTTTCTAATCTGAGTCTTTTTTATTTTTTGTATAGGCATTAGTGGAAGTTTATCTTCTATACGGTGATGTCATGATTAGTTTAAGGGGATGTGTATAATGCACACTT
Organism: Torreya grandis; assembly: GCA_037957365.1. Classification (NCBI taxonomy): domain Eukaryota; kingdom Viridiplantae; phylum Streptophyta; class Pinopsida; order Cupressales; family Taxaceae; genus Torreya; species Torreya grandis. Next base: position 1,866,147 of record JARHVA010000613.1, on the reverse strand, counting down.
ATTTTTCCATGATTCATACATTTGATAAATGTAGTCCATTTTTTGTATATATTCTAATGTGAATACCCTCCTAGATACATATTTGGGTAGATTGAATGCCTTGTTGACCTAACTATGGATTTAGATGATCATGAATTCATATGTAAAGTACCAATATACTCTATTAGTGGTTTTATAAATGTGTGTTAAAATTACAAAGGATTATATATTCCCTTACCTTCCATGGAATCCATGTTGGGTACTAGGAAGAGAAACATGAAATTATTATGAGGGATGGAATTGAATAAGATGTCAGCCAAGTCTTCCACTAACCTTGGCTTCCCAATTGGGTTAATGGGATTCAACTTCAAGTTAATGTGATTCTACCTAATGTAGTGAAGGATCTATAAATATAGATATGTAGGGTAAATAAAGAGTTTGTGAGTGAAAACCTAGGATAATTGAAGATACATCTGATCAATTCTAATATTCATAAATCATAAGTGGTTTAGGAGTAATCTCTTAAGTACAAAACTCCATGTAATATTGAAATATGCTTAGAGAAGGCCTCCTTTTCACTATCTAACCCAAAAATTATTGAGACCATAATTAAGAGATCAAGAGCATCATCATGGAAAAATAAAAGGATAATATTAATATTTAACACCTCATTCATTTATAATTTCATTATTGTATTCAAGGCTTCCAGTTAATTATAAATTAAATCCCAAATTATACTTGGTTTGGATCTTAGTTAAAACTAGGCATGCATTTTGTGGGAGGGTAATGGCCAAAATGTTAATTATTATATGGTAGTGACCTCAAAAATGGATATTCTAATCTCTACTATAATATTTCTTACTCCCCTATAATAATTTTTGGCACAATCCACTACTAATTCATAGCAGGGATGTATGATGAGAATGATCATTTTTCCTAGTGTGCAAGATCAATACTGACGTCAAAATTTATTATAAGGTTGGTCACTAAAATATATATATGTTACTACTATAAGCTACTTTTTGGTTCCTCTCACTAATTTTCTATTTAAAAAAACTCATATAATTAAATAAAGGTCCTTTCATCATAAGCATTGGTCACTCAATGAGTTATTAGAGGATTAGAGTTTGGTAGCGAAGCCTCTGCAACTAATTTTTATTGGGGACTTCATTTTTTTTACCCACTCAAATCTATAAAATTTAAGGATATAAGGAGTATGCACTACCTATGATTACTATTTTAGTTTTATTTATGTCATCCAATTGGGTACCTCCAATCATGTGTATGCCCTAGTTATTTTTCATGTATATAATTGCATATCTACTCGACCACCACTCAAATTTGCATCAAATATTTCCATCAATACATTCACACACTTCTAAAATAACTGGTTAAAAATAAATTTGCCTATGATGAAGGTATTATCTATTGGAAATCATTTTTTTGCTCTTCTAGGACATATTGCTCAATGAATCTCTTTGTATTGATAATGAGGAAAAATATATTATGGAATTTAAATTGATTATGGGTCTCAAATCCTTTAATTTATAGACCATATGGAAATATATTAACCCATTAAGGCATGACATAAATCCTTTGTGAAGCGTGGTCCCCACCAAATGAATAATGGGGTTGATGACTATGCAAATTTAAATTCCTCTATGCTACCACATGGCCTAGAAAATGTTGTGCATCTCTAAGATCCTATCTTATAAATTAAAAATAAAATGGTTTTTGGGCTTCACCACTTAAATTCACTAGTGGAACGATTCCCTTACTAACCTATTCTTATTGTCATGTAAAAAATATGTTATTATTTTCCTCAAGCTAATCAAATTTACCAATGCATTTTATCAGTGCATTTGATAGGATATTTATTATATAATTCATGTTAGAAGCCTCACCCAAATATTTAAAACTATGTAAAACTTATGGTAACATCCAACTATCTCTCATGATACTTTTATGTAGAGATTAGGCTAGTAGGGGAAAGGAAATTATCTCAATTACACCCTTATATAAAAATTTACATATAACATAAAAACACATAACTTAATAAAATTAAAAGATGAGAACAACAATAAATTATAAAATTCATTCATTTTTAGACACATAAATCTGGTATTATACACTTAGTAATGTTAGTTTTAACCTATATTTTATATACATGACTTGTGTGTATATATGACACTTTCATACCCTTTTCCTTATCCATTCATTTGCATATGGAATATTTCAACCCAATTTATATCTTTCATATACATGATCTCCAAAGTTTGTGCCTTATTTATCTATTATCTTAAGTAAAATCTCATCATCTTCCAAGTCATTGTTTATTATTTCCTGGATAGTTCTAAAAACATTCAAGCATTATCATTTAATGGTAGTGTTTGCCTTCACTATAAATGTCCCAGCTTCCTCTAATGGATATTTTTATATATTAAACTCCCTCCCTTGTGTCACCCCAGATGTTTCATGTGTCAGTTATGGATAGAAATTACCCAAAGAGTCACCTATAAATACACATCAATCCTAATGTGAATCATATATAGAAAACATATGTCTCTCACTTCACCACTACTTTAAATCCACTTGAAAGCTGATAAATATATTTTCACATCCTTTAGTGACTATCTAAAAGTATACAAATCTAAAAACACCTCAAAGGAATAGTCCATATGCTAGGTATGAAATCTAATCACAATGTTAAAGTTACATATTTTTAAGTATCAAAATCAAATAGTTGTATTGAATTATATGGGAACACTATTGAGCACACATACACATATGTGTAAAAAATACATGTGGTTTGATCACTCTTTGAATTATTTTAATGTATGAAATGCTTAATTATTCATCTGGATGTAGTTGGGGTTATCCAACCCATATTTATAGCCCCTTTTTATAGGTCAAGCAAGTGTTGAAAGTGGATTGTGTATTAAGGAAAAGGAGGGAAAAATTAGGCTCTATGAATAATACCAAGGTTAAAATAACTCACACAAATCATGTTGTTAGGAAATCAAAATGATTTGTGAAAAATATTGGAAAAACCTAAAGCAAAATTATGGCAGACATTTGTTGGGACCAATTACCATAAGTGTCTTGTTTTTTTCCAATAGCATACTTACATATTTTGACATTTATTTTTCATAATATAAGAATCCACATAGCCAATACAAAGCATATTAGACTATTGTATAGAGGTAGAGATAAAAACAAAAGAAAACATCAGTTAAGTATTCTTTCTCTTGGTCATCTCTACATTTAGTAAGTGCAATAAATCTCTACTATTAAATTCAAATAAATTAAATGTATTATCTTTTGAACTCCAAATTTTAATAATTTTGTCTTATTTAGATCACTTAAATCCAAAATAAGTTAGAACATTTTAGTGAGATTGACCATTCTTATAATCACAATAAAACCTAAGTATTTATCACTTAGGGTTTTGACCTTCCTCCTTAGGGTTTATATTTTATTTAAATTAAGGTTTCAGATATGATTTATTTGTTCCCCCTTATTAACCAAAAAATATATAAATTTTCACAATAACCTTGATGATCATATTCTATGCCATATAACAAGGTTACCTCTCTTGTTCCTATAAGGTAAATTTCTATATTAAGTGGCATTCAAATTGATCATAATCAGATTCCTTTGGTATATACCCACGTGTGTATGTAATATAAAATGGATAAATTATATGAAATTCAAATTACTTCTTCTTATACTAATGCAAACATTAATAATGAACACATAAAAGTAGATAATGATGATATGCATGAACTTAAAACTACTTATGAAGATGAAAATGAATACAATAATGAATATCATAGAAGAATACATCTTTATTAACTTAATGGTATAGACCCTACATAGTTTATAACACATTCTAACTTTTGAGGTTAAATTAATAGTCAACTTGATTTGGATAAGATATTGAAAATAATCCTAGAGGCCAAAAATGTAAATAACGATAATATCATCACAACTTAAGAACAATATGAGTCATTCAATGATACTAATTTAAATTTTAGATGTATCATATCTACAATATATGTTTAGACCATTACTCATACTATTTATATCACTACATCTACACCTATGCTTACACATGTAATGCCATCTCATAGTGTGATGGAAACACAAGGTATTCCTCATATTTACGTGGTTATCCATACATAGTATACTTTTGGGCCTTATAAGGGTTATATTGTAGTCACATGAATCTTGACCCATTTGATTAGTTATATTATTCACTATAAAAATGGGAACATCCCTAAGGTGTAAGAACTTGGATCCTTTAGATGAACCTCTGGAGAAGTCTAGCTCATGCCTAAAGTAAGTGTAGCTAATGTAGGATTAGCTTGCAATCTTAAAACAATAATAAAAATACTTATTTATAGTTTTTTTTAAGTTTATTATCATGGAAAAGGGAGTAAGAGTGAATTGAAAATATAATATGGTGATGCACCAAAGCTTAGAGAACTCCTCAACTTTATATAAATATCACAAGTCAACCTTTCACAACTAGTAACTCTTCTACATAATATTCAATTCAGACTTCTCTCACATAAGTGTTTTTATTGAAGGTAAGAGGCCTTATACAACATTGGATGGATGAAAAATAACCTTACAAAAGGCTCAAATGGTGAGAATCCACAACTAGTTTTTGCATAAACCTAATTATACACAACATATAACCTGTAAAAGAATATATTTATGCATGTAAAAGAATATATTTATGCATGAAGATGTGAAGGATTGGACAATAATACAAGGGAAGAATATATTTTGACGAGTAAATATTGATAATCCAAATATTACACACAAAATTCAAGAAATTTGAAGAAAGATAATCTTAGTTCTTTATTGATTTCAAGGCTAAAACTAGTGTTACAATTTTCAAATGAGCAAAATTTTACTACATTAAAGTAGAGGGTTCCTAAAATTTTCCTTTTTCAATCATATATATATATAAAAAATACAATAATTTAGAGAAGAATACATCAATAACTTTCTCAATTACATTCATTAATTCACACATGTAAGAAGAGAGACCATTGACTTGAAAACATGAAGCCCTTTTAATGTTTTGGACTTGTTCCATGTAGATCTAATTGTATGCTTGGCATAGTAGAGGGCAATCCACATTATCTTCACTCTTGTTATCTCTTTAATTAGGCTTGTCCATGATGGATCTAGTCAAAATATTCCCCATGTTGTTATATTATTGGAATATCTTGCCCCATATTTCTATATTCTTGGAGTATACAGGGTCTTCCTACTTTAAAGAGATTTTAACTTGCCACTTCATCTTGGTAATGTATGGTTGGAGAGAGGGAAGTTCGTCTTGACCTATTCTCCATGGTTAGGTCCCTTGATGAGTATCCTAAATGTAAATAGGCCTAAATATGACCAAAATATGCTTCAAGTGGACATAAATCACCCAACTTAGATCCTTGCACATGTTATCATCAACATCGGTCACTTTGAATAAGTTGCACTTCATTAGGGGCATATTTCTAGTTGTTTCCATGTTTAGTAGATGCTCTTCAAGTAAATTAAATCATTTATTGGTTTAAATATACCTTGTTTCAGTCCCTAGAGACATGTCTTCATACTTATAGATGATTTAAACTTATACTTTTCATCTCTAACCATCAACAACCTTGCAATTAATTTTTTTTAGATGTACTAACTAGGTCTTAGGATCAAGAAACCTTTGAAAACCACCTAGATACTTATAGTTTTTTTTCATTTTAGTTATAAGATTGTAAGATGGTTATATCATCATCCAAACCCATACCTTGATATTTTGAAGTCATGAAAACCTATAAACCCTTATATTAGACTTCTTAGAGGATATTTGAGGCCTTTTAACTCTATTTTTCCAAACACATAGGTTTGGATATTATTCTTCTTGTCTCACCTCTATCCACAAACCTATTAGACCTCATGGAACCTTTGGAACATGCTTGAAGCTTTGTTTTCTCACCTCATATCTATTTTAGCATTATATCATGAAGGAAATCTTAAAAATTTATTGCATACATGTTGGTATGCTTATAATTTCTTGAAGGAACTTGAAAGCTATGAATTTGCCTTGTAGGCCTATTATCAAGGTCTTGTGGGTTATGAAAACCCTATATCTTTCTCTTGACTAGAATAAAATCCTTTTGAAACTAAAATTAAAACCTTATTCTATTACTCAGGTTTATTATTCTTACAATTGTGTCTTGTGATTTATCTTCATGAAAACTTGTTATATACTGCTACATGCCTATGGATGAGCTCATATTCTATCAAAACTTCTTTTATTTATATATAGAAACCTTGTAAACCTGTGAAATACCCCCATAGAAACTTTGTATACCTGATACAGGCCTATTAGTGTGCCTTAATACTTTACTCTCCTTTTGATCAATCATGGAAATGTTTCAAAATATGCACGCATTACACTAGCCTTGGAAACATGGTTAAGATCTTGGTAATAGACCTTTATAATCATGAGAATCTTAAACACTTGTTTCTAGACCTTATCTAGGTCTATAGCAACATCAAGACAACCTTAAAATTCAGTCTACAAACCCATTAGAAGTCATGAAACCTTTGAAACATGTTTAAAGGCATGTATCTTGGGTCATAGATTTATACCATTGTTAAGACTTTCTAATTCATACATGCAAACTTGTATTAAGGTTTTAATCATCGTATAAGCCTTGAAACTCTACTTGGTCAGACTTGTGGATTCCATGGAACCTTAGAACTTAGTTTACAACTACGTAAGGTGATTGAAACCTTACTCAAATAGATTAAAGACTTGTTGATGTTTTATAAGGATTATATAACCATGTATCTCTACACAAAAGTCTTGTTTGAAGGCTTGGAAACTATGTAATTTGTCTTTCTTGTGCAACTCTACATGTAAAGCAACTTTGAAGACCTTTAGAGAAAGATAACTTCTTGAATCTCTATAACATACTTAAAGGCATTTTATTTTGTCTTGAGGATGATTGAACCTTATAAATAGGTCTAAAACCTTATTATATGTCTTGTAACATAAATAAAACCATCAAAATGAACTATCAGAGGTTTAGGGTTTTAATGGTCATTCTAGACTACCTACAGGGTTTTGTGTGTTTTTAAATAGACCGATGTTATTTATCCATTCTCAAAAAAATTAAATAGCACTAAAATATGCACAAGTCCTAACATGACCCCTCCAAATCTTTTTGAACACCATGCATGAAGATAACAAAAAAATAATGTGATTGGTTTTCCTCCTTGTCCTACCCTTACAACTTGCTTTTTGGTTTGTTTCATAGGCTCTAGATAATATTTGCTTCTTTGAGGACTTGAACATTAACATTGATGATTTATTTTAACTTATTCAACTCCATTTCTCACTTTAAATCTTTGGTAAGGTTTTGTAGATTTGATTTCTAGCTCATTTGATACCCTACAGACCTCATCTTCTACATTTTATAGAACATGTGGTTTCAAAACATAGCTCTTAAAATTCTTTTTACCTTTCTGACTTTATCAAAACCTATTTTTTTCTCTTTAGCTCTTGATAGACTTTTAAAACTTTATATATGCTTGTAACCTAGTTTTTGGCTTATCATATAGCTTATAGGACCATGAAACCATTAGAAACATGCTTGGATCTTGATATTCAACCATATAGACCTGTATCAGACCTATAAATTCATTTATGAGCCCATAAATTTTCATATTTTGTCTTAGGACATCATGGAAACTTATTTTTATAAACCTTGTTTCATGTTGCAAGATCAATAAGGCTTGAAAACACTTGAATCCTTATATAATTCTACATTCTAAACCTATAATATTCATTTAACAAGCTCAAAACCCTTAGAAATGTGATTTTAGAACTTGAAAACCTACTTGAAGATCGATAACATTCATGATCTCTTTATGGATACCTTAGAAACTATGTTTAAAGCTTGTAATAAGGCTTTGATCATGATTAAAACTTCTTGATTAGCCATGGAAACCTTCTAGCACTTTAAAGGTTTGTTGAGTTGGTTCAAAGTGCTAAAACGCTATTAACAATAATTGATACTCTTTATGAAATCATATAAACATTAAAAATTTAGATCTCTACCTTGCTTGAAATCCATGAGAATATTTGATGATGCTTGGAATACTTGAAACCTAAGTTTTATGTTCAAGAACTTGACAACCTTGACTTTTTCCATGCTTGAAAACCTTCAACCTTCTTAGCATAACACTTTTATATGCAAGCAACATGTAATAGTCTGAGCAACCATGTTTTAAAGGAGATTTTCCCACATTGGAAGCTTGAAAAAATCCACAAAGATGCAAAAATAAGAGGGAAAATAAGGTCAAAGATACTCCTTGAACAAGATGTATGGACTTTAGGATTTGTAAAAAAGTTATAAAACCTTCTAAATGACCCTTATACCCCATTTTGGAATGTCTCAACCCCTTTTAATGACATAATTAATTATTTTAATACCTTCTGATATATTTTTACATTGACAATCACTTTTAAATGCCTTTAGTCATCAAATAAACCTAGTTAAGGGCTAATGTGACTTTATGACCTCAAAGTGTTTAATAAGCCTTATGAAATATGAAAAAGTATGGAAAACCATTACTAGTTCATCAAATACCTGATTTTGATCTAACCCCCATGAAGACATTACTAACTTATACTTAGCTATTTTTGGCCTAAAGGTCTTTCTTTTAGCACATGAAGTGATGAGAGATCAAGGTGACTTGAAAAGTCATCATTTTGGCATCCTCCATGGGATTAATTCCCTCTAAACAAGGATATAGTAGCCTTATACAAGTATATTGGGAATAGGAGTCAATAAAATCTTTAAAACTACTCAATCTTAAAGTGAAATCATAACTAAAACATGTTTGGTCGGCCTTCAAATGAACTAAAAATGCCTCAAAACACACAAAACAAAAGTAAAGAACATCAAACAATGTACAAAAAACACTTAGAAGAATGGAAAATAATTAAACTACTATATACAAGGTTTGAAAATAACCTTAAAATCTTGGCTTGAGGTGTATCTCATTGACTGATATAGGTAGCACTTTTCCATTCAGCCTTGAGAGCTAGAAATCATTTGCTTACTTGCAGCTGGTGATAATTTATGGGTCACTCCAAATGGAATAAAACTTTTAGTGTATTTCATCCTTATCTATATCTTCATCCCATTTCAAAACTAGATCTCCTTCCTTAAAATTCCTATTAGCAGCTTTCTTATCAAAAGTTTTCTTTACTTGGGCCTGATGAACCTCAAGGATATGCATTTCTTGATCTCCAACTTGTTCCACCTCTATCAACTTATCCAACCTCATTTTTATTTCATTATTTTATAACATTTACATTTATTTTTAAAGCTTAAGATAATGTAAATCCAATGGTAAAGGAAGCATTTCCTCTCTCCCATATACTAACATGAAGGGATATTTACCAATGGCTCTCTTGGGTGTGACCCTATCAGCCTAAAGTGTTGTCCTAAGTTTGGTATGCTAATCTCTCTAATTGTATTATATTGTCATATTGATAGTCATTATAAAGTACTTGTTTGTATACTTGGATAAAACATTAACTTAAAGGTAATAGTTGAAATAAGTCTTGAGATAAATTCGATGCTTGACTGCCCATTAACTAATTTGAGTGCCTATAAAGGCCTTAACATTATCATAAATGATAGTAAAGGGAAAACCAAACCTTGTAACAATACCTTCAAGGAAATCCAAGATTAAATCTTCATTATCCTCCTTCAATGCAACTACTTCAACCCATCTATTGAAGTAATATATGGTTGTCAACACCCATTTATGGCCAGCACTATAAGCTTTATTTATCATGTCAATGAAGTCTAAACCCCACTAAACAAATGGTTGATCTATTTGAATAGGATGAAGAGGGAGAGAAGTGAACCTTTTATTTTCTATGAAGTAGGCACACTATTTGCAATTTCTCACCCACTTGTGAGCATCCATGAATAAACAAGGGAAATAATAACTAACAAGATTAAGGCCCTAGAACTAAGGGTGATTAGAAGTGAAGTTAAGGAAATTCTGGGAGCCCTATTTTATAAATATGGCTTGGTAATGAAGGAGGTCCTCATTTTTACTTCTATCACCCTCATAGTAAGTAGATAGAAGACCCGCATGATATTTAGTTTTTAGGTTCTTTAAGAAAACATTCTAGAATGATCAATCCTCTTATGCCAACCCCCAATAGTACTCCTTCCCCTTCTAGAGCCCTAGGTCTTATAAAAATATGGACCTAGTTTTAGGATAAGGGGGGTGGTAGGGAAGAGCCCCTGCTAGTGTCTTTGGTGTTCTTACTTAATATTTTTGGGTTTGGTTATTCTTTTTTACCTCATTGATGTATTTCTTTTTTATAGTTATTTTGATTTATCCCTTTGGTCTCATGCTTGTTAGGTCCTCTTTTGGTCAGGTATGTAATGCCCTAGTTTTTTTGCTTGCTATTATTTTTGCATTTTTTGAATCCTTAGAAGGTAAGCCTAGGATTCCCTTTGTGCCTGGGTTGGGTTCCACACCAATAAAAGGTGGGCTTACCTTAATTTACACATTAGTAATCCTTAGTTAGAAATGGCCTCATGATAGGCCTTCATGGAACTCCTTAATCAATTTAGGAATTTTATAATGCTCAATACACTTTAAAAACACTCCATTCATATCTTTTCTAAACAAAACACCATCAATAATGAAAAAATAAATGGATTTCAGCCTAAAATACCTTCTTTTTTCCTTGTCAAGGCCTTAAGGATACTCACCTATTGGTAAGAAAACAACCATGTTTGAATCTAGTTGTTTGGAGGATGAAGAGGAGATTATTGGTCTTATTGTATCATGTATATTGTCATTTTAATAGCTTCTAGGTTTGTTGTAAGTTGTTCATATATCCGCTTACCTCTCACAAGTTTGGCTATTTTGATATGCATATCATACTCCATGACTTTTGTGATCCATACAACACTCTTCTCATTTACATCCCTACTTAAAAGGAACTCCTTCACACTTGTATGAGGCACCATTAGTTGAATTAGGTTACCATAAATCATGTGCCTGAATTTCTTAAGAGCTCTTACAATAGCAAATAAATATTTTAAAAAAAAAACTATACATCAGTTCATATTTATTTAGTGTTTGACTGAAAAAGGCTATTGGCTACTCCATTTGATCATTATTTTTTTGAGTTATACATATGAAATTCTCTCACTTCCTCCAAAATCATAAAATATGAAGTCCTTTTCATAGTTGGGATTCACAAGAGTAGGATCTTGAGATATTTCTTTCTTGATGCTTTAAAAAATGTCCTTACCTTCCTTTGACCAACTAAAAATAGTATTATTATTGAATATGGAGGTAAGAGGCTTGACCAAAGTATAAAATTATGATATAAATCTCCTCAAAAAGTTAATTCTCCCTAAGAAGCTTTAGAGACTTTCTTATGGATTGGGAGAGAAAGAGACAATATAACATTCACCCTTTTTGGATCAATGGCAAAACCCTCGTTTTGTTTTATGTGCCCTAATAATTTACCCTCATGAATAAAGCCACACTTTTTAATATTAAGAGAAACTCCAAACTCCCTACATCTATTGAATATTCTACCTAGGTGATCCAAATGCTCACTTGCATACTTTTAAAGAATAGTGATATCATCCAAATAAACCAAAACCATATCATTAATAAGAACTTTGAAGGCCATACCCATTTCACTTTGTAATTTTGAACCAAAATTGGTCAACTTAAATGGAATCTTCTTATAGTCATAGGTAACCCATTTGGTAGTGAATGTTGCTTTAAATAGATATGATTCTTAGACTAGGATTTTATTGTACCCCAAATAGCCATCTAGGGAAGAAAAAATTTCATCTCAACTTAATTTTCAAAGGGTTTTTTCCATGGATGAAAGATGATAATGGTCCTTGATATATGCTCTATTTATGTCTCTAAAATCAACACATAGCCTGATCTTTCCATTATTCTTCCTCAATACATCAAGATTTGCCACCTGATAAGAATGTTTGATTGGGAAAATTGTGTTTGCCTTTATGAGTTTGGTTAGCTCTTTCCTCATTAAGTGTTCAATCTTGGGATTATTTAGATCTTGTTTTTCCCTAATGCGATTTTCATTGGGATCCAACTCAATGTTATTTTGGGCTAATCCTAGATTAAAACCTTTAATATCCTCATAAATCCATGGAAATATATCATTATACTCTCTAAAAAGGTCATGAATGTTTTTTTTAGATTTAGTACATACATTTACAACATTTAGGAGCTTGTCCTTTGTGATGGCCACTTATTTAAAATCTTCCTCCTTGATAGTCATGTTCATTATTTCCTTCTTGAGATGGTCATATGAGTTTAAAATGCTCTCCAAATTGACCATTCCTTTTAGCAATGTGTTAGTCTTCAGTTGGATGATCTTATCTTCATATTTATCTTGTAACTTTGACTAATTTTTGGTAGTAAATTTTTCCTCCTATTGCAAAAACTTAACAATTTACTCATCATTCTCAAATAATTTCTAGCTAGTTACATTATCTATAACAACTAGTCTAACCACCAGCTTAACATGTTAATCCAAACTTTTCATGATATCTTGAGGAATGTCATATTTTTATCCAACTAATTCAAGCCTATCAACATCTTTATTTTGAATTTTTGATATAAATTGGATGTTAAAAGCATCAAAATATTCTAGCAGGTCACATACTCCAAGTTTGTAGGCTTTAATCAAGTTATTATTGGTTGCACTTTGAGCTCTAACTTGATGTATAATGGTATAGCTTACACCTTGATTCCTCTCTTTTTTAATAATTGGAGACCTTGGATTAGTGCTTAATATTCACTTACATTATTGGTATAGCTAAATTGAATCTTATATGAAAAGAAATATCTCTCTTTTTTAGGAGATATCATCATAAAACTAGCACTAGCACCATTTTTTCTCCTTGTACCATCAAAATACAGCTACCATGTTCCATCAAGGTATTATTATGGATTAAAAACGTTAGGTATAATAGAATTTTCTTGATGTATACATAAGTGACCAACCTAGTTTCTTCTATATGATCATATGAATAAAATTCATAGTGTGCCTTTCCCTAATAATCAAACAAAATGTCTAGAAATTCCTCCAAAGAAGTAGTAACCTCATGAAGAACACCATCATCCTCTATATCAATATGGTATTTGGATATAGGTTCATACTTTATGGTTACACTTATCCCATACATAGTCATAAGAATCATATTTGACCAATCTAGAGACAAATATCCCCCCATTGTTTTAGTAAAGTCTCTATAAAGACATATATAAAAATAGGGAAGGAGGTCAATGACTAAAATGTATTGAAAAATGGGAAGACTTGGATTTGCATGAAGAGTAAGACTCAGATTTTTAATGACCCTTATTATTTTAATAGTAGTTCCATCTAATTGAACAACCCCCTTAGTGACTAGTATATATTCTATACACAACAAATCAGCAATATTTTTGGGCATAACATAAGTACTAGCTCTAGAATCAATCATACAATTATGCATAATATGCTTATCAATTATTAGGGAGATGTAGAAAGGATGTGGCTGTTGATATTAATTTTTTATCCTTTTTTATCTAGAGTAAACTTGTAGGAGCAACTGATGTACCGTTTATTGGTTCATTTGTTTAATAGAAGTAGTTCAAGGCCTCTTGTAATAGGTCACTTTGTGAAGGAATGAAGAGTACTTCCCACAGAGTCACGTTCAAATTAGTTCTATGTATTTTTTACACTATATTTAATGGGATGTGACCATAATTTTACTAGAATTTGGTGGCACCAACATGTTCTTTTGATTTTGGCCCACTGAAGGATGTTTTTTGGACTGAATGTCCCTCCTAGTATCCTGATTTGTAGTTATACCTTATTTTGTAGCCTCTTGTAGTTCGAAGTATATGCTTGACCAACAATGGAATATGTTTCACCTTCCATTTATCTCTTCTTTGACCTTGTATTATATAAAATTGTATTACTTCCTTTGTTTAATATCCCATTCTAATTCATACCACAAAAGTCATTCGCTTACCAATTTAATAAGGTAGATTCATTTGTCACTTTTTCTTGAGCTTCTTCCCCTTTTATTTTTTATTACACTTACTTCTCTTAAATTATTTATGCACTTTAAACCATCAAATCTTGGTGAAGAAACCTATTTGGATAAACATGTTGGTTATGGGGCTGGTTATAAAGATAACACCATTCATAGTCTTGAACTATGTTGTTTTGGACATGGACAATGGTCTTATAAGAACTTATAGCAGTTGGTTTTTGGGTATTCAATGGATTATATAACCTATTTGACCTTGTCCTTGGGCATCATATTAATAAGGTTTCCTATTAGGCTTATATGCTTGATTAAAAGGCTAATAACGTCTAATATGATGATTTTATTACCTTTTCAAAGATGCCAATTCATTTTCAAATTTTTTTAACAAGGTCTTAACCTCATGAAACTCATTTGAAGGGGTAATAGGTGGTGTTGGTTGATTTTTTTCTCTAGGAATTAGTGTTAAAGTAGGATGATTAGGTGGAGGCTCAAGAAAAGAGGCATTAATGGTCTAGGAGCTATTTTCTCAGCTTGGATTAGACAATTATTAGCTCTTATAGTTACTTCATATACATCGGGTAAGATGGTTCCTCCCATGGAATGAATCATAACATCCACATTACTATTCAAGGCTCTCAAATAATACAAGAATTTGTTACTTAGAGAAGGATTAAATAAAGGTGGAATAATATCCCAAGTCTTATGAAACATGAAATCCAAGTCTACCATGACTTCATGAGGAGCTTTTTGATAGTGGTAAGTTGTTCCATTAGGGATAGCTGGTAACTTTTATCCTAAAATTATTTTCAAATTTTCTCTCCTATTTCATCATAATTGTGTATTGAGTTAGGTTGTAATCGCCTATACCATTGAAGTGATTTTCCTTTGAGGGAAGTATAAAGGAGTCTAACAACTACATTATTTGCTATAATGTTATGGATTGAGCATATGTTAGAAATATCTTAAATGTGTTCTATAGGAGAGGTGGAATTTTCACTAGTAAAATAAGGCATATTCTTTAGGTTTAAAACCATAATTTCATCACTTTGAGCAAGGGTAAGAGTGATGACTCCATTGAAGGTGACAAAAATCTGATTTCTTGGTTGAGCCATGAATGGTATTGGAACTAGCATTTCTCTTGGCTAAATAAACATGCCAAAGAGAGGATTAGATATATACCTTGAAGGAGGTGAGGATTTATATCTTGAGGGAGGGGACCTAGATCTTCTAGTTTTCCTTTGTAATGAAAATAAAGTTAATTCAAAAAATTAAAAATCCTTTCCTCTTGAAGAAGCTCTTGTCTCCACTCTTGTCATAAAAGAGTAGGACTAGTTTGAAACTAGGAACTTTTGGAGTCACTAGGGGATTGTAAAATGTCTTAAAATCTACAACTTTCTAATAATAACACTTTCTTATTTGAAAATATTCACTTGATGAGTTGAGTGTCTCATCGGGCATGCCAAAAAAATTTAGTCATGTGAATCTTGCACTCATTTGATTAGTTAAATGAATCAGTGCAACAATGGGAACATCTCCAAGGTGTGGGACCTTGGCTCCTTAAGATGAACCTCTATAAAATGTCAACTCTTGCCTAAACTAAGTGCATCTGATGTAAAGTCAACTTGTAGTCATTAAACACTACTAGAAATACTTGTTTACAATTGTTGCTAAGATTATTATCATATAAAAGGGAGTAAGAGTGAACTAAAATTTTTAGATA
Source organism: Torreya grandis (assembly GCA_037957365.1). Lineage (NCBI taxonomy): Eukaryota > Viridiplantae > Streptophyta > Pinopsida > Cupressales > Taxaceae > Torreya > Torreya grandis. The sequence goes on along the minus strand of JARHVA010000613.1, from coordinate 1,850,301 downwards.
ACTCTTCAACTTGATTTAAATAACACAAGACAACCTTACATAACTGATAACTATTCTACACAATCTTTAATTTAGACTTATTTCACATAAGTGTTTTACATGAAGGTACGAGGACTTATAAAACACTAGGAAGGATTACAAATAATCTTAAAAAGGCTCAAATTTATATGTGTGTAGTCCCCATGCAACCGATCTTACTCCTCATTCACTTTACTGCATAAGGTGCACACCTCTCACCCAATCTTTTGCACTCCTTGACCAAAGTTTATTCAAAGTCATATGCACAATTATCATGACATATTGCAAAATTATACACATTAACTAATGTGAACTCCACATTATGTACTCATTACTGCACACTTTCCAACTCATAGTCCCATGCACCACATAAGTCATGTATTTGCTCATCAATTTTTGTGCCCCTCACACTTACATTATAGAGCACCTCATTTTTTTGTGCCATAACTCATCACCTCACATGACTCATAATTTCATGTTTTAGATCATATAATTGCATGCCTCATTGGCTCATGCATTACAGTAGTTCCACACAAGCTCATCGACTTTTATGATCTTTATAGATCTTAGACTTGTGTACCTCATATTATTATGCCATAAAATATAGTTACACATGCATATACAACTCTTAGACTCCATAACACATCTACGTGTTAACTCACCTCAACCACATGTTTTCAAGGTTTCACCAACCATCATCCATCTTGAAAGATGAACCAATGCAATTATCTTCTTAATAACTACCAATGGTCATAACCACTCTTGTATTTTATTATATAAGTATGTAACATACACATCTGACCTAAGATCAATGCTCCACATAGTCATAACATAGATATCATGCTCCATGTATCTACTCTATAAAACATGTACTATATCACATTGTACCAATTTTACCCTATTCTCTGTTAATGAATAGAAGTTACATTTCTTACAAGTCTTATACTCTATTAAATGTGTTTAATTGTTCCTTTTTGAATTAGATTTTTCCATTCAATCTACACAAACAAAACTCATTTATCCCCTACACACTTGGTCTTGGTCCCCATGGTGCAGATCATTGGTATTAGAGATAAAAATCTCTATTCCTTTTTATGCATGTAAACACATGAGTGCAACTCAAGAAGGAAGTTTTTTCAATCAATTTTATTTTAGAATATTTGAAAGAACATCATAGTAAAAGTAATATGGATGATGCCTAGAGGCAACCTGAGGTATCCCCCTAGATATGAAATCTCATCACCAATGCACTAAAGGGACAATGCACTAAAGGCACAATGCACTAAATTTTTTGGCCACTTCTATGAATTGATGTTATAACTCAATCCAACACCTTTAGCCACACCTCTACAATTATCTCACCAATGGTGTTAACAAAAAAAACCCTTCAAAGTTTAGTTCAATCTTTACATCCCCTTATTTGAAGACAAGATCAATGTCAAAACATTGGATGCATAAATATGGCAACTCAAAGCATACTTCTCAATTAATTCCTTTAGTGATTTTAAGAACATCACTTTCATAGCACTGAAGATGTCCATACCAATCATTCACTAGTGGGAGAGATTCAACATGCAAAATGCACAAGAGTGCATTCCAATTGAATCATATAAGACTTTTGTTGATGCACTGAAGGAGTAATATTATCCTCTACACCAATTTAAATATGAATACATCAAGTTCCATCAATTGTGCCAGTGTAAAGATCAGTCTCTGGAAGACTACACCAAAAAATTTCATGACTACTACACATGCTTACATGAGAACTTGAGTGAACAACATAAGGTGATGAAGTACATCAATGACCTCTCACCTTATATCTATATGAATATGGAATTATTGACTTATGAAACTTTGGGGAAAGCATATTACAATACTATAAAGATCAAAGCCAAGGTAAAGATGAAGCATCATCTCACCTTTTCATCCAATGTAGCATGAAATTCCTAGCCTTTGAAAAACACCACATCATAGCCTTATGTACAAAAGTAATAACACATTTATCATAAATGAGAGCATCACTAAAATACTTATTAACCTTTAAAGGCTCTAGCACCTTATGCTTTAGACAAAGGCAACAAGAATAATTTTGGTGAAAGTGGTTCCATTACCATCACTCATCCACTCATGATGGTTTTGGATGACGTATGTAGAAATCCATACTCACACAATCTATATTAGGACCCACATCGATGGAGTGATCCATATGCCTCTTTTCTAAGCACCACTTTGAAGAGAATGAATGTCTCTTCCACACCAAATTCTAGGTGAAAGGTTAGTATATCCATGTCATCATTGATAATGGTAGCTAAAATAACATCATCATGCAATCCATAACATAGTTCCTTGGTCTTACCACTACTATGCATCTAAATCCATATTATTTAGGGTGGCTACAAAATGGGAAAGATATATAGGTTCAATGGAAATGTATTTTTTACTACAAATTCAAGCCTATGGAGGATAACATCACTTGTGACATTGACCTCTAGAGGTATATGTCATACTACTAAGGAGACATTACTTATATGATCATGAAGATAAATATCAATCTAAGCCACAACATTGGATTATTCACACACAAGATCACTTCTACAACCTTTTTAAGTCATCACTCATGACCAAAGTCACCTTGGTTTCTAACAAGAAATGTCACAAGATCTCTCACATACATATAATTTCATGTTACTCATAGTCTTCCTTGATACACCTATGCATTTAAAATCAAATCACACCCTAGAAACATAGAACACGCACACATCATCATGGTAATAATAGTTTGATACGTTACTATAGAAGAGTAGTGAAGTCTTCATATAACCTGAAGGCATTCCAACAATACACAATAAAACAACACATCAATTTGGTTCCTAGATCCCCTCTTTTGAATATCCCCTCTATCATAGATCAATTTGAGAGAATGATGAAGTTTGGTACTAGATTCAATAGCTTCTTGATTATGGAAAAATTAGGCTTAACTCTTCACCTTATTGAAGTCTAATAATCCTCACACCTAAGAAGGATGGGTCTTAATGACTCTGCATAGACTATCATAGACTCAAAAAAATCATGGTGAAGAATTGATATCCCTTATCATGCATTGGTGACCTTCTAGTATAGATATAAGGTGCAAAATACTTCACTAAGATTGACTTGAAGTCAAGTTACCATCATGTTTTAGTTCATCTTGAAGACATCTAGAAGACAACATTCAAGACTCAAGGATTGTATAAATGGTTGGTCATGTGTTTTGGCCTCATAAATGCACTAACCATCTTCATATACTTGATGGATGATCTACTTAGGCCTTTCCTCAAATCCTTCATCATGGTCTACTTGGATGACATTCTCATATTTAGTAAGACTTGGGAGGAGTATATGGAACACATCTCACATGTCTTAAACACTTTGTGCCAAAATAAGTTGTAATAAAACTTAGTGAAGTGTATATTTGGAATAATGTGGATTTAATACCTAGGATACATCATTGATCGCATCAGAGTCAGAGTAGATCTAGAGAAGATCAAAGTGATCCAAGATTGGTCTAATCTACATAATCTTATAGAATTGAGGATTTTTCTTAGACTTTCTAATTTCTACCATAGATTTATCCCTATATTCTCACACATTTCTTGGGCTCTCAACTAGCTCACACATGACAAATCTAGGTTTGATTGGACATATGTGTAACAACACACTTTTGAGGCAATCAAGCAATGCCTATGCATAGTGCATGTTCTCATAATTCCTAACATTGAGTAAACCTTTGAAATATAAACTGATGCATCTGAATACAAACTTAGCACTATGCTCATATAGTGTGGACATCTAGTCACATACCACTCTAAGACATTCAACAACATGGTGAAAAATTACTCCACCTATGATAAGGAATTATATGCTATTGTGCAAGTAATTAAGCAATGGTAACACTACATTCTCAAGAAAGAAATAATTTTTCATTCAGACCATAAACCACTTCAATTCCTAATGTCCTAAAAGATGTCAGAAAATGTGTGCCACATGAAATGGATGACTTACCTAATATAGTTTCATCTCATGATCAAGCATAAGAAAGGGAAGGATAACAAAGCCACATATTGCCTTAGCCAACCACAAATTCACATATACATTACCTTGTTAGATATGTGTGACTATAATTTCACAAGATAGGTTCCCCTTGTTAGGTTGTGGAGCTAAAAGCTTCACCAGGATGCGAACAGGAGGAGTTGCTAAAGTGTCATAGACACCAGCATCGATCAGGCCAACCGACATCGGTCAGGAGTGGACAGGAAGCTACCAACATCGGTTAAGGATCGGTCGACGTTGGTCACCTCCAGATAGACAGGGACCGATGTCGGTTGCCTATGCGGTTCTAGAACTACAAGTTGATGAATAATTTGTTAACGAACCGGTTGTTTGCATGTTAAGAGGCTAATTTTAGTCTTGAGTTGCGGATCTAATTATTGTAATTAGGGTCTAATTATTGTATGCATGAGATCTATATAATAGACTCATGGGCTGTATTTTTAAAATTGTACTAGAGTGAGAGAGAAAAGATTAGCTCCTTCAGAAGAGAGAGAGCAAGAGTGCTAGATAGACAAGAGGGCCTGCAGAAGAGAGCAGGGATTAGCTTCTCCTAGTTCCAAAGGGGTGTTGAGTGTGTATAATTAGGGAGAGTTGCAAGTTGTGCAAGTTTTGGTAGAAGATCCACTGGGGTACTGGTTGAAGAATCATAAGTACTTGGTGAGGTAAGGACAAGGGTTCTTCAGGGTGTAGAGATATCTACATGGTAAGTAAGGTCTGTTGATTTGCAGGTTGTGCAAGAGAAGGGAGATCTACTTGGAGTACGGTTGTGTACTTGGTGTACTGGTAGCATTGTTACCAACTAGTGGAGTTGAACAATAACTCTGTGTTTGAGTTGATTGTTGTGACCATAATTGAGAGAGTGAACTATTGAAGGAGAATTACAAGTGAACCCTAGAAGTGTGGGAGCTCTAGAGGTGTGGGAAGAAGAAGTGTGGCATCTTCTTTATTGTATTTTCTTATGAATGAGTATTAATACAATTGGGTATTGTCTCTCATATTCTGTGTTGTTTCATATTTTTGGTTACTTATCATTCTGGTTAAATTCCATGTTTAGTTTTTAATACAAAGGTAATCAAGTGTGCCCTTAGTGGGTAGTAGTTCTTGGCAAAGTGGTATCAGAGCAGTTTGTTGTTCTAGATTTCCTGACACCCCTTTACTCAGCTAATTAAGACTTCACAGTAACTTACACCAGCCTCACACAAGGTAAATTCAAGAGTTTTACTTGCCTTAATAGCTTCTCTACAATCTCAAACATATATATTTTCCCTTTGGTGCACCTAACTAATGAATCATCTGGTAAACACACTACACCAAAACCTTGGGACACTTTGACATGACAAAAAATCTAGTCACATTGTAGTTGCACTTCTACTGGTTGCACATGTGAATAGATATGGAGTGCCACTTTAAGTCTTACGTTCTTTATTACATTACTAAGCCTATAAACATGAAGCTATAAATTTACACACCTCTATTGATTACATCCAGACCATGGGAATCTATTAGCATGGATTTCATGACTAGATTACCTATGATAAGATTATAACATGACACCATGTTCATTGTAATGGATTGGTTTTCCAAGATGTCCATAATGGTTGCATGAAAAAAAGACATTGACATAACTAGCACTACAAATGCATTATTAAAACCATGTTTGGTTTCATTTTGGGTTACCCACATCCATCATCTATGACCATGATCTGCACTTTGTGAGTCATTTTTGGTAAGCATTATGGGAATTTATGGGTATGCAACTAGATCGATTGATGACTTTCATCCTTATAAAAATGTGTAAACCGAAGTGGTTAATTACACACTTGTTAATCTTATATAAATTTAAAATCATGCACATGATCTCATTTGGGATGATAACCTCTTGTATATTCAACATGCCTATAATAGGGTTCTTCATAACTCTATTGGCCATAGTTCATTCCATACATGTCTTAAGTTTCAAACTTTGGCACCTATAGACATATCCTACTATACACCATCAGGTACTGAGTCATATGCCTAAGAATGGGAAGCAGACAAAGCTAAGAAGTTTATGCACCACATCTAATTTGTTCACCAACAGGTTTATTAGATTCTCTCTCACACTCAAGCTAATAATAAGGAGTACCATGATGTACATCACACACCTCATGCATTTTGATTTGGTGATATAGTATGGTTAAAAATTTTAGAAGGAGTGCTTCAAAGTTATACACTAGAAGATCAAGCCTCTGTGCTATGGTATTTACATTATTATTTGTGCAACTAGTGAGAACACTTTCATTCTTGATCTACCTCATTACTTGGGCATGCACCCAATTTTCAACATGAAACTTCTCAAGCCTTATACTCTACCAATTTTTGAGCCAAAAGTGACATAACATCCTTATAATTTGGATACTTAACACTTGCACCCTACAAAGAAAGACCAAATCATTGAAGTGACATACACACGCACCTGTTATGGCACACATCCACTTTTCTAAGTAGTCAAGGTTAGGAAATATGTTGATCAAGCTAAGTGGTTCATTTTTTTAAAAATTCAAGTTTAGTTTTTGTAACTATCCACTAATGAAATGGAGACCATTTCTCTTAAATAAAGAGTAAATTATCCATGTGTAATCCCTACATAGTCAAGCTTACTCCTTATTCACTCTAATTTTTAGGGTGTGCATATTTCACCCAATCTTGCACACTCCTTGCCTTAAATTTTTTCAAATTCATACACATAAGTCTTGTGCCATATCATATACTTATATGTACTAACTCTTACCCACTCCACACTATGCACTCATTACTACACACTTTCTAACTTGCACTCCCACATGATACATAAGTCCTATGCTTTCTCACTAACTTATACACCCATTTTTAATACATTATAATTCACCTTTTATTTTTATGCCACATCTCATATCCTCATGCACCTCATATTTTTGTGTCATAGCTCATAAATCTTCATGCCTCACTAGCTTGTGCACTACACAAGTTCCATGCCAACTTGTCAACTTTTGCACTCTTCATATCTCATAGACCTATGTACCTCATAGTAATATGCCACATCTCATATTTATACACACCTAATTGGCTCTTGGAATCCATATCACATCCATGTGTTGGCTCACCTCAGCCATGTGCTTCAAGGGGTTCACTAATTGTCATCTAGCCTATAAGATGAATTGATGCAACCATGTTTTTGGTAACTACTAGTGGTTTTAACCATTATTTTATTCTATTTTATAAGTATTTAACATACACATCTAGCCTAATATTTATTCTCCATAAAATTTTAACATAGATATTATGCTCTACATATCTAGTATGTAAAACTTGCACTTTAGCACATTGTACCAATTTTTACCTATTCTATGTTAATAAATAGAAGTTGCATTTCTTTAAAATAATAATTCCTCTCCATTAAATGTGTTTAGTTGATTATTTATAAATTATCTTTTCCCATTAACTCTACATAAAAAAAACTTAGTTGTCCCCTACACACTTGGTCGTAGACCCCATGGTGCGGATCACAAATGGTGAGAATCCACAAATAATTTCTACATAAACATGATTATACATTATATACAACATATAAATGAATATATTTTTGAATGAAGGTGAGAATTATTGGATAAAAATACAAGGGAATAACATATTTCCACAAGCAAATATAAATAACCAAAGATTACATATAAAATGCAAGAAATTTGAAGAAAGGTAGTCTTAGTTATTTATTGATTTCAAGGTTAAAGCCAATGTTACAATTTTTAATTGAGTAGAATTTTACTACACCAAAGTAGAGGGATCATGAAAAAGGTCCCTTTTCATTCATATATATATATATATATATTGAGAGAATAAGACATCAATAAATTCCTTAATTACATTCATTAATTCAAGGATGTGTAGGAAGAGAGACCAATAACTTGAAAAGTGATTTAACCTTTTAGGGTTTTACAAGTGTAATTCTTATGTTTAGTTAAGGGGATGAGATGCCTATATCAATCAAATAAATATTCAATAATTAAGTATTGATTTTTTATGACCTTTGAATTTATTTGACTTTGTATAAATAACAAAAAATATAGATAAATAGAGACTTATTTGAAAAATGACTGGCATAGATGATTTGGGTTCTAAAATTTGAGATATGGGTAGTAGTCTATGTCATCAATAGGATTCTAATATTCATCTGCTCACTAGATAGTAGAATTTAGTTTGGATAGTAGTGGCATCCATGTGTAGTGTCCTAAATGTGGTTCTAATCTCCCCTTTATGGGACTATTCCTATTTTTTAAGAGCACCTACTCTTGTGTATATAAGTCATGTTCCTACATGATTGAAACTTGTAGCTTTGTGTTGTAACTGGAAAACCTAATTTGATGTGCAAATCCTAATCTCCCTATAAGTATGGCATGAAATTTTTTTTTTTTGTGTTAGTAGGATGGACTAGACATACTTAACACCTTGTTATGTAGAGAGTTGCCTACATACCAATACTTTGACGAGGGATCAAGTTTAATGTAGTTCTCCCACCTAATGCTTGGTATATGTGCAAGTGAATGTTATAATGAGAGTGGCCTTGGATGCCTTGAAACTTATTGAGTTTTGAAATGCTTTAAAACTAGATGTAGGTCTATTTTAGATGGTAGTATGAAAAAATTAGGGTAGAATAGGGATCAAATACCTTGATTTTGCACAACTTTATCTTTGGTTTGAATAGATTTTGCATATATTTTTCACCTAGTGAATAGAGGTGGATTAGAATTATATTCATAGGGTTGTGTTGCTTATATAGATAAGAAAATGAGCTTAGTCTAACCTTAGAGGGGCACACATCTGAAAAAATATCTATTAGGAAGAGCTAGGGTTAAGGACAATAATGCCTAGTTAGGGACACTAGTGTCATATGGTTGTAGTGTCCCAAATGTGGCACTAACATCCTTTTGGTATACTGCTAAGTAATTTATATTAGGGCTAGAGATGATAGTTTTGAGACTATGTTATGACTGGTTATAGGTGATTTTGGTCTACTAAATGATTAAAAATGTAAGTCTAATACACAAGAATAGGTTTATGGCTAGCCTAGGGATAGGTTAACTTAAGAGACACTCTTAGCATTTAGTTGAAACTTTCAATTGATTACATCCCCCCCATTTAGTTTAGTAATGCATCAAATAAAAATGACTACTATAAAGGAAAAATAAGCATACATGGACTTACCTTGGAAGTGAAGCCTATATATCTAAGTTTGAACATGTGAATCTAGGTCTACATATGTAGAACATGATCTAAAGTAATGACCTATAATGAAACATGCAAAAATTATTCCTTACTTAAGAGATGATCAAAAGTAAAATAATATGTTGAATAAATATAACTGAGTAAAGAGAGAGGAAATGAATGAATACACCTCATTGGGTACATGAACCTAGGGACAACCTGCATGTGTGAATATGCTTAATGATCATATCATTGAATACCTTGAACTAAACTGATGGATTTATCAATCCTTATATGGGTGGCTCAAGAAATCTATCTAATTTTGACTCCATCATTACCCACCCCTACTTGGTGGATCCTAATATCTGTGAATAGCTTGGGCAAGACTATAAGTGTGTCTAACCCTCTCATATAGGTGGCTCAAGAACTCAACTAGACCATGAATCCATCATTTCCCACCTGTGTGAAGTAGATGAATCTATAATTTTACTACATAAAGTTCTAAAAGTATTTAATTTAGTAAATTTAATTTTGTATTTAGCTAGGTTGCCACTCAAGTACATTAGGCAGATCTAGGCCACTAGGGAATGTCAACCACTGCATATGGAGTAAGGCATGAATATGGTGACAACCTAGAATGTGATAGAAATTTTATACATCATAGATAATGACATGAATTTTACCATTCCATCTGATTAACCTATCTAAAGTTGAGTATATAGAAACTATGTTCCACACACATGCCCCCAATCTGGTATCTAAGTATAATAAATCTAAATTAAGTATATAATAGTTAAACCTATCTAACTAATATAAATGTATGAGTGATCATGTCATGCATGATGCCCCCAAATCTAAGAAAATAATATGAATTTTAAATGAAATGAATGAATTTGAGCTAAATCTAAACATAACTACCAAACCTATGATTGTATCTATACAAATCTATATCTACCTGGTATACTAGTTTGAATGATCTAGATTATCCTAAAGTTAGGTCTACTAGATAGTAGAACCCTATAATGGATAGTAGTTCCCTATGGCACTAGTGTCCCAATATGGGTTTTAATGACTGCCTAGTCTAATTTCTATGTGATCTAAACTAACTGTTGAGTCTCTGTTCTATTCTATGTTGAGTTTGATATCTAAAATTTGAGCCTATGTGCTGAAATGTGTCTATGAATAGAAAATTAGGAGCTTAATATCTATGACAAACCTATGTGAATTCACCCTATTTTGAGGGTAGTTGTGAAAATTATGTAATAACTTCCTTCTAAATAAGTAGGTCTACAAAATGTGTTAGCCAGAGCATGTGCATGATATTCCAATATAATGCAAATCATAATATCAGAATGTAAATGTATTTAAACATAAGTAGGAAAAGTAAGATGTGCGTTGTAATCTAACATTGCACAAGGGTGTCAAGATATATGTAAGAAATGTATATAGAAGTAAAATCTAAGTATTTACCTAGGGGGATGGGGCATGATAACCATCAAGGATCCCAAGTCGGAAAGGTAGATTCATGAGAGCTCTCATGGCATCAAAAAATGGTGTCTGTGTGTGTGTGTAATAAGCAAATACAAGTGTCATGGTGTAGAATCATAAAAGGAAGAAAACATACAAATACATGAGGCAATAAAAAGGTAGGACAAGGGGCCCTAATATAAGGTACTTTGGTACATGTCACTAAATATAAGAATGAATACATACAAGGACATGTTCGAATATTTACATATGAAAACAACAAGTAATTTGGAATAGAGCCATAGAGAAGGACATATTCAAATGTACACATATATAAACATGAAAGATCACACACGAGGGACATGGACACATGTCTAAGACATATAAATAGAGAAGTGGCATAAAATCCAAATAAAAATTGCATATTCAAATGTCTTTAAAATGGAAGAAGCATAGGAAACACAACCGAGTCTAATCTAAGAATTAGAAATGAAAGCATGTATAAATGTGTAGTAAAAATCTATGTAGATGCCAAGTTGCATATATATTAAATCTAACTTGTGATAGTCAGAAAAAAATATAAGCAATGAAAAGAAATGATCAATATCAGGGTAAATCAATGCATAAACTATAGTGTATAGTATTTAAAGACAAAATCAGGTAGTAGAAACTTTGTGTGAGATACCCCCAAGTGGGTAGATGTATCAATGTATAAACCTGGATAGGTGTAAATTCCCCCAATGGGTAGATGATAGCTGGTCTAGATTAGTTTAATGGACCAAAGTCCTATCTAGAATCTATAAGCAATCGATAAGAACAAGTGAAACATATGTGTATGATAAAACTAGCTATACTAGGATAGTTAGCAATATGCAATATCTATCAAGTAGTATAAATGTAAACATAAAAATACATACAATTTTTAAAATTTTGTATTTTTGAAATATTTGAATGTTTTTATATTTTGACATCTTTTATTATTTATGTGTTTTCTAAGTATAATCTATGTACAAGTAACTAAAAATAAACTATGTACAAAGAGTGAGAGAAAGATGTACAAGGGTAGGAACCATACTAACCAATGATTCTCATAGGAGATTCACTATCATCATGGCCTATGTTGAATATAGGAATGATAATCTCTCATTTAATGTGATTATTATATTATAGTTGAATGTTGTTGCAGTAGGAATCTATGTATTGTTCCTAATCAAAATTTTAAAATTGTTCCATATCAGAATCATAATAACTTGATGTGATAGAATAAATTGCCTCATACTCTGGAGTTGACCTTTTTTAATTGTGCTTTGGCATATTGATTGTGATTTTTCCCTTTATAACTGTTCTTATTGTAAGCATATGGTGTCATGGAGGCTCTTTTTCTAGAAATCCTTTTTTGAGAATGATTGTCGTTTGAGCATAATTTTGACTCTACCACTTAAGATATTACTCTTTTTATAACATGTCCTATGTATCTAGATATTTTTCCTTGATAAAATACATTTGTGAATTATGTGCCTTAGGATGTTTAATGAATCCCAAACCTTGTTGACCATTATTATCAACTTCTATAATAAGAGAAGTGATGATTTGGGCATGTTTTCCCAAACCTTGACCATGATAATTATACTATTGTAGATATTTTTGACCAAACCCATACCATTTTTAATGTTGAGACTCCTTTTGGAGAGGTAGCTTTGTTTTATTTATCTATGCTTATTGTACTATTTCTTGATCTGATTATGTTTTTTGAATCTTGTATTATTTTGAATTCTACTTTGATAACCATTTTTGTACCATTTGTGAATTTGATCCTTTTTGAATTAGTATATGTGTCATTGTATGCGTGGATGATGTATCACTATGTCATTCATTTGTATCCATTATTTTTTGTATTTTCCTTTTCAATGCTAAATATGAATCTGTATAGTTCCCATGAATTTTATGATATGCACAAAAATATACAGGTCTCCTCATTGGGTGTAGGGGAGGTAGGTTGATCAACTTAGCTTTAGTTATGTCCCTTAGTATCTCACTTAAAATATTATTTAACCTTTGAATGATTTTTGGATCACTATGTTTATATGTACTTTGTTGTGATTTATGATCTAGATATGTAACATTATTTTCCAAAAATTACTAGGTGAAGATGCATATACATGATTTACACTATTGTGCCCTAAAGGCCTTTATCTTTTAAATTGATTTTCTAATGTTTTAATATTTCCATGTAGTAATTGATTTTGATTTTGTAAACCTATAATTATCTTTTTCATAATGGTAAGTTGATCACATAGAGTTTCACAAGTGCAAACCATAGTTGTTTCTGTTTGAACATGTAGACACACACCCTATAGGGAAGAGGTGTGAATAGGCTGAGTAGGGGGATTAGTGATAGTGTTATAGGATTCTTCATCTCATGGAAGAATGATATCATGGACCTAGTTATAGATAAAGTAGTCATCACCCTCATAGAGATGAGGAGGAGAAGGATATTCTATCATGTGCATAAGATATGACATTGGAACTAGAAGCATAGTTGTTAGCTTATATGCTAAATCCTCTATGTGTATATGTTAGATTTTTAATGTAATTCCATATAGGATAAATATAACATGCTATATGATATTACATATATTGAAATTTACATAAAACATCATCTATACATGTGTTTATGTCTTTTTTGAGTTCATTCTGAATTAAAGGGAACAAGCATAGAAATTAAAATATTAGACTTTGCAACAAAAAGTGATTTATTTATTCTATCATTATGATCATGATCATATGAATTAGAATATATATGAATCTAAAATCTAAGTTTTGGAAATAAAATTTTAGTATAAATAGAAAATGATACAAACCCTAAGTGTGTCTAGGCTTAGTATTTTTTGAATCTAAGGTATTTATGCAATAATTTAAATTTTATGCAAAATAAATTGAAAACCTAATATGAAATTGATTTAATTTAGCTAGGTTGTCTAAAAAATCAAAAAATTAGAAGTATAAAACCTTAAATTATTGCACAAAAATTTGGATTAATGCAAGCTAGGGTTTAAAGCAATATTCGAAGCAACATGGGTTCACCAAATGATTTAATATTTTAAGGTTTTACAAAGTTTAATTCTTATGTTTGGTTAAGGGGTTGAGATGCCTAAATCAATAAAATAAATATTCAATAATCAAGTCCTAATTTTTTATGACCTTTGAATTTTTTTAAATTTCTATAAATAACAAAAAATAGGGATAAATAGAGACTTATCTAAAAATTGACTGATGATGGATGATCTGGGCTCTCACATTTGAGATCTAGTTAGTAGTCTATATCATCAACAAGATTATAATATTCATCTACTCATTGGATAGTAGTGCCCAATTTGGATAGTAGTGTCATATGTGTGTAGTGTCCTTAATAGGGTGTTAATATCCCGTTTGTGTGATTATTCCTATTTTCTAGGAGTACCTATGCATGTGTCTATAGGTCTTGTTCTTGTGTGACTAAAACCTATAGATCTATGTTGTACCTAGAAAACTTTATTTGATGTGCAAACCCTAATCTCCTTCTAAGTATGGCATGAGCAATTATTTTTTTGTGTTAGTAGGATGGAATGGACATCCTCAACACCCTACTATGTAGAGAGTTGCTTACATACCAATAATTTTAGGAGGGATCAAGTTCAATTTAGTTCTCCCACTTATTTCTTGATGTATGTGCAAGTGAATGCTAGAATGAAAGTAGACTTGGATGCCTTGAATGTGCTTGAGCTTTGAAATGATTGAAAACTATCCTTAAGGTTATTGTAGATGGTAGTATGCATAAAGTAGGGTAGAATATGGATCAAATACCTTGATTTTATATAACTTTGTCTTTGGTTTGAATAGAATTTACATCTATTTTCTATCTAGTGAATAGAAGTGAAAAAGACTTATATTTATAGGGTTTTGTTTCTTGTGTGGATAAGAAAATGAGCTTAGGCTAACCTTAGGAGGGGAAAACATTTGAAGAAATATCCATTGGGAAGAAATGGTGCTAAGGATAATATCACCTAGTTGGGGACACTAGTGCCATATGGTTTTAGTGTCCTAAATGTGGTGCTAATGTCCTTTTGGTAGACTGCTAAGCCATTTGGATTGGGGTCAGAGATGACAATTTTGGGACTGTGTTATGACTAGCTATCAGTGATTATGATCTATTAAATGATTAAAAATGTAATTATAATCCTCAAGAATAGGTTTATGGCTAGCTTATGGATATGTTAATGCAAGTGACACTCTTATCATCTAATTACCACTTTTAGGTGATTACAAAAACATTAATCCCTTTTAATTTTTTGGACTTGTTTCATGTAGACCCATTGAATGCTTATTGTATTAAAGGGTAAGCCACCGTATATTCACTCTTTTTTTCTCCTTGAGAAGAATTGTCCATGATGGATTTGGTCAAAATATTCCCCATGTTTTTATATTCTTGTAATATCTCACCCCATGTTGTTATATTCTTGGACTATACCTAATATTCTTACATTAAAGAGCTTTGAAACTCACCACTTCTTCTTGGGCATGCATGGTTGGAGAGAGGGCAGTTAGTCTTGACCTATTCTACATGATTGGGTCCTTTAATGAGTCCCCTACATATAGGTAGGCCTAAATCTCACCAAAATAGGCTTCAATCTAATATAACTTGTCCCACTTAGATCCTTTCACATGTTGTCATCAATACTAGTAACTTTGAATGTGTTACAATTCATTAGGGGAATATTTATAGTTACTTCCATATTTAGTGGATACTCTTAAAGAAACTTAAATCATTTATTGGTCTAAATATACCTTGTCTCAATCCTTAGAGACATGTATTCATGATTGTAGATGATTGAAACCTATACTTTTCATCTCTAACCATCAACAACCTTACAAGAACTCTGTTGCAGATGTACTAGTTAGGTCTTGGGATTTGTTGGTTGTCCTAGACACCCTTGGTCCCTTAGACACTTTCACACTTGGAGAGGGGTATTATTTTAAAAAATAATTTGATTATGATCTCCATATCACCTTCATGATGACTATTGTGGCCTAGAATCAAGTATGCCCAAGATTGTTCATATTTCCTAAGTAGATTGTTCTTCATTGAGACCTAATAGGCACATTTGAGATATTAGGTTGGTGCTAGCTTGGTAAAAGGTCTATGTGAATATTTTTCAATGTATGGATGCATTTATCATCTTATATATAGTCATACCAATCTTGATGAGGTTCATTCTGTGGTTAGTGTCTTACAAGATCCATTATCAATGCAATCTTTCATAAGTAGAAAGGTCTAAGGGTCATTGTGCATATCTTGAGGGTAAATGCATAAAAAAAGGGTCTAATACACTTTTTAGCATCATATTATCTTTATAAATAAATATTCATGGGCTTTCCAATGAATAATAAGGTCCAAAAAAATCGTAAGAGGCATAACAAGATCATAAACAAAGAAAAATATTCTAAAAGTGCTTATGAGGATATAAAGGGTCAAGAGGTCATATTTGAGGATATTAAAGTCATTTTAAGAAATTAAGGAATTATTAAAGTTTTAAAAAGTCATTTTTTTATATTTGAAGACCCCCCTCCAACTCTATAATCCATACAAATGGTCAAAATATGTTGAACTTACTGATTTCCCTCTGCTCTTACCTCTTGGTGACATTCTACTCTCTCAACATGGAGGAGTGCATCAAAAAATAACTAAACCATTTCCATATTCAATAATTTTCATGGAGATTTCATGGCTCTATGGATTTTTTTACAGGTTTACCGAAAAATCTCTCAAGGTCAAACCATCAAAATCAAGGCTCCATGATGATTTCAAGGCCTATAACTTCTTATAGGAAGTTTCAATCATCTTTTATAGGTTTCCTAAGAGTCCCAAGGAAGAAAGCACCATGATATTTAAGAGGTTATGATATCAAAATTATATTAAAACTCTCTAATGAAGAGGAGATTCATTTAGGAAAGGAATAATAGGTTTCAAATGAGATCACAAACAATACAAACCATGAACAATGAATACAGACCTAGAAATTTGTAGGTTTTGGTCTTAAGTGCACAAGTTACATGAGTTGTAGATATTTCATGAATGTAACCAAGATCCAAAACCTTCCCCAAACATCTATAGGTGTATCAATCCCTCCTTCATGCCTTAACATGTAAAATAAGGAAGGAAAGCTTCCAAAGATGAAGGTAGCAAAAAATTATAGGGTTTTATGAGGTTTCATCAAGAGTTTCAAAGATTTATAGTGGTATTCAATCACAAAATAAGTTAAATGAATACCCCTCATCATTTTTAAACCATAATAGGCCTTCAAAGAATAAATAAATGCCTGCAAACCTCTTAAAAATAAATTTTGATTTGAAATCTTACTAATAAGCACCTATAGGAAAATTTTAAGGATGTGCCATCTTTGTTCAAGGGTTGCATGGATTGGTGAAACCATTAGAGTGAATGGATTAGGTGTTGAGGGATCATATTCAAGTGTTTTTAGGGATAAATAAGGAAATTTGGTTATGAACAATCACTAATAGGCCTTTAATCTACCTACAAATATTTATAAAAAGGCACGGTTAAGAGTTTGAATAAAATTTTCCAAGTATATGGAAAATAATGGATGATGGAGGATGTCAATAGGTATGAAAATAATTATATCAAGTCATCAATCCTATTCAAGGAGCTTCCAGTCATGTCAAATAGTCAAGAAAACCATAGGCAGTCTTAAAACCCTGTTAAACACTAGAACCCAAGTCTAATTTGTAATGTTTTGGATCTTGGTCAAGTGGAATTCATGATGTTTTCAAGTCCTTTAATGGTTTCAATATCTTAGGATCACATAAATATATGTTTCACATTGTAGGACCATGGGAACCATTCTCAAGGGTTTCAATGATGTTTTAAACTTAAAGAAAGACCTTCACAGGTATACATATTAAGAATGGGGTTTCAAAAAGTTTTAATATGTTTCCATCTTAGTGGAAGGGTAATAAAAAATAACATGAAAATATTACCTACATTTAAATACCTTGTCAAGGATATTATAGGTAGATTGATGATGACTACAATATTGTAGGTCATATGTAGACTTGGGGTTTCCAAGAAGGTTTCTCAAGTACTTGATAGATAGTAATATTTTTAGACTTAGAGATAACTACCAACAAGCTTAAATGTTACCATACATTATTGAGGTTACATGATGGTGAAGGATCAAGCATATTCAAGGTATCAAACATGACCAAGTTGCAAACCTACAAAATGAGTATTATCAAGGAAAAGGATGTGAATGCCAAGTTTGATAATGGAAGGTTGAAAGTCCAAGATACATTTAATAACAATTATGGTTGTATTCCTAGAAGGCCAAGATGATTTGGTAAATTAATTATGCAAACCAAATAACAAGCTTCAAGTTATTAAGAAACATGCATATATAGGTCTGCAGGCCTTTATAAATCTAAAAGGATTGATTGGACATTGATCTATAGGTTGTAGGATAAGATAGTGGAGATTGAAAGATCTTTGATAACTATATAGGCATACCAATGCATAATTTAAGGTTTAAGCATCAAAATTATAAGTCTATACGCTCCTTTCAATCCTTCATGCTAGTCAAGATTACAAAGCTAGTTAAGGAGAGTTACAAAGTTACAGACTTCAAAGAAGACTCCTTGATGGATCAGAATTGGAGTAGTTTCCAAAGCATTCCAATAGTGGTTGATTGACAATGGGTTTCCAAGGTATTTAAGCATGATTCAATTATTTAGATCTATAGTATATGTTCATGGCCTCAATCCCCTTTAAACAAAGTTATAGGCATGTGCAAAGAGGTAGATGATAGCTCTAGGTTCAAATAATTACAATGTTTCTCAAGGGCCTCTATAGCCTTTTCTAGCCTATAAAAATGTTTTAAATGATGTGATGGAGGTGAACATGATCCATGGATTTAACCTTCAAGGTTTGAAGCATGTGTAAAGCATGATAAGGTTTTAGCTAAGCCTTCAAGTTCCTTCAAATACATGTAGTCCTGTATGATTGATAATGAGATATCCCAATATTAAAAGGGGTATACAACATGTATTTAATTTCAAGATGATAATGAGTTTGAATAACCTAATTTATAATCTTCAAGACCTTTGCATGAAGGTTGCGAGCCTGAACAAGGAGGGATGGGTCATAGAATTTGAAGTCCTAACTAAAAATCAAGGTCATAAATGGAATTATAGGACTAATTAAAACCTTCATGGTGCTTGAGAAGAAAATGTGAGCCTTGAATTCAATTAGGCCTAGGCCAAGTATTTAAATCATGCTTGAGGTAAACAAGGTTCTTGAAGAAATCAAGAAAAAATATCAAGATTTAATAAGTTTTTAAGTTTGAGGAGGTATGTCTAAAATCATGTAAGGTACTTTTAAAGGTGGAAAATCTTCCCATCAGCAACATACAGGGATTCAAACTTAAAATTGAGTCTCCTTAGATTGTATACAAGCCAGTGGGTATATGCAATAGGCTCATAACTAAGTTGCAGGTCTTCTTGGGAGAATTTAAGTTAATGTATAACCCCATTGTGAAGAATTAAAGTTGAAAACCTAGAGATAAATTTTTAAAAGTCATTGAAATCCAAATACTTTCATCTATAGGCCTAAAATCATGTTACAAAATCATCTACAGATCTTCTAGGATTCATAGTGAGGGTTCAAACAATCAAGCAAGGTTGCAACTTAGGAGATGAAACAAAATAATCTAAAAAATGGAAACACGTGTTTCTTAACCTCTCAAGGAGTTATTTTAGGAAATAATGGTGATGATATATATTCTTATCCTCTCTAAGAGGCCCTCACATAGGCTCCAAGGCTGATTTCAAGCACTTCAATTCTACCATATCTCAAGCATGGGAGGCACATTTTATAGGCCTCCAAAGACCAAGTCAAGCTTCCTCCATGCCATTAAATGATGTGAATGGTCTAAAAGTGAGTGAATGAATACATGAGGAATTTAAACTGATCCTATAGATATGTTATCCCCTCCATGGAGTGGAGTGATAGTCACCCAAGTCAAACACAACTCCAAATGGGCATAGGTGATATTCTCCTATGTCAACCTTTCAATTAACTTTGACATGCATGTATGGAGAGAGAGGTGTATTAAATAAATTAATGAAAGATTTTCTCTAGGATAGTATCCTTAAAATATCACATTCATCATCCATAAACTCCTAATGATAAAAATAGCAATAATTAATGCCTCTTCTTCCACTACTATGCCAATTTTCATTGAGAGACCTTCATGAAGAAGCCTAATGCATTGGGGAGAGTTTAATGATCCTCATTTACACTTTTTTTAATCTTGTATAGGCTAAGTTATGATGTAATAGCTACATTTATGTAGTCTAGTAGTGCTTTTTATCCTCTATAAAAAGGGATGGAAATTCCTTATTTTTTTATTCCTCTACTAGGTATAGCAAAACTTTGCTTTTGTAGAGACTTGTAATATTGGTTCAAGGCCTTTGAATTGAATGAAGGATTATTTTTACCTTATTTAATCTTGTATATTATGTTATTTTAGTGTTTTGTTAATATATACATGTGCCAGATAGTGTTCTCCCTTGTGTATGTTCATCTCCCTTCACCTTGGTGTAAGAATGCATGTATTTTGTAGGTCATATGCCATGTTACAACCAGTTATGTAGGTAATTAGTTGTGGATGTTCACTAATTATATTTTGTGTAATAAATTTTGGCTATCCATTGTGATTGTATCATATGCCACCACCTTCATATGAAAAACTTATGCTTGAGAAACCTAATTTGGATATTATGTAGAGTAAAATTCAGTCTGTATTAGTCCTTAAACTCAACCTTGGTGTGTCACCTCATTTTCAAGTTTTTAGCTTCATTCTATCTCTTTTCATGAATAGATTCTTAGTCTATCTTAGATAGGCTTTGTTAGTGTAGGTTTTAAGAATGCAACCTGATCCTAAATTAGGTGCATTATAGTTTGAAAGGGAACTAGCATTCTCTAGATATTCACTCCTATCATAGGTCACTCACACCTAGGAATGTTTCCATTATCCTAGTTGAAATAGATCTAGGGATATAATAAGGTGAATTTAAACATGACAATAGGATCAATAAACCTTTTAAAATTACCTATATACCTATAGTTTGTTTTCATCTTAGCTATAGGATTATCAAATGGTTATATCATCCTCCAAGCCCCTATTTTGATCTTGCAAGGTCATGAAAACCTATAAACCCCTACTACATACTTCTTAGAGAATATTTGAGATTTAAAAACTTTGTATTCCCCAACACATAGGCCTAAAACTTATTCTTCTTATCTCACCTCTATCTACAGACCAATTAGATCTTATAGAGCCTTTATAACATGATTGAAGCTTTGTTTTCTCATCTCATATTTATTTTGGCATTATAGAATGAATGGAGTCTTAAATTTTTATTGTAGACCTATTGGTAGGATTAGGAGTTCTTGAAGGAACATGAAAACCATGACTCTATATTTTAGGCCTATTAGCAAGGTCTTGTGAGTGATGAAAACCCTGTGTCTTTCTTTTGACTAGTCTAGAAGCCTTTTGAAACTAAGCTTGGAACCTTATTCTGTTACTCAGGTTTTTTTTCCTTACAACCTTGCCTTGTGATTTATCTTCATGAAAAATTGTTATATCATGCTACATGCCTATGGATGAGCTTATATTCTTCTTAAATATTCTTATCTTGGTATATGGAGACCTTGGAAACCTTCTAAATACCCCCATGAAAACCTTGCAACTCTGATACAGGACTATTAGTGTGCCTTGAGACTGTACTCTCCATTTGATAAATTATGAAAACCTTTAAAAATATGAATTAAAACCTATAACTTTAGAAACATGGTTAATATCTTGGTAAAAAACCTTGATAATCATGAGAATCTTGAAAACTTGTTTCTAAACCTTATCTAGGTCTATAGCAACATCAAGAGAGCCTTGAAACTTGGCTTATAGACTTATTAAAACTCATGAAACCTTTGAAACATGTTTAAATGAATATATCCTTGGGTCATAGATTTATACCATTTTGAAGACCTTATAATTCATACATGCAAACTTGTATGAAGGTTTTAATCATGCTACAACCCTTGAAACTCTACTTGATCAGACTTGTAGATTCTATGGAACCTTGGAACTTGATTTAGAACTACTTAAGGTGCTTGAAACCTTCCTCAAAAAAATTTGAGACTTGATGCTTTGGAAATATTATAGAATTTTGGATCTCTATAGATAGTCTTTTTTGAAGCCTTAGAAACCATGGAAACTATCTTTCTTGTGCAACTTTACATGTAAACTAGTTTTGAAGATATTTAGAGTAAAATAACTTCTTGAATATCAAAAACATACATAAATTCCTTGTATTATGTCTTGAGGATTCCTAAACCCTATAGAGAGGTCTAAAACCTTATTATATGCCTTGCAACATCAAGCAAGTTTTCAAAATGAACTATCATAAGTTTAGGGTTTTAATGGTCATTCTAGACTACATGTAGAGTGTTGTGAGTTTTTAAATATATCCACATGATTTATCCATCACCGTGAAGTTTAAATACCACTAAAATATACACCAAGGCCTACCATGACCCCTCCAAATCTTTCCAAACACCATGCATGAAGAGAACAAAGAAATAACGTGACTAGTTTTCCTCCTTGCCCTACCCATAGAACTTGATTTTTGGTTTACTTCATAGGCTATAGACCTTTTTTAATTTTTTTAGTACCTAAATATCAACATTGATTATTTCTTAGACACTCTCAACTTAAATTTCTTTATTTATATCCTTGAAAAGGTTCTACATATTTGGTTTTTGGCTCGTTTCATATCCTATAGACCTCATCTACTACATTTTATAGAACATGTTTTAAAAAATTATTTTTAACATTATTTGGACCTTTTAAAATTTATCAAGTCTTATTTATTTCTCTTTAGATCTTGACAAATATTTAAAACTTCATATATGCATGCAACCTAGTTTTTGGTTTGTCATACAACCTGTAAGACCCTGCAACCATTATAAACATGTTTGGATCTTACACTTTAACCCTCATACAACATTATAGACCTATAAGTTCATTTATGAGCCTATAAATTTACATATTATATCTTAGACTATCATGGAAACTCATGTTTCTAAACCTTGCTTCATATTTTAAGATCTAGAAGGCTTAGAAACACTTGAATCCTTATGTAACTATGCATTTTAGACCTGCAATCTTCATTCAACAAGCACATAATCCTTAGAAACATGATTTTGGAACTTGAAAACCTATTTTAAGACCTAAATCATTCATGATATGATTATTTAGAACTTAGAAACTATGTTTAAATCTTTGAAGAAGGCTTTGATCATCCTTAGAGCTTCTTGATCAGCCATGGAAACCTTCTAGCACTTTGAAAGTTTATTTAGTTAGTTATAAGTGATAAAACCATATTAATAATGCTTTATATGCTTGATAAAATCATATAAACATTGAAACTTTGGATCTATGCCTTATTTTAAATCCATGAGAATCTATGATGATGTTCAGAACACATTAAACTCAATTTTTATGCTCAAGAACTTGGAAACCTTAACACTATCTATGCTTGAAAACATGTAATAGTTTGATAAACCATGTTTTTAAAGATCTATTACCACATTTTAATCTTGAAAAATACACAAAGAGGTAGCAATAAGAGGGAAAATAAGGTTAAAGATACTCCTTAAACAAGATGTATGGAATTTAGGATTTGCCAAGAAGTTTCAAAACCTTCTAAATAACCTTCATACCCCCTTTTGGAATATCTCAACCCATTTTAATGACCTAATGAATTATTTTAAGACCTTTTGATATTTTTTTACATTGAAAAACACTTTTAAATGCCTTTAGTCATTAAACAGACCTGGTTAAGGTCTAATATGACTTTATGACCCCAAATGTTTAATATGCCTTATGAAACATGCAAAATTATGGAAAACCATTACTAGTATACCAAATACCTAATCTTAGTCTAAATTTTACCCTCATGAAGACATTACTAACTCATATTCAGTTGGTTTTGGCCTAAGGGTCCTATTTCTAGTATATAAAGTGATGAGAGATCAAGGTCACTTGAAAAGTCAATAGATACTCATGTAACCTCATCTATTTATACACACTCTTATATGAATATTACTCAAAAACTCATTCAAACTATTATTGATCTTCAAGCTAAGGTTTTAAAAGTGTAACAAGGTTCTTAGAGATCAGAACATTTGATTAATTATCAAGCATTAATATATAACCCATTTTCCCCAAATATTTTATCTTGTCCCTTACATATAATATTTTTCCCCTTAAGCTTACATTATATGATGGTAATGTTGATCCAAAATAACATCTCAGAACCTTTCATGTAGCACATTTGGACTATGCATATAATGATGATTTGTTGACCAAGTTGTTTCTAAAGAGTCTTAAGGACCATGTTTTGAAATGGTTATATGAACTCCCATTCCAATCAGTGCATTCCTTCAATCCTTTAGATGATCATTTTTTATCACACTTTTCTATCAACATCAGTGATTACTTGTATTATAATCAAATCATAATTATTAAAAAATCACGTAATGAACTATGTACTTCATTACATTACATTGCTCTTTGAAATCACGTAATGAACTATGTACTTCATTACATAAGTGACTATGTACTTCATTACATTACTATGCTCTTTGAAATGTAAAATAATATGGTTGATATTGAGTTGTAAGACATATTCAAGCAAAGATTTCTTACTCTATTTCAAGAATCCGTTTTGTTTAAATGCTTTCAATATTTTTATGACTTGTGTCATGCATTCAAGGATCACAAAGTCAAGCTCTTTAGTATGAATAAGCTAAAGTGTGGGTGTAATCCTCCAACGTCTTATTATGTAAAATTTTTGAGTAAACCAAATTTAACATATAAATAAAATGATACTAATAACAAGGAAGAATTAATAGTTAATGGAGTGTCACAACCTAGTAATCAACATGTCTTATCGAGTCTACATCAAAGTAAACTCACATGATTATCTAAAACTCTTCATTATATATTATATAAGTTACTTAAGTGAAATCTAGTATCTCTCCCTCCATAAAAAGAGGTTGTTATGAATAGGACACCATTCAATGGATTTAACATCAATGCATATTTTTATTATCATAGATGCACAAGACACTCTACAAACAAATGTTTTAGGTTAAGATATAAGATATTATAATGATCCTGACTAAATTTTTATGTGAAAATAAATAAAATATAAATTATTTCTATCATGAACACACATGCATGGAACATGACCCCACTTTATACAAAATGCACATTGTTATTTAAAATTGAAAAGTATAAAACATAGCTTTGAAACAACTAGATCTTGGAAACTCTCAAAATGGACTTGCATGCAAAGAAGACTACCAACTAATATATTAGATTTAATCATGGAAAGTACATCAAAATCCTAGATAAAATAAATATTTTATGGAAATACATATATTACATGAAATCTAAAACTTTCTCTCACACACACACTGAACAACTACTATGAATGGAAACAAACCACACTGAAGAAAATATTATAACACACACAAATATGAAATAGCTAAATATACAACTTATGAATCTTTGATGAAACCTATGAATGAGATCAACCTCATGAACCAAAGTTTTTTCATCCTCTGATTCTAAAAGAAATGTATTTCTATCCACTGATCACTAAAAACCCTAGGGGTTTCATCCTTGAATCTTGTTGTTGAAGAACAAGTGCAACAATCTATAGAAATTCATTATAATGGCAAAAGATCCTTCCAAAAATGAAAGAATAGCATATTAATACACAAGAGGGCCCAAGATGGGCACCAAAATCCTTGCTTTGGGGAAGATGATATCAGTTAGAAAAGCAACCCATTTCTATATTTTATCCACTTTCCAGAATCTCCTTTGGATCTTATTTTTTCCTTCTTTGTCTCTACTTCCAACTTTCCCAATTTGATCCCCTTATAAAATATCAAGATTCCCCATAAACCCCATCAATATCCTTTCCTATAAATAAATGATCCATTTGGAAAGTTTCCTCAGAAACTCAACATTAACTCCACCTAAAAAACCACACCCCACTTGTGTAATAAAATAATGATATTTAATAGCCCATTTTCAAAACATGAATTACCGTAGACCATAAACTATTAAGTAAATATTTCCTAACTATCCACATTAGCTCACCATAAATATAAGAAATGAGTTAATTTCCCACCCTTAGTATTTTATCATAAATGGGACATTACAAGTCCCCCTTCCCAAAATTGCTTATCCCCAAATAATACAAATCTAGATGTTCCAAAATTTCTAGACCTTCCCAAGTGGCATATTCAACAAGAAGGTTTTTCCAATAGATGAGGTATTTTTTAAGGCTCCTATTTCTTAGCTTCCTCACCCTAATATCAATAACAACTTCTAGAACCAAAATTAATTTCACTTTATCATCTAGTGGGGGTAAATTAATGGAAGTAACTATATGTTTACCCACTACTTTCTTCAAATAAGAAACATGGAATACATTATGAATTATACAATTTTTAGGGAGTTTCAATTCATAAGATACTTTACCTATCTTCATGATGATTTGGTATGGACTATATAATTTGGGCTTCAATTTTTCCTTCCCACTTAATTTGATATAAGAATGCTTATATGGCTATAATATTAAGTACACCATATCACCCACTTCAAATATCATTTATGTTTTCTTTCTGTCTACATATATCTTCTATTGGCCTTGTTCTTGATTAATTTTTCCTTCAAGATCTCAAAATTTCTTGACTTTGATTGACCAAGTCACTAGATATAGGTACTCTACTATATGAAAGTATCAGATTGACAAAGGTTAATGCATCATAACCATACAATTATTTAAATGGATACATACCAATAGACATGTGATAAGTTGAGTTGTAACATTATTTTCCTAGGTGAAGTCACTTGATCCAATATATTTGTTGACTTGAGACATAATACCACAAGTATCCTTCCACCCACTTGTTCACAATTTTTGTTTGTCCATTTATTTGTGTATGATAACTAGTGCTTAGAGTAAGCTTGGTGCCTATCAAATGGAATAACTCCTACCAAAATGCATTGAGAAATATACTTTCTCTATAACTAATAATGTTCTTGGGTAACCCATGTAATCTGAATACTTATTTGAAAAATAAATCAAAAACTTGAGGTGCATTGAAATCAGTAGAGATAACGAATAAATGTGCATATTTAGTTAATCTATCTACCATGACACAAATGCAATATTTTCCTTGTACCTTGGGCAACCCATAGATGAAGTCCATGGAAATACTCTCTCATTTTTTCTCAAGAATGGGAAGTGGTTTTAGTAACCCTACAGGAAACTCTTGCTCCCCTTTATTCTATTGGTAGGTTTTACACTCTCTGATATGCACAAGAACATCTCTTTTAAGACCCTTCCAAGAGAATATATCTCTAATATATCTGTATGTTTTGAATAAGACCATATTTCCTTATAATGGTGAATTATGAAATGCTTATAGTATCTTCTTCATCTTTGATTCTGGAATAATGAACACATTATTTTTGAATAAAATCAACCCATATGCCACTGTGTACCTATCATATTTTTCTAATCCATCTAGAATGTAATAAAAAAATGTATTGTTAGCATACTCAACCCAAATAGAAACTTTGAAATCTACATAAATAGTGGAAATGTTGTAAAGAGTGTGCATTCTAGAGAGGGCATCAGCTAATGCATTCTTATTGCCCTTAATATATTTAATTTGAAAGTTATAAGCTTGTAGCTTACTTACCCACTTTTATTATTGATCATTCAAATCTTGTTAGTTTAGGAATAATTTCAAACTATTATGATCCATTTTGACAACAAACTTTCCACATACCAGATATTGTTTATATTTCTCTAGAGCATGCATTATGGCCAACATTTCTTTGTCATAGATAGGCAACCCTCTCTCATAACCTTGTAGATTTTAGCTTTATAAAGTATGGGATTTCTTATCTAGGATAAGACAACCCTAATTACAACACCTAAAGTAGCACATTATACTACAAAAAGGAGTGAGAAATCTGGAATAGCTAGAATTGGACATGAAATTATTACCTTTTTAAGCTTCTCAAAAGTAGTTTTTGCTTGTTCTATCCATTCAAAGGCTTCCTTCTTTGTCAAATTGGTAAGATAATATCCAAGCTGAGAAAACCCCCTAATAAACCTCCTATAATAACTACATAATCCAAAGAAGCCTCTAATCTATGTTAGATTTGTCAGAGGAGGCCAATCTAAAATGCCCTGGATCTTTTACTGATCTACTTGAACCCATTTTGAACTAATCACATGAACCAAGTATAAGATCTTAGTCAACCCAAAGTCATATTTGGATAATTTATTAAAGAAAGAGTGTTATTCAAGAATACCTAAAACCATATCCAAATTCTTAAGATGCTCATCCCAACCTTTTTTATAAATTAGAATATCATCAAAAAAGACTAGAATAAATTCCTCAAATGTTACCAAACACCTTGTTCATGAAAGATTGGAATGTGTCTGGTGCCTTATTGAGTTTGAATGGTATAACTAAGAAATTAAAATGTCAATAGTGACACCAAAAATTAGTCTTTTGAATGTCTTCTTCTCTCATGCATATCTGATGATACCCAGATCTCATCAATATTTAAGAAATATATAACACGATGTAGCTCATCAATTAACTCATTTATCTTGGGAATTGGGTATTTTTTATTAATAGTCTTCTTATTTAGGGCTCTATAATCTATGCACATCTACATAATACCATCTTTCTTCTTCACTAGCACCACAGAAGATGCATAGGGACCAAAACTTGATCTAATGTACCCCATATCTAGAAGTTCATTTATTGCCTTTCCAATCTTCTCTTTGTACATTCTAGGATGGTAGTATGGAGTAGTCATGATAGGCCTTGACCCTAGTTCTAGTTCTATGATATGTTAAAATCCTTTATTGAGAGGTAATCTTAAAGGTGTATCATTAAAAACCACACTATGTTTATCCAAAATCTTTTTTATATAAACATGCATTGAATCATTATTACCCCTTAAGGGATCCTATGTATTCACTAAATAATTCACATCCCATGAAACTTGTCTCTTCCAAAAAATACTTTCCATCCTTCTATATATGACCACTTACAAAGCTTCATTTGTGATTCCTTTTAGAACCACCTCCTTTCCTTCAGATCTGAAATTGAGCTCCATAGTTTGATGATTTATTGAGTACCCTTTTCAAAGAGTGGATCCACCACACACCTAGAACCATGTCAATATCTCCTAATATAATAACAAAAAATTCATCACAAACCATATGGTCTTCGAAGGCTAGGTCAATATTTTGAATCTTCTTCTTGCATGGTATATCGTACCCATAAACCAAAATGACATTAGAGCCTTCAAACTCTTCAACTTTAAGTCTCATTTGCTTTACCAATCCTTCATCAATGAAATTGTGGGTAGCCCCACTATCAATCAATATGGTCACTATTTATCCATCAATCTCTCCTCGAACTCTAAAAGGATGGTATCTATGTGCTCTTAAGAGGGATGCAAGAGTGCCCTCATGATCTTCTTATTTCTCCTTCTCTTCATGGTGAGGATATTCTAGATCATGAAACTCTTTGGATGCATCTAAATATGAGTTTAGATCCAAAAAAACCTAAATATAATTCACTTACCCTTTCCCAAGACATCTATGTACCAGAGTCCATGGATCTTTGGAAGAGAAACAAATTTTCTTCCTCCTAAGCTCATTCCTGGTTTCATCATTCATCTTATTATTCATGTTTGGAGGTGCATATTTTTGTGTTTGGGCATTCATAAACTTATTTTGAAAGTTCCCTTTAGCCTTATTCTATGGCAATGGATTTGATAAAGACTTTTATTGAGGTATAGCAGTATCCAGATCAAAAGCCTTATTGATAAATTCTTGTAAAGTGGAAGGATTGAATGCCTTTACAATACCCTTGATATGCTTAGATAATTCTTCTATGAAAAAAACAATGATCTTCCTTCCTCTCTGATATGTCAGTTATCATGATAGATAAATTTTAAAATTCAGCAACATATTCACCCACATTACCCCTTTGTTTGAGTTGAGCTAACTCTCTAAAATGTATCTCATGGTCCTTCCTATCAAAAATTTTAATTGTCTTTTGGATGAATTATTATATGGTGGTAATATAAGTATGCCCTTGGGTGACCATGCCATGGTACCACCATTCATGAGCCACTCCCTCCAAGTGGAGTGTCGTAAATTTAATTGCCTCATCCTTAATAATTAGATTTAATGAGAAGTATGTATCCAAATTTTGCATCTAGGACCTTGTTTTAGACTTGTTTGACCTATCAAAAGTATGAAGAGTGATTTTTCCCAACCGTTGTTGAATATCTCTATGTGGTTGATCTTTGTGATTGCCTCTACCTCCCATAGGACATTTTTCCTTTCTAATTCACAAAATTCCTTGAAAGAGAGGGCTTGTTTTAATTCATAATTGAGCACTCCATACCTTTCATGTAGGGATGCATAATCATTACATGGATGCATATACATAAATTCTTTTTCATTAGATGATTCTTCATCCCTCTACAGGAATTTAGCCCAAAATTTTTTTGAAGGTGGGATGATTGAAACCCACTCATTTTTTGATGAAATTCCTTCTCCCTCATTTTATTTATTCATGTTAATCCCCTAGATAGCTCAGATTAATTCTAACATGGATAATTTTAAGGTTATTTGGATTATTTTCTCAAGATCCTTCTAACCTTGCTTGATTGTCTCATGTAGATAACTATTTTCATCAGAGGGAATCCCCTTCTCTCTACTACCCATGCTTTCATCTTCAATATCTAGTGGATGAAATTTTATTTTTTCTCTTTGTATGTATCTTTATTTTATTTCACTAATACCACTTGCATACATTTGATATTACATCAAGATGTGAACTCTCCCAATAGGTTAACAATATGCAGGCTTTGATACCACTATAATAACCTTGATTAAAATTTTATGTGAAAATAAGGAAAATCTAAATTATTTCTATCATGAACACATATGAATGGCACATGCACCCACTTTATATAACATGCACATTTTTATTTCAACTAGAAAAGTACAAAACATAGATTTGGAACAACTAGATCTTGAAAACTCTCAAAATGGACTTGCATGCAAAGAACACTACCAACTAATATATTAGATTTAATCATGGAAGTTACATCCAAATCTTGGAAAAAAATAATTATTTTATGGAAATACATCTATTACATGGAATCTTGAATTCTCTTACACACACACACTAAGTAACTACTATGAATGGTAATGAATTGCATTGAAGAAAATCATGTAACACACACAAAGATGAAATAGATAAATCTACAACTTATGAAACTATGATGCAACCTCTGAATGAGATCACCCTCATGAACCAAAGGGTTTTCATCCTTTGATTCCATAGCTAATGGGTTTCCATCCACTTATCACCAAGAACCCAAGGGGTTTCTTCCTTGAATCCTATTGTTGAAGCACAAGTGCAACAATCTATAGAACTTGGTTATAATGGAAAAATATACTTCTAAAATAAAGAAATAGCATATTAATACAAAATAGTGCCCAATATGGGTGCCAAATTCCTTGCTTTAGGGAAGATGACATTAGTTAGATAATTAACCCATTTCCATATTTTATCCACTTCTCAAAATCTCCTTTAGATCCTATTTTTTCCTTCTTTATCTCTACTTCCAACTTTCCCAAATTTTATCCCCTTATAAAATATCAAGATTCCCTAGAACCCCCATCAATATCCTCTCCTAGAAAGCAACACTCCATTTGGAAAGTTTCCTTAGAAACTTAACATTAACTCCATCTAGAAAACCACACCCCACTTGTGTAATAAAATAATAATATTTAATAGCCCATTTTCAAAATATGAATTACAGTGGACCATAAAATATTAAATAAATATTTCCTAAATATCCACATTAGTTCACTGTAAATATAGGAAATGATCTAATTGGCCACCCTTAGGATTTTGTCAGAAATGAGACATTATAGATTCAAGATGTAATTGATGAAAATGTTATTATGATTAATGATACTAGTTCATCTATAAATATTTCAGTAACACAAACTAATGGGAATGCAAAATTGAATATATTTTTCAATCCCTTTTAAAATCAATTGGGAAAATCAATCAATACTAATCTTGAGGTGTATATGAATTACAAATCATGTCTTCCTCCAACATCTTATGCTTTAAATGTTGAAGAAGAGGAATATCCTATTGATGGTCTTATCAATTATTTGAGGACACACAAGTTCATAGACCTATTATCACATTCAATGAGCATGAGATTATTAATGATGATTCTATTAATGCACCATTATTTATGTGAACTTACATTGAATCACAATCTATACATAGTGTCATGGTGGATAATGGGTCTATTATGATGAAGACATACCCATTATTTTTTAGTAGGGACCCACTTCTCATATTAATTAATATACAAAGCATTTTCATTTTCATAGAATAATGGTTTAATAATTAATTATTTGATGTGATGATATTTATTGAATTTTAAAATGTTTGTCAAATGAATATATAAAGAATTATTTTAAGTGTTTTTAGAAAAAAAAAGGTATTTATTAAATTTACTTATGTAATAACATACATGATTCTCTAAAATTTAGTTCATTTTCACACTATTAAAGTGAAATGCATGTTATGAGACTCATACGGCTTCAAAATTAGCTCTGCTACCTTTTTGTACTTTCATGAAACATTTCCTTATTTATTTTACTTAGTTGAATGGTATAACTATTTGATATCTAACTTATGAATTTTGGTATGTAGGTATTTTCACATTCCTTTATGTTCCATCTGTTCCTTCCCATTATTTGTAAAGTTCACGAGAATCATGTCTTATTACATCATGTCAGGTGTCTTGTCCTTATTTGACACACATCACACTCTCTTCATAAATCCACACATCAAGTTATTTGAATGAGAGAATCTGAATGATTAAAAGTATGCCACATATTATTCCACATTGATACATGTATCATTTTCATGCCTTTGCATTATTGCAGTGCTCTCATTCAAAGTTATGAAGAATTAAATTCCAATAAGCTTGAGCTAGTCACTACTACCACTTGTCACATCCTTGTGCTCTCACATCCTCACAAATTACAAAAATTAGTTTACACAAAAATCAATAATGGTGAAGAAATGACCCAATATAGAGGCTCTATGTTCATCATGGCATGGCCTTTCCACTTTCATTTCATACAAATATAAATAAATCCTAAGGGATGTGGTATTGTCTAGCTGTGAAGCAATCATAGTAGTATGCATGTCATCATGTTATTGCCGACATACCTCATAGTTATGAAGACATTTCACAAGCATCTCGATTTAAAAATGGTGAACCATTCATGTAAAACTACATGTTTAATTTTTCCAACTTTGTAGTGGTGATCCATTGTGTCATAAAGACCAAGGATAGCAAGGCCTTGAACTAGTCATAAAGAGATACATGGCTAACCTAGAGACACTCACACATTGAATTAGTTAAAACAAAGCTTATAAAGGGTTAAATAATGACACATATATGGTCTATATCACTTTATGAACCTACAAAAAACACAGGCTAAAATTAAATTTTCAATAGGAAAAATCCTTCAAATAAATGCAAAATTCCAACTTAGCATTTAACTTGTACTAGTTAAAAAGTTTTTTTTCATCATTTGAGGATTTAGATTAAAAATAAGATATGCAAATTCATTTCATTCAATATGTACCTACATTAAAAACATCCACTACAATGAAGCTTCCTAACAAGAACATTCAAAATTCTAAAGAGCTTATTAGTGATTCAGAGCCAAGAGGTATACATAGACCAGGTTTAAAATTGAAATAAATGACTAATAACAAGCCGTGGATTTTTACCTATTATTGTATGAATCTACCCAAATTTTCATGAACACTTAAATCATTTAATATTCCCTGTGAATGAGGTTCTATAAATACAATGTATTCTATGACAAGGTGGTTGGGATTAGACCAATATCATATGAATAAATCCCTACCTCAAAAGACCCCACCTACACATATGATTTATTATCAATATATTAGGGTAGATTTAATCAAATTATAGACAAATTATAAGTATTTCCTTATTCATACTTGTTCCACAATGTCTTTGTTAAAATAAAATTTTGGATGATTTGGTTTTATCATCATCGAAGTAGGAAAAATTTGCATTCATGGATGGACTAGCCATCAAAGGGTAATATTAAATGCCCTAATCTAAAACTTTATATAATTAGGATCTTGTATAAAAATGGATCACCAAAAATAACCTCAGTGAAGTATTGAAGGACTAGGTTGAAAACCTTGAGCGGTGAGCTACAAGGAAGATATTGATAACATACTTATCTAACAATTTAGATTGGCATGAAATTAATGAACAAAGTATATGAATCGCCTAAAATATCTTATGTCAACAAAGTTTAGGTGCCCCTTGTATACACATAATATTTTTAAAATTTTATTGATTACTGACACTTTGTATTTTGTAGGAACCCATCGAGTCTCAATCTCTCTGAGTGTACATGTTAAGGGGTGCACCAGGAAAGGGGTGGGTAGACCATTGGTGCTTCATAAGATTTTTATCCCTTTTCCACTTTCCATCTACACACTTATCTCCTAAAAACCTTTTCCCTAAGCTTGTTATTCTCTTTTGCACCCTCCTCCAGTCATTTTCCACTTTCATTTACCTTTTCCTAGCTTAAATCCCCTTTCAATATTTTTTAAACTATGTCGATTGAGTCGACCTTGTATTATTTTATCATCAGCCCATAGTGCCAATGTAGTTCATTTTTAGCATGGGTTAAACAAGACTAGGTTGACTGAGTTGACCTTGTCGACCAAAATTTTTGTAAGGGTCTAGGGTTAGAGTTGTCTATATACACAAGTTCATTTCACCATTATTGAGAGAAGAGAAGAAGAAATAAGATATATTATGCATTTTCTTATCCACCATTATACTTGAGGATCAAGCTTAGGGTTTAATACTTTATTTAGAGATACAGATCTTATCTTTTGGATAAGTCTTTTGGATGCATTGATAGGTTGTGTAGCCTAAGTTGATTTATCTTTTTCAACCTTATATAACACAACAACCTCTTGAGAAGCACCTTGGCCAAGGGAGAAATTGAGGCTCGATAGGTTCATCTTCAAAGGTAAGTATTCCTAACTTTGTTCCTCCTTTGTAAGAGTAGATAGATATGAATTTGTAATTCTCTTCCATGAATTAGGATTTTGTATACACTAACATGAGTATATGTATCTTATACATGTTTAGTTTTATTGTTTCTAATCCCCACTTTGTGCCATAAGCTTTGGTGAGCAGTAGATTAGATTTACTTTACTTGTTGCTAGTTTAGTGAGATATCAAAACATAAGACCCCCTTAGGGTTATTGCAGGATTGCGCTTGACTAGAGGCTTTGGAACCCTCCATATCATGGTGTATTTTGGTAAGAGATCCCCTAATGAAGTCTATCAAATCTCCATAGTATTTATGTTCTCGCTTAACAAATGTGGCCCAAATCAAAACTGTATGGTATGATCTATCTTCTTTGAGTTATGATTGATTTAGACATGATGCATTTCTAAGTGCATATATTCTAGTGAACTTGACATGAATCTAACCCTTGTAGGTTTTATTTAAGATTTTTCATTATTTATCATTTTATTTTTATATATTTGTGATACTGGGTCAATAGTGTTGACATAGTTTGTTATCCTTGAATTTAAGCAGGCTCAATTCATGGGATAACCCCTATGAAACTTTTCCATTTCATATCCCATGAGATCTAAGCTCAAAAAATGAGGCCAATCTCTATCTCTTTGCCTCTTTGCCTTTGTTTTTCCCTCAAAAAATTAGTTTTTGAAAGAAGTTTTCACCTCATGTAGTCCAGATAATTTTCTCCAAACTACACCAAGTTCAAATGATGCAAATTAGAGAATTTTTTCCAGACTACACCTCAAGGTGCAAAGGTAGATAAATTTTATGCCACTACACATGTAAGAATAGAGAAATTATCCACCATTACATGTGCAAGGTTAGAGAATTTATCTGACCTTACACCTAGACCCACCATCACATCAATAATTAATTTTACATCAATTATCCTTTTTATATATATTCAACCAAGGTAATTTTTATTTCTACCATTAATTTCTCTCTCTTCACCATTTTTTAGCTCAAGTGCACCTCCCAGTCATTATTTTTGAGTTTGTGTGCACCTTTTATTCACCATCCTCATGATCAATTGAATCTTCTAGTTTGATTGATTTTTTTTGCCAAACACCTCAGCTTATTATCAATTTCTTCATGTCTCAGGTAAATCTTTCCTTTTTATTTTCTTTTTACAATATTATTTCATTATGTTCTTTCTAGGGTTTGATTTTTTTGTGTTCTCTAGAGATTTTTTCCTCAAATAACACTTTATCTACTCAAATCGAACCCCTAACACTCTCAGTGCATTTCATAGAATTTTCTTCGATATGCACTGAGGAGTGTTTTTCCTCCAAGTTCACCATGGGTGCACTTCAGATAAAATTCTCTAAAGTGCACATAATTTGGTACACTTTAGATAATTTTCTATGAAGTGCATATTTACCACCTGGTGCACTTTATAAAATTTTCTCCAAAGTGCACATAACTTGGTGCACTTCAAATAATTTTCCCTGAAGTGCACATTCTACCTTCTTGGTCCACTTCGAAGAATTTTCTCTAATATGCACCAAGATCTTACATTGTTTGGTGTAATTTAGATAATTTTCTCTAAACTATACCCAACCTCTTCTTATGAAATTTAGAGAAAATTCTCTGAATTACACCAAAGTTATTAGACCACATAGATTTTATCTGCTCCTACACCTTTCCTAAAATTGATGAAAAATTCTAACTCCAGAGAATCAAAACTCTCTTTATAGATACTAGATCAATGTTGGAGGATTTTCCAGCTAAAAGAGTAATGAAGT
The DNA here is from genome assembly GCA_037957365.1 of Torreya grandis. Classification (NCBI taxonomy): domain Eukaryota; kingdom Viridiplantae; phylum Streptophyta; class Pinopsida; order Cupressales; family Taxaceae; genus Torreya; species Torreya grandis. The sequence continues at coordinate 1,813,321 of JARHVA010000613.1, read as the reverse complement.
ATAAGTTTTAGGATGTGTTTTTAGCTTCTATAGTGGACTCGAATATAGATTAGATTGAAGATACAGAGATTGGTCATGTTGATATGGCCGAGTTCTTACAAAGGTTAAGTTGTGATCCTATTGCTTAGCATATGCAACATGTTCTAAATAGTGAAATACACCTTGTAGCTACATTTTTTTTGTTGGCTCACAATCTAGAGTTCATCCTAGCAGTTGTTTCCCACTTTGACAAAGAAACTAAGTCAGTCAAAGAAGCTAGTGGGAAGGTGATAATTTGATTGGATATTGAGTACTTTGATAAAGTTTTTCATCTCTTAGACATCAAAGATTAATTAGATATAAGTGTGATTTCAGCACAAGAATATTATGACAAGAATTTTGAGAAATGCAAAAGGCACATCAATTCATATTGGCTGAAGACACTGAGGCACCTGATTTCAAGATGTCCTAAAAAATTGTACCAAAGTGAACTCATAGAGGAGATAGGAGATTTAATCACTCTCCTAAGTAGGGTCAAAGGTCTCCCCACATCAAATATTTTCCAAGAATGGATGTATCATTATATCTACATCATCAAGAAAGATAAACAAAGAATTTATTGGGTAAGTCAAATCAGTGATGCTATATGCCACCAACTTTTTGAAGTAAATTCTTCCCTCAAGTTTTATGACTTCCTACATGGTGTATGTTGCAACTTGTATGAGGAAATTTCTAGGATTGATCAATGTTGGTGAAAGGAATAAAGTTTCTATTTATGAGTATTATCCATATTTGAATTTCAAAAAAAGCATTAAACATTTAAGAAGAGTTAATGATGCTTTCTTCTATAAGTTCATTTGTATTTTTGAACAAGAACTGGAAAAGAAAAGAATTTAAGATCAAGCATGGGAAAAACTGAATAAGATTGGTTGAATTTTCCTTCAGTTCCCAACTTTTAATTACATCAGGGGGGAGGATTTGATGAGTAACCATAAATTCTACTAAAATATCCAAGTGATAAATTGGTTTTGATGGAGATGTGTAGACAAATGATGGCCATGCACAAGAAGAAGTCAAATGCACATAAAAGAGGATTTAAGTTTCCAATAAGCATTGGTTGATACACCGTGTCAACTACTCCCAGGGGCAAGACAATGGAAATTAAAATGCAATGGATCACCATTAAAAGGTAAAAGGGTAGGAAAAAAATTGATTATAGAATGGTGAAGGAAAAGTTGAAAGGAAATTATGTCCATGAGCACAAAGTTGAGGACATCTGGGCCAAATGTATAACTAAATAAGATATAAGGAGACTTGATTACAACCATCTCACTACCAATTAGATTGAAGATTTAAAATTGGCTAACATTCCTACTAATTTCTTTGATGATGAAAATATATTGAATCCTTCATATGAAGGTAATCAAGTTGCTTTTATTCCTATTCCTTTGATCCAATGGTCTATAAAATAATGCACATCTATTAGAGAGAGATTCCAACCCATTCTTGCAAGAACTAATGCCTAGTTGGAATCCAAAGGTATCAAATTGAAATATTTCAATACAGGGTCAAAAGAAGAATATGATAAAGATATCACAAGGAAACGTGAGGAATTGAGGATTAAAAAAGGAAGAGGCCTCTACCTCTAATCAATAACCAAAATTTGTGTTTATGAGTAAAGGTAAAATAAAAGACAAAGAGGCTAGTGTTGAGAAGAATATTCAAAAAGAGATGTAAGGGAAACTAGATATGAGTGAGGCACCCCCTCAACCAATATATTCACAATCTCCAGTTCAATAATCTACAACCTAAATCTACTCAATCATAAGTACCTAAGATTGAAACTTCTCAACCAACGGTTCCGCATGTGACATTCTCTACAGTTCTTTCTATAAGTGCATTTGTGCCAATTTTTTATGTTCCACCTCAAATTGTTTTCTTGACTCCACCTTCTCCTCCTAGTGCCACACTCTTTCAAGTTCCTTCACAAGGCACGTTGGATAAATTTTTTGATTCATTGTCAAATTTAACCAATCCTTCAAAGTATTTGGAGTCCCCAACTAATATATATTTCACTCAATAAGATATGGTTAAATTCATGTTAGCATCTTTCTCTAAAATAACAACTCAAGCCCCTATTACCCTAGTGTTTAAAATACCATCAGACACTAAGGTTTTAGTCACCCTAACCCAAACCCCACCAATTATAATTGTTATCCCACTAGTGTCCACTCCACTATTAGATACCTCCACTATTTCCATCCCACCTACATTGAAAATCATTGTTCTTCCTCAAACATCACAATCCTTGATTTCCTTTGGACTTAAAGATTCATCTTCTCTTCCTCCTTAGCTCATGTCCCAAACCCACAAAAGGAAGAATCGGGTTGTGTCTCCTGATGACTTTGATTTTGGTCAACTCGTATCAATAAAATCCAAAAAAACAAAGAAAGCTAAAACCATGTCAAGAGTAATCCTTGAGTCTGGACATAAGTATGTTGAATTTGTAGTGCCTCTAGAAGATAGAAACATTGAAGATATTCAAGCATCTAAATATGCATTAAGATGAATATATCTCAGGAAGCAAACTCATGAAAGTGTAAAAGAAGATTTGCAAGTAGTAATGATGTCCCTAATCGAGAGATATGACAAGGATAAGAAGATCAAGGATTATCTCAAAGTACAAGTAGAATAATTAGCCTCTATTTTACTAAAGATCAAATAATATTTTGAGTCTTTTGTACCTATTGAGCATGAGAACACTAAAAAGGCAATTCATTATTCTGAGAAAATTAGATCTCAAGGTTGGGCCATCAATGCCTAGATTGAGAGATTGACAACACAAGGTACTCAATGGTTGTGTTCTACCATTGAATTTTTGAAGAACCTGAGTGAAGTGAAAATGAAAATTTAACAAACAATTAAGATACTCAAAATTTAGAATTGATTGAAAAGGATATTGATACATGCACTCAACTATGCAAATTCAAAATGGAACTTTTAGTTGAGCAGAAGGTCATTCCAAGAAGGAAAATATTCATTGAATACAAGGAAGCCATGAAGAATAAAAGAGAAGTTCTCAAGAATCTTGTTAAAGATATTGAAGAAGCTAAGATATGTTTGATAATAAGATATTAGATCTTAAGGATAAAATTGGAGAGCTTCCTTGTCAAGTTAGAGATGATTGCCAGAAGGTTCTTCCTATCAAGATAGTAATTCAAGAGTTTTCATCTTTGATTCAGACCAAGATTGAGGTAGAAATTTTCACACTAGACTCTATTGAAAAACTAGTTGAAGTTCAAATCATAATAAATAAGTTACAAAGAATCTTGGATAAAAGCAAAGACTTGACAGTTAATCTAGAAGATTCTATTTCAAGGGTTCTTGCCATCTCCAGGAGTACATCAAGTCTAGATGACAGTGAGTTCCAAGCTACATTGAAGAGATATGAGGCATTTTTAGAAAAGAATAAAAAGGAAGAAATTCCTATGTCTAAGGACAGTTTATTTTTGTAACTTTTCATGTGTAATTTTGTTTAGTGCATTTTGCACGTAGAAAAAGTGCACAGTTATAAGTCAAATAGGACTCTATCAATGAATAAGTCAATTTATTTATGTATTTCCTATTTTTGTTCATAACTCCTCTTTATAAATAGTAGGATGTTCTTTGTAAAAAGGATCATCAATTGCTATAGAGGGGAAATGATGTTGAATTAAGAAACAATTTTGAAACTTTGTGTTCATATTGTAAATCTTGAATTCCATTCAATATAATAAAATTAAGTGATCTTTCAATATTTGTGTTGAGATAAAATTGTGGTTTGTTGGAGATATTCTTATGTCTTTTTCATTACACTTTATTATGATTTGATTGAATTGTGGTATGAATTTTCTATAAGACAGAAGGTGCCAGGAAGCTGATTTTGGAGTCTTTGAGCTACTTTTTAGTTATTGGGTTTATGATCACATTGAAAGTGAATTACTAAGGAGACTTTGAGCTGCCATTTATTATTATTTGTTAATTTTTATCTTTGTTGGAAATAAGGTGAAGACTTTGGTCTGTACCTTATTTTATCTTTCAAGTTTATTCTACTAGTATTATTCTTGTTAATCTTTTGGCTAACAAATCTGAATATCAGTTATATTTGGTTCATCAAGTGATCTTAGATTTTAAAAGTATATCACAAAGAATGAAAGGAAGTTTATTATTGAACATAAATTCTAAAAAAATATAATTGGATGATATGACAACACCCACTATGATAAAATTATTGTAAATGAGTGTAAATAATTAAGTGTTGTGTTAGTTAACAATAAAAGGGAACCTCTCATTTCATTGAGGAGAGATTTTATCTCATCACACTATGGATGAAATCACCATTTTTCTACCATTATGTTGATGATAAAATATTCACCCAACATAGTTCTAACTTCTGTGCATAGGTTTACCACACTTTCAGTTTAGACTACTAGGTCAACCTAGTCATCCCTATATATTTCTAGACTTTCAAATAAATAAACTAGGTTGACACTATCAACATAGTATTATAGTTATCTTCTAGATAAAAAACTAAGTCAACACTATCAATTTATTATTATAGTCAACATTTAAAAAACAAACTAGGTCAACACTGTCGATATAGTTATTTTTACAGGCTTCAGCAGCAAGGTTTTATAGAACTAGATCAACCCAGTTTACTTAGCAAAACTTTCAAGTAGATTAAACATAAATTTTTAAAATTATAATCATATTCTAACCCACCAAATTTCCTTTATATCTTTTTTTAATCATTTTTATCATTTATTATAGTTCTATTTTTCACAGATTGTAGTCTTTAAAAATGCCCCTGTATAGTCAACTAGGTCAACTCTATCGATGTAGTTCTCTATTCTGTGTTCTATTTGTAAAATTATGTCAACACTATTAGCCTAATTCATATTCAAACCCTTTCTTCCATAGTACAAAATTGACACTGTCAACTCTGTTCTATATTATCTGCATACACTATCAACTAAATAGACACTATACTATATTTCAAAGTTGGAATTAACACCTATATGCTAGTAATTATCTCACACTTTTATTTCTTTTTGCTTGCATGCTTAGAATAGATCACATATTCTAACTAGGTGGTTTTTCAATATACCATTTAGTTACACTATTTTCTCTTTTATGAATACACTATCAAATCATAAAATCTCAAAAAGCATTTTAACAATTGTCTACCCAAGGCCTACCTACTTGGATTTTATCACCAAGGGGGAAGCCAACTTAGTTTTCTATCCAAGTATAAACATGTGGTTAATGGTATATTTTGGCTAAGCACCCAACACCTTTATCATTGCAGTGTGTGAAGTGAGGGGGTAGGCCCTAATACCAAGCTGATACCATTGCCAATATAGATCCTTTTTAGCCCAAATATCCTAAAACCATCCTTAGATTACTTTCTAATTCTTTAAAACTAGCTTCTTGTCAAATCTAAAATCATATTCTAATAATCTAACAACATTCAATACTTTCCAAGTTGATTGATTATTCTTTGCTCAATTGTATGTTATTTTACAAAAATGTGCAATGGTCAGTGTTGGTACAATTTTTTGTGTTATGTGCCTCAATTGGATTAATCTCATTAACCCAATTAATTGTGTGTTTACTTCCATTTCATACTTTCAAAGTACATTGTAAATTGTTTTTCCCTTGTTTCAGAACATTATCATCTGTATTGACACAGTCACTTACAGACTAATTTGCCTCTCCTCCTTAGCATACTAAGTTGACTGGGTTGACTAAGTATCTTTCAAAACTTCTTCCTTAGCATACTAATTTGATTGGGTTGACTTAGTATCTTTTATAAATTCCCCCTTGGCATATTAAGTCGATTGGGTCGACTTAGTATCTTTTAGAACTTCTTCCTTAGAATACTAAGTCCACTGGGTTGACTTAGTATCTTTTTTAATTTCCTCATTAGAATACTAAGTCAACCCATTTATCTTAGTACCTTCTGGGTCAACTTTTTTCAATACAAAGTTGACCCTATTCACTTTAGTTAGGCCAACCTTGTACCTCTTTTTGGACAATTTTGTCCCTATTTTTCCTCCTAGCTTCCTGATATCCACTCCTAATTGGCATCATGAATCCTCTTATCAAATTATTTCTTGAAAATCTTAACCCATTCTGAATGTACATAGGTTTTTCTCTCCTACCCCACCTATCCACCATAGAAAATAACTCTTTATGGTGCAGCTCTTCATCACATGGTTCTAAATATTCTCAATCTCGATCTACCCCATACCATATAGTAGATCCAGAGAATCCTATTAGACAAATCCCAAACCATGACAATCATATACCTTATACCAATTTGACACCTTCTAAACCTAGAAGTCATAAATCATTAACCTATCTACATCAAATATTGGAACCTCACATTATGTTCCACCTCTTACAACCAATGTTCACAATCCTCTTGTTACACCCATAACAAGATCACCAAGCCTTATCACTTCCCAAAGTAACATGGTTGAAACCACTCAAATTGATAATCTAGATGATTCCTAATTATTCAAAAACATTGATGATAATATTATTTACACTCCTACCAAGAATGGTGGATTTAATAAGCTTCCTTCTTCTTTTACCAACTTAAGACAACTAAAACTACTGTTGGGAATCCTCCACCTACAAATAATCCTTCTCCCACCAACACTACCAATCCTCCTCCTAACAACATTAATACCCCACCTTAAAATACTAATGCCCAAATTGACACAACTCAAATTATATCTCAAATAGTTCAATAAATGAACATCATACAAACAACTAATCATTCCCAAATGATGCAACTATAACAACATTTATTATACATGACTAGTCAACTGCCTCAAGTCATCATGTCTCACCCAAATCAAAATTTTATCCCTCCTCTTCTTAGATATCATCGGGATATCATCCCTCAACCTCCAATGAATAACAAAACACTTTGACATATTCAAAATAAACCTTTAGCCCCATTCATTGCATCAATAGATAATGGAAACATTTCTCCAACTATCACATATAATGGTATTAAGGACCCTACTATCTTTCTAAGTCTTTTGTTAATCTCTATAAGGAATGGGTCCAAACTAACACCTTTGATACCACCAAGATCTTATTCAAAACCTTTTTTGGTGATGCACTTGAATGGTACAACCAAATTCCTAGACATTCCATCTCATAACTAGAGGATTTAGTCAATGCTCTAGTGAAGGAATTCCAACATGATGACCTTCCTGAAAATTACCTTAGCGATTTCCCAATGCTAAGCAACTTCCTAATGAATCTACTCATACTTTCATCAAATGATCTAAGTCTCTTGCTTATAAATTATACCATAACATGAATAATTATACTCTTTTAAAATAATTTGTTATTGATCTTCAAGCTCCTCTTCAATACAAAGATCAAATATTTTCACCTAAAACTATAGAAGAAGCCTTAGAAATAGTAAAAAGGCAAGACTTTTTTATAATTCAATTTGAAACACCTCAAATAACTACTAAAGATATTTGAAACATTTCTCCAACTATCACATATAATGGGATTAAGGACCCTACTATCTTTTTAAGTCTTTTGGTAATATCTATAAGGAATGGGTCCAAACTAACACCTTTGCTACCACCAATCTTATTCAAAACCTTTTTTGGTGATGCACTTGAATGGTACAACCAAATTACTATACATTCCATCTCATAAATATAGGATTTAGTCAATGATCTAGTGAAGGAATTCCAACATGATGACCTTCCTAAAAGTTACCTTAGCCATTTCATCAATGCTAAACAACTTCCTAACAAATTTTCTCACACTTTCATCAAATGATGGAAGTCTCTCACTTATAAATTGGACCATAACATGAATAATTATACTCTTTTAAAACTATTTTTTATTGCTCTTCAAGCTCCCCTTCAATACAAAGTTTGAATATTTTCACCTAAAACTATAGAAGAAGCCTTAGAAAAAGTAAAAATGTAAGACTTTCTTATGATGCAATTTGAAACACCTCAAATAACTACTAAAGATAATTTTCAATCATTTTATCATAACATTGATTCATCCAAGCCTCCCCAAACTTAAAATAGAGCATCTAATTTAACCAATTTTAACCCAACCTACCCTCCCTTGAGTCTACAATAACTTAAGAAGAAATTGCCACCCTCTAAACCCATGATCTTTGATCCTTCCAAACGTCCTCCAAAGTGGTACAATCCTAATAAGTCTTGTTGGTGGAATGATACTATAGTTCATTCTTATGATTCTTGTCGTGATCTTCACAGATTTCTTCTTTTTCTTCCTTGCTTGCTCCACATTTCAATCTTGATACTCTCACAAAACAATGTTATCAAGACTATATTCAAGCTTCTCAAATTTAATCTCAAGAACCATAATCACATCAACATCAAATAATTATTGAACAACAATAATTATCCCATACCTACACCTCATCTGCTAATATTTTTCAAACCACAATTGATCCTTCTTCTTACACCAATAAGGAAAATATGGCTAACATGAAAAAAATTGAACATATTGTTACATCCTTTGAACCTCAACCTCTTAAGTCACATGAACCATAAGAGTACCTAGTTTAAATGCCTACACCAAATAATATCATGCATGGTCCTCCTTTACCTCCTTTACCTCTTCATACTTCTCCTCCACACCCTATGTCACATTCAACAACCTTAAAATATAAAAAACCAACACATTTACCTATCTCCAAATGCACCTACCAACCCAATGCAAATAATTTTAATGGTTATATTTCACCTCAACACATATCACATATTAGGGCATCTTGCGATGCCCATCCACATATGCCTTCAGACTTTGGGGCATCTTGTGATACCCATCCATACATATAATTACCCATTAGGGCATCTTACGATTCCCACTCTTATTATACAATGCATAATAACAACTAAATTCAACTTCAAGAAACATTTCAAGACTTATAGACTTGTATTTCACATGCTCATCTTTTATATAGATGTTAGCATAGTTCTTACTTGTTATTTTCTTTTGTCTCATGTTACTTAATTTTTGTGCACTTTACTTCTTTTCGTTTCACTTTTCTAGCATCATTGTCGCCTTTGGGTTCTTTTATTTTATTACACATTACATTTGGAATTTGTTTTCATTTTTTGTCCTTATATATCTCTTTTATTTTTATCTTTTTATATCATTATTTTCCTTAGTAGCTTTATGATTTTCCCCATTATTTAGCATTCACCTCAATGGTGTTCACCTTATGAGTTATAGTGTAAGACCATGGATAGGACCTAGCCTTCCTCACAAATTACCACATTAATACATATTTAAACCAGTTTTTGGGATTACTACTTTCATTGGAACTTATGCTAGATCCATTATAGGTTAGTATGACTTATCTAGTGACATGACTATCATAGCATAGTTCCATCCCTTTCATAGCACTATTTTACCTCTTTGTGATCAGATATGAGCATATTCATCATTGTATCACTTATTACATAGATGGATCTCTCATGATCCCCATATTTCTCTTATTTACTTTTATTTGAGGCTCACATTGGTCAATTTTGAGATTGCACACTTACTTGAGGGAAAGTCTAGGAGTCTTTAAACACCTTGGTCTTTAGGTCCTTTTCTCTAGTGATCAAGTGTAATATCTCTTGTGTTTTTCATATTTAACCCCCATGTTTGGTTTTCCAAATCCATATGGAGGAGGAATAGGAAAAAAAAACCATCAAGATAATTAAAAGCCAAATCAATTTTAAAAGGAAATTATTCAAAGGCAAATATATTGTAGACTAGAAAAGGAGAATAAAAAAATCTTTTAGTGCTACCTATTTTCTCATGCAAGTACCCAATCTTCATAGTAGACTGACAGCTCTATAAGGGGTCCTAAGGAATGGAGAACACGTTGTGGGAAGGTAGGTCCATTTTAATTTTCATGTACATAAACTTCATGCGATGATCTATATACTTCACTTGTGAGCCCAAGTTTTGTGTTCATTAGTCAAAATGTCCTAAGTCCTTAGTGTTGAAAATTCTTAGCCTTTCTCACTTGCCTAGTGTGTTTCATTCTTGCTACATATTTTCACATCACCCATGTGGTGTCTCACATTATTTATTTTATATCATATTTTCATTATATTCCCCTTATTGTATATTACTTTTAGCTGATCACATCCTTGATCACATCTACTTTATCATGCCTATTGGTTTATATTTTGTGAATTTCATTGTAAGACCATGGATAGGATCAGGCCTTCCTCACAAACACCCTTACACCATTTACTTACCACACCATCTCATTTTCATACTAGTCATGTCATTAGGTGGTTGTGTTTTCTTACATTATATCTTAGAAAAAGCACTAAGTTTGACTTTTCATCCTTTAGAGATTTTGATTTTCATCTATTTATCATCTTCTCATTTGTTTTTTGTAGACTTCACTTATCTTACATATGACATTTAGCATTCTTACATGTTCCTCTTTATGTATGACTTATTCATGTTTGTCTTACATCTTACTTTAAAATTTCATTTTAAGGCCATTTGTGATTTATTTATGTTTGATTTGACATGCTTATCTTACTTAGGGTTACTTTTCACTTTCTAACATATCTTTGTTATAGATTTCTTGCATTGAGATTTCATTTGTCATTCATGTTTTACATGCTTCCCAATGTGATTTAGTATGTTCTACATTTCTTTTTGTCGTTTATGTTTTACATGCTTTCCAACATGATTTAATGTGTTCTACAATCATTTGTCATCCATTTTCCATCATTTTATCATTCATTTTCCTTCAATATTTTAACATTGCCTTAACAAACACTAGGTTGACCAAAATTTTCTTATTTTGACCAAGTTGACTTAACAAACTAAGTTAACCCTTTAATTTTTCCCGTCTTAATACTAAGTTGACAGAGTAGATTTTTATACTAGGTCAACATTCATGTACTAAGTCAACAATCTAAAAAACACACTAGGTCAGCACATACCTACTAGGTTGGCAGTGTGGATTTAACAAAATTTTAGCCTACTAGGTGGACTAGATCAACCTAGTTGTTTCTACCTAGTTATTACTTTGATTCCTTATTTTTCCTATATCTTTGTTTTTACTAATCCATTTTTCAAACATTAAAATGTTCTCGAATCATGATAAAATAGAGAATATTTTTCACTACTAAATGCCTATATTTCAAAACTTTCAATTTTTGGCTATTTTTTGCACTAACCTCTATAGGTTCACCTAATGTTCTTCATATTTGGATGTATTCACTTATCTTACAATTTAATTCTTAATATAAAACACTAAGACAAGTAAAGTTATGTGTTTTTCAATTATGTCCTTTCATTTATCTTATTTTCTCCTAACTGCATTTTACTTAGCATCATCGTTATGTGTTATCATGTTCTATTTCTTGAAGCACCATCCTATGTTTCACTCACATGACACATGATGAGATTCATATGTATACACATAATATCTTAAAAAAATTATTAATTACTGACACTTTGTATCTTTTAATAACCCATTTATTCTTAATCTCTCTATATGCACACCTTAAGGGTTGCAATAGGAAAGGGGTGGATAAACCATTGGTGCTTCATAGGATTGTTGTCATTTTTTCCACTTGTTATCTATATACTTGTCTCCTAAAATTTTTTTACATAAGATTTTTCTTATCTTTTTCACCCTCCTCCAATAATTTCACACTTTCATTTACCTTTTCCTAGCCTAAATCCCCTTTCAGTAGTTTTTAAACTATGTCAACTAAGTCAACCCTATATTATTTTATCATCAGCCCATAGTACCGACGTAGTTCATTTTTAGCATGGGTTAAACAATACTAGGTCGACATTGTTGTCCAAAATTTTTGTAAGGGTCTAGGGTAAGAGTTTCCTATATATACAAGTTCATTTCACCATTATTGAGAGAAGAGAAGAATAAGTAAGATATATTGTGCATCTACTTATCCACCATTCTACTTGAGAAACAAGCTTAGGGTTTCATACTTTATTTGGAGATATGGATCTTGTCTTATGGAGAAGTCTTTTGGATACATTGATAGATTATGTATCCTAGAGCTGATTTACCTTTGTCATCCTTACATACCACAACAACCTTTTACAAAGCACCTTGGCCAAGAGAGAGATTGAGGCTCAGTAGGTTCATCTTCAAAAGTAAGTATTCCTAACGTTATTCCTCCTTTGTAAGAGTAGATAGATATGAATTTTTACTTCTCTTCCATGCATTAGGATTTCATATACACTGATGTTAGTATATGTCTCTTATTCATGTTTACTTTTATTGTTTCTAACCCCCACTTTGTGTCACAAGCTTTGGTGAGCACTAGATTAGATTTAATTTACTTGTTAGTCTAGTGAGATATTAAAGCACAGGACCCCCTTAGGGTTATTTCATTATTGTGCTTGACTGAAGGTTTTGGAACGCTCCCTAGCATGTTGTATTATGGTAAGAGATCCCCTAATCACATGAAGTGAATCCCCATATTGGTCATGTTCTTGTTTAACAAATGTGTCCCCAATTTAAAGTGTATGGTATGATCTATCTTCTCCAAGTTATGATTGATTTATATACATGATTCATTTCTGACTACATACACCTCTCTTTTCTATGATCATTAATGACAGGCAAGTCCCAAAATTGGGGGAGATTATTTCCTTTAGTCTTAGGCAACAAGTTTTAGAAGTAATAAATGGATATCATTTTTATATGATGTCACATCTAGTAAATGCCACCTCTACTAGTCTTTTTTTTAAAAATTATAAGATGGACCCTTACTCTAGGGACATTATTCCATTACTATTTTTTGAATGTGTATGCATATGGGTTTAGGCACTACATTAGGGAGATATGTGAGTGTTTTATTCCCAAGTATACCAAGCTATCAATAAATAACCCATGCCAATACTATCAAATGAAATGATAAATTATATAATGAACATTGGAGCCTATTTTTATTATCTTGATTGATGGTTATAATTATAGAGAGATTACTTGTGTGCCCTCTCAGATTACCCATTGATGTTCCCGATAAGCTATCCAAACAAGGGATAGCATAATAGCTTCTCAATGGATTTGTTTTAGTATGTAAGGAAAATAAGTATTCACCATGGCCTCTAATGACCTATAAAATTGGCATAAACATTTTATAATTATCGATACATCTTCACACAACTATCACACATAGGTTATCTTTCATTTTGAATGACCATAATTTGTGCCATTAGGACCCAAGGGGAAATATTAGGGCACATATAAAATCCTTGAGAAGGAAATTATCAGTTTTATACAACCCTAATGTCACCCTCATGATTGGGACTTCATCAATTTATAATATGATGAATATGTCAAAATAAATATGAACATTTATGGCATTGTCCTTGCACCTATTCAAAAAGATCAACCTTGACAAGTAGAAGAGAGGCTAGGAACCTCTAAAGTTTAAGATTATTTACCAAGAACATATGCCATCTTGAGAAGAAATGTGTTCAAAGGTATGCCTCCACCAAAACTCTCTAAGAGGATGATCTATATGCATGAGGTAATTCATTCATTTTATTCCCTTTATTTTTAGTCTCCTTCCTCTTCTATTGTAGCTTCATAAAGTCTTTCCCTTATTTCCACACAAACATAGCAAGTTGTAATTACTCCCCTTCCTTATCCCGCAATGCCTCCACTTGATGATTCCCCAGTGGACACTCCTCAAATACTGGATCAATTTTATATATCCTCACTAAGTGCCCCATTAAAACCAATCCTAGTGACTAATGTTCACCAAATAGAATTGGCACTGAGGACTTTGATATAGTGTCCTCCAATGATTATTTTGCTTATGACTAGCCAATTCCCAACTATCATATAACTAATAGTTTTACCTCTTTGAGGAAGTGTGACCATAATTTCCTCCACTATATTCACCTTGGTACCCATGAATAGACAGGTTCCTCTAGTGGACTTATCCAAATAAATAATTCCAATAATTGACTTAATTATAATTTCACCAACTTCAAAAGTAACTGTTATGATTGGTCTTCCCAATATCATTGCATATTCTATATTAAATACTAATGAACCTAAGGGAAAGGGTAATTTATATAATAGTTCCATCATCCAAGCCCAATTGATATCATAACATCCCATTATTCAAACACCAATTAGAGTCCCTCCTCCTCCAATCATAACAACCTCCTCTACTCCTCTAATTGTGTCTTATGCTTCATCACCTTCCATCTTGTTCATAACAAAAACCCATGTTTCTAGTTATTAATACACATCCTTCATCATGATTAACCTAAAAACTCCCATTCCATCTATCATGAACCACATTGGCCACACTGCCCTTGTCCATCACTACTTCCATATCTCAAGCAAAAGTAGACTAGATAGAAAGCATCTAGTTGGATAAGGCCAAAGCTAAATAAAAGTTTATAATTTATGAAAGGTAGGTGAAGATAGAATTTGAATATCCTACTACTAATCTCAAATTATTTACCATAATTAAAATCACCAAATGGGATATTCCAATCTTTTATGAGACTAAGGAGGAGTTATTAACCTTCAAAAGGAAGAGGAAGGGTAAACCAAGGGAGATGGATGAATATGTAGATAACCTTGAGGTTGTGGTGACTGAAAATAGTGATCTAGAAAATATTTTTATCCAAGGGATGAAACATAAAATTCATGTATTGGAAACCCAAATAAAGGCATCAACATTCGAGGCTATTGTTGAAGAATTAAAAATGGCACTTGAGTGTCTAAATGAAATCTTAGCTAAAATTTGTCATGTCAAGCAAAATATCACACCTTGGAAACATAAGGTGAAGGTTTATTTAGATCATATTTCCAATTTTTAGTCCAATTTGAAAAATTTAACCAAGGTTTTCAAGAATAACATGTTTCCACAACTAAATATTATGACCTTGTATGATATTGGGGCATGTCAGAATTGGATGATTCATATGAGGATTTTGTTGCAAGAATGGATGGAAGAGATGAATATCATTATTTATTATATTGATATTGAATTTGGAACCATTTTTAAAAAATTTAAAGAGGAAAAATTATTTCATTATTTAAGCCAAATGAAGATTTGATTCTTTCATTCAATTCTCAACCAAATTGGCTAATTTTATGAATTAGTTCAAAAACAAAATCTAAGGATAAAAAATGGGAGGTAACATTTAATTCATTAAATTTTTAAGTTGTGATAAATCATAGATATAATGGATAGTATCTATGAGAGGCACATTATAAACCCCTTTGGCTAGCCATGCATCCCATTTGGCCAATACAAACTCATTGTTGAGAGTGTCAAATATCAATCTATCAAGAATAGAAGAATATTACCAAGCATGCACCAAAGTCCTTTAGAAAAAACAAGATATCACTTAAAATATTCCACCAAGAACACATTATAGTGGAATAAAATATAATTTTGACTATTCCTATTATATTATTTTGAAACATTGTATTTTTTCATGAACTTGTAACTTTGTCTTATATTTAGGAGCTTGTTGTATATTTTTGCATGTAATATCAAATCAAGATGAGGAAATGCCAATAAAATTATAGGAAAATAATGGAATTTACCTCTAAAAATAAAATATGGAGGATAAATAAAGACAAAAAATGGTTGGGAGAAAATATTCCCTAATGATTTCCAACACAGTGGGGATGAATCGTGTCTATGTGGTCTTGATTGAAGAACTCATTATTTTATTGGATTTAGTTCCCTTTCTCTTATAATGATTAATTTTTTTTAAAGTAACATGATGGTTGTAACAAAAAAAAAATTCTTTAATGATGGGTCTAGGCCTACGTTTTCTATATAATCACTTGTAAACTTTGTAGGGGAGGAATATTTTAATATAAAAACATTGGTAGCTTCAAAATCCTCTAGATATTCATGAGTCTCTTAATGTTTAGATTTCCCCATGTTTTAGTATTGCTATTATAGATGTTTTATCTTTCATGGTTATGGTATGAATTCTAATTGATTTGTATGAATTTAGTTAGGTTGAGGAAATTAACAATTTGACTGATTTCTTTAGTTAACTCTGTTAATCTAATCATTGTGGATAAATGTGTTGTTATTAGACAATTTTTAGGTGATTTATCAACAAAAGTGATGTTATGAATATTATATTCATTGTGAACCTTTCCTTATACTCTCTACCATATTTTTTTTAGTGTGGGCATAGGCTGAGTTATATAGATATAGATAAATTATAGTTGAGTTCATAAAATAACTCATTTAATCAAGAGTATCTCAATGAAACCTAGAAACTGCCTTCTCTAGCCTACTTTTCTCTCCCTTTTGTGTTTATTTTATCTAATTCTCACTTAATATTTATGCACCATTATGAATAACCATTTTTGGGTAAGATTGGAAATTTATTAAGATGAGGTGTAGCATGGACACATGAGTGATCTCTCTTTATGTGGTAACATCTACATTTTTCACCAAACTATTCTATGAAGACTATATAGTAGAGTCCAATACTGAAAATTGGTGCCCCATATTATATATTTTGATCCTAAAACAAGAAGGTTTAATCCATTACCTTATGTGGTGTGTATAAAACCCACATCAATAGGGTCAACTAAAAATGTGCTCTATATGAAATTACTTACTAGTCTTCGATACAAACAAGAGGATATGATTGGTACAAAAAATACAATAAAAGGATTCAAAGGAAAGAGATAAAACCCTCTTAGGAGCATTATATTACCATTTATGGTAGGGATTGCAACAATTTATAATTTGTTCTTAGTCTTACAAAATATAAAGGTATTCAACATGTTACTAGGATGGTCATGAATACATAAGATATGGGCATTAGTATCCTCGGTATATCGATGTGTCAATTATATCTATATAAATTGAGTGGTTGAAGTTTTAGGTGTTCCATATGAGTATCATATTCAGATGGAGAAACTTCCTCTGAAACCTCCCCCACAACCCACTATACATTTGATACAAGTTCATTCTAAAAAGGCAATTTAAAGATAGAGAATTGATCTACCTAAAAGACTGGTCCTTTAGCACCCATTACATCTTAGGTCTACTCAAGTTATGAAAAAAATGTTACCTAGTCCATCATACCCTAAGTTGGTTCAATAGACTATTTATCATGTTTAACAATGAAAACCATCTTATATTCCTCATGTGCATTGCATTTCACATGTTACTATGATTTCTAGATCTACACAATGTACAGAAGGGCATTTAGGTGATGGTGATAATGATGGATGCATTATGGTATGTGATCACTTCTCAAATTTAGATATAAACACATATGTTATATGGCATGTGACAATATCACCCATCAATCCAAGACCTACCCGTAAGCATCCCATTGATGGGATCATTAGTAAGCATGAGCATATTTCAAATTTAAAAACAAAATGTATATGTGTGTATGTGTGTGCGCATGTGTTATGGCATGATTTTCTAGTTGCATGATTGATTTATGTTATTTATCATATATATATATTATATGCACATAAATTTTTACAATACATAAGTGGGATGTAGGATATAGGTTACATATGACACAAAAACACATTATTGCAGGAAATTTCTTACACCCAAAGGATACCTTTATACATTTGGGTCATCTTGGTACACTTTACAAGTTACATATTTCTATGACCATTACATTGATCATATTGAGCTAATTAAATTAATTATAAATGAATTTATCTTGATTATACTCCTTACAATGCTACTCTACATGGATATTATATTTTGTTAAGCTTTAATGATGACATGGATTGATTGTGTAGAGTACCATTGTTTGTTCTATTCATGTTTTATGTTGATGATCATTAAATAATGTGAACAGTTATTTTGTATTACATTTTATGGTGATTGTGTACCTAATATTGCATGTCCCATGTGTGACCATTGTGTGTTACATTCCATGTTCTATATGTGATTATAGAAGAATGTTACATTATGTGACCATTTATGTATGGTACATTGAGTGTTATTTTGCATGTTTCTATGAGTGCATTTATTTCATGTTGTCACAACATGTATCAACTGTGTCAAGGATCCTCTAGTCCATGTCATGGTTATGTTGTGTTTATGTATAGTCAGATTCATGTCATGTCTTGAGTGTTTGTGTGGGTCCATATCATAACATTGTGTACATGTGTTTGTCTATCTACATGCTTATTGAGCTAGTGATGTATTGATTGCTAACTCACATTATTTTACTTGTGTGTGATGCCATGATTTATATCTTGTATCTTGTGTGTGGATTATTATTTTTTTTTTATATTTGTGATGCTTGTGAATATAATGATTATTATTGTGTGCCTAATTGTTATATCTACTTAACATGACACTTGTATTCCTTAGATTACATGTTTCATATGTACATGAATGATCAAATCTTTATATGATGTCATAATCTAATAATGTTAACACACACGCTTTACATGCTTACATATTTTATATATAACATGATGTTTATAAATATTTTATTTTGAGATGAGTGATTCACATGCTTCATCTTTCACCTCAAAATGGAAGTATACTAGTTGGCTCTTCATAAATATTCAAGCTTGATATATAGTTGGTTCAAATTTTGAGTCAGATGATGAGATTCAAATGAGGCAAATCAGATAGATTGAAATTTAAATTGGGATATATTGACACATATGTGAGGCATGCATGGGGCATATTTATAATATCACGAAGAATAGTTGACAGATTATATGTCATGATTAGAATATTACATGGATCAGATTGAATAGATTATATTATATTATATGGGTCAGATTGAGAAGAGTATCATATTTATTATATTGGATAGAGTGGCATACATTTTATAGCATTCTATATCACATTGAGGTATAAATGCATCAAATTTAGGGCTTGAATGTTGTTCATGTATACATTTTTCTATTTATATTGATGGGAGATGATGGTACTCAATAGGCACTTTGAATCTAAAATCTATATGCAATGGTTGATTCAAATTTTTCAAATTTACATATGAATATAATGTGGGGTTCGACCTCTCAGATATGAACTTGGTAAGGGGTTTCACCAAAAAAAAATTGATGATATTTCAAATAGTGTAGTTGAGGTTTCTACAATGCCCAACTACTAACACCTATTAGTCTCCAATGGGGCATGAAACATCTACCTTCTCAACCCATGGTTTCAATAATGTCATTTCCTTGGGGAATAGTCACCCTAATCTCTAATGACTTCAAAGGGAAGCTTGGTTGACATACCCACATGTGTATTCATTCCTTGAATTTTTAGTTTCAAATAGATCAATGATATAGATTAATTCATATTTTTTATCATTGGTGGACATTTATTTATACATGTTTTCTTGCAAGTTTTACATGGATCAAGCTAGATTTTTGGGGTATACATGTTAACATCAAATTGGATAAAACACATGTACCAAATTTATTTATTTTATCTTTTTAATCTATAATTTTTAATACTAGACTAAAATGGGGGAGTTTCTAGACATATAAATTTTGTATTAAACACTTTTAAAATTAAATTTAACATATCTTTTATTAGTGTAGGTTTTTATTTTTCCCTATTTTTTAATTAGGGAAATTGTATTTCTTGTGCATACATGGAGTTTTCCTACATTTGTGGGATAGGCTAGCTTATGTGGAGGTGTGTGTCATAGATGTGTCATAGGTGTCATAAGAATGTCATAAGTAACTCCCTTGATGGGTGGGAGTTATTTATTATTAGCACCTTGTCACCACCTTTCATGGAGGAGTTATAGTCTATTCTTGGGGTGCCTTGTCCACCTTTTGTGGAAGAGTTACGTACTCTCCTATTTGTAGTCCTCACTTTGGCCATCTCATATTAATAAGATTTTGGTTTTCTCCATTTTGTCTTGTGCAATTTATCTTATTGTGTTATTTTCAAATTGCTTTAGCATCTATGTGGTGTGCACTTGCTTCAACTTGTGTGATCACGTCTCCATTGCACTCGCATTATCCAGATTCTGGCAACAACTCTGATATGGTATCAGAGCAAGAACAGTAATCATGTGTCTGGTTATGCTTTTAGTTCATTTTGAAATCAAGAGGAGTGGAGTTCTCTTTGTTTTTTTTTATTTTCTAGATTTGATCTAAAATAAATATATATATATCATTTCTGGTTAGTTTCCTTGGGATCCTTGGCCTTTGGGTGTCTTGGTTGTCTTCACTTCAGGTGTTGGTTCTGTTCTTGGGCACCATTGTTTTGTGGAGAAGCAGAGGGATGAGTTGACTTTGTTGCAAGCCTCTTCATATTGCTGTGAGCTGCCTGCCGAGTTCCTTTTTTGGTGAGGGCGCTGGAAACTCATCTGGTAGAGCATACTTTCTGTTGTTATCCTTCCAACTTCTGCACCTAGCTTCTGGTCTGCAAGTCTGCTTCTGTCCTTCTGCCACGCCACAGTCGTACGATGTCCTAGCGTAAGCTATTATCCTTCCAACAAAGCAAGGCACCTTCAGAAAGCATTCAGTTCTACCACAAGCCGTACGGTGCGCTCTTTTGGGCAGCAGTCTGCACTTCTACGCCTACCTTCAGTTCTGTCATGCCAAGCAGCAAGCATCCTTCCTTTGTCCATGCCATAGTCCTTTCTACTAGCAAGGCGTCATTAGGCCGTACGGCACGTCCAGCAGGTCTGAACATTCATTTTTTTGTCTTTTCTACTTTTAAACTATGGACTGTTCTTTTTTGGGCTCCCCTTCCTTATTTGGTGTCCCATGTGGACCCTTAGATGCTTGGCCAACTGTCCATTTCTGTCTATGATTCATTTTTTTAGTTAAAATTGACTTGATAAAACAAAAATCAGTCAATTTGGCTGAATATTCAGTTTTATAGACAGTTTTGTAATTTGGGGGTTTTCATTTTAAACTTGTATCTTCGCATGTCGAAGACGAAGGGTGAGGCCTGGGTTGGCGGGATGCCAATTCCACCTCACACAAACCTCCTTTAGATTCCTTATTCCATGTCAAATCTAATGAGTGGTTGGAAGGCCACTTTCTCTCTCATAATAGGTATTTTTTAATGTTTTAGTGCTTTTTTTTGCAAAAATACTAGTTTACGAGAAAATTGAACCTTTAATATCTTGCAAACGGTAGCTCAAATTTGGGTGCCATTTTTTGCAAAAGTGTTTGTAATTCAATTCTCCATAGTGTAAGCTTGTTATTTGTCAAAAGCGTACTAGTTTATAAAGTGCCAAAAATTTGGGTCTCTCGAGACGCATTTTTGGCTAAGTCTGACGTCCTATTTACTTTAGTCTTGCATGTTAGGTTGTGGAGCTAAAAGCTTCACTAGGATGCAAACAGGAGAAGTTATGGAGGTTGCAGGAAGTATTGTGAAGTGTCACAGACACCGGCGTCGGTCAGGACAATCGACGACGGCAGGAGGGAGACAGGAAGGCAACCGACGTCGGTCATGGATCGGCCGGCGTCGGCACCCCTAGGCAGCCAGGGACCGACGTCGGTCACCTGTGGTTCGAGCTGTGAGTATGTTACGGGCAGTTGGTTGACGAACCAAGTGTTTGCATGTTTAGAGCTATTCTTAGACTGAGAGCTGCGGATTTAATTATTGTATTATTGTCTAATTATTGTTTGGATAAGATCTATATATGGACTCATGATTGTATTGTAAATGTGTGCTAGAAAGCTAGAGAGCTTTTAGAGAGAGCTAGTGTAGCTCCTCCTAGTTCCAAGGGGTACTGAGTGTGTATGATCAGGGAGAGTTGCAAGGTTTGCAAGGTCAAGGAGCTGATCCACTGGAGTACTGGTTGAAGAATCATAAGGACTTGGTGAGGCAAGGACAAGGGTTCTTCAGGGGTGTAGAGATATCTACATGGTGAGTAAGGTCTAGTGATTTGCAGGTAGCAGTAGAGAGCAGGAGATCTACTTGGAGTATGGTTGTGTACTTGGTGAACTGGCAGCGTGTTACTGACTGGTTGAAGAGGTGAACATCAATTCTGTATTGGAGTTGATTATTGGGACCGAGAGAGAGAGGGAAGAAGGTCTTGAGGTGTGGCGAACCTTTGAGGTGGAGGAAGAAGTGGCATCTTCCTTATTGTATATTCTTCTGAGTGATTATTAATACAATTGTGTATTGTCTCTCAATTCCTGTGTTGTTTCATATTTCTAGTTACTTATTGATTCTGGTATATTTCCGTGTTTAGTTGCTAATACAAGAAGTAATCACATGTGTTCTAATTGGTAGAGCAAGATCCTATCTCAGTAGGGATTGGAGCATGTTTATTGTTCTGGGGTTTCCCTGACACGTGGTATCAGAGCTTCAGGTTGGGTTACTAACAGGTGGTTTCAGATCTGGTAGTGTTTGTTGATTACAGGTTGCTCACAGGGGTTTCTGATTGAGTGGGAGTATAGCAATGGCAGAAGGAAGTAAGCTACGAATGGAGAAACTGAATAGCACGAATGGTCTGATTGATGGAAAGAAAGAGTAGAGAAAAAGATATTGTTGGTTGGTAGCAGATCAGCATGAAGGAACTGAAGATGCAAATGTTGCAGGTGTTGTTGCACAAGATGCTTTGGAAGGTTTCTTGGATAAAGTTGAATTTTGGATAACAGATTATGTTGCCTCTTTCCATGCAGCCCCAGGTTTAGGAGCTGGAGAGCCTTGTCAGATTATTGACAAAGGGGAAGTGAAGCTGAAATTGCAGATGGACGACACACAGTGGTTGAAGGAAGTCATGCAGGTACCAGTCTTGAAGATGAGTCTAATTTCTTCAGGAAATTTGGGTGATAGGAGATATACTGTAACTCTCACAATGGATACACTTGAATTAGATGGTGGTAAGAAAGTAGGTATCCTTTATCTATCTACTTATATTACTGATTCACCTTCTGTTACAGAGATGTGGCTTTGTAGGCTTGGTTACATATGTAGAAGGAGAATGCAGGTTCTGAAGCGAAAGACAGATGTTTTTGACAAGCTAAAGAACTGGAAAGCCTTGGTGTTCATGGAGGAGATGACAGACAGAGATCAGGTGAGAGAACTAATTTATTCTGAGCAGAGCAAGGTTGATTTGATTAGGACTTTGATCCATGGAGAGCTCGCGGGTAAAAAGTTGTCACTTACAGATGGACACAGGTACCGGCGTCGGTCACACAGTAACTGACGTCGACAATAGGAAGACCGACGTTGGTCATGAGGGAATGGACGTCGGTAGAAAGGACACCGGCGTCGGCCAGGGAGATGACATCAGCAGTCAAGGTCAGTGCAGGGAACTGACATCGGTCGGGAGCAGACTGGGAGATGGCCGAGATCGGTCACTGGAACGGATATTGGGCGGACAGCAAGTCTCGAACGCTCATGTGGAGGTCAGAAAGGGTAAGTGAACCTCATATTCGTTGTTCACCTTCTTTATATTGCTTACTGATGGTCAAGAACTAGGAGGATGTGAAGAAGCAATGCAGGTAGAGTCCAGATACAGTGGGAGCTTGGCATGGATAAGGAGTGAGTCCTTGGAGAAAAACCAAACAGGTATTTGTTGGTAGAGTTGTCAGCTGGAAGAAAGCACTGAGAGAGATGGATTCCCATTTTAAAGAAGAGAGTGGATGGATACATGAGACAGAAGGCCAAGGCATATGGTCTTGAAGAAGCTACAGGACAGTAGTACAGGTTTTGACAGGTGGATGACTAAGCATGGCTTCAGTCAATGTCAGTATAACTATTGTTTTATTTTTTATTCTTACCAGGTGGATGATGAGTCACGACATTATCCAGTTACTGTACGTGGATGGTTTGCTAGCAGGTTTTGTACATACAGGGATTTGTTGAGCTAAAAGGTAAGGTTAGTTTAGAGGTGTGTCATGAAGAATTTGGAGCAGTGAAATTCTTTGGCATAAGAGACATGGAGATTTTATCTCCAGTGGGAGCTGATGTGAAGACGGTGTTGGAGAGGTTTATTACGCAGGATGCAGAATCGGTAAGCACACCAATGGCTGGACAGTTCAAGCTTAGCTTGAAACAGGGTTCGAAATCACATGAGATCTATTGTAGATCTGAGTTTTCCCAATTCAGTGGGGGTTGTCGGAAAGTATGGAGCCAATTCGGGGAAGGAGTATTGGAGGGCAGTTCAGTGGGACTAGCAGTAGGGATTCTTGTTATGCAGGGTCAAGCTCTTTACTACATGGATGTGTAAGTTCGGATGTGGCAGGTTACTTGAATGACAGGTATAGCATCACAGGTTGTGTGGTGGGTGGTCTTCAGGATTCATCTTGAAGAGGGATACAAACCAGAAAACAAATTAGATGGGCTCCAGATACAGGTATAGGTGCAGTTGTTTATCTCCAAGTGGGAGATTGTTAGGTTGTGGAGCTAAAAGCTTCACCAGGATGCAAACAAGAGAAGTTATGGAGGTTGCAGGAAGTGTTGCGAAGTGTCACAGACATCGGCGTCGGTCAAGACAACTGACAACGGCAGGAGGGAGACAGGAAGGCAACAGACGTCGGTCATGGATCGGCCGGCGTCGGCACCCCTAGGCAGCCAGGGACCGACGTCAGTCACCTGTGGTTCGAGCTGCGAGTATGTTACGGGCAGTTGGTTGACGAACCAAGTGTTTACATGTTTAGAGCTATTCTTAGACTGAGAGCTGTAGATTTAATTATTATATTATTGTCTAATTATTGTTTGGATGAGATCTATATATGGACTCATGATTGTATTGTAAATGTGTGCTAGAAAGCCAGAGAGCTTTTAGAGAGAGCTAGTGTAGCTCCTCCTAGTTCCAAGGGGTGCTGAGTGTGTATGATCAGGGAGAGTTGCAAGGTCTGCAAGGTCAAGGAGCTGATCCACTGGAGTACTGGTTGAAGAATCATAAGGACTTGGTGAGGCAAGGACAAGGGTTCTTCAGGGGTGTAGAAATATCTACATGGTGAGTAAGGTCTAGTGATTTGCAGGTAGCAGCAGAGAGCAAGAGATCTACTTAGAGTATGGTTGTGTACTTGGTGAACTGGCAGCGTGTTACTGACTGGTTGAAGAGGTGAACATCAATTCTGTATTGGAGTTGATTGTTGGGACTGAGAGAGAGAGGGAAGAAGGTCTTGAGGTGTGGCGAACCTTTGAGGTGGAGGAAGAAGTGGCATCTTCCTTATTGTATATTCTTCTGAGTGATTATTAATACAATTGTGTATTGTCTCTCAATTCCTGTGTTGTTTCATATTTCTAGTTACTTATTGATTCTGGTATATTTCCGTGTTTAGTTGCTAATACAAGAAGTAATCACATGTGTTCTAATTGGTAGAGCAAGATCCTGTCTCAGTAGGGATTGGAGCATTTTTATTGTTCTGGGGTTTCCCTGACATTGCACTGATTACTTTAAGACGCATTCTTAGCTGAGTCCGACGTCTTTTGAGCATGCACTTGCATATTTGGGTGGGGGGCTCAATATTTTGAGGGGGTGTGATTAATTTTCACAACTTGCAAATCTTTGTTTTCATTCTCCTTTATGCATAATTTCACATCTTGCAATCAACACAACTTCACCTAAATTTAGCTAAAAATAGATTATTTTCAACTTAAACCCCTAACACCCTTCAACTATCATGAATGTAAGGTTAAAATGTCAATCATTCTTAGAAGCAAAAGGTTGTATAGGATCACCATGGGTACTGAAGTAGAACCCAACACTGATGCTGAAAAGGTCAAGTGGTACAACAGTGGTGATAAAGCATATGGATTATTGAGTTTGTCTGTGTCTCCAAAACTTTTCTTCCATTTAGAATCCTCTCAGACTCCTAATGACATATGGGACACCTTAGAAAATTTATTTGGGAAGCTTGATGAGATGAGAGGTCATGAGCTCGAAAACGAACTCATAAGTCTAAGTCCTAGCAACTTTGACACCCTATAAGACTTCTTCACTAAGTTTAAGGCCCTTAGATTGCAATTGAAAGAATGCAAGATAGAGAAGAAAGATGATCAACTCATACTTTCTATTCTCACAAAGTTAGGTCCAAGCTATTCAGTCTTTGTCTTCACTTTCCATGCCACAAAAAGGCCCTTGGCACTATATGGAAAATGTCTTCTTTGGATTCATTCATTGCCAAATTGACTAGGGAGCAAGATAAGCTAATTCAAATGGGCACAATGAAGTCTACTCAACCCCAAGCTTTGATAGCTGGAAATGGTAAAGATAAGACTTCAATAAATGAGAAGAAGAAAAAAAACAAGGACCAGGAGAAGAAGAAAGAAAACACCAATCCTGCCAAAAACAACACTGAGTCTTCATCCTCCAATGCTAAACCTAAGAAGGAGAAGGTTAAGTGTGCCTATTGTAAAAATACAGGGCATGATGAACACAAATGCATGAAGAAATAAATAGATCACCTAACTCATCTTCTAGAGAAGAAAAACATAGGTGTTCCTGAATCCATCAAGCAGAATTCATCTACCCAAGATTCTACTAAGGCAAAAGGCAAGGGTAAGGAGAAAGAAAAGGCCAAGGTCCTTGTAGCTACAGTAGCTTCTACATCTTCATGGGTCATCGACTCGGGTGCTTCTCACCACATGGGCTCTTCACTAGTTGAGTTTTCATCTTTAGAGCCTTGTAACATGACTTCAATTAGTTTGGGTGATGACACATTAGTTTTAATTGTAGGGAGAGGGTTAGTTGAAATGGAAGGAGGAACATTCAATAATGTTCTAAGTGTTCCTTCTCTTTCAACCAATCTCCTATCAGTGTACCAAATCACTCACATTGGTCGGGGCATGAGAGTTGAGTTTTCACCAGATTCAGTGGCTATCAAGGAGTTACATAATGACACTACAGTGGTAGAGGGTAGGGTAGATCACCAAGCCAGGTTATACACCTTCTCACATTTTGCATCATATTCTTCTCCAATAGCATTGCTGACTCATTTAGATGGAGTTAGCAAATTGTGGCATGAGCGGTTTGGCCACCTTAACTACCGCTACCTTGAGCAACTTTGCAAAAATGACATGGTCATTGGCTTGCCTCGTGTCCAATTCTCATAATGACTTTGCGAGGGGTGTTCCCTTGGGAAGCATCCCAAAGCAAAATTTGACAAAGACAAAGCTTGGAGGGCTTCACAACCTTTGGAGTTAGTCCACAGTGATGTATCGGAACCCTTTCCCAAACCATCTTTCACAAGGGCCAAGTACATCCTCACTTTCATTGATGATTTCTCTAGGTACACTTGGATATATTTTCTCAAACAAAAGTCTGAAGTGTTTGAAAAAAAATTAGACTGCAAGGCTCTTGTTGAGAAATAGAGTGAGAAATCCATCAAGGTTCTTTGAACTAATAATGGAGGCGAGTATGTCAGCATCAGATTTGAGCAATTTTGCACCACAGAGGGGATTGATTTGCAGCGCACAGTCACTTACAGTCCTTCACAGAATGGGGTTGCAGAATGCAAAAATAGGTTCTTGAAAGAGATGGGTAGCTGTATGATTCAATCTAAATCCTTAACACCATAGTACTGGGCCGAAGCCATCAATTGTGCTTGCTACATTCAAAACAGGGTTCCTCATAAAGATTTGAAAGAGATAACACCCTTTGAATCTTGGCATAAAAGGAAACCTAATGTTGAGCACCTTAGAGTTTTTGGATTCCTAGCTATGGCCCACATTCTGAAGAAGAAACACAAAGCTATGGAACATTATTCCAAGCCTTGCATCTTTGTAGGATATCTGGATGGTATTAAGGGATATCGCCTTCTAGATCCAGTCACTCATGAGTTTTTCATCGAGAGAAGTGTCCATTTTCAGGAGATTCCTAGAGACTCAACACTTGACACTTCTTCTCCCTCATCGGATGTACTTCTTCATGATGATTCTTCGTCAAATTTAGATCAGCCACAGCAGGTTCTTGAGCCAAAGACATCTTCTTCTTCTTCGAGTCCAGGCAACGAGGACAGTGATGCAAGGTCATCCACCTCTAGTCAGTCAGAGGATGATGAGTTAACACCTGACTCGCCCACTTCTGAGCCACTTTGGGCCAGACAAACACTTGAGAGTGTTGGCACTTGGGCAGGAGATCCCACAGATGATAGACGTACTAGGGGGGATTTTTAGAGAGATCCACATGCCTTCTTTGCTATAGTTTCAGATCCATAGACTTTTCAAGAGGCATCGGGGGTACCTGAGTGGGATAGTGTTATGGAGGAAGAATATTTTTTCTTAATCAAAAATCACACTTGGGATTTGAATTCACTTCCTAAGGAAAGAAATATGGTTCAATGTAGGTGTATATATCAGACCAAATTTTTAGCAGATGGGTTGGTTGATAAGTACAAGGCGTGATTGGTTGCTAAGGGTTTCTCGCAGGTGGCAGACATTGACTACTTAAAGACCTTTGCACCCATTGCAAAGATGACTTATATCTGACTCACCTTGGCTATTGCCACAACACATGGTTGGGATGTGCATCAGATGGATGTGAAGAGTGCCTTTCTTCACAGAGATCTAGAGGAGGAGATCTACATGGAGCATCCGCCAAGATTTGTTCAGGATTCTTCCTTAGTATGCAAACTTAGGAAATCTATCTATGGCCTCAAACAAGCCCCTCAGGATTGGTATGCCAAGATGGATTCCTTCCTTCTCAAAATGGATTTCACTAGGTGTCATTATGATCCCAATGTCTACTTCTTGTGGCAGGATGATTTGCTCTTGATTTTGGTTTTATATGTTGATGACCTTTTGATCACTGGGAGTTCTTCATCGGCTATTACAGCGGTGAAGGCATCTCTTCAAGATAGATTTGACATGATAGACTTGGGTTTGTTGCACTACTTCCTTGGCATCAAAATCTCACAGTTAGATTCAAGGATTTCACTTGCACAGCCTAAGTGTGCTCTTGACTTATTGGCTCGGTTTCACATGGCTGATTATAAGCCATCTCCGACTCCCTTTCTATCAGGATTCAAGCTTGAGGCTGATTATTATTCACCATTGGTTGATGTCACTCAGTATCGACAACTTTTTGTTAGTCTCATCTACTTGACTCACACCAGGACTGACATATCACATACAATGGGACTTGTCTCCAGATTCATGCAAAAACCTCATGAGTTGCATTAGAAAGCAGCTAAGAGGATATTTCATTACATACAGGGTTCACATAGATACGAGATTCATTATAGATTTGGCATAGAAGTTGACTTGGTTGGAATACAGATTCAGATTGGGCTGGCGATTCACAGACTCGCAAGTCCACTTCTAGTTATAGTTTCTCTCTAGGTTTTGGTCCTATCAATTGGTCTAGCAAGAAGCAGAATGCTATTGCTATATCATCCACAGAGGCAGAGTACAGGGGAGCTATTAATACAGCTACTGAGGTTATTTGGCTTCAAGATATTCTTTCTGAGCTTGGCATTCCTATCAGGCAGCCTACCATCATTTATTGTGACAACCAGAGTACCATTCAGATTTGTACGAATCTGGTTTAGCACTAATAGACCAAGCACATAGAGATTCACATGCATTTCATTTGAGAGCTTATTCATAGTCAGGTCATTGACTTGATATTTTGCCAGTCTTTGGAGTAGGTTGCAGACATCTTCACCAAACCTTTCACTGAGAGCAAGTTCATTCATCTATGAGCTCTTCTTGGGGTGTGGTCCACATCTGCAGTAGCATCATCTTCAGGGGGGGCACTAGCCTCTTCTTTCTTTTATGTCTCTCTTTTGGGGGGGGGAGTTTTTTTCTATGGGTTTTCTCCTTTTCTCTATCTTATGAGAGATTGCATTTGTACATGGGTACCTCATCAGGCCTAATTGTCGAGACCCATTTTATATTTCCACACTGCCCACCTAAGCTGCACTTATGGGGGGGTATTAGTGTAGGTTTTTATTTTTTCCTATTTTTTAATTAGAGAAATTATATTTATTGTGCATACATGGATTTTTCCTACATTTGTGGGATAGGCTAGCTTATGTGGAGGTGTGTGTCATCGATGTGTCATAGGTGTCATAAGAATGTCATAAGTAACTCCCTTAATGGGAGTCACTTCTATATTCTTAGCACCTTGTCACCACCTTTCATGGAAGAGTTATAGTCTATTCTTGGGGTGCCTTATCCACCTTTTGTGGAGGAGTTACTTACGTACTCTCCTATTTGTAGTCCTCACTTTGGCCATCTCATGTTAATAAGATTTTGGTTTTCTCCATTTTGTCTTGTGCAATTTATCTTATTGTGTTATTTTCAAATTGCTTTAGCATCTATGTGGTGTGCATTTACTTCAACTTGTGTGATAATGTCTCCATTGCACTCGCATTATCCGGATTCTGGCAACAACTCTGATATCTTTGACATACACAACTCTTGCACACACATATGACTCTTGAAAATTGTTTTCCCTATCCATTCATATATTTATGGACTCGACCAACCCAATTTATTTCCATTTATATATATGATCATCTTAGTCTATCCCCCATTGCTTTATTATCCTAATCAAATTGTCTTCATCTTTTAGGTCACTATTTATTCCTCTCGTAACATTCAGACCCTACTAGTTACATACAGTGTCTGCCTTCACTAGAAGTGTCTTAGCTTCCTCTAAAGATAATTTTTCAAATTAAAATCCCTCCTTTGGGTCATCCCACATGCTTTTCATATTGTTTATCGAATAAAATTACCCAAATTCACCTATAAATACACATCAAGCCTAAGACAATTCCTATCTAGCTCTTACTTGGACACTACTTGAAAAATACATACAAATTGATATATTCATTTCCACATCTTTGATTAACTATCATAAAGTATATAAATGAAAACCCATCAAAGTATTAGTTCCTAATCCAAGTTTTAAGATTAATCTTAAGGTCAAAGCTACCTATTTTCAAGTGTTGAAATCTAATGAGTTGCATTGAATTTATTAGATCACTATTGAACACACATCCACATAGGTGGGATAACTACATGTGGTTTGAGCCCTCTTGATATTATTTTAATGTAGAAAATGATTAACCACTATATAGGGTGTGGTTATGTCTATCCAACCCATCTTTCTAACCCCATTGTTTTGGTCAAGTAAGTGTTGAAAGTGGAGCCACAAGTGTTTTAAGGCAAAAGAGGACAAAATCAATATTTGTGCATAGGACCAAGGTCAACAAAACTCGTATAAATCATCTTGTCTGACATTAATAATGATATGTGACAAAATATAATAGTAAACCTATAGGGATAGTTATGATAGATAGTGGATAAGACTAGTCACCATATGTGTCTAGGTCATCGGTGGTGTCCTCAAAAAAATTTGACACTTTGTTTCTTAACTTGAGTAGTTATATAAGCATTACAAAGCATATCAAAAAATTATGCAGAGGCAAAGAGAAAAACATAATATAATATTAACTAAGTACTCTTTTTCTTGGTCATTTATATATTTATTAAGTGCAATCAATCTCTTTGTTGCATTTATATCTATATGGTAAATGTATTGTCTTATGTAATCTAAATTTTAATAGTTTTGGCTTATTTAGATCCCTTAAATACAAAAAATGTCAAAAAACTTGTGTATATGGTGTATAAAAGTATCTAGATCTCACAGATAAAACTTATGGTATAAGTCATTCACTGGGATGTGTAGAGGTTCTCTAGAAAGCTTCTAAAACTCAAATGTGTTAGTCCTTGTATAACCTATGATTTGGTAGGTTTAAATCCATAGGGTTTATAACTTGGAGTGTCTTCAAGCTTGGATAAATCCTCATCCCATTTTAGGTCTAAATCCCCTTCATTAAATTTTTGTGGAGTGTCCTTTTTTTCAAACCATCTTTTTACTAATTGTTGATATTGATGGAAGATGTTCCAATGGCTTCTCTCTTTTCTTATAGACTTATGAGTTTGGTGATTTTAATTGTCAGAGCATCATGGTTTTCTAACTCAAATTTTTTGGAAAATTTAAAGGTTGGGATTTCCATGGATAGGGGTAACCTAGATTCATTACCATATACAAGTTTATAATGATATTTCCCAAAGTTTGATTTGTGGTGCACAACTTAGTGTGCCATTTCCTAGGATTATCCTCCATGGTCCTTCAAATGATCCTGATTACGTTCTTGTTTGAGGATTTATCAAGGCCATTACCATGAGGATAAAATTTGAAGGAATATTTTCAATAGATGCCCATTTGGTGAACAAACTCCATCATCTTGGCCCCAATAAAGGCCTTTGCATTATCTTTAATGATGGTTTGGGGAACACCAAACTTAGTTATAATAATTTCCATGAAATAAACAAGTGCCCCTTCTATAGCTTCTTCAAGTGAGCTCCTTGATCCACCTAATGAAGTAGTTGGTGGCAGTATGAATAATTTTTTGGCTAGCACTTGAAGGGGGATTTATTACTCTATTTAATCCCAACCCACATTGAAATAAGGGCATGTTTACTAATACCATATTTAATAGGATAATGGAAATTATTTTCCTTTCCACATGAAATTTACATTGCTTACAATTCCTCACCCACCTAAAAACATGTGAAAATATTATTGACCACTAATATCCAACCATCATAATTTTTGTTGAGTTTTTTTAGGAATAATAATGTCCTAAAATTCTTTGGTGTAACTCTCTTAATAAGTGGTCCACCTTATTAGGTTGAATGCAAAAAAATAAAACCACGCCAAAATTATTCTTAAATAAAGGATATTCACCAATGTGAAATATGGTGCATGGAGTCTAAAACTTATTCTCTAGGCTGAATTCAATCTGAAGGGGCACCTCACAGTCCTTATGTATCGAATGATACTTTTTATCCAATCACCCATGTGTGTCACCTAGGGGGTATCGCCTTGCACAAATATTAGGGATGTTGAATCAAATATATCATCAACTAGATGTTGGCATAGGGCCAGCCTCTTATAATTTTGATTGGTTTATTGTTGATGTTGTATACCACAATCCTGGCAATTCATCCTATTATTTTTTAACTAATTTATATTCCCATGATGTAAACCCTCACATCCAATTGGATAACAAATCATGAATTTAATTCATTTAAATCACGTGTTTGGACTTATTCAAAAATTTCATCAATACGAAATCTTACTTTTTAATGAATGTGTATGTAATCTCATGCTCTTTAATATTTTGGCTCACAAAGGAAACTATGTGCTGATTGTAATTTTCATCCTTTTGGGTGAGCATTCCTACAATGTTGTATTCACCATCTACTGAAAATAGGAGGAAATCCTTGTCAAAGATGAGGTTGGGCTTCCACAATAGACTGCTTGATTTTCTATAAATACTTGTTCCCTTATATATTACACTATGTTGAGAAGTGTTTTCATTGATGTCAAGGTTGATGTCATTGATTTCAAGGTGCATCTATTGAAGATGCATGGTGAATGGTCTTTGAGGTATGAGCTTGTGTGCTTGATGTGATAAGCAAGTCCTATGTCAAGAGAGAATTTGAAAGAAACCTAATGTCTCTCAATTGAGATATAATTTGAAGGAAACCTATTGATTCTTTTGTTTGTTAATGTCAAGGTTCAGGTTAAGTGAGTGTTAAATCATGTTTGAGTACTAGTTATTGAGTACAAGGTGCTTAAGAAGCCTAGTCATGGTACTAATCATAACATGAAGAGACCTTGTGAGAAGGTATGAGTACGTTGGCTTGGTGAGATGTGTGCACATAGACATGATTGAATGTATGAGGTTTCTTGAGCATGTATATGAGGTGTTGGAGTACACATGAGAGTCTCAGGGTGAGCCTACAAGGGTAGGACCTATAGATCAAGTCTGCAACTAAATCATTTCTAGACCCTGGCTAGTCTAATGAGGCATCATGATCTATTCTCAAGACATATAAATTATGTATGGTTGTGTTTAATCATGATAGAGGTTGTATGGAATTATAATGAGATGTTTATCATAATATTGAGGTGTTGAGATAATGGAAGAAGGAATGAAGGATAGATCAAGGCATACTAAGGTATGAATACTATGGTGTAGAGAGAGTGTAATCCTAATGCGGTATCATGATCAGTTTACAAGGAAAGTGTGAGTATGTGATAATTGACATAAGTGTGTCATGTTTTTTAAAGTATGTTGACCAAGTTTAAATTCAAAGTTTGAAGTTTAAGGAAAGAAAAAGTGCTTTGAGGTCTCTCGAGTGCACAAAATGAAGGGTTCTCAACTCGAGAAGGATTTTCTTATGTTTTTTAGCTTATAAAACCTATAAATGGGAACCTAAGATATCCATGGTAGATGGAGAAGGTTCCTATCTCAAAATTAGAGGCATTTTTTTTTGAATTAAGGGGTTATGTTTTATTAATGATCTTTACGAGTGGAAACAAGTTTAAACACTCTTAGAACCCTAATAAGGACTCGATGTTGAAGATGTTAATAAAAAAATCCTAGAATGGTATAAAATGACTACAAAAACTATTGGATATTATAGTCAATTATCCTAGGTACTTTCAAGTGTGATTGAGTTGTCAAGGTTATGAGTGGACCCTATAAGAAAGTGCACATTTCTCAGAGATTTGATGTAACAGTTAGAGTTGACAAAGTCAAAGTATGCAAATCATTAGATGGAGAAGGTTGAGAATTTTATTTGATTTCCATGGTGGTTTTTGGATAGTTTATATCCCTTAGGTGTTCTAAACTATTCATCCAATATATCTTGATGTTAATAGGCCTAATGATGTAAACAATAAGAAACTCAAGTGGAAGTGAGAAGATGATTGGGGATGTGTTATAATGAAATAGTGATGGAACCAGGTGCATTTATGTGTTATTAAGTAATTTTAATACATTATCATTTTTGGCATAAGTTTTTGAGGATATTTATTATAGTGAAAAAATTTCTCACAAGTTGGCATGCCTGGTTAGATGAGACAGTGAGATACAAGGTTATGATATTGGTCTGCAAGACCAATATTTCCATTTGAACATATTATATTTCTATCTAATAATGGTATAATGATATAATATGATAATATACATGAATTATAATTCTCTATAAATTTTAATACAGGTGTTAAAGGTCATTTTCATCATGACTATGTTTTAAGGTAAAATCACAATTTTGGGTAAGCAAGTAGTAGTGATGAGTTTGAGACTCTATGCCATGAGTTTAAGTATCTAATTCACATGGTGTTGTTTATTAGTAATTTTATGTGATATAAATACTTTTTATAAGGTTTGATAGTTATTAAAAGTTATTGAAATATTGAAGCCAAAATGGCTTGTTAGATTTTGGATTGACTGTGTGTACTGAGATCAAAAGATTGGTCTGTAAGACCAATATTTGACACTAGACCTTGTAATTTTTATATTTAAAAGTGGTATATATATATATATATATATATATATATATATATATATATATATATATATATATATATATATATATATATATATATATATATATAATAACCTTTTAAAATTATCATTTTTCATGTTAATTATTCTTATAGATGTTTAAGATCAAGTTGTTCATGACTAGGTTTTGGAACATTCTGGCAATTCTGAGTGGGCTATTTGCAAAGAAGTGTTTGAATCCTTTTTCCCTAAGTTGTGAAGTATAAATCACATGGTGATAACCCTTAGATAATTTATTTATTATATATTTTATTTATTACCATGGGTTTTTTTATCTAATTTATGTTTAATCTTCAATAGTTCAAGATAAACTTTTTGTAAGTTCACATGCCTAATGGTGTGCTTCAAGTGGTGGTTGGAGATAAAAAGTGTCATGGAAATAATATGAGATTTTTTTATGTATATTTTAGTGTAATATTAATTTTTCATTCCATTTATGGATTTTGAAAGTTTTCTAATAAGTTCAAAGGGTAATGTGCACTAATAAAGGCCTAATTGAATTGGGTCTGCTTAAGGCCTAAAGGAGGTTTCAGTATTTTAAGATGAGAATAACCTATTGTAATGATTTATTAGTGTATTAAATATTTTTTTAGGACATATTTAAAGGATAATCCGAGTGTGCAAGTGTATATGGATGAGTAAGAGGTATATGAGTAAGAGGCATGTATATATACAAGGCAGTTTTAGGCCTATTTAAGAGTGTAGAGAGCAAGTGAATAGCATATTTTTGACAAGAACAAGGAATTTTATAATATTAAATGAGTGTATAAGATCAATTATGAAGATATGATAGTGTGTCTAAATATTAATATCAATTTCATATGACCTAATCAATTTTGAAGAGACCTAATTGAGCAAAGAGGCCTAGAAGTAATTTGAGAGGGATAAGAGTGTGAAGAGTTGAAAATGTGGTCATAATTAGTTGATTTAAAAATAATTTGTCCTAAAGGTGATAAAATAAATTAGGTTTCTGAGTTGGTATTGTGTCATCTAGGGGGTTGGTGCATCCTTGCAAGTTGGTTCTTATTAAAGCCTAGCTGAGTTGGTGCTTAGCTAGTTGGGGTTGGTGATCCATGTGAAGTTGGTGCTTCACTATATTTGGTGTTTATCTTATAGGACTATATTCTATTTACATGTATCAATTTATTTTATTCTCCTTAAGTTTTTTCCATATATGTGATGTATTCTTGTGTTTCATGCTTATGTGGTTAGGCGTTTATACTTGCTAGAACTATATGCTTGTTTGAATGGTTCATGATTTCTTAAGTGAAATTGGTCAATTTTTTTTTAAGAAACTAATTCACCCCCCTATCAGTGATTATGATTGTAAAATTTGGTATTATATCTTATCCTTTGAAGTAGGCCTAATAGCCTAAAGGATATCTTAGAAGCAATGATGGCTAGTCAACAAGCTCAAGGTGGTTTCTCTACTAATAAGGCTACATTATTCAATGGGACTAATTATGAATTTTAAAGAATCAGAATGAGGAAATATATGATGTCAATGGGCCATGACATATGGCATTCAATTTTGGATGGATACACTCCACCTCCTACACCACCAACTGATGTAGCAGGCAAGAAGGAAAGTGAGAGCAATTTCAAGGCAATGAATGCCATTCTATGTGGCCTATCAGAGGTAGAGTATGAAGGGAGGAAAGGGTCATTCAATAAAAAAATAATTTGATGTACCAAATAAGATAACTCATATGATGCAAGTGACACAAGCACATCTGATGGTGATGATGATAGTAATGCACATGAACATGACAATAACGAAACCTTATTAATGGCTATAGAAATAGATAATTAGGGTTGCTCAAATGGGAAAGACCTTATTATTGATGAAGAATCATATGAAGAAGAATTTAATGTGAACCTTGAGGAAGAATTGGTGAGTGATCTAGAGGATTTAAAGTTCTAAAGAAGAAAGAATCACAAACTAAGATCATTAGTTAAGAACTATGAAGATCATATTGGTTTGTTTGAAGAGAGATTGAGTATCACATCCAAGAAGTATGATGAGATCATAAATTACATTGAAGCATAGATATAGATAGTCATTGCAATCCTAAAGGCTAAAGAGGAAGAATGCACTAGGTATGGAACTAAAATAGAATCCTTGAAATCTGAGTTGGATCAAACATGTAGCAAGTTGAAGACCTTTGTGAAGTTTGAAAAGAGTATGATGCTCTAAATAACATCTTGAGTGGTTAGAAGTTTTCAAGTGATAAAATGGGTTTTGGTTTTAAATAATACCAAAAGGAGGCAACTAAAGTCAAGGATAAAGCTAATGAAGACAAGAAGATCAACATGAAGAGACAAATTAAATAGCCTAATGTTATGTGGTATACTAATTCATTTAATGGTTATTGTTTTGTATGTAATCATTTTAGTCATATATAAAAAAAGTGTAGAAGACCCTCTAAAAATTAATATACATGGGATTATGAAAGGAATAATTAATTTAAGAAGTATGTATGCATTGGTTTTCTATAGTTGTCATAATGTAGGACACATTGCTAGATTATGTCATAATAGAGTTATAAGATCATCAAATCTAAACAAGAGGCTTGAAGCTCCTAGAGTTCAAGAGAGAAGGTAAATAAATGTGTGGAAACTAAAGACAATAAAGGTAAGTCATGATCAGTATACAATCACAATTGGATTGTTTTCTATGATAGAACATACTTAAGATGTGAAACAAGTCAGGAATGTTCATTATTAGCTTAGATTATTGATCACACAGATGATGAAGTCAAACCAAAAGACTAATCAAGTCTAAGAGGATCCTAAAGGATATTCATTCTTGTGAGAACATGGAGATCTAGGAATCTCCTATGTTTGTGTTCTTTTACTTCCCTATGGATAGGTGTGACTTCATAAGGCTTCATGGATACACTATTCAATTAGCATAAGCATGATAGGTACTTGATTTGAGGGTAAGATAATTAGATAATTCATGAACTTCAATAATAGGTGTGTAGTGTAAAGAAGGTATGCATAATCATGAAGATAAGTTGGATGTTTATGAAGCTTGAACATAAAAATGAAGTTGGATATCATTCATCTCTATGGCATCAAGGTGCATAAAGTAATGTAAGTATTCTTATATACTTGAGTCCATTTGAAGAAGATCTTTGTCAGATAAGAATAAGTGGGATGGCCTAGTGAGTTTGATTCATATTAGTCATGTCAAGGACAAGATGTGTGGTCTTGTAAATAGAGTTCATTTGAAGACTATGCTTGGTCTAAGGGAGAACTTGGTAGCTCTAAGTTTTTTTAAGTTTTTGAGAATAGTTTCCAAATAAGGATAATGAATGGTTCCAATATTTTTAGTGTGTATGATACTTTGTCATTAATGTCAATGGGGGAAGAATTTCATGAAGGGAGTTGACCAGATTGAGAGATGAGAGTGATCATATTGAAGAATATTTTGACATCAATGATAAAGGGGGTGTTTGTTGAGAATTGTTGTCATTGATGTCATTTATGTCAAGGTGCATCTGGTAAAGATGCATGGTGAATTGTCTTTGAGGTATGAGCTTGTGTTTTTGATGTGACAAGGAAGCCATGTGACAAGCAATAATTTGAAGACAATCTAATGTCTCTTTAGTGATAGATAATTTTAAGGAAACATAATGATTATTCTATTTTTTTAATGTCAAGGTTTAGGTAAATTGAGCATTAAATTATGTTTGAGTACTATTTCTTGAGTATAAAGTACTTAAGAAGCCTAGTCATGGTACTAGTCATAGCATGAAGAGACCTTGTGAGAAGGTATGAGTATGTTGGCTTGGTGATATGAGTGTACACATGAATGCATGACTATATGAGGTTTATTTATAATTTATATGAGGTGTTGGATCACTCATGAGAGTCTCAGGGTGATCCTACAGGGGTAGGACCTATAGATTAAGTCTGTAACTAGATCATTTATATACCCTGCCTGGTCTAATGAGGCATCATGATCTATTGTCAAGACATATGAAGGATGTATGGATATGTTTAAGAATGAGATAGGTTATATGGAATTATAATTATATTTTTATCATAACATTAAGGTGTTGAGAGCATGGAATAAGGCATGAAGGATAGATCAAGGCCTAGTGAGGTATGAAGACTATGGTGTAGACAAAGTGTAAGCCTAATGGGGTATCAAGATAAATATATAAGGAGAGTGTGATTATGTGAGAATTGAAAAAAAAAATCATGTTATTTCAAGTATGTTGACCAAATTTTAGGTCAAATTTTAAAGTTTAAGGCAAGAAAAAGTGTTTTGAGGTCTCTCGAGTGCACAAAATGAAGGGTTCTCAACCCAAGAAAGATTTTTTTATGTTTGTTAGCTCATAAAACCTATGATTGGGAACCTAATATAATCTTGGTATATGGTTAAGGTTCCTAGCTCCAAATTCCAAGAATTATTTT
The DNA here is from genome assembly GCA_037957365.1 of Torreya grandis. Classification (NCBI taxonomy): domain Eukaryota; kingdom Viridiplantae; phylum Streptophyta; class Pinopsida; order Cupressales; family Taxaceae; genus Torreya; species Torreya grandis. The sequence goes on along the minus strand of JARHVA010000613.1, from coordinate 1,773,528 downwards.
TTAGATTGAGGCGATATACTTTATAAATGGTTGTTAAGAGTGGAAACAAGTTTAAATCCTCCTAGAACCCTAATAAGGACATGATGTTGAAGATGTTGATAAAAATAGCTTAGAATGGTCTCAAATTACTAGAAAAAATATTGAAGATTATATTAAATTTTACAAGGTACCTCCAGGTGTGATTGAGTTGTTAGGTGTGTCAGTAGACCCTACAAGAAAGTGCATATTTCTCAAAGATTTACTGTAACAATTAGATTTGATCAAGTCAAAGTATGAAAATAATTATATGGATAAGGTTGAGATTTTTATTTTATGTCCATGGAATTTTATGTATAGGTTATATGCCTTAGGTGTGCTAAACTATTCATCCAAAATAGCTTATGACTAACATGCCCAATGGTGCAAATAGTGAGAAACTCAGGCAAAAGTGAGAAGATGATTAGGGATGTGTTATTCATGGAATAGTGATAGCACCAAGTGAATGGAGGTTTTTTTAATTAATTTTAATACATGATAATATTTGGTATAAGTTTTGGAGGATAGTGATTATAGTGAAAACATTGCTCACAAATTGACCTATCTGGCTTAAATGACACAATGAGATACAAGGTTATGAGATTGGTCTGCAAGACTAATATTGCCATTTGACCATATTATATTTATATTTTATAATTATTTAATGATATCATAGGACCATATACATATATCATAAGTCTTTATAAATTATAATACAAGTGTTGAAGGTCAGTTTCACCATGACTATGCTTTAAGGTAAACTAGCAGTTTTAGGTAACCAAGTAGTAGTGATGAGTTTGAGACTCAATGCCCTGAGTTGAAGTGTATAATGCACATGGTGTTTTTTATTGACAATTTTATGTGATATACATACTTTTAATAAGGTTTTATAGTCATTATAAATTATTTAAATGTTGATGCCAAAATGGCTTGTCAGATTCTAGATTGATTGTGTGTAATGAGATCAAAAGATTAGTCTGTAAGATAAATATTTAACTTTAGACCTTATGATTTTTGTATTTGAGAGTATTATAGATATGTAAAAATATATTTTTAAAGTATCAATGGTCTTAAAAAAATTTCTTACAAATGTTTAAGATCGATTTGTTCATGACTAGGTTTTGGAGTGTTCTGGTAGTTCTGAGTGGGCTATTTGCAAAGAAGTGTTTGAGTCCTTGTATCCCAAGTTTTGAAGTATAAAGAACATGTTGATGAACCTAAGATCATTTAGTTACTATATATTTTATTTATTACCATGTTTATTTAATCTAATTTATGTTTAATCTTCAGTAGTTCAAGACAATCTTTTTGTAGGTTCACATGCCTAATTGTGAACAGTGTTAATGGTGTGCTTCAAGTGGTGGTTGGAGATAAAGTGTCATGAACATAAGATAATATTATTGGGGGTCTATTTGAGTGTAATATGAAGTTTTCCTACCATTTATTGAGTTTTAAATTTTTCCAAGGAGTTCAAAAGGTAACGTGCACTAATGAAGGCCTAATTGAATTAGGTCTCCTTAAGGCCTAAAGGAGGTTTTAATATTTTAAGATGAGGAAAAAATATTTTAATGATTTATTAGTGTATAAAATATATTTTTAATACCTTTTAAAGGATAATCCAAGTTTGAAAGTGTATATGTTTTACTAAGAGGTATATGAGCAAGAGGCGTGTATATATACAAGGCAATTTTAGGCCTATTTAAGAATGTAGAGAGCAAGTGAATGAAATACCATATTTTTTAGAAAAATGAAGAATTTTATACTATCATATGAGTGTATAGGATCAGTTATGAAGATATGATAGTGTGTCTACATATGAATATCAAGGTCATATGACCTAATCAATCTTGAAGAGACCTAATTGAGCAAAGAGACCTAGAAGGTAGTTTGATTGAGATAAGAGTGTGAAGAGATGAAGAGGTGGTCATTATTAGTTGGTTGAGAAACAAGGTGTCCTAAAGGTGATAAAAATCAATCAAGTGGCTAAGTTGGTGTTGAGTCATCTAGGGGGTTCGTGCCTCCTTGCAAGTTGGTGCTTGCTAAAGCCTAGCTAAGTTGGGGTTGGTGCTCCATGTGAAGTTGGTGTTTCACTAATTTTTGTGCTTTTATTATAAGACTATATTCCATTTATAGATACTAGTTTTTTTTATTCCCCTTGAGGGTTTTCCACATATGTGATGTGTTCTTGTGTTTCATGCTTATGTGAATAGATGTTTATGCTTGCTAGAACTATATGCTTATGTGAATGGCTCATGATTGCTTAAGTGAAATTGATAAGAAACTTTTTAAGACACTAATTCATGCCTCTCATCTCCCCCCCGCCCCATCTTAGTGATTGTGCTTCCAACAAACTAGAATATATGGTCTTCCTTAATCATAAGGGTTATGTCTTACTAGTCCAACAAATTTAGCTATAAACTTCATTAATTTTTTGATCTTCCAAGGAAGGATTATAATTCCCTCTCATGAAAAGGAATTGATATCGATAATATGGTCTAAACTATCTCTAGGTCAATAGACAAGTTGTATTTAGACACAATATGTCCCAAAAACCCTCCTTTATAAACTTAAAAAATGGATTTTTTGGGATTAAGGGAGATGTTGAATATTTTCACCTTTTCAATCACCCGTTATAAATTATCGATTTGATCTTCATGATTATTTTATAAGGATATGATGTCATCTATGTAGATCAATATAATCTCAATAATATGAAAACAATATCCATAACTCTCTAGAAGGTAGCTCTAACATTTGATAGACCAAAATGCATTTTATAAGAAGAACAATATCCCCTCTTGGTTGTGAATGTTATCTTTTATTATCATTCATCTTTCACCCATACCTAATTATAGTTGGATAAGTCATCTAGAAGGGAAATCCTTTCTAAACTTGTAATTGCTCATAGGATTTGGTTCATGGAGGGCATAGGGTAGTGGTCTTTCTTAGAGACCTTTTTAATATCCCATAAGTCCACACAAAGGTAGATATCCCCATTATTCCTTCTCCCATGGACCAAGTTTTCCACCCAGGTCAAGTGCTTAATGGGGTATACTATATGAGCCTTGTTTAATTTAGAAAGCTCTTTCCTTAAAAGGGGATCAATTTTAAGGTTAATCAACACATTTTTTTATCTAACCAACTTTGATGTTAGTATAATCTTAATAGTGTGTCAGAGTACCTCCTTTTAGAATTTTAGATCATCATAATCCTAGATGACAATATCATCAAACCTATTGCACATCTTAATGAATTTTTTTATTGTTCCATCATACAAACCTTCCCTATATTCAAAAATTTACCTTTAGAAAATTAGACATCCTTATAATCTTTGGATTTGAAAGTAATATTTTTATTCATTCCTCTGAACTAATCATTCAAAGTGAACATGATTTATAGAGTGACAAGGCCCATGTGTAGATTTTTTTCTTCATTTGGATGATCTACTCTTGACATGCTTCTTTTATTTTAGGTCTTAACTCATCAAAAAATAACTCCACCATCTAAATGAAATTGGTGATCTACTAATCATTGTCAAATTCTTTCCAAGTGTTTATGTTTTCAGGAACATAGGGAAACATAGGGGTTTGACATGGTTTTTGTCCTTGAGAAAGTATATGTAAGGGCTAAACTGGGACCCAACTACTACCATCCAATCTACCTCAATATTATATTTTTTGGGAATGGATTGGAGGTTGATAACATCAAGTTATTCTAACAAGTCCAAAATATTATGTTTATAGGACCTTAACAAGGTTATTTTAGTCTCACACTATGATCTTACTTGCTTGAAAACTAGTTGGCTATCTCCAAATACTTATAACATATTTACCTTTCTTTTCTCAACCAATTATAATCCCAAAGCGAGGGCCTCGTCTCAACAATATTGTTAGTATAACTGAGCTATAATCTATATGTATCCTATCACCACCATGTTGCATATAATGTATTTATGTCTGATCCTCCATCATCTCTAAAAATGACCATAAATGTTTTGGATGTATATTATTCATTGAAAAATGCATGCATAAGATGTTTGATGCGAATAATTCTATACCCAAAATGCCATTTCATTTTTTGGTGGAGGAGGTGGCATTGGAAACCATATGATTAGTCAAATTCTCCAGTTGGTTGTCAAAATACATTCAAGTTATTCTTTTAGGGAAAGAGACACAATACATTAATGGCCACCTGGGTATAAATCTGTAGATCAATTTATTGAAGGATCATGGTGGTGCCCATGAGTTGTTCTACTCAACCACTATGACATGGTGAAAACCATAAATTTTGAGTGATACAGTGCTATGTCATTTAGTTTATAGTGGAAATGACATGCACTATGAGATGCATGATTAGAAACCTTGGCCAAGAATATTATTGACATTAGACTAGTGGCACAATGTGTAATATTTTAGTAAAGTGGTAGTGACTAGATGCAAGAGTTGTGTCATTGGTCAACTTTTTACACCTTGTATTATGCTTTAGTCATCAAAAGTAATTGGATAGTGACTTCCACCTCTATTTTTTTTCTATTGGGGGATTTTTGATTCATTTGATCGCCATTATCAATAGCACATATATCTCAGGCTAACCTTCATCCATAAACTAGGTGGATATTCGACACTAAGCTTCACCAACATGAATCCTATACTCCTAACTCAACATATGATGGATAAATGACTATTATATATTACTTTTAATGCTAAAACAAAGATAAACAATTTTTGGAAATGAAATATACAAAAAATTGAACATACAAAAGAAGAAAAATATAGGAAAATGCACAAGATGAACACACAATATGACCTAGAGAAATCCAGTGTTGTAAAAAATCTAGTGGATGAGGTAATTTCACTCCCTTTCCACTATGTAATTCAAAAATTGTACAAGTTACTACCAAACATGACCTTCATAAACAAACCTTTCACTACTATATCATACCAAGCTTGCACACATGATTGATTTACAATTTTTAGACACTTCACACTAATCCAAAACAATTGGAACAACCATTCACAAAAAGGATACAGTGAGATAACATCAACAAGGACCCAAACTTGTAAACTACAATGTGAATCTAGCTTCAAGACTTCTCACTAACCTTTGTGATGTCTTTTACCTTCCAAAAAGGTTGTATTTATTCCTTTGCACCTTGGAACCTACCAAATAATCTAAATGAACCATCACTAAGAAGAGGAAGTGTTTTCAACTACTCTCATTCCCATGTTTTGGTTGGCTGTGAAATTGCCACTTTATCTAGATTGGTGGTTACACAACCACCACTTGTAAATACCAGCTATTGCATAAATGCCATGGTGGTTACACAACCTCCACCTACATATATTGGTGATTCTATCATCCTTGACAAAACACTCATTTTCAAAAGCTACACGTTGGTGAGATCTTTAATACAAGAATGCACATACCATCCCAATAGTGATATTTTCACTAAAACTTAACTGAATGGTTCAATTTACATTAAAAAACTTGAAAAAGTGTCTTATAAGATGTTTTACATATATTAAATACATAATTGAGTATAATGGAAACAAACTAGATGACATGTGTATTAAACTAGATCCATATTTTGGATCATGCCTCCCAATTTGAGGATTTTAAGTCCATAAAAGCTTTAGAAAATTTCTAAGTGAGGAAATATCTTCCTCACATCTTCTCTAGAATACCATTTTTTACTTATTTAGTCATTGACCCTTTAACCCAACCAACCAATGCTCTTGTACTCCTCTTTTTTTTCCTCTCCTTCTGTAACATAACATCCTCATCCAATTATAATTGAGTATCAAGAGAAATGTCTTCAATTGAAGTTAGTAACAACCCTTCATATTCATTGTCTAATAGAAAAAGCTCAAAGTAATTGCTCAACATTGACAACAAAATAAATTTTCATGAGGAAAATCAATTCTAAATGTATTTTTTCCTACTTGCTCTATAATTTCAAATGGGCTATACATAAGAAGCTTAATCTTATTATTATTTCCTCGGAGTCTCTCTCTACTCAATTACAACTATACCTTGTCACCAACAAAGAAACTATGCTTAATCATGTGTTGGTCATGCCTTGATTTGTACTTGGCTTGTGACTCCTTTAACCTCTCTTACACTTGAGGAGTATAATTTGAAAAAACTTATCAATGAATCTTTCAACTTTGTGGACATCTGGATCCACTTTATCATTTCTTTTATATGGATGTCTCAAAACAACATCAAATGCACACAGAGGTAAGTCACCAAAACAAATTTCATAAGAAGTTTTTCTATTAGAATAATCTATTGATATATTATAGGAATGTTAAATCTACACCAAATTTTAATCCCAAGTCTTTGGATGCTTCTTATTGTACCTTATCAAGAGTTTTACTAATGTTTTATTCACAACTTTTGTCTACCCATTAATTTTTGGGTGAAAAGTGATAAACTATTTCAACTTGGTATCTATCTTCTCCCATAATGTGGCCCAAACCAAAACTTACCAACAAATCTTGAGTCTTAATACGAAACAATAAAACTAGGCAAACCAAAATGAACCCACAAATTAGCAAATAATAATTAAGTTGCATCACTACCTTTGATGATCTTCTTATAAGGAATAAAAATAGTCGTCTTACTAAACCATTCTACAAACATGAAGAGATAGTCATGCCTCTTCCTTGACATAGGCAACCTACTTACAAAATCCATGGAAATGATATTCCATGCCCTAGAAGGAACTGATAATGGCATATACAAACCCAACTTCTTGTTGTTAGTCTTGCTTGTACTACATAACACACATCCCCTTATGAACATACAAACATCAAACTACATCTTAGAGAAATAAACATACCTCTAAAAATGTGCAATGATATTTGTAACACTTAAATGTTCTACAAATTTTGGTATATTTTCTTCTTTAATGAGCTAAACTCTTTATTCATTAGGCACACAAAGCATACCCAACTTGTATCAAAACCTATCTTGAAGGTAATAATCCCCCTTAGGCTCAAATCCTGCACCTTGGGACCTCTTTTCTTGAAGAAATGGCTCCTAAAAATATGCATCAAGATCATATCCTTCTACATAAGACTGTACATAAAATACTCAAAAAGAGTTACGATGCCCTCGATTGAAAGCAAAGTAGGTATAGATAGCATATCAACTAGTTTTTTAGTGACACCTTTCTTATATTTGATAATCAAATGGAATTTTTGCAAAAACTCCATCCATCTATAGTGTAGAGCTTGCTAAAGTTTGTTTTGTGCTTATGAATATTGAAGAGTTTGGTGATCTATGTGGACAATAGTTTCTTTACCCATAAGATAGTGTTTCTGTTTCTTGACCACTTGAAAAAGAGAATATAGTTCTTAATCATATGTAAAATAATTCAAATTTGTGCCATGAAATAACTCTGAATGGTAACATATGTTATTACCTCCTTGTATTAGGACAACCCCCATAGTATAGTTACTAGCATTTGTTTCCACCTCAAAAGTAAAATGCAAGTTAGGGAAAGCTAATACTGAAACATGGTTGATATTGTGTTTGAACATATCAAATGCATATTTTTTATTCTTACCCCAAATAAAAAGCTTCACACTTCTTGTAATGGAATGCAAATGTGTGGTTGTGGAAGAGAAACTATTGATGTACTTCCTCAAATATTGAACTACACCAATAGAAATCCTTGTTTTAGTCACATTAGAAGGCTTTAGCCAATTCATGATGGCCTCTATCTTTTCTGCATCAATCATGGATTTTCCATACCCAAAACTTGCATAACTTATTTTAGATGATCAACAAGCTCATAAAACACTTTTTTGTAAACAAGAATATCATCCAAATACACAATGACAAAGGAATCAATAAATTGCCTCATTGCCTCATTCATTAACCACATGAAGGTAATTGATGCATTGCATAGCCTGAAAGGTAGAACCAACCATTCATACAACCCTTGCCTTATCTTGAATTTTGTCTTCCAAATGTCATTTTATTTAATTCTCACTTGGTGATACTTCGTTTCTAAATCCAACTTAGTAAAATACTTAGCATGCTGAATTTGATCTAGAAGATCCAATCCATGGAATAGGGTACCGATTATTGATGATTATTTCTTTAAGTGATCTATAATCAACACATATTCCCCGTGAACCATATTTCTTATGTAGTAAAACAATATGAGAACCACATGGAGAAGTAATAGGACATAATACACCTTGCTTAATTAAAAATTGTAACTATTCTTTTACCTCATTTGCATCATTCAAAGACTACTTATACAACCTAAGATTTGGAAGAGGAATATGTAGTAGCTACTGAAATTTATGATTATAAGGCCTCACTAATGGCATCCTCGTGGAATCATGAAATAATTACTTAAACTACTACACCAACTCTCCCATGTGATTTTTTTCTTTGTTAATAAACATGCTACATTAAGTTATATGTTTAGCCACTTATTTATCTTGAATATCTCTCAAAATAAGTATAGAAAACTTCCCACTTGCATTAATAAGCCTTTTAGCTTGAGAGGTACTTGCCAAAGATATTCTTACATAAACTTTATAGGCTGAAATGATGTAGCTCTTACCATCCTTTACCAAATAGTATTCTCATGAAAATAACATTACAGATATACAAATAAGGTCTACCATACACTACACCACACACATCAAGAGACACAACTTCCAATACAATTTCATAAATGAAATGTGCATTAATACCAAACTAAATTTTACACTGCTTGGTCACCTTGATATCTATCCCTTTTTCACCCAACCCAAAGCATATGGGCTTGGATTGTAAGTATTTATCCCTAATTTGTCTACTAACTCATTTCTTATCAAATTTTCTTTTGAAACAATTATCAAAATTGTTTTCTTCATCTAAATTTTGATATGGAAAAGCTTAGAAAGTTAACTCTCTTGAGCACCACCACTACCTAAACATACCTCTCTATTGATGGAGGTACCACACAAAGTCTTATCCACATCAAGCCTATAACCAATGTCTTCACCTTTCATAGAGGGTATAACCTTCTTGTTTTTGTCCTTGAACGGATGCAATTCCATATGTAACTTCAAACATTTTTTTATCGAGGTGACTATCAACATCACAATGCCCATAATGCCTTTTAGTATTCTTCTTAGAAAAAAAAAGTTGCATTACACTTACCTTTCTATTTATCCTTATGCTTCGAACCACCTTGTTGTTTTGGAGTGCTTTGAGACGTATATGGATCCTTCTTCTTTTCCATTTCTAGGAAGTGAGCTTGAGAACAAGTCTTGTCTGCATCTATAGGCTTGGCCAAGAGGATAAGTCTCCTCAAATGTCTATGGAGTCCACCAACATACTTCATCAAGATGTCACAATTTGCTACATCATTTATCATTTGGACATATTTCTTGCACAACTCACTTGTGTACTCCTGCATGCTTTTTACTTGTGTTTACCTAAGATATTGCTATTACATGGACCTCTCTTCCTTATAACAAATAAGAGAAAGGTATTTCTTGATTAGCATTTTAAAATAATCATGCTTAGTAATAGGAGGAAGCTTCTTAACAACAAAGGTCTGAATATAACTCTCAAACCAAGTTAAAGAATGATTAGTTAATTTTAACCTATTAAAATAAATTTGTTGGCTCTCATTAATATGATGGAAACTAAAATATACCTCTAGCTCGTCTAGCCAATGGTCAAGTTTCTCTGCATTCACATCTCCATCATATGGCTAAATTTTTATCTTTGCCACAACTTGAATGGAGGTGGAGCTTGGTTGGCACAATGTTGTTCTTCCACCTTCTCATGCTCAGGAGTGTCCTCCTTATATGATTTTAGTGATTCCATAGAAACACCAAGCTTCTCCATGATAATCCCTATGATCGATTCCAACCAATCCAGCTTGCTCATAGAAAGAGAGCTGCTGGCCACTCCTTATTCAAGTTTGTGAAAACACACTTTTGTTGTACAAGGATATTATTCATTAGAATGAGGCATACTTATGATCTCTTGCTTCCACTTCCTTTTGCAAATGCCTTATTCAACAAGAACTAGGATACTTTGACCAGTAGCATGGCTTTCTCTAGTGATGGGTATATATTGCAATGTAGTCACACGCACACAAAATCACATAAAGGGACTAAAACTAATATAAAACAGCTCTAATAGCTATTTCATATGTAAATTAGGTGTATATTCCATAATAACCTTCCCCAACATGGATCCTATAATCCTAGCTCAACATATGATAGATAGATGATTGTTTTAGACTATTTTCAATGCTAAAATAGAGATAAACAAGTGTTGGAAATGAAATGTATAGAAAACCAAATATAAGAAATAAGCATAAGATAGGACAAAGCATAATATAAACATACAATATGACTTGAAGAAACATGATGTGGGAAAAACTCCAATGGGTGAGGAAATTACACTCCCCTTCCACTATGTAATTCAACAATTGCACAAATTAATGCCAAACATGGCCTTCATGAACATATATTTCACTACTACATTATCCCAAGCTTGCACACAATTGCTTTTCACTTTTAAGACTTTACAATAATCCAACACCATAGGAACAACCATTCACAACTAGAAAAAAAATGAGATAACATGAACAAGGACCCAAACTTGAAAACTACAATGTGAATTCAACTTTAATAATTCTTACTAACTTTTATGATGTTCTTTGCCTTCTAAAAAGGTTGTATGTATGGCATTACACATTGAAAAAATTCAAAGAATCCTAACGAAATCCTGAGTTTTGATCGGTGGTGAAACCACCACTTTATGAAGACCGACGATTACACAACCATAGTGGAAATTACACGACTACCACCTGCAAATACTAGAAATTATGCAACTACTAGGGTAGTTTCACAGTTTCTAACTATAAATACTAGCGGTTTCTTCATCCTTGACAAAACCCTTTGTTTCAAATACTGCAAGATGTTGACTTCATAAATAAAAGAATTCCCAGATCACCCAACATTGATTTTATGATTAAAAATTAGCTAAATAGTTCACTTTACATGAACAAACTTGAAGAAGTGCCTTACAAAGTGTTTTACATACATGAATTACATAATTGAGTATAATGGAAATGAACTAGATCACATGTATAATAAACTAGATTCATATTTTAAATCAAATATGTTGCTAAAAAGGTACTCGGAGGTGCGCGATTGGTTGGAGATGCTACTATGTTGGGTCCCTCCATTTCATTAGTGATTTAGGCTAAATAACCAACAAAAGGTTTGAGCACAATGATGCTTGGGAGATTCAACTAAGGAATTAAAACCTTAGCATAGTGTTTTCACACACTACATGGAGTTTAGAAGACCACCAAGAATGTTGAAAAAATATTTAGGTTCATTGGGTTTTACATGATGACACACTATTAATTAGTGATATTGATGACCAAGAATGGGAATTGGACAATTTGGAAAATTCATTAGTGATATTGATGACCAAGAATGGGAATTTGACAATTTGGAAAAAATATATATATGATGCGAGCCTAGAGTATTTGGAGTGTGCAATAAATAGAATTAAAGATATGCCAAGACCAATGGTGGAGGGTGCAATGATTGATGAATCAATAAATGAGTTTAGGAGGAGATATAAGTCTTTAGGGAAAATTAAAGTGTTAGAAGAATTGGAGAATGATAAGTTGGAACTCAAACAACCAATTTTTGAAAAATTGGATAAGCACTAGTAAAATATTAGACAAGTGTTGAGACCTTCAAGGAAGAAAGATACAACCTCAATGAAACTAACATAAGATAGGCCAATGGAAAATCTAATAATGATTGTTGAAGTAGATGCATGGAAAAGGGAAGGAAAAATAAAAAGAAAACAACAAGAAGAGGATGCTTCACATGGAAATGGGAAGGATAAATTTATTGAACAAGAGGATGTTTCACGTGGAAATGGGAAGGATAAATTTATTGAACAAGAGGAAATTCATCATCTTCAGATGGTGGACACAAAAAGAAACAACCTCAGGCTTATGTGTATGAAAGGACTACTAGGAATTTAGTTGGATCAAGGAGATTGAGTGATACACAATCACCAAGTCATACTCAATGAGTTGGAAGGGGGATCCATGTTAGGAGAGAGACTCAAACAATAATTCCAAGTCAAACATCTATGAGGGTAAAGACCATTGTTGCATACCCAAGGGAGTGTTAGAGGACTTCAACAACAACAAAATTTTATTTCTAGTGTGATCCCACAAGCTCCTTGTCCAACAAGTCTAATTGACCAATGTATTGTGTTCCCTAGGTCACCAATAAAATTTACAAGCACATAAGGACAATGGGTGTTGCATAAGAACGTGTTGATATAACTGCACATAAATATTATATCGTGGAAGAAGATTTACATGGGGAAGCAATTGTTAAACAAAAAAGTGATGGATCAAGCATTGATCCAATGAGTGAGGCTCAACAAGGAGTTAGACAAGAAGAAACTAGCAGAGAAGTAGGGCAAATGCACAAGGTGAGAAGCAAACTAAAGGAAATATTGTGTAGGAAGAGTAACAACAATCAGATGAAGTGTTAGAGATTGGAAGAACACATTTGGTAAGAACCGAATGTCCAATAATTAAACCATCATCCTTGGGGGTGTCTATGGGGATGATCAGACATATAAATGTGACAGATGACACACGCAAGAAGTTAAGAATATCTTTGATGGACATATTCAATATCCAAAGTTTGAATTCATTGTGAAGATAATTTTGAAGATGAGGAGACATGATGAGCAATCTGGTGGAGAGAAAGGTGTTAATATGGTTGACCCAAGACGAATGATGGTGAAGGTTGCCAGAGGTTTATAGGATAACATTGACAAAACTATCCATGAAGATCAAAAAGAGTAACATACTATCATACATTTGTGTTGAAAATATGAGAGAATAATTAAAGTAGGAAAAGGAAACTCTTAAGGAAATATGAAGAGGAAATCCATAGGTTGGTAGAGATGGTAGAGTTGAAGCGACCACAAGCCTATGAAGGTGAGGATGTCAATAGGAAAACACAATTAGATAAGTTGGATTTGACAATTGCATACTTTATATGCATGGCTTTGATACAACACCAACCTATTGGAGAAGAGCTTTGGGTTGAAAGACCAAAGAAGTTGAAGATGAAGTTTGAAAATTATGTGGAGAGATTAACAAACATGACAAATAATCATATTTTGAAGGTAAAGGGAGCAAAGAAGATATTTGGTAGGTTTCAACATGTGCAAGAATACGTGGTGACCCATATGAAGGAAGATGACAACACATACAAAGATTTGATGATGTGTATGTACGATGAGACAGACAAGGTAGAAAGAGAGTTGTTTATTGAGGCTTCTAAATTTAAGATATGAAGGACAAAAAAAAACACAGATCTTGATGATTTGTTTACAAATCTTTAATGAAAGTGATGGGAGAAGAAGCTAAAATGTGTGAAGGGTATGAACAACAAAGGAAGTTGGCACAAGCCATGTCAACAACTTATCAAAGAAATCCAAATAATGAAGAGGTAATAAATAAATTATTAGAGGATGCACAAGAATTGCTACCATAGGTTCAGTCATCCAGTGATTGTTGGGATCAAATAAAGAATGCATTGAAAGCTCAATTCGTTGAGTTGTTGATTTCTCATGAAGCAGAACCTACGACAATGAAGTCAAGCAATAACTTGTCTAAGGGTAGACAAGAAACATAGTATGGGGGACTGTTGACCCTCGAAATACAATTAAAACAAACATTGAAAGACTATCTAAGACTTGATGTGAAAGTGAGTCATGCCAAGGGTTCTTAGATACTTGTAAAGTGCATCTTCAAGATCATGCACGAAGGAAGGAGCATGCTACATGACAATTATGATGTGCATAAGAACATGTTGAAATAGTTGCACATAAATATTATAGCATGGAAGAAAATTTATGTGGGGAGGCGATTGTTAAACAAAAAAGTGATGCATCAAGCATTGAACCAATGAGTGAGGCTTAACAAGGAGTTAGACAAGAAGAAACTAGCAGAGAAGCAGGGTAGATGCACAAGGTGGGCAACAAACTAAAGGAAATATTGTGTAGGAAGAGTAACAACAATTAGATGAAGTGTGGAGATTGGAAGAACACATCTGGTAAGAACCGAATGTCCAACAATTGAACCATCATCCTTGGGAGTGTCTATGGGGATGATCAGACATATAAATGTGACAAATGACACATGCGATAAGTTAAGACTATCTTTGATAGTCATATTCAATATCCAGAGTTTGAATTCACTGTGAAGACAATTTTGAAGATGAGGAGACATGATGAGCAATCTCGTCGAGAGGAAGGTGTTAATATGGTTAACCCAAGACGAATGATGGTGAAGGTTGCTAGAGGTTTTTGGGATAACATTGATAAAACTAGCCATGAAGATGACAAAGGGTAATATATTATCATACATTTGTGTTGAAGATCTGAGAGAATAATTAAAACAAGAAAAGGAAACTCTAAGGAAATATGAAGAGGAAATTCATAGGTTGGTAGAGATGGTAGAGGTGAAGCGACCACAAGCCTATGAGGGTGAGGATGTCAACAAGAAAACACCATTAGATAAGTTAGATTTGACAATTGCATACTTTATATACATGGCTTTGATACAACACCAACCTATTGGAGAAGAGCTTTGGTTTGACAGACTAAATAAGTTGAAGACGGAGTTTGAAAATTATGTGGAGAGATTAACAAATGTCACAAATAATCTTATTTTGAAGGTAAAGGGAGCAAAGAAGATATTTGGAAGGTTTCAACATGGGCAAGAATATGCGGTGACCCATATGAAGGAAGATGATAACACATACAAAGATTTGATGATGTGTATGTACGATGAGAAAGACAAGGTAAAACGAGAGAAGTTGTTTAATGAGGCTTCTAAATTTAAGATACGAAGGAACAAAAAACACACGGATCTTGATGATTTGTTTACATAGCTTTAATGAAAGTGATGGGAGAAGAAGCTAAAATGTGTGAAGGGTATGAGTAGCAAAGGAAGTTGGCACAAGCCATATTAACAAGTTATCAAGGAAATCCAAATAATGAAGAGGTAATAAATAAATTGTTAGAGGATGCACAAGAATCGCTACCATAGGTTCAGTCAGCGAGTGATTGTTGGGATCAAATAAAGAATGCATTGAAAGCTCAAGTGGTTGACTTGTTGATTTTTCGTGAAAGAGAACCTATGACAACGGAGTCAAGCAATAACTTGTCTAAGGGTAGACAAGAAACATAGCATGGGGGAATGTTGACCCTCAAAATACAATTAAAACAAACATTGAAAGACTATCTAAGACTTGATGTGCAAGTGAGACACGCCAAGGGTTATTAGATACTTGTAAAGTGCATCTCCAAGATCATGCACACAAGAAGGAGCATGTTACACGAAAACTATGATGTGCAAGACATCATTTATAACACACATTTGATGAATAAACACACATGGAAGAGTAACACAATGAAGGAGAAGTTGACAAATGGCAAACATCTAGACAAGGAGGATATAGATTCCATGGGATAGGTCTAGGTTGGAAAAGTATATGCTTTGAGAGCAAGGGAATATGCCACTACACAAGACATATTTACAAATCAAAGAAGAAATATTTTGATGTGCAAGATAGGGGGCATGATAATTAATGAAGGAGAGCTAAATCAAACTGGAAGGGGTCCAAGGGGTCCAAGAAAACTATATGTACGAACCTTGCCCGTTCAGTTGGTACATCAGTTGGAAGTTAGACATTTGTAAGTGCTGTATAAAATTGCTTAGAGTTAGGGTTTGAATGGTTTAAGTGTATAATCTTTGTATGAGGCTTATTTGTGATAATTGATCTTTAATGGTGATCAATGTATGAGATATGCTTTGTAAAGAGAAGGATATTGATGTGTAAATAAGAATGAAAGATGGATTCTTTAAGTGAATTTTATCTTGTTATAATGTATTTTGCTTGCTTAGATGATGTTTGCATGGTATGATGCTTTGTGTAAATACGAAGCACTTGTTTGTGTCTTTGTTCTTTGTTTCACAACGGAGTTCTCAATGTTCTTTTGTTATGCCTCAAGTGAGCATTTAAGTCCTCAGGAATAAGTGATATGTTAGTGTCATGAGTACTCTATCTATTTTGCAAAATTTGGCCTAAGCAAGGCCTTAGGAAAGATCAAGAAAAGCCACAACACTCCTAGATAATTTTAATTTCATGGACCTTTGTCTTTAGGATTTGGTCACATTGACCATTATTGTAACAATATGATAATGGTTTGACCACTATAGTGGTTGTGTCAATTATTGGTCCTTAGGCCCTTTACCCCCATGTTCACCATGTTTCATTGTGCCTTGATTGTTAACTTTCTCACTTCCATAATGTTAGCTTATGCACTAATAAAGTCTTAATTTGAATTTGAGAAATCTATATATACACGATCACCCTATTGCATTAACATATAACGAAAATATACCACATGCTCACACAATAACAAAGATTCTCCTACACTTTGTTCCTTGATGCATTTTCTAATTATTGAAGCGTTATTGTTACATTTGTACCAAAATAATGACTATGAAAAAGCAAATAGAATCGACTACTTGATTGCATCTCATACATAGGGATAGGGGTTTGGGACTATCATATACATAATATGCTTGTCAACTTGCACGAGTGTTGATATCCAACTTTTTATAGAACATGGGGCAAACAGAGGCAAACCCCTTTTCAAACAACACTAACATTTAATGTCCTTGCAAAGTCTCTTAGAGTGGATTAGAGCTCGAGTAAAGGGGAAGGAATTTTGGCAATTTCACATATCAATTCACTAATTTGGGAGAATCTTTTGTTGGGTAGAAACAAACAAATGGACTCACAAATATTTAGACTGATATGATCTACACAATGATTATCAAATGACAATTGCCACTTTTAGGACAGGTTGTCGCAATATGAACAATCTATTACTAAACTATCAATATTAGAGTAGTTTGATTTTGGTTGCATTTTCAAATCACAATTATCTTTCTAGTTTCTCTTCAACACCATTTTTGGACTCTTTTATAGTACTTTCAACATATGCCATGAGTCAAACAAAATTATGCATCTCTAAACCCCCTTTGTCAATCATCAATCATTCTAGGTAATTTCATGCAACCCCCCTAAGTCACATTGTTGGTTTTTATTTATTATTTTACTACATTTATATTAGATCTGTTGCATTTTACAACAACAACAATAAGGACCTAATGTGTTGAGGGGTAACTGAATGATTCAAGGTCACAATCTCACCGCATTATAGGTGTGAGAACATAGGGATTCACACCTCCAACCTTTCGGATACCTCTTTATAAATATCAATCTATGTAACAAAAATATGTTTGTCTTGGAAGTATTCAACAAACACAATCATGATATTAAATTGTTCATACAACTAAGTGTGTTTCATAACTCATCTATTATTTAATAGCTCTCTCTCTCTCTCTCTCTCTCTCTCTCTCTCTATAAAAGAATAAACATCTTGAATTTTAGAACCTTCAACCTTTGGCATAGGGTGCATGAATAATCAACCTTTTTCAGCTTAGTGCCAAGGACTAAGGGATATCCATTCCGTCAAATTCCCTTGGAACTTGACCCAACTTCATCCCTTTTTATATCTCCTAGGGCTGTACCTTGGTGAATGTTGTACAAACACATTCTAGCATCATTTGCACCAATTGAACTACAAGCCTTTCGATCCATATTATATTTATGAAAATTATTGTAATACTAAAACTATACAATAAACACAATCTATATGTGTGACACTATATCTTATTATTTTATAGTTTTATATCTACTCTAAATATATGTTTCTAAATATACTTTATTGATATATTATTTTATGTTTTATAATTATAGAGAACACAAAGTAAGATGTATATTAGTACATAAAAGTACTTATCAGTTTTAATTAAAATATGAAAATGAATAAATATATATTATTACATACCACTACTCATTAGTTAGTTAAACTATAAAAAAGTAAGTGTCTAAATAAATTATTCCTAAATATATTACAATAATTCATATATACTGGTTTAGGATTTTTTTTTGTTGTTAAGTATACAAAAAAAACATAATTTAATTGGTTTATTATTTTATGTCATTATATCATGTGCATCTGAAACTACTATATATAGGAGAAGTAATAATTTATGTAACTATTACTATTAATTAATTATATTTATATAATATAAATATAGCCTATAGAATATAACCAGGAATAATTAAAACCAATTAGATTGGCCTCATCAAGGAGTTGAAATGGGTTGGATATGTAATAATTATGCTTGTATCTTTTGTCAAATTGGACTTCCACAAATTTCCATTTCTAATGGACTCGTCTAGTTGAGCTTGAAACTTAAATTGGATTAATTTTCCTCTCTTTAGCTTGGATATCATCTCAAGGTTGCATAGATTACTCATCCCAGTGGTTTTCCAGCACAAAGTGTGGCTCTGTCAAAGTATGTGAGCATTGTTGATTGAGAAGACACTCTTCTTGCATAGCCATGTTGATAACAATGACAACATTGGATGGAATTTTTTTGCATGTGCATTCATAAGCTTCTAAATATTACTCCTCATTTTTGGTATTTACCACTTTCTCCTACTCTTGGTAGCCCAATTTATACCAATACCCCTATTTTAATTGATACATTAGTGTAAATTTTATAAATACAAAACACCCCTTGATCCTCTCATGTGCTATTTGTCGTGCCTTAGTGAAATTATTGAGAGTTTCACATCAGTGCTTAGTTAATCAACAAGGGGAGTGCCTTCTCTTTTCCAAGTTCTCGACTTTTTCCTCTTCTTTTCGACTTCCAATGGGGTTTGGGTTCTTTTTTCTTACTAATTTCAGAAGGTTTAATAGCATGCTGTTTATGCTTGAAATGAAACTTGGTGGTAACCAACTTGCTAGATTTAAATGGGGTGAGGTGTTGGATTTCTCTTTTTTGATGACCATACTGTCTACCTACACTCCCTCTTTAATTGTTATGAGTGGGATCCATATGGGTGCATCTCCTTCAATTTTTTTTATCTCTTTAATTGTTACAAGTAGGATCCATATGGGTGCATCTCCTTCGATTTCTTGATCTTTTAAAGTGGGCACATCTAGGGGTTCAAATATGTTGGACATTGAAATATTCATGCTTGTATCTTTTGTCCAATTGGGCTTCCACAAACTTGCACTTCTAATGGACTTCAGCTTGAACTTAAATTGGATTGCCTTTGCTTTTGTCTTTAGTTCGGATATCATCTTGATGTTGCATAGACTACTCACCCAGTTGTATCTAGGACCACAACTTGCGAATCTACTCGAGTATGTGAGGAGCATTGCTGATTGACATAACACACTCTTCCTAGATGGCTATGATGATGACCAAGACAACATTTGAATGGAATAATATTGCATGTGCATTCATAAGCTTCTTAATATTACCCCTATTTTTTGGTATTTACCACTTTCTTCTACTCTTGGTAGCCCTATTTACACCAATACCCACTTTTATTGATATATTGGTGATAATTTACAAAATCAAAAATACAACTTGATGCACTTGGAAGTATTGGGAGACAGCCATATTGAAACTGTAATTGAAAGATTGTAGATAGAGTTGAAAGGGTCTAAAATTTCAAGAATAAAACTTGTTCATGAACCATGATTCGCATTGGAATCTTGCACCCTTTTCAATGGTTGTTGAGAATACAACCATAAAATTTCCCTTTGACATCATTAACATGTCTAGTGATCCCACAAGCTCCATTACTTAAGGATCTAGGATCTCAATGTTTTCAGTCCAAGATAAGTTCCCATAAATTGACAGATCATTGCTTTCTCCTTAAGATACCATAGTTGATTTCCCATTTCCTCAAGCAGGGACTGGATCAAAGGTTGGGGGTCCATTTTGCGATATGCACGTTCTCCTTAATGTGCATGCACATATAAGATTTTTCAAGAAACATTTCCTCTTTAAACGTAGAGGTCTAGAAAGAGGAAAGGCCCTGGCTTTCCCAGGTGAAGGCCCCAAACAAGACCAAGAGATCACAAACTTTAGATTAGCCTTTGAAGTGGGCGGGAGAGCAGGTTTGGTTATGGACGAGCTGGTGATGCATTCAACTTAGGATAGGACCCTAAATGTTCATCAGTTTAGAACAAAATAAATCCTATATATAAGATCTATAATAAGATACCCAGTTTAGAAAAATACTTTGAAAATAATAAGAAACTCAACAACACGGTTAAGAAATTATCTTATTTGGAATTAAAGAGACCCCATTAATTTCAATGGCACAAAATATAATAAATTAAACATCATTAAAATTTCAAGGTAAGCACTCCATCTATTAATCTCACTACCATAAACTATAATAAATTAAAGCATTGCCAAAAAAATCAAAATAAACACTTAATCTATTAACTTTAATGGCATTAAGTAAAACAAACTAAATTATTACCGTGACAGTATAAGATAAGCACTCTATCGTGATTTGATCAAATTACACTCTTATGGAAGGGTTGTACAAGAGTAAAATAGTTGGGTGAACTTAACAAATCATCAAACAATTAGTAATTAGGAAAAAACAATATTTTGCAGGTTTTTAATAAATTTTTAAACCAAAATACCTCCATAAAATAAAAAGCTCTTCTTTTCTTTTTCCTTTAGCTTTAGCCATTTTGAAGGAAATGTTGAATGTAAAGACAATTATAAGACTACGATTTTCACTAAAAGATCTCACTATATCTCAATGTTGGCAAGAATTCCAAGTCATACAAGAAAATAACCAATAAGGCTATCATAATGTAGGAAAGGTGGTGGCAATTAGATTCACATGGTCACAAATCTAAAAAATGCAAATTTCTATCGATGCTGCTTTTCTTGCCAACTAAAAGAATAAAATTAGCTTGAACTTGTAACTCTTTATTGCATCCAATTACTCTATTCTAAGTATATAAAGCAACATACAATCTCTACATTCAATTCTAAAACATACCTGGAAAAATATGGCTGTCATAATCTAAAAAATAGGATGTTGTCTAATATTCTGTTCAAGTGCTAGAAGAAGATAAAACACGATTGAAATGCAATAAATGTTTCCTTTACTAGATTATTTTATTGTAAAGCTCTTTCAATGGTTGTTCAAGAAAATATAGTTATCCAGTCAATTATGGGAATAATTTCCTAGTTTGAGATCACTAAGAATTTCTTATAACAAGGCTATCCATACCTAATCTTATGGAGGTTCTAACCATCATCTCCAATTTGTTGCAGTGTAATCTTATAATTTCTTTGGATAAATTTATTCTTTCTTGAGAATCGTATCTTTGAACTCGAGGGAAAAAACAATATAATGGCCAGTAATAGTAACAAGGGCTTTGCTCTACTGATAATGTGACAACTACGGTAAAGGAGAACAATTATTGACAATTGTCTAGTGCCAGGAAGAGAAGTTTCTTTCTCGGAAGAGATGTTTCTTTCTTGTCTAGATGGGCTATTGTCTACCTGATACAGTAGTTTTCTTCCTCCACTTGCCATTTTTCTTGTTTAGACACAAATCTTTATGATTGCTATTTGATTTTTTTAATAAAACAGAAGCATACTACATGGTACAAACTTGGAAAAACTGAGACTCTATTTTAATTGTTCAATACGGTACAGTGTATATTTTGTGGAGATTACAGTAAAGAAATAATGCAAAGTTACGAGTATAGAGTTGTAGACACTAATTCCATTACTCTTCATTCAAACATAAGTGCAGAGAATTTCGTGCTTCCTCAAGAAAACAGCGTGCAAGGTGTTTCTGCCCTCTGCGATAAACTATAGCTGCCCATCTGTTCTTTGTCATTGAGGATTCCCTCTCCAACCTTTTATGTTGGTCTTCACTGTAAGAATAATTAAATAAAATCATCTTACAACTCTTGACAGAAAGTTATGACAAACGGACCCTCCTCATGTTATTACTCTATCATTTTATCCATCTAGCCTTAAACAACCACAGCATTTGAAAGTTAGTTTCTGTTGGGAAATGTACCTCAGCTCAGATTGCTGTTCCACTTGAGGAAATATAGACTTAGCAAACTCTTCAAGAATCTGTGTGTCATGGGCTTGAGTTCCAGAACCTTCTTCAAGCTCCATGGTCCTGGATTAAAACACACAATGAACCGAAAAAATTAATATTGAATAGTAGAAAAGAATGATCAATCCTTTGGATTTTATAGAAGGAAAGTAATAGTTATTTAAAATGAAACTCTGCGAGACAAAAGAATTCAATATAATATACATACAAACAAGACAACAATGGAAGCTCTATGCATGTTGTCACATTGTTGTTTCCTTACAGCTAGCATTGCTCTTAATACCTATGGATATGCTCATTACCGATTTCACTTTGTAATTTATACATTTTGGTGGGTGGGAACGGGCAAGAAAATTTCCCTTATCTGTGGATTATTAAGCTAGAGTCAGCTGTCAGGAAATATAGAATAACTAGAGTCTTACCTTTGAAATTCAGCAGATTATCATTGCATATGTTGTCCATTAACTGTTCAATATTTGGCACTATACACCCTTGAACAATGATTTTCACAAGGATTGCATGCTAGGAATAGCCTGATGTACTACTTGAGCAAACTATTAAGATCTTCACTTGTTAGACCTAACTAATGCAACTTAAGTTTTGTGCTCGCATTGAATTTATCAATTTTAGTGTCCTTAAATTTGCAACAGATTGAAACCATGTCTATAGCTATGGGACATGTCCAGCCAAGGAAACTACAATTTCATGAATAATGATCATTAGTCAGCTGATCTAGATCTTAGTTCAAAAACTCGTACTTGGCAATTACTCAGCAGTCCAAAATTTTGACTTGTACTTGAGACTTGGCATCATTATTGTTGCATTGAAAAAAATAAAAAATTCAAGAAATAAACTGAAATAACATGTAAAACACTGTTGAACAGCATGAGAAATGAGTGTAAAGAACACATAAGTATATTTTCTATTACTTTTCAACCAAAAAAGAGTGCAATGCTCAGTTTTAGACCAAAAAAGTCACAGTGTACTATTTTGATTCTTGAAGAACCAAACACAAATGCTAGCTAAATCTGTTCTACAGTTCAGAAACCCAGGCACAATGGCACAATGGCAAGCAGCAGGCTAAAACTGTTCTAAATCCCGCTGTTATTGTAAAATGTGGGCCCTGGGCCATGACAATGAAGTTTCAAGTGACTGAAGCACTAAAGCATGAGATTCAAAGACCTTGGCAGATCCACTGATTCATGCAAACATAAGATAATAATCTTGCCAAGTTATTACCTAGCAAGGTACTTAGAGTACAGTCCACTCAAACCCCTCAGATAAATGATGCAAGATCATATCCTCTGATTCAAAACATGCATGTAACAGAAAATCACAAAATCAGAGCAAAAACCACTAGAAAATTGCCATGGAATGAGCAAAATGACATTTTTTTCTGCTAGAGGTCAATCGCCACGGAATGAGCAAAATGACATTTTTTTCTGCTAGAGGTCATAAAAACCACATACCCAAGTCACAGACAGTTACTCAGTTTTTGGCGAATAACAATGGGTAATTACTTGCAAAAAACTGCAATTAATTGCCTGCTCAATGTTTTGCAGTATGGTAGCTGGTTACTCGGCCAGAAAAAAATCAAAGGATAATTGTAGTAACCAGTTTTCAATCAAAGGTCTAGATCATCCATTTTCTGGTCTAATGGACAGGTAAAATAAGGAAATACATTACCATTACATATTTCTAAAAAATATACAGAAAAGGTCCTACCAATGACATGTTTTCCAAAAATTGTAACATTTGCCATTCCGTTTTTGTGGAAAATCTAAACTAATGTTCCAGATTCTGTTTATATTTTTCATTCCCCAATTTTAACTAGGTTTTTTAACCCTGGCTATAACAATTCCCCTAGAATTTTTTTAAGGCAGCTTCCTTACCAATAATTATTAGCAAGTTGGCTTTGTTTGTCATTGTAAGATCTCAAAAATGCCAACTTAGTGAAGCTATCTTATCCTCCCGCATTGGACTAGGAGATTAGACACATATAATTAACTTCCAACCGAGCTCGGCATCAGCCATGGCTTTAAATTGTATTTCCTATGCTCTACAGTTATTCCCTTAACAGGATCAGAACCCATGATGACAACATATACTCAAAGAAAAACAAAAAAACTCGGAAACTATTGCATTTTAGAATATTTAATGCAAATTGACATTTTCTCTTCAAACTCTCCGACAGATATCTCAAGCATGACTCTGGAAACCCTACAGTCAATCACTAACTTTCCCACTCATTGTATAAAGTCCAGAGTCCATGTTTTTTTTGGTTTAGTATTATTCTATAAACATTTAGACTTTAGTTGCATATACAATTCTACTCTCATAACAGAAACAAAATAACTATTCTTGAAATTTCTGCTAACTGAGATGGCAAAAGTTGAAGGGGAATGGGAGAATTACTTAGTAGTAAGAAGATCGACCAACAATTGCAAGGAATCAGCATTTCCACAAACTTCCCATATTGCTGCTTTGATATCTTCTTCAGAAGGTTGCTTCTGGCATCCAGATTCAGATAGCTGAACCACCAATACATCAGAAAATCAACTGAGATAGAGATGGGATATATTTAAATGGCATTGATATTATTTTAAATATGGGCATATATATAAATGCAGAACCTGTTTCAGTGTTGTATTACATACATCTTTGTTGAAAATTGAAAGCATGTGCGTCAACAACTAGCATCTGCTTTACGAACACTTTAATCTTATATTGCCTAACATGCAAAATATGACCAGGACAGGAAGTTACTTGAGATGATCAGCTGAAGGGATAGAGTTACCTAGAACTTTAGGTGGAAGATTCCTATGGGAATTTGAGTGAACCTAGGAACCTGACTGGTATGGAGAAAAGATAGTTCACATGCTATATGAAGGTATAAACTGATGGAAGGAAATTTTGCATTTGACACTAGTTGAGGACAACAAAATCTAAAATAAGTTTTTATCCCTGTATTGCCTAGTTATAAGCTGTCCAAGAAAGCCGAGTCAAGGGAAAAATCCAACAAGAATCCAAATGGAGTTCAACTTATGATCCAGGGAAATTGCGGATAGCATTTTTATAATTGAATTGTATGTTTATTGTTGGGGTTGGTGCCTCTAGTAATTTTAGCAATTGTTTTATATAGTGCAAGAAACCATAGTAGCATTCCATTGACACGGCATTGATATGGAAAACAAGAAGTGTAAATGGAATTCATCTACTTGGGATATAAACACGAAACATTCGGGGGGAAATTCAGAAAACTAAATTTAAAATTGAAAACAAAAAAAATCTTAATCACTTTTTAGAAAATTTGAGGATAATTCACAAGTTATTCTTGCATTTTTCAAAAAAATTGCAAGTTATTCCTGAGTTTTACAAAAACAATTGTATGCCAATGACCATTGACCCTAGTTCTAACAATTACTCAGCATAGTGTGTTAGTTCGGCATAGAATTATTAGCGAGTGTTGATTACACACGAGTAAACATGAAATACCCCAAAATAGGAGAAAATACTGAAATCTGGAATTTCTGCCAAACCCTAGCCAAAAGAAATATTTATATGATTTTTACTACAAACCCTAGTTATTCAAAACCCTCACAAAACTGGAATAAATATTACCAAATCCTAGCAACAATTTACAAATATTATACTGAATTTAGGGCATTAAATCATTCAACCAATTCAGCTCTATTGGTGCCACATGCAGGAAAATTACAACAAATTAAATACTATTTTTTTTGCTTTTATCCAATCTGAAAATGTTGGAAAATATCCTTAAACATAGAGATAAATACAAAATTAATTATAGCAAAATTCAGAATATTATTTAGTCTTGAAATAGCCTAATAAATCCTCAATTGGGCTTCCCAATCAAGTCGCCTAGCGGCAATTAAATAATAAATTGCTCGTGTCACCACAACAAACCTTAGAAGAGGGTTTCCAAGCTTCCAAATGTAGCGCAGCCCTAATGAAAGGGGTCTTCAACATACAAACCTGTTTGCTGCCCTGAAAATGGCCTCAAACCCTTGCCAAATGACCTCAAACCAAGTCGCCACACTCCTTGACCTAGTCGCCACACTCTGCAAGCAAATTGCCACACCCTAGGAAGGGTCCAAACTGTAAATTCTACCTTTGATCAATTATAACACTTGAACTAGTGCTGCCCCAGATGAGGAATAGGGGTTTTTGTTCCTAAACCTTCCTTGGCCTTAAAGGGTTTCATCTTCAAGTCCTTGGTCAAGTGTTTTCGTGCTTATATTCAAATATCATAATATGCATAACCTTTTTAAATGAATCACAGTCCTCCTTATCTACCTTACTCCTCAAGTTGGGTGCTCCATTTGGAGGGAAAGTGCAAAATGTTATAAGGTTAACTTTCTTTTAAAATCACTTAAGGGCTATGAATCCCATTAACTCAAAAAGCACCCTCAACTTAAAATTAAAACAACTTTACCAAAAGGTACCTTTTTATAATTTGAAGAGGAGTTAGTGCTTCCTTTTTAAGTCCCCTTTCTCTTAGCCTAAGGGAAACACTAAAGAATAAGGCTAAGGGTCCTTTTTCACTCTTATGTCCAAAAGGGGGACACGACAATCCTCCATGCCCAAAATTGCTTGTCCTCAAGAATAGCAACATCAATGGAGCTATCCCAACAATTCGCTTCATGCAAAACCCTCTTGTAACCTCTTCCCAAGAAAAGGAAGCCCGATTTTGAAGCTTTTTGCTGCTGTACATGTGAGAAGATTGCTGTCCACATGTGTTGGAACAACAGTATTGTACCATTCTTTTTCCCAACAAGTAGCTGCCATAGCTGTACCTTTCATGGCTAAACTTGGAACAACTACTAGTACCTTTAAAACTGCCCTTCAAGATCATCAATTTACACGTTTTATGGGTTGGAAGCTTCTGCAACATGGCTATAACCCACTCATTCATCCTCATATTCATGTGTTCTACCATTTTGGAGAAAAATACCCCAACAACAATTTTGTACAAGGTGTACGTGGGGCTGTGATTGGAGTTTACAGCCCTGGATTTGCAAGAAAATTTGAAGCTATTTACTCCCCATTCATTCCTTGGGAGTTCCTTCATACACTTACCCTCAAAGAAAGTGCCATGAGCTTACAACTTACCTTGGAGGGGCTGGAATAGTTTTGAACAGCATTACCGAAAAATATCTTATGGCTGCCCATTATAATCATTTTGCTTTGCATGTGTACCTTGGAGTGTGTGCTTCCCTGGCAAGTATCTCAATGCCCCTTGGGGCTCTCAGTGTGCCTTAAAGTTTCTTCATTATGCCAAAGGTGTGGCTCAACAAATTGCATGAAACCCATAACTTTGGACAATCTTGAACACATACCTTGTGTGTACATACCATGAAGAAATGAGCAGTCTTGCCATGATGCCCAAATGAGAGCCCATTGTCTATCCTCATGCTGCCCCTTCCAAATATGCTTTCAACATGCATCATGAGTGCATAAAATTTGAAGGCTTTCTCGCTCTATGGTGCTGCTCCCATCAAGTCTTCCTTTTCCCATGAATTGAAGACCATTTGCGATCATCCTACTCCTCTTCCTTTCACATTTCTGAATTTTCTTTTTCATTGCATGCTCTACCAAAATTAATTGAATATTCAAATTCAATCCTTGCTGCCCTAACACAAAGTTAATAATGTTTGGGGCACATACCAAACCTGAAAAGAGCCAAAACTCAATACCTTTGAAGGGCTGTTCCTCCTTTGCAAACCCCAACTTCTTGTCACCAGTGAAGAGCCAAAATTCTTCATCATTTCCAGAAATCACTAGGAGCTGTATTATATCAAAATTTTCAGAATTTTATGTGCATATGACAATCTTATTTTGCACACTTCTTTCAGAATTAACTTCATCATCATTTTCAGAATTTGTTGCCTCAAATTTCAGAACCTTTGGTGCATGTAACCAACTGAGTTTGCACATAGAACTTAAAATTTTATGAG
This sequence comes from Torreya grandis, assembly GCA_037957365.1. NCBI lineage: Eukaryota > Viridiplantae > Streptophyta > Pinopsida > Cupressales > Taxaceae > Torreya > Torreya grandis. The sequence goes on along the minus strand of JARHVA010000613.1, from coordinate 1,745,390 downwards.
TGTTTTATGGGCCTATTCCTTCTGAAAAATTCAGACTTTTTCATGCTTTTGAAGCATGGAATTGGATGGTTTCTCCAATGCTTTAGTGGCTGCCCACCTTCAGAATTTACAGCTCCTCTATTCCCCTTTGATAAGCAACAATATTCATAATTTGAATTACTTAATGAACATGAAATGGGATGGATCCCCATTTGCTGAAGTGGCTGCCCCAACTTAGAAATTGTATCTTTCCTTGCCTTCATTGTTGTCCTTGCAATTGGCCCAAGTTGTGATCCTACACATAGAATATTAGGACTTGTTCTAAAGTCTTAACCTTAGGTTAGGTTGTTAGGTAAATAATAAATGTAAAAGGGCATGCATCTTTATTTATAAAAACACCCCCTTTAATAATCTTTAGTTATTTTACTAGTTTGATTTATGTTTTGAGTTAATAATCACAACTACCTTTTGGGTTGCATTCTTGTGAGAGTTGGTTATTAGGTTGGTTGGTTTTACTAGTCATAAGTGAAATCTTATATATACATGTTCTTGTGTGTAAAAAGGGTTAATGGGATATAGACATCCTTTTCTATGTATTTGTTTCTTTATGATTAATAAAATACTTGTGGACACATCTCAGTGGGCACAATATTTACCTTAGGTGATTTTGCTTGGTTAAATCAATTGGAGTGCTATCAGTGGTATCCGAGCATAGTAAATGCGTGATAAAAGAAAGCATGGTGATCTCGGGGTGATTTTTTATTCACGTGACTAGACACAGAAGATTCATGTGACATCAGTTTGAAAAATACAAGGTATGCTCTTTGGTTAATTTTTGGTGTCGAACATTTGAAAAATCATTTAAAAGTCAATGTTTTCAAATGAAACTTTTTCCAACCCTGTGATTGGAGGGATAAATGTATTGATAATTTAATATTATATTAAGAATATTAAGAAAATTATTTTTCATGGCTATATGCCTGTAGAAATCTGATCATGCTTGGTTTGAAGCTTGATCTCCCTTTTCAAGCCTGTAGAAGTTGCTTGTTTCGATGCAAATCTGAAAATTCTATCCTAACGGTCAAAACAAGCCATTTGTATGGATTTTTTTGCTTTGAAAAACCCTGTGCAAGAGTAGTATGATTCCCATATATGTGTTCCTGTTGTCAACCTGGAGTTGCACCCTGAAATGAAGACGTGCTGAAATGGCTAATCCTCTCTCCAGTTGAAACAATGGGATCTTCTCACAAGGGTGGGTGCCTCAATGGTGAGAAGAACCTCCAAAGAAGGTTGGTTCCTGTAAGATGTATCAATGTGGATCTCTACTCTATGCTGCGGATCTACCATGGAAAAGGGAGAAAGAAACTTGAAGGGAAAATCCTACCTAATGACGGTGATACACCAGAATGTTGATCCACTCTACTTGGAACCTTGAACACTGAATCAAACAAGGTAAAAAGAAGACCTTTGATTTCACATGATCACTATGCATAAGTATTTCATGAGAAGGTCTGATCCAATGACAAAAACGTGAGGGAAAACGATAGAGAGAGGTTTGATACAAGAAACTTTGCAACCACCTAACATCCACTTATAGCTTCAACAAAAGACATAAAACAGTGAACATGACCTGCATAACATGATGAGCTAGCAACTAGGTACGAATCAGAATTTGGGAAGGGAGAGAAATCTACCATGTATGCAAATTGTTGAATGAATGTAAACTATGCCAGAACTTGAAATCTGAAAGTACAGTCTTTCTATTGATTGAAGAGGTTACACAACTCACCAATCACAGAGTTTGGTCTTACCAAGAGAGGGATAGATTTTACAAGGCTAAAAAACCATTAATATAGAAAATTACAAAGAACCAAGAGATTGGCGTTGGAAATAGGAGAGGAAGTTAACTCTTCATTAGCCCAAGTCCAAATTGCATTGCATGGATCTTCCAAATTTGTCTTTCCTTGGCTGTCTTGCAGGAAGAATCCTTGATGTTGAAAAAGAAGAAGAAGAAGAAGCTTTGGATGCATGACACCTACGAATAGATGTTTTGACTTGAAAACTAGTCAACTTCAAAACAAGAGTAGTCAAATTCACTCGAACTACTGGAACGTTTGAAAGTCTTCCCTTTGCATGAAATCAATGCAAATGCCAAATTAAGAATTGCGTTTGAACTGCCATAACGTTTCGAGCTTTGAAACAAACGAGAGTGCGTGCATGGAATTTTTCGCTGTTTGAAAAGTTCAACGCTTTGCTCATTCATCATGCAAAACAACTCTATTTTCAAAACTGAAGCATGCTTGTTTTCTTGAATGCGTTCACTTCGTTGGAGTCACTCATGTTAGTCTGTGTATGATCTTTGTTCATCCTCCCTTTGTCTTTATTCTGCGTTTGTTTTATTCCCTGTTCATGATTATGTCCATGTTCAGTTCTGCTTCAATCCTGTTTGTATTTTCTTTGGCTTTTCCCGTGTTCTGCTTTAATTCGGGAATCGGGCTTTATTTTAGTTTTCGTCCTTCGAACAAATTGTCCGAAGGACTCTCTACCTCTTCTCTTTCCCAGGCTTGGCATTTCCTTTTCTCTTTTTTGGCTTTGGCTTACATCCTTGTCTTTTCTATCAGACTTTTGTCCTCCCTAATTCCTTCGAACAAAAAGTCTGAAGGAATTCGTTTCCTTGCCAATTTTCCCGAATTTATTCTTTTAGGCTCTTAAGTCTTGCCCTTTGGTTTTCCTCGGGCTTTTGTTGACTTCATATTCCCGCGGATTTCCTGTTTGACAATTATTCCGAAGGATTTCCTTAAATTTTCTCATTTATTTCTTTGCCTTTTTTTTTATTTCTATCAGGGTTTTTTCTCGGGTATATCCTCCGTCGAACCTTTTTCTTGAATTCCTTCGAACTTTTTGTCCGAAGGAATTCATTCAGACAAATAGTCCGAAGGAAATTCTTTTTCGTTTGAAGTGTCCCTTGCTTTTATGAAGGTGCCCTCCGCAAGGGCTTTTGCTTGCCAACATTGCCCTTCGGGCTTTTTGATTTGGTCTTGTTAGTCGCTTGGGTGCCTTCCGCAAGGGCAAGGTTCTTCTAGAAGTGCCCTTCGGAAGAATTGTAAAGGTCCACTTCACCGACCAAGTGCCCTCTGCAAGGGCTTTTTGTCCTCAAAAGTGCCTTTTGAAAGGGTCCTGCCATCGACCAAGTGCCCTCTACAAGGGATTTTTGTCCTCAAAAGTGCCTTACGGAACTTTTGAAAATGCCCTGACACTGACCAAGTGCTCTTTCGAAACTTTTGAAAAGGCCTTGACACCGACCAAGTGCCCTCTGCAAGGGTTTTTTTTGCCTTCAAAAGTGGCTTTTGGAAGAACTGAAGGGCACCTGAGCTTTTTGAAAGGCACCTGGGCCTTTTGAAACTATCCTTCAGAACTTTTGTCTTGACTTAAAAACCATAAAGTGAACCAACACGAAGGGTTACATACCCTTCGGGACTTTTGAATTGGACCTTCTCGAAGGGCAGGTGCCCTTCGGGTCTTCTCAACTGTGCTTTTCTCCTTTCTTTCGGACAAAAAGTCTGAAAAAAATAAGCTTTGAACTACTGCCACTTAGTCATTTTTTTCAGACTTTTACACAGTCCTTTGAGAGCTCTTTATCTCGGACAGAATGTCCGAAGAAATAGTCCACCTCTTATAGCCCAAAAAAATTCCTTGAGAAGACAAAATAACTAAACTTATAGCTTGTATGTCTTCGCTGTATTTGCACATTTGGATGTAATCAAGAAAGCTCCCTGGAAACATCTGCATGACTAAAATTCACCTGGCTGTAGATATCCACTTGGGTGGCTGTAAATGCTCATTTAAGGACCCCAAAACTGATTCACAAGACAAACTTGGCACCATAGCAAAGTTCCGAAGTGTAGGGGTGACAATTTGCCTTGTAGGGGGCAAAATTGTCAACATTTTTGGCAACTCTGCTGGGAAGCATACCTGCTATGCTAGAGAACTGAGACCATATAGATGCTATTCAAACTCCCAAATGATGAACCTGATTTCTGATTGAAAATCTCCACCTGACCTTGGTTGAAGTAACCTTTCTCCCTCAAAAAGGGAAAAACACAAAAGCAGGAAAACTAACTAAGAAGCAAATGTGCAAACAAGCACTTATTGAACAAAACTGAACGAAATTACTGTGCTTGAACAACACTTGGAGGAAAGTAAACAAATAAGGAACCTAGCTAACCATGACAAAGCATGATCCGCCTGGATCAAATGGGAAATTTTTGAACTCACTCCTTCCAAGAGAAGGTACAAGTTGCAAAGCAGCATGTTTATTAATCATACCCTTTGAGGAGGCATTTTTCTTGTCCACCACCAACTATATTAGCATCTTCTCAAATGAGTCATCAACAACAAACCAGTCACCAACAAAGACAAACTCATCAAGTACTTCCTCATATTTTTCGCACTGCTTATCATCTACCACCTTGTCAAGTGATATCTCATCTATGCATTGTTCTTGAGTGGCCACACCCTTTTTATCGACTGTTGCATGTTCATACATCTCTTTAAGGAGCTTTGAATAGGCAACCCAATCTGTATCATGATCTTGAATAGGTGATTCTTGATCAGAGTTTTCATAAACATGCTCTTCAATAGCCAACATATCCACACAAAGCTCTTCAATCTCTTGTAGAGATTCAAGGTACAGCCTCCAATCATCTTTTTGTTCCTCATTTTGATCTATTTGAACTGAATCAGCTTGAAAGCTATCTGGATTCTTCTCAATAGGAGATATTTGTACTCATTTGACTTCAATTTGTATCAGCCCCTCTTGAAGTTCCTCTACATCAAGATCAGTCTTCTCACTCTCAACTATAATTGGATGCTCAATTACAACCTCAAGTGAAGTATCAATAGGAAATTCTTCCTCAAACACCCCTGAAGCATCCTCTACACACTCTGCAAGAATTGACCTGTAGCTACAACCTCTTTCTCAATAATCCAAAGAACAGGCTCCTCCTGAGAAAGGGGGATGGTGGGAGGGTGATGCAATTCATTTGTTTGAGAGGGAAAATGAAGCATGGGAGGTCGATCATGATCAAATTTTGGAATCTTGAGGGCAATGGAATTATCTAGGGAGTTTTGGAGAGGAGGGAAAGAAAAACTCTTAAAGACCTCTGTATTTTGTTCCTTCCAATTGGCCATTACCTCATCAAAGTCTGAAACCTGCTTGTCTTCCTGGACAACTTGAGCTTGAGGGATGATTGGTGAGGAAAGGGGACTATATGAAGGTTTAGTCTCATGAATAGGCTCTTGAATACAATTAGGAAGCTCCCTTGTCAGACATTGGGCATGATTAAGAACTTCATGAGAATAAGAAGCACAAGAACCCTTTGTAGACAATTGATTTAACTCGATTTTTTGCCTCTACCAAGCCTCCATCTTTTCCAATCCAAGAATACACAGTCCAATTATCTCTTTTGGATCATTGGACACATTTTGAAATAGACCATTCACTTCCTCATACTGAGAGTTAGAACAAACCTTTCTTGCATATGCTAGTATTCTGAGCTCTATTTCATTCATTCTTTCTTGAAGGCAAGGCTGCTCATATGCAACATCATAGCCATATGGGAAAAATGAAATCCGGTCCTGAGACTGATATGGCTCACAAGGAAGGTAAGATTCATGCTCTTGAATATAAGGATCATGATAAACTTGATAAGGCTCAACATAGCTTTGATAATACTCTTGATAAGACTGATTAGGCTCATAAAAAGGCTCATAGGTATCATGACAAGGCTGGTATGATCCATCATTGCACTGATAAGGAAACATAGCATAGGAATTCTCTTCATACACAGCCATCAAAATTCATTCATGATAATGCAATAAAAATAGACTTACATGGAAACTGTCCCTGAACTATTAGGAGCAATTGCTTGGGCTTGGAATCACCAAATACTTCTTGAAAAACACTGTTGTAACTGCAATTTCATCAAGACCAACTCCAATAGGTCCCATCGGGCATGCCAAAAACTATTGTCAACTTGGAGTTGCACCCTGAAACAAAGATGTGCTGAAATCGCTAATCCTCTCTAGTTGAAACAATGGGATCTTCTCACGAGGGTGGATGCCTCAATGGTGGGAAGAACCTCCAGAGAAGGCTGGTTCGTGTAAGATGTATCAATGCGGATCTCTACTCTATGCTGTGGATCTATCATGGAAAAGAGAGAAAGAAACTTGAAGGGAAAATCCTACCTAATGACGGTGATACACCAGAATGTTGATCCACTTTACTTGGAACCTTGAACACTGAATCAAACAAGGGAAAATGAAGACCTTTGATTTCAATTGATCACTATGCATATGTATTTCATGAGAAGGTTCTATCCAATGACAAAAACGTGAGAAAAAATGATGGAGAGAGGTCTGATACAAGACACTTTGCAGCCACCTAACATCCACTTACAGCTTCAACAAAAGACATAAAACAGTGAACATGACTTGCATAACATGATGAGCTAGCAACTAGGTACAAATCAAAATTTGGGAAGGGAGAGAAATCTACCACGTATGCAAATCGCTGAATGAATGTACACTATGCCAACACTTGAAATTTGAAAGTATAGTCCTTTTATTGATTGAAAAGGTTACACAACTCACCAATGGCAGCGTTTGGTCTTACCAAGAGAGAGAGATTTTACAAAGCTGAAAAGCCATTAATATAGAAAATTACAAAGAGCAAAGAGATTGACGTTGGAAATAGGAGAGGAAGTTAAATCTTCATTAGCCCAAGTCCAAATTGCATTGCATGGATCTTCCAAATTTGTCTTTCCTTGGCTTATATCTGGCTGTCTTGCATGAAGAATCCTTGGCGTTGAAAAAGAAGAAGATTTGGATGCATGACACCTACGAATAGATGTCTTGACTTGAAAACTAGTCAACTTCAAAACAAGAGTAGTCAAATTCACTTGAACTACTGGAACATTTGAAAGTCTCCTCTTTGCATGAAATCAATGCAAATGCCAAATTAAGAATTGTGTTTGAACTGTTTCGAGCTTTGAGACAAACGAGAGTGTGTGCATGGAATTTATGGCTGTTTGCAACGTTCAACGCTTTGCCCGTTCATCATACAAGACAACTCTATTTTCAAAACTGAAGCATGCTTGTTTTCTTAAATGCGTTCACTTCATTGGAGTTACTCACGTTAGTATGTGCATGATCTTTGTTCATCCTCCCTTTGTCTTTATTCTGGGTTTGTTTTATTCGTTGTTCATGCTTATGTCCATGTTCAGTTCTGCTTCAGTCTTGTTTGTATTTTCTCTGGCTTTTCCCGTGTTCTACTTTAATTCGGGAATCAGGCATTATTTTAACTTTCATCCTTCGGACAAATTGTTCGAAGGACTCTCTGTCTCTTCTCTTTCCCGGGCTTGGCATTTCCTTTTCTCTTTTTTGGCTTTGGATTACGCCCTTGTCTTTTCTATCGGGCTTTTGTCCTCCCAAATTCCTTCGGACTTTTCTTCGGACAAAAAGTCCGAAGGAATTCATTTCCTTGCCAATTTTCTTGAATTTATTCTTTTAGGCTCTTAAGTCTTGCCCTTTGGTTTTCCTCGGGCTTTTGTTGAATTCATATTCCCGCGGATTTTCTGTTTCACAATTATTCCGAAGGATTTCCTTAAATTTTCTCATTTCCTTCTTTGCCTTTGTTTTTTTTTTAATTTCTATCAGGGTTTTTTCCAGGGTATGTCCTCCGTTGGACCTTTTCCTTAAATTCCTTCGAACTTTTTGTCCGAAGGAATTCCTTCAGACAAATAGTCTGAAGGAAATTTTTTTCTGTTTGAAGTGTCCCTTGTTTTTATGAAGGTGCCCTCCACAAGGGCTTCTGTGTCCCAACATTGCCCTTCAGGTTTTTGATTTGGTCCTGTTAATCACCTGAGTGCCTTCCGCAAGGGCAAGGTTCTTGCAGAAGTGCCCTTTAGAAGAATTGTAAAGGTCCACTTCACCGACCAAGTGCCCTTTTAGAACTTTTGAAAAGGTCCTGACACCGACCAAGTGCCCTCCGCAAGGGCTTTTTTGCCTTCAAAAGTGGCTTTCGGGAGAATTGTAGGGCACCCGGGCTTTTTGAAGGGCACCCAGGCTTTTTGAAACTGTCCTTCAGAACTTTTGTTTTGACTTGAAAACCATAAAGTGAACCAACCCGAAGGGTTACATACCCTTTGGGACTTTTGAATTGGACCTTCCCGAAGGGTAGGTGCCCTTTGGGTCTTCTCAAATGTGTTTTTCTCCTTTCTTTCGGACAAAAACTCTGAAAAAAATAAGCTTTGAACGACTGCCACTTAGTCATTTTTTCGGACTTTTACACAGTCCTTTGAGAGCTCTTTCTCTCAGACAGAATGTCTGAAGAAATAGTCCACCTCTTATAGCCCGAAAAAATTCCTTGGGAAGAAAAAATAACTAAACTTACAGCTTGTATGTCTTGGCTGTATTTGCACATTTGGCTGTAATCAAGAAAGCTCCTTGGAAACCTCTGCATGACTAAAATTCACCTGGCTGTAGATGGCCACTTGGGTGGCTGTAAATGCTCATTTAAGGACCCCAAAACTGATTCACAAGACAAACTTGGCACCATAGCAAAGTGCCGAAGTGTAGGGGTGACAATTTCCCTGTGGGGGACAAAATTGTCAACAGTTCCATAAATTTGAAAATAATTTGAGTGAATTTGTGAATATTTTTGTCCGATTTAGAGCTTCAAACCTTCAAAAAATCTGATTTTGATCATTCTGAAAGCTTCCAAAGCTATTTTTTTGACTTTTACAGCCCATTTTCTGATGTGTACAGCTTGCAAATGTATGAAAATAAATCTAAAATTAAAACTGGGAGATTTGCTGAGTTTTGATCTAATATGGAGCTTTTATTTGCCTAAAACCTCATCAAAACCATTCCTGAAAGCATCTAAATCAGTTTTGCTGAAGTGTACAGCCTCCCTGAGCACTGGTATGGCCTCCATGGTATTCCATTACCTTCACCCATTCATTATGTTGCAGAAAATCTCTTTCTGGATGTTTGAAACTACTTAAAACTGCCAAAAATCCTCCTTGTATGGTCTTGTACGGCCTTGTACAAAATAGTACGAACCAACAAAGTTTTAGAATTTCTTCCTGGCAGCCATGGCGTCCTAGTTGCAGGTTTGGCGTGGAAGGAAGCTACAATAATATTTGTTTATTTGGTAAACATCTGATATAGTTTGAAGAGAAATTCTAGGGTTTTGGAGGGTCCATCAAAATCAAAAGCTTTTCACTCTTTTTCATGAATTTCATGAGTAATTGTTTTTACTTGAAAAGTAATATATATATTTTTATCATCCATAGAGGAAAAATCAGACTTAAATACATATTTCTCTGTATATGTGTTGTAAAGGATCATAGAGCAATTGACAAACTTTATTTTGTAACAACCCTTGGAAGTTGGAGGTCCATGGTTCAAAACTCTATTTTAGTGCAAATTTCAACTGGGTCATTTGATTTTTTTGAGGAATATTCCATTCTTTTCGGAATCTTTTGTATGATTTGCATATTGAAAAGGGATTAAAACGTGTAAAAGAGTGCATTTTAATAAGAGAAAAAGGGTGTAATTTGTGAAATAAGGGTGTAACTATGTGTTGTTTTGGTGAAATAAGGGTGTAATTGGTGAAAAAAGAGTGTAATCTTTTGATTTTTTTGTGAGGTTAAGTGCAAAACCCATTAAAGATCTATATTTTTTGTTCTACATGGAGGTTAAGTGAAAAACCTCATAGAAGCATTTTTTTCTGCAAAGTGCTATCAGTGAGTGCATTGTTCCTTTCATTTGTCGCACTTATTTTCATTTGTCGCACTTTCATTTCAAGATGTCAAAAATTCAAAATTTGCTTTCAAATAGTGATCGTTTAATGATTTCTAATTATACTGGTTGGAAATGGTTGATGGAAACTTCATTAATTTTCAATGAGTTATGGAATGTTGTGAAGAATGAAAATCCTGTACTCCTACAGAATAGTCTAAACTTGACATTTTCATTATGCATGATTCTAAGACCCTAGCTTTAATCAAGTGTTGTTGCACTAGAGATACTTACATTCATATTGAAAACTCTCCTCATAGTTACACTGCATGGAAGACTTTATTTGATTTGTATGATAAAAAACACAAGCATAAGAAGATAGATATACACATGTAGTTGTTTACTTTGTCATTGGAGGAAGATATGGATATAGGAGAGTACATGTTTAAGTTGAAGAATATTGCTATTGAATATACTAAGGCTAGGTTTGGTAAACTAGATGATGATCTCATTGTTCTTGTTGCATTGAAAGGACTCCCTGTGTCCTATATAAATTTTGTGGAAATGTTACAAGATCACAGGTATAACTTTTGATAAATTGGCTAAGTTGCTTATTCAGCATGACCTCTCTCCCCAAGAAATACAAGAAAACCAAGGAAGTCCATGTTACAGAGTCCAAGCCTAGTTCTTCTTCTAGTCAACAAAACTATAGAGGACAAAGTCATAGAGGGGGTAGAGGTTATAGAGGAGGCAAATTTTAAAACAGAGGCAAAGGATATCATCAGAACAACTATTCAAATCAATAGTCTAGCCATTCTCATTCAAATGAGATGAGTGATAGAGAACGTGATCAAAACTCTTATAGAGGCAGAGGTCAAGGTAGATTAGACATTCAGTGTCATAGATGTGGTAAATTTGGTCACATTGCCTCTCAATGTAGGATTCCTTTTGACAAAATTCAGAGCCCACAAAAAGTGACTAAGTCTAACTTTGCTCAATATGTTGACCATGATTATGATGAGTCGGGCAATGTTGCTCATGAATCTACATTCACTGCTTTAGGGAACATTGCTTATATGGAATATGAGGCTAGAGATGAGTTCACAGATGTGTGGGTTTTAGACACAGGGGCAACCAAACACGACATTTAGGTTATATTTCTTTGGGACTTTCAAAGAAATGGTAAAATCCACCTCTCAGCAAAGAGTACATAAATCATTTCATTTAAGATTGTCTATGTAAAATTACATGTGATCCATGGAATTTTTTTGAAACACCCGATACTAAAGTTTGAGGTGGAGTAGGCAATGGGTTCTCACCTAATGCCTCATTTTGTTGGTTCACTCTTGATTCATGATGTCACTCCATCTGCTCATGGAGTTTGCAAAGCAACTCTTGGGAATGTGAAGGAGGATATTCTGAAGGAGGAAGTTGATGGCCAAACATATGATGCTTGTGAAGTAGTGAATTTACAAGTAGTGCAATCACCCACGGACGTGAATCCAACTCTAATGATTCAAGATATTATTGGGATGGTCAAGTTTGAGGGAGCACATGAGATTGCATCTACATCCATCCGAGAAGTAATTGATGAGAAATCTGAAGCATCAAAATATAATCTATCAGGATATGTAGAGCACTCATACAAAGAGAAAGGTATCTCAACAAGTCTTGAAGATCATGTTGCACCAACAAGCAAATTTCTTCCCATCTATGAAAGTACTTCAAAGACATTGTTATGCAGAGATGTTGGAGTTCGCAGCCAAGATCAAGCAAAGAAAAGTCATTTTGTAGCAGTTGAACAGAGACCTAAAGAGCTAAATGAATTGAAAAGACAAGTATTTGTAACAAAAAGGAAAGAGGTGCAAGTCTTAATAGAGTTGGATAACACAAAAAGGCTCATTGAATATAGCTAACTCTAAGTTTGAAGAAAGTTCAAATTGAGGAAAAGAAGAAAGACATAACCGTTGAAGGAGGTATGGCTAGGACTGAGCATACATCTGCTCTTACAAATTTGCAAGCGGTTAAGAAGTCATTAAAAACATTGAAATCAGAATAACTGCATTTGATAAGAGATAGGGATAACACCATCAAATTTGCGAAAAAATCCATAATTGCATCTAAGAAAATGGGGGAAAAGGTTGATGAACTCACTTTTGAGCTTAGTTCAGCCCATTTTTCACTTCATGAAGTAGAAGAAAAGCAAGTTTCTGTAGCAATTTTTAATGAGCAAGAGGCTGAAGCAAGGATTAAGAAAAGCAAGTAGGTAACTGAAGAAATAGAAAGGCTCAGAAAGGAGCTAGAATTAACTCAAGACGGAGACAAGCAAGCCAAAGAACCCATGACAAACGTTTCTAAGCTGGAAATAGCCAAGGCTTCAGAAGATCAAATCAAAGTAGTGCAATGGAAGTTGAATGGAGAAATTGTTCTTCACGAAGAACAGTTTTCAGGAAAGATAGAAGTTGCAAGTACAGAGTTAGGCATAACCAAGACAATTTTTCAGGGAATTGAAGATCAACAAGCAAAGCAACTTGAGAATGTCACAGTTGGATGGGAATCAAAAATAATGGCTACAAAGGACAATTTCATAATATTGGGACAGCATGAAGAGTGGTCTAGTCAAGGAATTGATTTCCAAGTTGAAGACAGATGGTTTTCAAACTATTCTATGTCCCAGTTGATTCAAACTCAGCTATCATGAGGAAAAATTCAGATGATTCACTCACTGAGACAATCGGAGAAGCATCACCTAGTGCAGGGCTTTCAATTCCTAATTATATCAGTGTAGCGCAAAAGCCAACTACATCAAAAGGAAGATCAAGGATTGGGAATTGCAAATTTCCAAGATTGATTTGGGATCTTGGTATTTGCAGGAAGGTTCAATCTGAAAGAGTTTAAGAATTGACCCAACATTGCTTGAGGACAATAAATCTTTGGGAAGGGCGGACTGTCATGTCCCTGCCGCCCTCGCCCCCCCCGCCCCCCCTTTTTTTTTTATATTGAAGAACGATTACTAATATATACATCATAGATGCCAAAAATATATATAGTATCTAGTAAAACAAAAAACAGCTGTGGGGCATCCTCCACCAACAGTCATAGTAATCAATGGTTCAATACAAAAATGGCTCCAACTAGGTAGCCTAGAAAAACAAAACGAGCAGGTATCAACAAAAACAGAGCCAAACAGGAAGTCGACGAAAGAACACCAACAATATCAACAAAAACGGTGCCAAACAGATAGCCAATGGAAAAATGTCAACAATATCATCAGTTCAACAGAAAAAAATACCAGACAATAAACAGAGGCCACCCCACAGTTGGTAGGATCAAAGATACGGGCGCAGCACCCTGCTGCAAGCAGCACCTTCACCGTCACAGTAGCCATTTGAGCCAGTCGAAGCATGCCCCTCCGAAGAGCTTTTATCACTAACACTTCCCAACCCATCATGCCCTGAGGTCATCTTAGTAGGGTAGTGGTTGACTTTATCCAAAAGTCCTTTTATAATATTTTGCTTCACATAATTAAGGACATCTTCAACGTCCACCGAGCCGCCACCTTCGATCAACTTCTCCAGCTTGCCAGAGAAGGTATTTATGTTATCATCAATCTGTTTCCAAACTTCTTCCCGCGCTTCTTGAATAGACACATCTGGAAAAGGACCCCGCGAAGGACCTATCAATGCATTCTCATCCCCAGTTTTCGAAAAAAAATTCAGGTCAAACGGAGTGAAAGCTTCCTTGGCCTCCCTGATAATATAATTGCCATGCTCCTCATTGTGGAAACCCTGTAGAGTACTCTCATTTGCAGCCACTGATTCACCAATGCCATTATTGTCAGACTCAGATAGGACGATCCATTCCTTCACTGGATTATCGGCCTGGTCAAAATAGGCAACTTTGATATAATCCCATTCAAACTCAGAAATCTTGACCTCAGCTGCCGTTGGGTGGGACACAATTCAGCCTGAATGTGGTCTCAATCTGGGGTAACCTCATGAATCAAGCAAGTATTCCAATGTAACCTTGAGCAAACCTGTCCTTAGAAATTATCGAGCTGGTCTTGTGGAATTTTCAACTAGAGAAAAATCTGCAAGAACAAAAAATGAAGGATGACTTCAATTGTGAAGTCAATAAGCACTCTAGCTTTACCTTGAAACACCTCCAGGTTTCTTTGCTTCCACAAAAACCAAAGAATTTCAGTAGAGAAAACAACCCAGAATTTGTGAAAAAAAAATGGACTTTAAGCTTAGGACAAGCATAGCCAAAATCAATGTTTAGCCATCCAAGCTAATATCCGAATACAGTAATCCAAGGCTTAAGACATCTTTGCCAAAATTTAGCAGCACATGGACAGGAATAGAAGACATGTTCAACAGATTCAGCTTCACTACGAACGGAGCAAAGAGGATTAGCAAGTCCACAGTTATTCAAAACAACACCAACAACCAATTTTTTATACATTAATAACCAACACAAACAAGACTTCTTGGGTTTAAGACAAGAGGACCAAATCATAGCAAACCTAAAGGACCAAGCATGCAAAGGATCAAACACAGACCAAATACGATTGAGGGTGAGGTAGGGGACATTGGAAAAGGAAAGTTTCCTATAGAGCATCTAAGTCGAATATTCAAGCAGAGGCAGGCCTTTTTTCCAATTCACACTGTCCCAAAATTCATCCTCATCTTCCATAAACACCACATTGTTTTTCCCTTTGAGAGCTGTTTGGAGCAAGGTGAACATTCTTCGCTGAGAATCCGAGAACTGAAATCTATCTTTGAGCTCTGACCACAAAGCCCACTCCCATGGGAGTAGAGATCCTTAAAACTCCTCAATCCTGTAGTGTACCAATCAAAGACAGAGCATCTCCTGGTGAGGGCCAATAGAGTCCTGTTGACACTCAGATTCCACCATATAGATCTATAACCTTGACACGAAGTCCCAAACCAATTGAAGATTTGTTTTGCAACAATGAAAGGCTTGACTAAATCCCAAGTAGACAAAATGGATGCAAATATAGGAGAGCCAACAACTTTGACTGTGAAAGGCCCTAAGAGCAGATTAGCAATATATAATCCTTTCCAGTTTGGCTTCCCTTTTTGGAAACCCTCTCAAGATATTATGTCTAACAAGTATTTTCCAGGGCTCATTCCCAATGGAGGCTCTGACAATCCATTTAATTGCCAAAGATATTCCTTGCAGCCGAAGGTCATTTAATCCTTGTCCACCAATGCTTTTGGGTTTCGAGCATAATTGCCATGTGATTGCATGCCTTTTCTTGCCCCCTTTCCCACCCGACCACAGGAAGTCTCTTATAATTCTATGGAGCATATTGACTTGTGTTTTACCAAATAGCCAGCAGGAGGCATAATATATACTGAATGAAGAAAGAACTTTCTAGCATACTTGGATCCTACCTGATAAAGATAGCAGGTGGCCCTGTCATTTGCCAATTTTCTTATTTATTTTATCAAAGACCCATTCCCACATACTCTTGAAGGATGGGTTTATGGCAAACAGAATCCCCAGGTATCTAACTATCTCGTCCGGTCCTTTCCATTTCCATCCAAACGTTGCCAACCAATCCGACGGCTGATCATTTCACCCCAAACTGTGTGATTTATGCATTGCAACTTTAGAACCAGAGGCAGACCGTAGATATCAATCCTCTTTGCAACTTGATCCAAATTATTTTGCTCCAAGGTAAAAAAATATTGATGTATCGTCAGCAAATAGGACATCAATTAGAGATTCATTATTTGGGAGCGAGATACCTTTAACCAAAGGCCCAATGTCTAAGAACCTAAGAAGGTAATGCAATGCATCTGCTGCCAAAACAAAGAGCGATGGGGCAAGCGGGCATCCTTGCCTTATGAAACGTTGAAGTATCCTTGAAGAGTACATTTACCATTCTACAAAATCTATCCTGAAACCCAACAACACACAATATTCTCTCAATGAAGGGCCACTCAATTCTATCATAGGCTTTCTCAAAATCAAGCAATATCATTCCAACACGCTGGTTTGAATCTCTTGCCCAGTACATACCTTCCTAGCTAGTGATTAGATTATCCAAAATGTATCTCCCTTCAACAAAGCCAATCTAAGTCTCTGAGATAATAGAGG
Source organism: Torreya grandis (assembly GCA_037957365.1). Taxonomy (NCBI): domain Eukaryota; kingdom Viridiplantae; phylum Streptophyta; class Pinopsida; order Cupressales; family Taxaceae; genus Torreya; species Torreya grandis. The sequence goes on along the minus strand of JARHVA010000613.1, from coordinate 1,729,478 downwards.
GAAAAAGCGAAGACAATCTCCTCACAAGGATTTTTGCCAAAATCTTGTAAGAGACGTTAAGGAGGGTAATTGGTCTCCAATTCTTAACTGATGCCAGGTTACCATCCTTCGGGATAAGCTTGATCACCCCTCTATTAATGTTTGGGCCAAGTGTTCCAGAAGCAATGGCCTCATTGAATATCTCCAAACAACCTTTGGCAATCCATTCCTTATTGACTTTGTATAATTCCACGGGGAATCCATCCAACCCAAGTGCCTTATCATCTTTTAATGAATCAATAGTATTTTTGACTTCATCGAGTGAGATGACAGCATCCAGAAAAGAGGCCTGAGTTTGTGAAACCTTCTTAGGAATGCATAACTCACATAAGGCTCTAAATGTTCAATACATACACTGAACCCATCGGAGCGGAAAAGGTTAGAATAGAACTCAAAAAAGGCTCCTTTTATACTAGCAACATCCTGCACAGTCTGCCCATTGACTTTGATTGCTTTAATCTTACTTTTAGTATGCTTAATTTTCAAAATTTTGAAGAAAAATTTGGACCCTCTATCTCTTAGCTTAAGCCAAGTTAGCTTGGACCGGATCTGTGCCTCTCTAGCAATGTATTGTTGCGTCTGGCGAGCTTGGTGCTTCAATAGGTTAAGCTCTTCAAGAAGGCCCCATTGGTCGGGTTGAGCTGCAACAAGCCTTCCGCTCAGATGATCTTCTCTTGAGTATCCCTTGCAAGCTTTCTACATTTTCTAGCTTTGATCTGTCCATAGGTCGTTGCAAAGTTTTTGGTAATCTTCATACTGGAATTCCAATGGTCAACTTTGGAGCTGGAGTTACAAACAGATTTACCAATATTCCAGGAAGCTTGTAGACCCTCCAAACATAACCTGTCTGCCATATGTGAGATATTGAATTTATACAACCCTTTGAACTCTGAAGAATCTTTCTTCTCCTCTCCGACTAGTGAGAATGTCATTTCAATAGGGTGGTGGTCAGACATAGTAAATGGTAATGCAGTTACCACATTACCATTCATGACCGTATCAACCGCCAATGACTCCGTGCTCAAATAAAATCTGTCCAACCTTGAGTATTGTCTTCTGTTACTACTCGGATTATTGCACCAAGTATACCAAATTCCTCTACTAAGGCTCTTATCCTTCAAGAGAGGATCTTCAATTTTGTGAATTCTTTTGAACTTAGACCAGAAAAAGAGCTCATTACCTTTCCATGCAAGGTGATAACCTCCAATTTTGTTCTCTTTATCATCCACCATGTTAAAATCTCCTCCAAATATCCAAGGGACATTTTTAGATTGATGGATAGCCAATTTCACAAGTCAACACTCTCCCTATAGTCATTAGGGGTGTATATGTTACACAGGCCAAAGGTCTGGTTCTGAGATTCTATCAAAACCCAGACCGCTCTATTGCAGGGAGATACACCATGATCAACAATGCAATCTTTCCATACAGGGCTAATCAGGAAAGAGGCCCCCCTTTACCTCTATGATGATTAGTATAAAATTGAGGAGCATTAGGCCAGATAAAGTTCAACATCAGGGATAACTGAGTATCGATAGCCTTCATTTCTTGCAAGAAAAGAAAATCAAGATTGTCTCTCAAGAGTCTGAACTGTCTTACCACTGGTTTTCTGTCTAGAGATTCTAGCCCTCTCACATTCTAACTGACAATCCGCATAAATAACCAGGGGGAGTGATCAGGGGTCAATTAGATTGACCATGGGGCTTCGCCCCACTATTGTACAACCTAATAAAACAATCTAGAACTTTATTTTCCTTGCCCTTCTTTTTAGATGGGGGTTCCTGCACATTGTGATGCATCTCTTTAGCCACTTTTTTTTTCTCCTTGGGCGTGGTGTGTTCAACCCAGACAGGGCTTGAGTCTATTTTAAGTCTTTTACCACCCCCTTTGGACATCCAATTGTCCACCCCTGCAAATTTCTTGTTTGCCAAATGATCTCCATCCGAAAGCTCCATCTCACTCATGGGAAGACCAAAATCTTCTTTCTCTGGAGAGAGAACCATTGGTATAGCATCACTAGAAGGCCTGTCTGGCATGTTTCTAGGTGGGGCAGTGGGTGAAACATTTTGCTGAACAGGGGCCTCAACAAGGATAACCACATATTCCTCTGAGGAATGGTCCTCAAAAGATTTCTACTCCAGCAAAGCATCATCTAGGCTGTTAGGGAGGTAGTCAACTAGGTCTGGGGAGGGATTGTCACCATCAGGCTGCGGTGGGGTATGCACCTGAGAGTCGGGGGGGGGGGTTCCAAGCCATGTTCACCTTGATTTTCAGGTCCATGTGTGTTAACAACCTCAACAGTGGAGGCACTGTCTTTCAATGGTACACTTGTGAACAAAGGATTCTCATGCACCTACAACATATCCAACACAGTCATCTTTTGTGGTGTCCTCTTGATGTCTATTAAGGATATTAATTTTATTAACCAACAACGGACAACTTTTTCTAAGAAGACCATCCTTTTTACAAAAGAAGCAAGCATTCAATCCACCCAGATCTCTAAGAGCACAAGTGTGAGATTTCCCTAATTTTAAAGTTGAGTGCTTCTGGGAAAAAATCAGGGGCTCTAACGAAATTAAAACCCTAACATTCATATGTGCAAGGGATCTTCTGGTATCCTCGATTTTCAAAACTTCACGGAGGGGTTTCAGTGCTTGTGGAAGAAAATTCCATAGCTGAATCGACACTCCCTCAATATCAACCCATCTGGGAGAAGTTTTGAAAACAAGGTCGTTGCAATCCATTTCTGGGTTCTAAGGGGATAGCTTTGAAAATTAATTGGCCGACATTCCACAAGGGCTTACTAATTGCCTTACATTGCATATTAGAGTTTATAAACAAAATCATGAAAACCCCTGTCTGCAACATCCTGCAAAAACTAATATACAAACCCAATCTTTTGCCTCAAACAAAATTTAGCCAATTATCAAATAAATTTCTAGAAGGGAGTGCATTTTTGTTTAAGCAAACAAAGAAAATCCCTACATTTTTAATCCTGGTTTCCTCTTGCTGCAAGTTAGATTCCATGGATACATTCAGAGTGATGGTCAGGGTTTTAGGAGGGCTAGGGAGCTTACCAATTTGGTCTTCCCTGTACTGCTGCTCGCCATAGTCCTCCCTGCTCGCCACAAATTATGCTCCTTCCGAGTGCCTTGCTGCTTCCTTTTGCCACATGATTTTGCTGAACATTCGTTTTGGAGGTCCAGTGGCTTCAACTTCCACCTAAGCCGAGACAAAACCACTGCTCTTATTATTGCAACCCTTATCACCCTGTGCAACATTAATTGATTCATTAAAATCACTATGCTTCCCCTTATCTACACGCTCAAACCCATCAAATCTAAGGGTTTCCATAAATATTCAATTAATACATGCCCCTTTGCAATCCCAAAGGCCACGAGAGTAATGGCCAGGGAAGGACGCACGTGGTAGCCGTGCGTTCCAACTCAGACAACAAAGACACCCCCGAAGACAACACAAACACAAAACAAACTAAACACACAACATAAACAAAACAGGAAAACAAAAAATTAAAGACCACCTCTAACACAGAAAAATAGAAACAATAGGAACCGAGGAGGCAAAAGTGACCAAGGCAAGTCGCAAGGAGAAAGCTTGAAGCACCATTAATGGAAGATGACTCTTCGTCTCCCCATTGCAGAGCTCCAAGCTTTTCCTCCACCCCACCAATTTCGTCATGTCCCCTTTTTCGAATAAGCTAAGGAAATAATAAAAACAATATTTTAAGTTGTTCAATAATAATAAGCTTCTCCTCTACCATACCAATGACTTACTATTAAAATGATAGTTTAATATTAATTTATTATTAAAAGTTCAAGTTCAATAAAGAGTCTTTAAAGGGGGGTCTGAAGTGAAGTTATAAAGTGATGCTGGGCATGGGGAACAAAGTGATATTATTTTAAAGGGTTCCTAAATTGCTTTGAATTATATTTTGGGAAAAATGAGAAAATAGAAAATAATATCTTATTTTCCCAAAAATGTCTATAAAAGAAGAGTTTGGGCAAAAGGAGGGGGATTTCAGTTATTATCAAACTCCAGTTATTAAGGATTTAATGCTTGTTCATCTTTCTGCCCTTAGAGGAAAATCCTTTGACAAAATGGATTTGAGGACAAAAACCCTCCTATTCATTTGAGTAATTCCATTCAGGGATTACCGATGAGCTGAAAAGTTGTGGAGTTCCAAGTTCAGGAATATTATTAAATATTTTTATATTGTATGAAGTTTGCTACAATATGCTGCTATAGTACTTTGGCTTTAGTAATTTCTATGCTTTTGTGAAGATCCAACCCTGTCGTCCAATTTGAGCCTGTCGTACACCTTTTAGGTCTGTTGTGGGATTGTAATGTCCCCAAATTGGGACAGATGATAAAAAAAAGGGTTTTCCACAAATCCTAACAATTTTGCAATTTATTTCTAGATTCTGGGATTTAATATCAACAAACCCTAGCTGGGAAGAATAATCCAAATCCCAAACACACTCCAGTGCAACCCAAAATTGTTGAATATAATGCTGAAACAAAATACCTCTTTTGGCAAGGTAAAAATGACGATATGACTGAATATCACCCTTGCAATAATTATGATTTTTGCTTGCTGGTACAGCTGCATTTCCTTCTTCAATTTTGCTTTGTACCCCTTGCAAATAGTCACAATTAATTATGCCCAAATTATATAAAATATTAGAGCCTCCAATAAAAACATTTATGGCATCAAAATGGCTAATAGCCCTCCAAGAAAGTCACCACACTTATGAAAAAATTACAAAAGTAAATCTGAACACTAAACCCTCAATTTTGTCCTTCAAAAGGCCTCCAACATCCTCCCATGCAAGTCGCCAATTTTAGGAAAATATTATAATAAATTTCTGAATAATCTAGGGCATAAAATGGCCCTCAAACCTTGCAAATTAATCCCAAATACAAATTGCCAAGCTGAAATAAATTATTAAAAATACCTCCCAACCTTAAAAGAGGGTTTCAAAGCAAGGCAAGACTCTAATGAGGGGTCATCAACCCTCTCACCAATTCGCCACCCTAGGAATGGCTCCCAAACCAACAAACAACCTCCACAATGCAAGTCGCTCACCCCTTTAACTTGCAAAACGCAATCACCAAGCTCTCCAAGATGCTCGCCAATCTTCCGAATCAAGGTGGTGTTTCAAAATACCTTTGTAAGACCAATTGCATGCAACCATGCAAATCTGAAGCACAATGACATCTCTTGAATAAAGCTGCCCTCAATGAAGGAATGAAGGTTTTCGTCTCTAAACCCTTGGTGCACTTGAAGGTTTTAGTCCTCAAGTCACTATGAACAAGCTTGAAATACTTGATTATCAATTCAATATCACAAAATGCATAACCCATTCAAATGAACCTTCAATTCCCTTTAATATTCATCCCTCAAAATGGCACCCAAATTGGAGGGAGATTACTTTTCAAATTATAAGTAAAATTACTTTTTAAATTACCTCTTTAAGGGGGTTTGGCTCCCATGACCCTTAAAGGTCCCCCACTTAAGTGAAAATAGATTAAAAACACTTTTCACACAACTCAACTGAAAATTAGAACACTTAAAGTACCTTTTCACCTTTTTTACTCTTTGAACGGCCCCCCAATGTTCCCCTTTATTTCTTTCGTTTAGCCTTGTGGGAACAAAACAAAGCAAAGGGTCTACAAGCGAGCTATGCCAAAAAGAAGGACATCATAGACACAGTTTACTTGTTGTGATTGTCGTACATTCTGCTATTTCACTTATTCATTGATGTTCATTCATTGTTACCAGTTGTTCCATTATTACTTACTGTTGTACCCTGTAAACAGACCAATCACAGCCCTTGGAACATCAACGCTGCCTATTAGAGGTATCAAACACAACCTTAGTAAGGTTTCTGTTGTATGTTGACAATCAGATTTGATTTTTATTGCTAAATAATAAATACTTGGATTTTATAATATTTGTAAGGGTTTACCCTGCAGTATTTAATTAGTTGTCCAATTTTCTTCATTTCTAGTATTTTGTATGCATGCAAATTCAATACAACCGATTCAATAAAGATTTCAATTGGGGTTTCAATATAAGTATTGTATGTTGGTTTTTGTACTATTCATTTGATATACAGTTTTAAAAGGGAATCACATTAAATTACAGAATTCTTAAATTTCCTAGAAAGGGACATTACAGAGAAATCCCTTAGACTGCAAATGGGAATAATGAAGGGTTTGTTTAATGAAAACAAGGTGCTGGAAAAAGACTTCAAGGACATGCAAGTGCAGATGGCCAAGGAGATAACCACCAACAAGACGGAACCTCAATAAGATGTTCATTGGGACTTATTCCAAGACATTTCCAAGATTAAAGAAGACAAATGGTAACAAAAAGATGGAGAGAGTGGAAGAGGAAGTTCAGTCTGTCAAAGGGAAAGTGGAGAAGGTGAACTATATTAGTAAAGTTACCATCATAAGCTACACCTCAAGCATCAAGACTCTCTTGGATAATCTCAAGAAGAATAAAGAAAAGGACATTTGGAAAGGTCCTAGTAAGAGAAAGAGGTGTAAGAAAAGGAAGCAGAAAGAGGAAACAAAAATAACCGAGAAAGCTTCCTTCGAAAACCAGCTTCAGGAAGACTATGAGGCAGGGAAGAGCCTTTGTGACCTTGTTGGCCACTAGTTTTTTCTTCAACCTCTCTCTGGGTTTTGGTACTTTTGTTGACGATTTGCTGACCGGTGGGGTTTTTCATCTGAAGTTTTGTAGTTTGGCCTTTTTGGCCCTAGCCGGGCCTATTTCTTGTTGTTTTTACTGTCATGCTCTATCTTTTCTTCTCTTTGTTTAAGGGAATGGGCCCTTTCAAAACTCATCTTTTACCAAATAATGAGGGAAAAAAAGTGTGCTTTATTCAAAACTTTAAGGAACTTTTTTTTTCTTTTTCCTAATTTGTTTTTTCTTTTTCTTTAGAAGTCCCCCCTTATTAGACCATACTTTGGGTACATGTGAGGTATGGGATATTTATAATGTAATTGCCTAGAAAGTAATGTGAAGTTTTCTGTCCTCTCAATCTCCCCTATATCTAGTAAGTTAGTTTGGGACTGCCATCCCTTATTCCCTTTGTATATGTTTTTGGACAAGCATGGGAAGAAGGAAGGGTGAAAAAATGGGGTGAAACTTACCAAAAAAAAAGTGTGGTTCCCTTTGCTTTTGAAATATCTATATTTTGATTTAATTTAAGCATACATGAAGGGGTACCTCAGCTTGGTGATATTTTTATTAATTTGGCCCCAAGTGAGGTGGAAGTGGAATAAGCAGAAATATTAAGCTGCTTGATTTATTAGAAAAGCAATGTATACTAAATTTGATTTGATTCAACTGTTTTATTTATGAGCATATGTGGAAGGTGGAAAAATGAGGATAAGAACTAAGTTAGGGCTTCATGTTTAAATAGATCTCCCCTACCTACCCACAGGTTTGAGTAAATTGATAGGAAATACTAGTTGAGCATTTTATTCATCCTTTCGCTCCCCCTAACTTTAAGCTTTTTGGTCCTTCCGAGGAAAAGTAAGGGAAAATGGGCTAAGAGAGTAACAAGGTCTGTAGACATATAGAGAAAGTTCATAAGGGTTATCAACATGCTTCTCTAGCCATAGATCATTACAAATAGAAAATAGACGAAAGAAGTGGTAAGGTGAACATAAGCATGAATGAAACATGGAAAAAAATAGGATAAAATATAGAATCGAACTCAGGTTCATAGAATACAAAACTAACTTGGAAGCTTATACCTGTTGTTGTCTGCCATATTTTTGTAGTACTTTTTGAATTGTAGATATATGGCTGCATTTTTATTTCAATTTTAGGAATGAGCGAGTAAAAAAGAAAAGTTGGGAATGGGATGTGTAAATATGAGCATGTGCTGATGAAAGGAATGAACGAAGTTGTTTGACACAAAAGTACCAAGAAATGAGATCTTATTGTGTTGTCCTCCTAAGTATAGGACAACTTTGTCTTACCTACTAAGAGAAAATAGTGATTTAAAAAGATAACTTAGCCTACAACACACGTAGACATTCCCTAAAATAGGCAACATAGCTACCTTAGTGTAATGTCCCTTTTAAGACAGAATTAAACAAAATTGAAATTCACAACAAACCCTAACACAATAATAGCAATTTCTAATTTTTCTTTCAAACCCTTGCCACAAAAAAATTCAGTATTCTGAAAGTGCTTATTTTTAGATCAAAATTCAAGATTCTATTGATATAAACCCTTAGAAAAATTGGAGCACTGCCCCCATACAGAATATCTAAAAAAAAACTGATTTTTTAATTGAATAAAGGGTTGATAATTATGATAAAAATATCTGCTGTGTTCAAACACCAAAAAGCTCAGTGAATTGACCCAAAAACTGTAATTTAAACCCCCAAAGGAGGAGGTTGTCCTAGGAGAGGGCTCCAAACTGGTTTCCTGCCCTTGCTAGGGCTCCCCAATGAATTGTTGCCCTTAAAATGGCTGCGCCACACCTCGAAAATGCTGTCCAACTACAATGCTATACCTGAAATGGTGTTTAGACACTCCAAACTGATCAAATCTGCCCAATATGACCCCTGGAATGGAGTCACCCAGCTGAAGGTTGAAGGTTTTCATCTTCAACTTCATTTGTCCAAAGAAACTTTTCATCTTCTAAGGGTGAAAGTCAAGTAAGCTGCTCAAACTCATAATTTTGATTGATAAAATTGACATAGCCCAAATAATGAACCTCAACCTCTTCTTTTATATCCTTTCTCTCCAAATTCATTCCAAAACAAGGGGCACTCCAAGTGAGAAAGGAATTCAAATATTAAAAAGGGAAATTCCTTGTAATTTTCACTTCAGGGTTAACTTGCTCATGACAAAAAGGTCCCCTTTTAAGTGAAAATTAGAAAAGTTGCCAACATAAATTATTTTTTGGCAACTTAGATAGTATTATCATTTTTACTTTTAAGTATTTAAAAATACTTTTTATTTTAATAATAATATCATTCTAATCTCGAAAAAGGGGACATTATAGTTAGGAAGGTAAGGTTTACAAAAGAGGGGGGTTTATCGTCAACAAATAGGACTGATCGAGAGGGAAAGACTAATTGATGTGGACACTTGGAATCTCACAAGCAATATCTCTCTTGATCCCATATAACACATTCTTGTGACTCTCGACGAAGTAGAAAAAACCACAACTCTACCTGCCGCACAAAAATTTCCCATAATCCCAAAGATTGTGTTTTTCTCTTTTTTCTCAACTGATTGGCTCTTTAGTCACTTGGGCTTTCCTTGATTACAAAGATCAACTACAATCCTACTTGTGCTTGAATATTTTGATAAATTATTCTTTGCTAAAGGGTTTCTTGTAGAGTCTGGGCATGGTTGCTAGCTAGTAAAGTGAAAATTTGATCATTTATAGTCTTTAGTCTAATTGCACCATTATTGTAGAAGTGGGCTATTTCATATCCAAGCCATCTAGCTTGTATCTTCACTAGAAAGTCATAGACTATTGAATCATAAAATAATGCCAAAACTTTGCTATACCCTTGGCCTATAGCATGTATTGGGATGTGTGGCTAACTTGTTGCTAGCATAACCTTTAATTAAGTCATATAATAATTTCTATAGCTTCATATTGATGGTAGGTTAGCTAAGGTACTTTCCATAGCATAAGTATGGTATATATAGGAGGTCGTGGTTATTATTAGATAATCATATTACAAATTTTGTTCTTATTTTAAGGTTATGGAGGCCCCCTCGAAGTGGCTCATCATTTATTCAAATACTCTACTCTATTTCAATCACATTGTGATCTATTGGTATAGTAATTTCATTACAAGTGGTATGGGAGCTTCAATTTGGGCAAAAGTTTGGTCAAAACCCTGATTTTGAAGAATCACTTATATCTCGCAAACCATTGCGCTTTTTTTTTTTTGCAATTTTTTTATTGAAGTTGGAGAATCATTCAATGGAGCTATAGAAAAAAATTAGAGTTATGTGATCAGTTTTGAGTGATTTATGGTGATGTTAGGGTTTTTTCTAAATCCATTTTATCGGCCACAATTTTAGGAATTTGTCTACAATTGTTTTTATGTTGTAGTGTAATCTTTCAAGGGAGCTATAGTAAAAAATTTGGGGTTATGTGATCATTTTATAGTGAGTTATTATGATTTTATGGTTTTTACTAAATTCTCTCTATAGGCTGCAATTTTAGGAAATTTACTACTATACATTTTTGGAAAGCTCACAAAAATCTAGTGGGGGTTTGTTCTTTAAATTTTTGGATTTGAAGCGGACCTAAGTTTGAAACTATTTGGTCACAGTTATATAAAAGTTTGGTCAAATGTGAAAATCAATTATGCATTGTCAAGCTTTTGTATGGCAGGACCACAAACTAGGAGCCAAGGGTTCCAAAACTCCAAGAAAAACTCCTAACAAAGACAAGATGGAGCCAAAATCAAGAATCATTTAATCTTCTATTCCATGGTTTTCATCAATAGATCACAAAGTGAGCAAGCTTGAGTACAATGCACAAAACATATAGTTTGATTTGAGCACAATCAAAGGAGATATGAGAAACATCATGGTGGAATTAAAGAAGATCATGATGACCTTGAGAATAATCATAAAAACAAGCCTTCACCAATGCACATCCCAACCAAGGTGGATCTTCCAGCCAACCCAATCCAACACCAAGTATATCACAGCCTGTAACACAATTGTTTTAAGTGGAAGAAAAAGAGTCAAGTGTGCAAATACTACGATATTTTCAGGAAAGGGTGTAAAAGAATTCAATTGTTGTTGAGGATATGCCAACAGAGAGGCCGCCTAAGACAAACTTCTTCCAAAAGGTTTCCATTTAGGCCATTTTCTGATTACCAATCACCATCCATCACCTCTTCCTTGAAGATACGACCATAAATTCAAGCAGTCGAGGCACACACGCAACACCAACAAGAGCTGCCTCAATCGAAAGCATACACCCAATATTTCAAGTTTTTGGTTTTGGCTAGAAGATTCCCATCCAAATAGAGTTACCAAAGCTTAATGAAGGAAGAATCATCTTGGCACCAAAATCTATTATCAAGATTCACTTCTAGAGGTTGCAAACAAGGGTGATCACTAAGTATCTTATCAAGTGAAAGAACCTGCCGAGAGAGAATGTGACATGGGAGGATGTAATGTCCCCATTTTTGATCTAGACCCTCATGGGACCCTTAGCCCATTCTTGTTTCCGATGGTTAAGAGTAGAGGAATGAAAGGGAGCATTGTGGGCCACTTGTGAGAAGTTAATAATGGAAAGAGTACTTTATATTTCTAATTTTGAGTTGAGTTATGAAAAGAACCTTACGTTTCTATCTCACTTAGGTGTTGGGGTTTATAGGTCTTGCACACTTAAGGCCTCAAGGGAAATTAAGAGTTTTTTTTAATATTTTAAAAAGAAAGGTAACTCTCCCCTCCAATTTTTGGGCGCCACACTTGGAGGAGTCGTATATAAAGGCAAGTACGAATTCATTTGAATGGTTATGCAATTTAGATATTGAAATTCTTGTGCAAGTATGTCAAGCTTGAACAAGTGACTTGAGGACGAAACCCTTCAAGTGCACCAAGGGGTTTGGGGATGAAAACCTCCACTCTCTACTAGGGCAACTCTATTTAAGGGCTGTAATTGCACCATAATTATGCATAAGTGTTGACCATTTTGCCCCTGCAAGCCAAAATCGGTCTCCTTCCCCTGCTGTTCTGAACCGGTTCAAAGTTCGGGTTGCACAAGTCTTTCGTCAGAGGATGAACCAGTTCAAAGAATGCAAGACTCTTACAAAGCTCTTCGGACATTTTGTCCGAAGAAATTCACAAGGAAAGAGACCAAAATTTGAAGACATTTCTCTTAAGGTTGAAAAAATTGGTTCAGCGCCAGGTTTCAACGACTTGATCTATCCAAAAGCTTTGAAATTTGAGCTTTGAACTTAATAATATTGAACCGTTGAACCGAGTTGGTTCAAGCAGTCGGTTCAATTGGTTTGGTTCAACGAGTTGGTTCACTCAAAGACTTGGTTCAGACGGCTTGGTTCAAAGACATGGTTCAATCTTTTGGTTCGATCAGCTTGGTTCAATGACTTGGTTCAGTCGGCTTGGTTCAACAACTTGGTTCAAAGTGTTGGTTCAGTCGGCTTGGTTCAATCGAATGGTTCAAAGCGGTTGGTTCAAGTGGTCAATTGAATGAGCAGAACACAGTATTGAACCATTGAACCGTTGAACCATTGTTGGTTCAATCGAACGGTTCAATTAGTCGGTTCAATCGGAAGGTTCAAGGGAGTCTCCCAAAGCCCGAAGGACAAGTGCCCTTGTAGAGAGCAGGGAAAACTTGCAAAGGGATCAAAGAGAAGGCCGAAAGGGTAAGGTTTTCTTTGTAAAAGTGAACAAGGCAGAAAAGTTGGAATTCCTCGGATTTGTTCAAGGCAAGAGATGGAGAATTTTTTCGGACAAAATGCCCGAAGGAATTCCTTCGGACATTTTGTTTGAAGAAATTCATAAGGCAAAAACAATGTCTTTCAGAAAGATTTTCCACAGCAAAAGACAAGACGAATTCTTTCGTCTTGTCAGTCCGAAGGCATTCGCCCGAAAGAAAAAGCCCAAGGGAATAAGCGGAAAAGATAAAGGAAGAAATCCTTCGGACAAAATGTCCGAAGGAATTCCTTCGGACATTTTGTCCGAAGGATTTGAGGACCAAGGAGCCCGAAGGACCCTAAAGGGCAGGTACCCTTGCGGGGAACTCTCAGCCAAAAATAAAGGGACACTTCTCCAAAGCCGAAGGGACACCTCCCCTTTGGGAAGGATCAAACAAGAAAGCAGAAGGAATTGCCAAGGAGGGTGACGGGCCCGCGGACGTCAAAGTTGAGCATCATGGACTAGCTGTTGGAATCCAGACGTCTGATGACGTCCCCGAAGACGTCAAATTCAGGGAAATAGACTAGCCGTTGGCTTTCAAATGGTGACGGGCGCGCAGACATCAACTTTGCATAAATGAAAAAACCGTTGGTTTTTTAATGAAAGGCGTGAACCCGAAGGAATTCAAAGGCTTAAGGCCAAAAGGAAGAGACCGCCGAGAAGGGAGCCCAAAGAGCCAAAGAATTAGCAGAAGATAGCCCCCGAGGGCCGAAGGAGCCAAAAAAGACAAAGCTAGGAAGAGACAAAGTGCAGAAACGGACAAAACAGTCAAGTGGCAAAGGAAGGTGTCGACTCAAGGAGTTACTCCAACGGTTGACACAGTATCTGCCAAGTGGTCATCAAGGAGCGCAAACAGTGAACGACGCGACCCATTTTATTCACTTTGCATTGATGGGCAGTCAAACCGTGTGAGTGCCTTGAAGGAGCGGTCTTGTTTGCAGACAAACGACGCGGCCCATAATTTCACATATGACGTTTAATATATCTTAAACGCCTAAAGTCAAAACAAGAGCCGACACAACATTATCTATCAAGCGGCTTCCTCTTCCCAATGCTCGGAACGCACATGGGCCACTTGTAAAAGGGCGCCAAGAGGCCTTTTTCTTCCTCTATATATTGTAAACTTCTCATTTTGAGAATGAGATCTCTCATGTTGTAAGGCGAAGCCCTGCTAATTTTCACCTGGAATCAATAAAATACGCATTTTTTACCTCTATTCTAGTTGGATATATCTCTGAGTGTGTCTGAGTGTTAAACTTGTGTTCAGTCATTTCTTTCTTAATGCTTTCACAGACTTGATACCAACACACCTGGTATATACAAAGCACCATCCCTATAGGTGACAAGAAGAGTTGTATCTGGAGCGCAAAGGCATAAGAAGGTTACTAGACAGTGCATTTTTCCTACAGCGCCTATGGTAAGTTCTTTTTCTGTGTGTTTTCATTAAAGCCTCCCTGTCAAGCTTCCTGCAGTCTGGTCCTTTTACCAGTTAAAGAGTATGTATGTGTTCTTATGGTTCAAAGTGTGAGTGTGAGTAGATCAAACTTGTTTGGTGCATCACCCTCTTAAGTTAGGTTCTGTTTTTCAGTAATCCTTCTCTCTTTTCACCCCCCATTAATATATATGTATTAGCAACTTACTAGAATAACTCAGATGCATCAAAGGGAGCTAGCCCTTATCTAGAGACTCCCCCTAGTTTTGCCAAACCCACAGGCAAGAGGGGAGTTTCCATTGTGATGCATGGAAGACAGGAGCTTAGTCTTCTGTCAATGGTGCAATCCACTGCGTCCACAGTTTTTGGCATGCTCGGTGGAACAAAGTTTTAACACTTAGCAAAGTTCCAGGATTGATGCTGGTCCTGTTACAACAAAATCAACTATTTTCAGCATCTGGCGACTCCACTGGTAAGAACATCAGTTTCTAACCAAAGACCAGTCTGACCTCCTATGCCTAAAATCACCATGCGATCTGCTGCTAGGAGTGTCCCTTTTGAATTCATTGAATTGCCTTTGAACTTAGCAAAGCGACTAAGGTTTGAAAAAACCCATCCTTATTCAGCAAATCACTTTCCCAGACTTGCTATAAGATACACCTACGCAAGAAGGCCTCAGTTGAATCCTGTCATAGCTATGGCTTTACCTTTTGTGGCCTTTCATGGTTAGAGTCCTTTGAATCTCCAGCATTATGACCCAATTCCAAGAGCAATCCTTAAAAGTGTGCCTCCCTTTAATGGAGAGGGGCCCATTACCGCTATCGAACACATTAGAAATATTGCTAACCTCTGCAATATTCACAATATCACTGAGGAAAACATTGCGATCAGATTGTTCGCATTATCTTTCAAGGGCAAAGTTCTGGACTGGTATGGGACTTTGCCCATGAATTCAGTCGATTCCTGGAACGAATTGGGCACCCTTTTAACTAACCGATTTGGGGAGAAGAGCGACCACCTCTCACTTGCCGAGCAGCTAACCACTATGAAAAGAGCTCCACATGAATTCATGCAAGATTTCAACACTCGGTTTCAAAAGACATGGGATAGAATCCCCATTTTGGTAAGGCCGACTCCGAGCTATGCTTTCCTCTATTATTTGAAAGCATTTAACAACGACATCGCTGTTATGATACAGTCCATGGGAGGACATGTGCTCCCTGCCGCCTATGACATAGCTATAGCGGCTGAGAATTGCCTGGTGCAGGCTAGAAAAATAGCTCATAGGCCTCATATGCCGCTCTTTTCCGAATTGCTGCCTCCAATTCAGACTGTTGTTCCCACCTTAGCTCTTCTGCTTAGCATAGAAAAGCCGACTGCTACTTCATCAAATGACCTCCATGAAGTCAAAAGTTTGTTACAAAGCGTAACAAATGAACTAGTGGCTCTTAAAAGGCAACAAGCTCAAGGCAATCGACCAAAACAAGGATATCAACAGTATGGTCAAGCAAATAGACCTCCTTTCCAGAATTACAATCAAGGGCAGGGTCAGTTTGCACAGGCCAAAAATTTTCAAGGCTATAATCCAGGTGCTCCATCATCCAAGGCTCTAGCGTCCGCTCAAAACAATCTGGTACAAGAACAACCCAGTTGCTCAACCATGGGATATGGTCAAGATCAGGTTGTTTATACAAATGAAATGCCGAGTCACTACACAAATGCACAAGACAATCAGGCAGCCACCCAATTCCCAAGCTTTGAGGCTTCAGTGCAACCCAGCATGAGCAACAGTCAGACTCAGCCCGATTCTACTCTCATGAATCACCTGGAAGGTGAGTTTTATGCAGTCAATTACGTGGGTAGTGCAGACAATCAGAGCGACTATGTCGCGGCCAACACAAGGTCCAAAAAGAGAGCAATGGAAGAAGCTCAAACGTCAACACCATCTTATTCATCACATGTAAACCAAAAGGATCCAAACTTCAGACCTCCGATTGCACCGTCAGCTCCTCGGCCTGCGCCTCAGGCTGTAAGTAATCCCAAAGAAAATTTGAAAGAAGGCAACCCTCGAGTCAACGTGGTAGACCAAATGAAGAAGCTACACATGAACATCTCCTTGTGGGATTCATTATCAATACCAGGACAAAAAGACATGCTGCAAAAAGAATTGCATGAGCTAAATGAACAAGCTGTTCCAGCAAAATCCAATAATGTTCTGATGATGAATGGATAGCCTTCCACATCAGGGCAAGTTAAGAAAGAAGAAAAGGTTCCCCCTTTTTATTTGTCCTTGGTCATAGGAGATTTCTTGGTGCAAAATTGCATCATTGACAGTGGAGCAAGCACCTCGGTGATGCCTAAATGCATAGCAGATAAATTGGGGCTAAAATATGAAGAAATGACTAAGGGAGTCCTGCAACTGGATGGAACACCAGCAAAGACACTTGGGGTGGTGAAAGGTTTGAGCTTGACGCTACACGCCTGCCCGACCTTCTCAATTCCCCACGATGTGGTAGTGGCGGATATCCCTCCTTACTTTGCTATTTGCTTATCCAGGGATTTTACATCCAAGATAGGCGACTACCTAGCAGCAAATTGGTCTTATCTGGTTTTTAGAACCAAGTATAGGACTAAAGTTAAGATTGAATCGGAGCCACTCCACAGAGATCATCTGGAACCATACTCGCTCAAGGCAGAATATGTCAACTACGTCATTATTGACCAGGAAGAATTCCCAGTAGATCAATCTCCATCCTCTGCCCTTGAAGGAGTTGCTAACCTGCTCTTAGACGAATGGAGAAGTGATAACTTTGAGCATGATCCATACAAATTCATAGAAGAGGCAGGCCTTGGGATTTATTGCATGCACAAAGAGGGTACTTTTATACCGAATCTAATGAAAGCAAGCCAAGAAAGCTCAGGTTTATGGCAGCTATTCTTTGATGGCTCAAAAAGTAAGTTGGGAGCTGGTGGTGGAGTGGTGCTAGTTTCTCCTTCAAAGGAGAATACTTTTCGGCTTTCAAGTTTCAATTTTCTTGCACGAGCAATGTTGCGGAGTACGAATCTCTCATCCATGGTTTGGAGTGAGCAAGGAAAAGAGGAATCAAAGTGCTGTAGGTTTTTGGTGACAGTGAGCTGATTGTGAATCAGGTAAGGAGCCAAAATCTAACAAAGAATTCTTTGCTTAAGTCCTATAAACATAGGGTATGGGACTTAGTGGAGAATTTCCTTGCTTTCAATGTTACCTCCATTCTTGGAGAGCATAACAAGCAAGCAGATAGGCTGGCAACAGTTGGTGCCCAGTTTGATATCCCTAGGGAAATAGGTCGAGACCACAGTTCATGCCACTTAAAGGTAGTAATCTGGCCCTCTGTTCCTGACAACATCACTAACTGACAGGTGTTTGACAGCGATCAACAAATAGCACTCTTCTTTCAAGAAGCTGAGTTTGCTACTAAAAATCAGGCTAAGTTACAACAGCAGTATGGCAGCGAAATTGTTCAACTAAAGAACAATAAACTTCCCAAAGGCTTGGTCACTCTCGAGAGTATCTTCAATGAAGATGACCAGTTGAAAAGCGATAAAGCAAGCATCACAACTAAGGAGGAGAACTATGAGAAGGTTGAAATATTCAAAGATAAGCTGCTTGCACTTGGGAAAGTGTGCACGGACCATGAAAGGCAGGCCTTCACCTTGTTGTGCCAAGAGTTTGTTGATGTCTTTGCTTGGGAGTATAGCGATTTGAAGGGTTTCGACCCAAGTTTGGCCCAACATACCATTGAACTGGAGGAAGGCGCCAAGCCGATCAAGCAGAAGCAAAGGCCTGTCAACCCAAAGATTGAGCCTCTCATGCGGAAGGAACTCACCAAGTTGATTGAGTCCAGGATAATATTTCCAATCAAACACTCTTCTTGGCTGGCCACTCTTGTTCCTGTCTGAAAAAAGAATGGGGAGATCAGATTATGCGTAGATTTCAGAGACCTCAATAGAGTCTCTTTGAAAGACCATTATCCTCTCCCAAGCATGGAGCAAATCCTTCAAATGGTGACAGGCAGTGAGCGTTTCTCCCTCCTGGATGGGTATTCAGAATATAATCAAATTTTGGTGCAAGACTGTGACCAGTACAAGACAACCTTCACTACCAAATGGGGGACGTTTGCTTATAGGAAAATGCCATTCGGACTGTCCAATGCTGGTGCCACTTTTCAGCAAGCCATGTACATGGCCTTTCGAGGCCTGATAAATAACACTATGCTGGTGTATCTTGATGATGTGACAGTATTCTCTAAGGAGGCGGGCCAACACATGAAACACCTCAGACAAATCTTCGAGAGGTGTAGAGAGTTCGGTATCTCTCAACCTGAAGAAATGCGTGTTCGCTGTCCATGAGGGTAAACTCCTTGGCCACGTTGTTTCCAAAGAAGGCTTGACCATTGATCCAGAGAGAATTCGCTCCATCCTGGAGCCGTCCTTGCCTAAACACAAGAAGGGCCTGCAAAGCTTCTTCGGCAAAATAAATTTCATCCGAAGATTTATTCTGAATTTTGCGGAGGTTGTCAAGCCATTGACCTCTATGCTGAAGAAAGATGAGAAGTTCGCATGGACGGCGCAAAGAAGGGATAGCTTTGAAGAGATCAAGCAGGCTATCGCCCAGGGTCCTACCTTGATCAGTCCTGACTTCACCAAGAGTTTCAACCTCTACACCTTCGAAAATGAAGAGGTAATCTCCGCCATGCTTTACCCAAGTGAATGGTGATAACCTTGAGCAACCACTTGCATTTTTTAGCCAAGGCCTAGAGGGTTTTGAGGTCAAGTATACATATGTGGAGAAGCAAGTCCTTGCAGTCATATGGAGTCTGAAGAAATTCAGGCATATGCTATCCAACAACAGAATTCACCTCATGGTTCCACACCCCGGCATCAAGGATTTCTTGACCAACCGTGATCTGAATGAAAAGAGAGCGGGGTGGATCAATAAGGTAATGGAATACGACGTGGATATCAAGATCACCAAGCTGGTAAGAGGGAGAGGCCTGTGTGAACACCTTGCTACAGACTTTAAACAACAAAAAGAAGACAGTGTGCTAATTTATGATGCAGCTACAGCAAAATAACTAGCTGTTATGAAGGATTGGACATCAGACTTGAAGCTTTTTCTTCTCACTGGTGAGTGCCCACAGGGCCTTGATAAGACCAAGAGGCAATATTTCAGACTCCAATCTCTCCCTTATGTCCTGATTGATGGAGTGTTGCTCAGAAGAGATCTCTCAAGAGTCCTTTTAAGGTGCATAGACCCAAGTCAGGTCGACAGAATGCTGTCTAAGTTCCGTGATGGGCCAACTGGTGGTCACTTTGCTCCTAGGACTACAGCTGCACGAACAATGAGAGCTAGTTACTTTTGGCCTACTCTATTCAGAGATACCCATGCCTTGGTACGAAAGTGCCAGAAGTGTGCGCTCTTTGATGGGAAGCAATGGCTGGCCGCCATGCCTTTACAGCCTATTCAAGTGGAGCAGCCATTCATGCAATGGGGCCTTGACTTTATAGGGATGATTAACCCTCCCTCCAGCGCTGGACACAAGTGGGTTCTGACCGCCACAGATTACTTCACAAGATGGGTAGACGCTGTCGTTTTAAAGGAAGCCAACGAAAGTGCAATCCTGGATTTTTATGAAGACCTGGTGGCAAGGTTTGGGGTTCCAGCTACCATCATCTCAAATAACGCTTTAGCTTTTCTGGGAACTAAAACAAGTGAATGGGCGTTGAGATATGGTATCTATCTTAGCACTTTGTCCAACTACTACCCACAGGGGAACAGGCTGGCTGAGTCCACCAATAAGAATCTGATCAAGATTATCAAGAGGACAAAGGAAGAGAATCAGAGGACTTGGCATGCCAAGTTGAAAACAGCCCTATGAGTAGATAGGGTCACTCCAAAGAGGGCAATTGGTAACTCGCCGTACACGCTCACATATGGAAGGGAAACTAGGCTTCCTCTTTCACTAGAATTGCCAGCCTTGGACCTCGCTCACCAACTGCAATTAGAAGAAGGCAATAGCATGGAGGTTAGGCTATGCGAGCTGATGGAGCTTCAAGAGACAAGGGACCAGGCTATGGCTTCTATGACCAGCCACCAACAGCAGACGAATAAACACTTCGACAAGAGATCTTCATCAAAAGTTTTTTCTGAAGGAGACATCGTCTTGAAATGGGATGCGGACTGAGCTAAGCCTAGAAAGCACGCGAAGTTCGACGCCCTATGGACTGGTCCATACGTCATCACTCAGTGCAAGCAGCACAATGCATTCCAACTCTCCAGGTTGGATGGTGAAGAATTGTATATCCCAGTTAATGGGATACATCTTAAGCATTATCACTGAGCCCTTCCCCCATCATGTATATATTTTCTTTGTTTTTTCCTTATTTTCTCTAAGTGCTTTTGCACATGTTAGTAGTTTTCTTAGTCTTGCGTGTGTTTTCGTTTCCTTTTGGGGTAAAACCTTCGTGATTGATTCTTGGATATCTCAAGGCTGTTGCTAACTTTTCACGCTGCGTTCTAACTCCATGCCCAATGGACTTTGAGGCTATTGGTTTCTAAGCATAGCAGGCATGCTTCCCCTAGGAATCGCCAATTTGTTGACCATTTTGCCCTTGCAGGCCAAAATCGGTCTCTTTCTTCCCTTGCTGTTCTGAACCGGTTCAAAGTTCGGGTTGCACAAGTCTTTCGGCAAAGGATGAACCAGTTCAAAGAATGCAAGACTCTTACAAAGCTCTTCAGACATTTTGTCCAAAGAAATTCACAAGGAAAGAGACCAAAATTTGAAGACATTTCTCTTAAGGTTGAAAAAATTAGTTCAGTGCTGGGGTTCAATGACTTGATCTATCCAAAAGCTTTGAAATTTGAGCTTTGAACTTAATAATATTGAACCATTGAACTGAGTTGGTTCAAGCAGTCAGTTCAATTGGTTTGGTTCAACGAGTTGGTTCACTCAAAGACTTGGTTCAGACGGCTTGGTTCAAAGAAATGGTTCAATCTTTTGGTTCGATCGGCTTGGCTCAACGACTTGATTCAGTTAGCTTGGTTCAAAGGTTTAGTTCAACGACTTGGTTGAAAGTGTTGGTTCAGTCGGCTTGGTTCAAAGAATTGGTTCAATCGAATGGTTCAAAGCGGTTGGTTCAAGTGGTCAATTGAATGAGCAGAACACAGTATTGAACCATTGAACCGTTGAACCATTGTTGGTTCAATCGGTTGGTTCAATCAGTCGGTTCAATCGGAAGGTTCAAGGGAGTCTTCCAAAGCTTGAAGGACAAGTGCCCTTGCGGAGGGCAGGGAACACTTGCAAAGGGATCAAAGAGAAGGCCGAAAGGGTAAGGTTTTCTTCGAAAAAGTGAACAAGGCAGAAAAGTTGGAATTCCTTCGGATTTGTTCAAGGCAAGAGATAGAGAATTTCTTCGGACAAAATGCACGAAGGAATTCCTTCGGACATTTTGTCCGAAGAAATTCATAAGGCAAAAACTATGTCTTTCGGAAAGATTTTCCGCGGCAAAAGACAAGAATTCTTTCGGACAAAAAGTCTGAAGGAATTCCTTCGGACTTTTGTCCGAAGGAATTCACCCGAAAGAAAAAGCTCGAGGGAATAAGCAGAAAAGATAAAGGAAGAAATCCTTCGGACAAAATGTCCGAAGGAATTCCTTCAGACATTTTGTCCAAAGGATTTGAAGACCAAGGAACCCGAAGGACCCCAAAGGGCAGGTACCCTTGCGGGGGACTCTCGGCCAAAAACAAAGGGACACTTCTCCAAAGCCGAAGGGACACCTCCCCTTTGGGAAGGATCAAACAAGAAAGCCGAAGGAATTGCCAAGGAGGGTGACGGGCCCGTGGACGTCAAAGTTGAGCATCATGGACTAGCCGTTGGAATCTAGCCATCCGATGACGTCCTTGAAGACGTCAAATTCAAGGAAATAGACTAGCCGTTGGCTTTTAAATGGCGATGGGCGCGCAGATGTCAACTTTGCAGAAATGAAATAACCGTTGGTTTTTTAATGAAAGGCGCGAACCCAAAGGAATTCAAAGGCTTAAGGCCAAAAGGAAGAGACCGCCGAGAAGGGAGCCCAAAGAGCCAAAAAATTAGCAAAAGATAGCCCCCAAGGGCTGAAGGAGCTAAAAAAGACAAACCCAGGAAGAGACAAAGTGCAGAAACGGACAAAACAATCCAAGTGGCAAAGGAAGGTGTCGACTCAAGGAGTTACTCCAGCGGTTGACACAGTATCTGCCAAGTGGTCATCAAGGAGCGCAAACAGTGAACGGTGCGACCCGTTTTCTTCACGTTGCATTGATGGGCAGACAAACCGTGTGAGTGCCTTGAAGGAGCGGTCTTGTTTGCAGACAAACGACGCGGCCCATAGTTTCACATATGACGTTTAATATATCTTAAGCGCCTAAAGTCAAAACAGGGGCCGACACAACATTATCTATCAAGCGGCTTCCTCTTCCCAATGCTCGGAACGCACATGGGCCACTTGTAAAAGGGCACCAAGAGGCCTTTTTTTTCCTCTATATATTGTAAACTTCTCATTTTGAGAAGGAGATCTCTCATGTTGTAAGGCGAAGCCTTGCTAATTTTCACCTGTTATCAATAAAATACGCATTTTTTACCTCTATTCTAGTTGGATATATCTCTGAGTGTGTCTGAGTGTTAAACTTGTGTTCAGTCATTTCTTTCTTAATGCTTTCACAAGCTTGATACCAACACACCTGGTATATACAAAGCACCATCTCTGTAGGTGACAAGAAGAGCTGTATCTAGAGCGCAGACGCAGAAGGAGGTTACTAGACAGTGCGTTTTTCCTACAGCGCCTATGGTAAGTTCGTTTTCTGTGTGTTTCCATTAAAGCCTCCCTGTCAAGCTTCCTGCAGTTTGGTCCTTTTACTAGTTAAAGTGTATGTATGTGTTCTTATGGTTCAGAGTGTGAGTGTGAGTAGATCAAACTTGTTTGGTGCATCACCCTCTTAGGTTAGGTTCTGTTTTTCAGTAATCCTTCTCTCTTTTCACCCCCCCCCCACATTAATATATATGTATTGGCAACTTACTGGAATAACTCAGATGCATCAAAGGGAGCTAGCCCTTATCTAGAGACTCTCCCCTCAGTTTTGCCATACCCACAGGCAAGAGGGAAGTTTCCATTGTGATGCGTGGAAGACAGGAGCTCAGTCTCCTGTCAAGGGTGCAATCCACTGCATCAACAATAAGTATATGCAAGGAGTTCTATAAAGGTGTCTTTTGACACCACCTTCATCTAGAAATTGGTACTATCCTTTGGAAAGTTGTAAATCTTCAATTTGCAGGTAAAAGAAAGGTGGGAGAACTTAGGGGAGAAGCCCTAGAACGAGTTTGAAGTCTTCCAAAGTGTGGTGACCTAATTTGGGAGGGTGGCGATCCCTCACAAGAGGGAAATTTGGTCTTTGGAACTATATTCGGAGGTTAAGGTAATTTTCATAATTTATTTCAATCATTTGATGAATTGTTTGGAACAATTGACATGCGTGAAAGGACATTCTAGGTCCTAAAATATTCCAAAAATTATTACAATAATTTTGGCACTTGGATGACTTGATTGGCAAGCTTCAGAAGGTGATTTGGTGAGAGAATCCAAGGGATAATTTTCAAAATCGTTTCTTCTAATTTTATGAGGTGTGGCGACTCACTTGGAAAGCGTTTTGAGATGTTTAAGGGTTGAAAAATACAACTGAACTTTCAAATAAAAATCAAATTTTTTTTGGGAGGTATTTCCAACTATTTGTCAATTTATTTGACCCCAAAAAAGGTACTTAACTTCCTAAATAATTTTCAGCTTCCTGTGGAATTATTTGGATGCTTTTTAGCTTGAATATCATATAATTTTTCCAGCTAAGATTTGGCTGGTTATAAATTTTCAGATTTTAGTTTGGTGCTTGGATTGGCTAGGGTTTGTTGGAAAACCCTCTTTTTTGTCTTCATCCCAAATTGGGGACGTTACAGTGGTATCGGAACCAATTTCTAGGCCATTTGTGGGATGGGAAGATTATTGTCAAACAGAGACATGGGCAATGCTAGGTTTGAAAGGCTTACTTAGCCCAAGAGTGGTTGACAAAAACTATGGCCACATTTCTTCAATCAGTGAAGGGCACGAAAGGGGACCAACCCTTTGAAATGGAAGAGGAACAACCCTTTATTGATTGGGAATTGATGGAATATTATGATGAATACTTGGAATGCACACCCCGAGTCAAGAGGACAATGTGCTTCAATAAGTTTGTAGCTTGGAAACAAGGAAAGAGGCACCATAGGCAAGTGGTTGTGCATGATGACTTGGAAAGGATTGTTCTCCCTACCTTTGATGGGGACCCGGGTACTTTAGTTAGAGCATGGGTCAAGAAGATTAACAAATACCTTGATTTGAGGCCTAAAGGTGAAAAAGAGGCTCTAAAGTTTGTCATACAACACTTGGAAGGAGCTGCCCATGATTGGTTGCATCTTGGGTGGTCACAAGGACATGACTTTATTAAAACATATGAGGAACTAGGTGAGAAGTTCATTAAACAATTTGATAAAAAGATGGAGCCTCCAAAATCAGAAACCGTGAGGGTACCTGAGAGGGATTTTCACTTACATGAGGGGCAGTCATTAAAGCAACCAAAATTGGAAGTTTTGGAGCAACCAAAAACTAATTTTAAGTTTAGTAAAAGGCAGCCAATGATTGAAATTTTTGAACCACAAGAACTAAAAATTCAGGGGCAGCCAAGGAGTTACAACAAACTATGGAGCAACTAAGGGAGTTGCAAATAGTTGTCACTAATGGGGAAGTAATAGAAAAATCAGAATTTTTGATGCTGAAACAAAGAGAAGTTGTTCCACAACTTCATGAGCCAACAAAGTGTCAAGAAGGAAGCACGAACAAGGACATCATAGAAAGGTATGCCAAGAAAGAAAGTTTTTGAATTGCTCCTTTTCATGCATCATTTTCCTTGTCTAAATTCAGGTTTCAAGAGGAAGCACATGTCCTAACAAGAAAGGACATAGTAAAAGTATTCAATGAAGGATTGATGCCAAGAAGGAGAGAAGAAGGGTGCACCTTGCATATAAAGGAAGGAGAATCAGATTTCTTGATGGAAAAATAATTGAGTTGTCAACTTGGTAAGCCTTCATTGTTTTCTCTTCGTGATTGGTTCTCTCATTGCCTTGGTTCCAAAGCTTGTTTTATCATTCAGGTGGAGGTAAGGGACACTCAAGGAGAAGTCTTCCAAGTAAGTTCTAGGAAAGAACATGACAAATAACCCTCATGGATATGGGATCTAGGTGAACTTTATCAACATAGTGATGCTAGCATGTATAGGGCTAACATAAAGAAGGGAATAGACAAGGGTTATCATGGTCCCAGGGTCATAATGACTGCTGTCTTTTAGATTTTCAGTTTGTTTTCATCACAATATCTTATTCACATGGTGTTTCTTGGTCCTAAGGTGTGCCCCTCACACCCTAACACCAGGAAGGTGGTTCAAGGATATAAAAGTGGATTTCTAGCCAATATAAGGGAAAGAACAAAGGCAAAAGAAAGTTGCTACAGCCATGAAAAGAGCAACATAAACATATGTTCGGAATTTCGAATGAGGGGAAGTTTGTAATGGCCCCAAATTGGGACAACAACCCAAAAAGAGGGTTTTCCAGCAAACCAAGCACCAAATTGAATTCTGAAATCTATAACCAGCCAAACCCTAGCTGTAATAATTTATGATATTCAACCTAAAAAGTATTCAAATAAATCCCCAAGAAATTGAAAATTATTTAGAAGATTGAGTACCTTTTTGGAGTCCAATAATATGGCAAATTGCTGAAAATTCCTCACATAAATATTTTGATTTTTTCTTAAAAGTACAATTGTACTTTCCAGCCCATAAATGCCTCGAAAAACTCCCCAAGAGGTTCACTACACCCAAAAAAAAATAGAATAAATAAATCCGGAATTTATTCCTTGATTTTCTCTCATCGAAACACCTCTCGAAGCTTGTCACACAAGTCACTCAAATGCCAAAATTGAGGGAATAATTTCTGAATGTTCTAAGGCATTGAATGACCCTAAAAACCTTGCAAAACCCCTCCAACACAAATTGTCCAAGATAGAAACCTGCAATCAACCTTTCCCAAACAATTCGCTGCCTACAATAATTAATTTTTTCTACAAACAAGCTGAAACTTCAAAAATTCATAACTCCCTTAATACTTGGCATTATGATGCAAATAAGAACTCAAACTAAACACAAAATTAGTGACTATCAAATAAAAATAATATCAAAAAATTTCTTCCATGAGGACACCAAAACTTGCTTTAAAATTTTGAAAACCCTAGTTTCCAAAATTTTTCTCTTCAAACCCTAGGTTCACTCAAATTTTCAGAAATAGGTGGTGTTTCAAAACACCTTTATAGATCCATTGCATGAATACATGCAATTTGAAGCTCACTTACAACCCTTAAATAGAGTTGCCCTAGTAGAAGAAATGGAGGTTTTCGTCCCCAAACCTAAGACATTTCTTGAAAGTTTTTGTCTTCAAAATGTGGAAACCAAGCTTGACATACTTGATCAATAATTCTAATATCCAATTATACATAATATTCAAATTAATCCTTATTTGCCTTTATATGCCACTCTTCCAAATGTAGCACTCAAAATTGGAGGGAAGAATTATATTTCTTTTTCAAATATTAAAAGATCCTTTTAATTTCACTTTAGGCTTTAAGTGCCCAGGACTAATAAACCCCACCACTTAAGTGAAATATAAACATAATGTGTTTTTTCATAACCCAACTCAAAATTATAAATATAAAGTACCTTTTCTATTATTAACAATGCTCCTTTTCCTTCCTCTACCCTGAGCCATTGGAAACAAGAATAGGCTAAGGGTTCCACGAGGTTCTAGATAAAAAATGGGGACATTACAGTCCTCCCCACCCAAAATTGTTTGTCCTCAAGTAATTGCAATATTCAAAGAGGTGTCCCAACATACTTTATGATGCAATGTCCACCTATGATTCCATCACAAGTAAAAGAATCCTCAATTGGCTCTTTCACTCTGCTGTACCTATACTTTGAGGGCTGCCTCCACGTGCTAGATGTGTCCTTATAGCCTTCCAAAGGCTCCATATGCTCCCAATCAACCACCCTTTCCAATACCAAGTGATGGATGAGCAAACTCCCTTCCCTAATACCTTCCAAATGGGTTAGATGTGACCAAAAGTTGTTACGTAGATCATGAGGAAACCAAACTACCTCAATGTCTTGTGTGCAAAACCCTCTCATGTGCTCGACCATGACCCACCAAGTTTGCAAAAAGAAATCACCACTATACCTTCCAAGAGATGAGGCCTCCAAGACATATCCGTCACCATGTATGGGCATCTGAGTGTTGAACACATACTCAACAAGAGGCTGATCCTTATCACTCATCTCAAGCATGCATAGGTTCTTTTTCAAACTCATCAATAGGTCCCAAACATTCCCACAAGAAGGTTGTACCTTCCCGTTGTGAATGCTTCTTACATCACCTTCGCAAGGTTCCAACACAAGTATGTTTCCAAAATCTTGTATGAGTTGGACCAAATCAGCTTTTCCTTTATGGTAACATGGCTGTATATGCAAATAGATTACTGATTTTTCATGTGGATAAACACGGAAATAAACATACTCATACCTTTTTTTATCCAAGAGCTGGAACATGTCATAAAATTCAGAAATTTTCCCTTCCATACATGGCTGTGTTTGACCTCTTAAATCTAATTTTTCTGGGTGACAAAGTTCAGAATTAATATATGTAGTCATCCATCCTCTCATGAGTTGAAACATGCCCCAGTTTTGCAATTTTGTGACCACACTTGGTGGCTGGAATTGCTCACTTGACTTAGAAATTTCTGACTGACAAAATTCAGATTTTAAACTAATTTTTCCAGCTCCTATCCTTGGCTGCCACATGCAAAACGAATTGACTTTTATGCGTAAAAAAAAATTGTGAATGAGCCAATTTACTTATATAATTCCTTGGTGAGGGAGAGGAACAATTTTTATTGAAATTTGCAACTTGTGAACAACTACACACAATTTGGGCTTGTTCCAACCTCCATAGGGGCCTCATGCCCTTCATAACACCCTCCTTATTACCTTTGCAATGTGGGATAGGATGCTGCCCAAGACAACTTTGGGGCTTTCCTTGGAAAACAAATTCCTTGTCTTTTCTTCCCAAACAAACATGATCAAAATCAGATTTAACCAGACTTACCAATGGCCTTGTAGAAAATGGTTTCCTTGAAACAAAGGGCTGATCATGATGTCTTATGACAGCTCTATCTTCAATTTCTCTTTGCCTTTTCCTCATGCTCATGAAGTATCCTCCCACCATGCTATTGGATGAAGATGAAGGGAGTCCTTTATCACTCAACCCATGCAAAATGACCTCATTCCTAAGGCTGCTTATGATTTGGGTTCTTGCCCAAACTATGGTAGTCCTCAAGTCTTCATCCATGTCTCCATTTTCATCTCTTCCAAAAGGTTGCCTATATATGAAGGCCAACTTATTCTAGCATTGCCCTTTGCAAGGGATCTCAAAATTAATCCTACACATGAAACAAATAAGTTAAGAAAAACATTGGTGTTTAATAATACCTTTTTGATTCCATTGTCACTTTCTAGGATCATGAGGTACATCCTTCCTTGTGGCTTTGGTCTTTCTTCTTTATCCATTTCAAACAATGGATTGTCCTTTGCATTCCCCAACAAGTTGGAATCTTGATCTTCTCCCATATCCATTTTGGTTGTATGCAAGTCCATCATGGTGTTCTTTTCCTTCAAACATTCCCTCATCTCATTGTACATTGATCCATCAAGAAGCCCCCTTGTGCCATCCAACCTTGACAAGGCTTGCACCACTTTCTCATTTGCAATTAGAAATTGTTCATTCCAAGCTCTTTCATCAAATCTAGAGTCATGCAATAATTTTGAACAATTATTAGATACCAAACAAAAATCATCATTCAACTCATACCTTTCTGTGAATATCTCGGTTTCCTTGGCTTCTTCAAAATCATCCTTTCGAATACCAAAGTTTGGGGTACTTGGCTGCCCCAAAGCACCTAGCATTTCCTCATTTTCATCCATCATTTGCAGCCCTCTTTGCTGCTCCAAAATCTCAAATTTTTGGTCCTCACAATTTCTCACTCTAGGCTGCCCCAACGTGTCATCTTTTTGTAGCTCACCTTCCTCCTTCAAATCTTTTTTTTTTTTTGTTTCTTTGGCTCCTTTATAGGAACCCTCATGAAGGGTTGTCCCTTCATTCTTTCCTTCCTATTCCCCATGCAGTTCAATGAACCCTACTATATCCCTTCTTGTTAGGACATATGATTCCTTAACAAGACATAACAACAAGTGTTTCTTCCAAGCTTCCTCTTGCAGTCTGAATTTAGACAAGGAAATTGATGCATGAAAATGAGCAATACAAAAACTTTTTTTCTTCCCATACCTTTCTATTATGATGTCCTTTTCGTTTTGATGCATTCGCCCTCCACTTTCAATTTTTTTTTCCTTAGACAGCTGCCCTCCTATGCTTTCTTCTTGTGACTTTGACTCTTCTAAATTTTCTGCTCTTAACTCCAGCTGACTGCTTGTTTCCTTAGGTTCATTAGTGGCCTCTTTTTGAAGCTCTATCATTAAGGTCTGTCTATTAGGTGGCTGTTTTTCAAAATCAGCTTCTTTGGCTAATGATTTCTTCATTTTTTCTGAATTAATTCCCTGTTGTTCGTTCCTTATAGAGGGACTTTGTTTGATTGATTTTTGGACATTGGCAAGCTCATGAAGTGGCTGCCCCTGGTACAATTGGAAATCCAATTCTGCCACTTGTTTCAATGGCTGTCTTTCCTTTGATTGAAGTATTTCATCATGTGCAATTGTTGTTATTGGCTTGATTAGTTCCTCCTTTCTTTCAAACTTCTCTATTATCTCTTTCAACAAATCTTCATGCTAGGCCTTTGTGTCATCCTTTCTTGATGCCACCACTTATGGGCAGCCCCTTCCAAATGTTGGATGATGAAAATTAGAGCTTCTTTTTCACCTCTAGGCCTCAAATCAAGGTACTCAATAACCTTGTCCACCCATGTCCTAACCGAAGGGTTGGGATCCCCATCAAAAGTAGGGAGTACAATCTCCCCCAAATCATCCCGAATAACCTCTTAATTGTTTTGTCTCCTCCTGGACCCTGCTCTACCATGCTTCCATGCCACAAACTCATTGAAGCTCATTAACTTTCTAAGTTGAGATTTACATGTCAAGTACTCATCCTAGTACTCCATCAAATCCCAACGTACATAGGGTTGTTCCATCATTTCAAAGGGTTGGTCCCCTTTCATGTCCTTCACTATTTGAAGGAAAGTAGCCATAGTTCCCATCATCCGATCTTGGGCTTGAATAAGCCTTTCCAACCTAGCCCTGTGCTTGTCACCGTTTGACATATGCCTCTCCATCCCACAGTTGGCCAAGAATTTGGCTTTGATACCACTATAATGTCCCCAAATTGGGACGGCAACAAAAAAAAAGGGTTTTCCAACAAACCTAACCAAACCAAGCACCAAACTGAATTTTGAAATCTATAACCAGCCAAACCCTAGCTGTAATAATTTATGATATTCAACCTAAAAAGTATCCAAATAAATTCTCAAGAAGCTGAAAATTATTTAGAAGATTGAATACCTTTTTGGAGTCCAATAATATGGCAAATTGCTGAAAATATCTCCCAAAAATATTCTGATTTTTCTTTGAAAGTATAGTTGTAATTTCCATCCCATAAATGCCTCGAAAAACTCCAAGAGGTTCGCCACATTTAAAAAAAATAGAATAAATAAATTTGGAATTTATTCCTTGATTTTCTCTCACCGAAACACCTCTTGAAGCTCGCCACACAAATCGCCCAAGTGCCAAAATTGAGGGAATAATTTCTGAATGTTCTAGAGCATTGAATGACTCTAAGAACCTTGCAAACCCCTCCAACACAAATCGCCCAAGATGGAAACCTGCAATCAACCTTTCCCAAACATTTCGCTACCCACAATAATTAATTTTTTCTACAAACACGCTGGAACTTTAAAAATTCATTAACTCCCTCAATACTTGGAATTATGATACAAATAAGAGCTCAAACTGACCTCAAAATTAGTGATTATCAAATAAAAATAATATCAAAATTTTCCTTCCATGGGAAGCCCACCAAAACTTGCTTTAAAATTCTTAAAACCTTAGTTTTCAAAAATTTTCTCTTCAAACCCTAGGTTCACTCAAATTTCCAAAAATAGGTGGTGTTTCAAAACACCTTTGTAGATCCACTACATGAACACATGCAATTTGAAGCTCACTTACAACCTTTGAATAGAGTTGCATAAGTAGAAGCAATGGAGGTTTTTGTCCCCAAATCTAAGACACTTCTTAAAGGTTTTCGTTCTCAAGAGGTGGAAACCAAGCTTGACATATTTGATCAATGATTCTAATATCCAATTATGCATAATCTTCAAATGAATCTTTACTTGTCTTTATATGCCACTCCTCCAAGTGTAGCGCCCAAAATTGGAGGGAAATATTACCTTTCTTTTTCAAATGTTAAAAGATCCTCTTAATTTCACTTTAACCCTTAAGTGCCCAGGACCTATAAACCCCACCACTTAAGTGAAATAAAAGCATATGGTGTTTTTTCATAACTCAACTCAAAATTAAATATATAAAGTACATTTTCTATTATTAACTCCTCACAAGTGGCCCACAATGCTCCCTTTCCTTCCTCTACCCTTAGCCACATTGGAAACAAGAATAGGCTAAGGTACCCACGAGTGTTTAGATAAAAAATGGGGACATTACAAAGTTTCAAGGAAGAATCAAGGCATCAAGAACGGGTGCACTTTGTGATCATAAAGCTTGATAAGATGATCGAAATGGTGTTACTAAACACCCTTGCTTTTACTAATGTGTTTGTTCCTTGTGTAGGATCTCTAAGGAAACCAATTGCAATGGCTATGAGGAATGCAAAGGGTGTTATGATTTCCGTGCATGAGCAGCCATTGGGGCATGGTAGAACCCACCCAACTTTGGGTTTGACAAGCATTGTTGATTCTGAAAATTGTTGCACATTGATTGGGAAGGAGAATAGGACATCGTGGTTGCATGAGCAGCCACTAGATTGCTTTGAACAACACCCTATACTGAGTTATAAGGGTAACTTTGGAAGTATGGACAGCAAAGAGAGAGGTGAGTTTTTGAAGAAAACTTGGTCGCAATCTCATTCAATAAATTCTGAATTTGTGTGTTCAAATTCGCTGCCCATTACCATCATACAATACAATGTTGTTGATATACTACAACCAAGAAAAGGGTCTGAAAATAAAAGTGCAAGGTCTGATTTTTTACACTTAGAAATTTCTGAGTTAGTAAAAAAAATTCCAACCCCCTATTGGGATCAACAAACTTGAAATTTGGAGCATGCTACAGGCCAAAGTGGGAAGTAGTACACAAACCAAGTCTGAATTTTGCCACTCAAAAAAAATCCAGTTGATGATGCAAACACAGCGGTATTATAAGGTCACAAATTCTAATTTTTTTGACTTGTTACAGCCCTTAACAAGTTCTGGAAACACTCATGATTGGGGGCACTTCTTGCAAAAGGTGGAAGAACCCAGGTAAGGTATAGTACTCTTGCATTGATAAAATCGAGCTTTTGTTAGACTCACATGGTATTCCATAAATGCATGAATATGTTGATAAGGGGGAGCCAATGGGAGAACATATGATACACATAAGGAGGGCCATACACGGTGGTTTGCATCTCTATAATACCTCTTTCCAAGGTATGTTTCCAAGGAAGTTCATTATTGTTTCCTTTTTGCAAAATTGGATAAGGATGCCATGGCACATGAGGGGCCTACATGAGTTGTTTGGAAATGATCAAAGGGGTACACCATCAATAATGGGTAGTTGGGCAAGGGCCCTAGTGGAAAATAGTGGGAGGAGTGAAAGGATGAAGGGGGTGTGGTTATGAAAGAACTCAGAACTTTCTAAGTATTGTCTACCGATTACATGCTCTTTGGTCCCCCACAAAGGCAAAAAAAAGGTAATATTCCGGCAAAGAATAAAAAGGGAACGTAAGTAGCAAACACTGATTTTTGTCTTTCCCAAAGATCAGATTTCTACACGCATACACAGCAGCTTCTTGAAAGGAAAATATGAATTTCTTGGACACTTTCCAGCACTTGACAGGAGGGAGAAGGGTATGTATAGGTTCTGAAATTCATTACTCAAAAATATCAGACTTGAAAAGTCAAACACAGCCATGTATGGAAAGGAAAAATTCTGAATTTTATGACATGTTCCAGTGCTTGGGTCAAGAAAGGTATGAGTATGTTTATTTCCGTGTTTGTCCACATGAAAAATCAGTAATCTATTTGTATATACAGCCATGTTACCATAAAGGAAAAGCTGATTTGGTCTAGCTCATACAAGATTCTGGAAACATGCTTATGTTGACACCTTGGGAAGGTGATGTAAGAAGCATTTGCAACAGGAAGGTACAGCCTTCTTATGGGAATGTTTGGGATCTATTGATGAGTTTGAAGAAGATCTTATGCATGCTTGAGATGAGTGACAAGGGTCAACCTCTTGTTGAGTATGTGTTTCACACTCGGATGCCCATGCATGGTGACGGATATGTCTTGGAGGCCTCACCTCTTGGAAGATACAGTGGTGATTTTTTTTTGCAAATTTGGTGGGTCATGGTCCAGCACATGAGAGGGTTTTGCACATGGGATAGAGAGGTAGTTTGGTTTCCTCATGATCTACGTAACAACTTTTGGTCACATCTCACCCATTTGGAAGGTATTAGGGAAGGGAGTTTGCTCATCCAACACTTAGTATTGAAAAGGGTGGTTGATTGGGAGCATACGAAGCCTTTGGAAGGCTATGAGGACACTTCTAGCATGTAGGGGCAGCCCCCAAAGCATAGGTACAACTATATGAAGGAGCCAATTGAGGGTTCTTTTCCTTGGGATGGAATCACAGGTGGACATTGCATCATAAGGTATGTTGGGACACCTCTTTGGGTATTGCAATTGCTTGAGGATAAGCAATTTTGGGTGGGGAGGATTGTAATGTCTCCATTTTTGATCTAGACCCTCATGGAACCCTTAGCCCATTGTTGTTTTCGATGGATAAGAGTAGAGGAATGAAAGGGAGCATCGTGGGCCACTTGTGAGGAGTTAATAATGGAAAGGGTACTTTATATTTCTAATTTTGAGTTGAGTTATGAAAAGAACCTTACGTTTTTATCACACTTAGGTGGTGGGGTTTATGGGTTTTGAGCACTTAAGGCCTAAAAGGTAATTAAGAGGATCTTTTAATATTTTAAAAAGAAAGGTAACTCTCCCCTCTAATTTTTAGGTGCCACATTTGGAGAATTGTATATAAAGGCAAGTAAGGATTCATTTGAAAGGTTACGCAATTTGGATATTGAAATTCTTGTGCAAGTATGTCAAGCTTGAACAAGCGACTTGAGGACGAAACCCTTCAAGTGCACCAAGGGGTTTGGGTACGAAAACCTCCATTCTCTACTAGGGCAGCTCTATTCAAGGGTTGTAATTCCGTCATAATTGTGCATAAATATATGCAAGAAATTCTAAAAAAGTGTTTTTTGACACCACCTTCATCTAGAAATTGGTACTATCCTTCAAAAAGTTGGAAATCTTCAATTTTCAGGTAAAAGAAAAGCGGGCGAACTCTATGGAGAAGCCCTAGAATGAGGTTGAAGTCTTTCAAAGTGTGGCGACCTCCTTTGGAAGGGTAGCAACCCCTCACAAGAGGGAAAATTGGTCTTTGCAACCCTATTCGGGGGTTAAGGTAATTTTCATAATTTATTTCAGTCATTTGGTTGAATTGTTTGGAACAATTGGCATACGTGAAAGGATGTTATAGGTCCTAAAATATTTCAAAAATTATTACAATAATTTTGGCAGTTGGGTGACTTGATTGGCGAGCTCCGGAAGGTGATTTGGTGAGAGAAATCCAAGGGATAATTTTCAGAATTGTTTCTTCTAATTTTCTAAGGTGTGGCGACTCACTTGAGAAGTATTTTGAGGTGTTTAAGGGTTGAAAAATACAGCTGTACCTTCAAAGAAAAATCAAATTATTTTTGGCAAGTATCTACAGCTATTCGTCAATTTATTTGACCCCAAAAAATGTACTTAACTTTTTAAATAATTTTCAGCATCTTGTGGAATTATTTGGATACTCTTTAGCTTGAATATCATATAATTTTTCCAACTAGGGTTTGGTTGGTTATAAATTTTCAGATTTCAGTTTGGTGCTTGGATTGGCTAGGGTTTGTTGGAAAACCACCTTTTTTTGTCTTCGTCTCAAATTAGGGACATTACAGATGACAAATATTTGATACAAAAGTATCCACGAATGGTCAATGTTGAGGACAACACTTGTTTGAAGGGAACGAGCATGCCACACCATTAGCCTATAGCATGTATTGGGATGTGTGTCCAACTTGTGGCTAACATAACCTTTAATTAAGTTGTGATCATTTCTATAGATTCATATTGATAGGAAGTTTGCTCAAGTAATCTCCATAGCATAATTAGGGTATATATAGGTATTGGTGACTGTTAGATCATCATATTACAAATTTTGTTCTTATTGTAAGATTGTGGAGGTTGCCACCTAAAAATGGTTCATCATTTATTCAAATATTTTGCTCTATTTCAATCATAGTGTGATCTATTGTTGTTATTCCACTCAAGTGGTATAGTAATTTCATTACAAGGTTAAAAATTTATAGGTTTGATAAAATTACTTAGCCATCTCATCCTTTGTTGTACTTTAGTTCTTAGTTCTTGTTCTTTCAATTCATCTAACATATTCGATTGGAGTAATCTTTCTTGGTGAAATATTCAAAAGTCCATATCCAACTTTAGGCCAATCTTTAGAGTTTTGATTTCAAACTCTACAGGAAGTAGGACATCCATATTGTACACAAGTTGGTAAGATGTAAATCTTGTGGTGATCTTTCACATGATCCAGTGAGACCATAATGCTTCACATAATATTTCTACCCAATCTTCCATATGATCGAGTCAAAATAGCTTCTAACTTCGTGTTCATAACCCCTACTTGTTCATTGGCTTGTGGATGATATGGTGAAGACTTCTTGTCATGTATATAGTACAGTCTCATCATCTCTTCAATAACCTTTGTAGTGAAATGATTCCCTTGGTCATTGACAATCTCTCATGGAAATCGGAATCTAATAAAGATACCTTCTAATAGGCACTGTGCCACTTTCTTAAATTTACAACATTTGAGAACCTTGGCTTCATCCCATTTTGTAACATAATCCATACAAACAAAGATATGTGTTTGTTGTTTGAGAGACGAAGAGTCAAACAGCCATACCAAATCAATTCCCAACTTTTCAAATAGTTCCAATGCAATAACCGGTTTGGAGGGAATTTTTCTTGATCAGAGTAATTCCACAATCTTTGGTAGCTATCACATCTTTCAATATAACTTTTGACATTTTCAATCATATGGGGCTAAAAATATCTTGCACAAAAAATATTAATTGCAATTCTTTGTGTTGTAAAGTGACCTCCACATGGCATGTCATGGCAAGGCTTTAGGATGTCATAGGCTTCATCCTCACGAACATATCTTCTCAAAATTTAGTCTAGACTCGTCTTCAAACAAATCCATTGATCCATGAATACTTAGTGTTGTCAACCTGGAGTTGCACACTGAATCGAAGACGTGCTGAAATGGCCAATCCTCTCTCCGGTTGAAACAATGGGAGTTGCATAACATGATGAGCTAGCGACTAAGTACGAATCAGAATTTAGGAAGGGAGAGAAATCTACCATGTATGCAAATTGATGAATGAATGTACACTATGCCAGCACTTGAGATCTGAAAGTACAATCCTTCTATTGATTGAAGAGGTTACACAACTCATCAATGACAGAGTCTGGTCTTACCAAGAGAGGGATCAACATTTTGGTGTATCACCGTCATTAGGTAGAATTTTCCTTTCAAGTTTCTTTCTCCCTTTTCCATGGTAGATTCGTAGCACAGAGTAGAGATCCATTGATACATCTTACATGAACGAGCCTTCTTTGGAGGTTCTTCTCACCATTGAGGCACCCACCCTCATGAGAAGATCCCATTGTTTCAACCGGAGAGAGGATTGGCCATTTCAACACGTCTTCGATTCAAGGTGCAACTCCAGGTTGAAAACACTTGGCATTTTTCCTTATTAGAAAATTTATACACATTAAGAATCCTAAACAAACACTTTTCCTGTTTAGGGCTTGTCGGTGCATTAATCTTCCTAACTATATGTATTCACATACACCATGATGGGGTGGGTCTGTTTCTAACACTTCTTAGGAGATGTGTCCTGGGTTTTCCTTCTTACTATCACCTTCATATCATTGGTTTTCTCTTCTTCAACCTCCTAAATTTTCCTCCAACCCCATTCTTATATTGCCTACTCACTGTTGATGTCATTGATCCAACCTACAACATCCCTTAGCACCTATGTTTTGGCTGACATCATCCGTCGAATCGATGACATTCTAATTACTTTATATGTCATCAATCTCGCCGATGATGTCTCTTAAAACTAAGTTTTGACTTGTAGGGATACTATATTTATAGTTTTCCCTAAATTTATCAAATATATACAACAACAATTCGCTATGCTTTTATTCACAATTTCCCCTTAGGAAGAAAACAAAGATTTTGTGTTAAAGGAGCTTAACCAAAGAAAGACAAGTTAGCATGTCATGTCCTCCTTTTAATCATGGAGCCATTGAAGAACCTTAGCCTTGTTTTGTTGCCCAAGGGCCAAGGGAAAAAGGAAGAAGGGAAACACTTGGGGTTTCTAAAGAGCAATTATAAAAGTAATTTATTATTCTAATTTCCATAAAGAGCAATTATAAAAGTACTTTAATATTCTAATATTCACTTAAGAGGGGGACATTTGAGGGTCATGGGCACTCAAGTGATTAAGTGAAAGCTTATAAGAAAAAGTCGTTTTAATATTTAAATTGTCTTCCCTCCCTTTTGGATGCACCCGTTTGGGGAAAGGCTATAAAGATAAAGGGGGGATCTTGTGGAGAGGTTCATGCTATTTTTGATAATTGAATTTGTAAGCTTAAACACGAAAATGCTTAACTTAGCCATTAAGAACGAAACCCTTCAATGGAAGTTGGAGTAAGAATAAAAACCCTTATGTTCAACTAGGGCATCCTCATTCAAGGGTTGCAAGGAACATCATTGATTTGGAATTGTAGAATAAATATCATTTTCAGGGCAGCGAATTATTCTAGGTGTGGCACCTTAGGTTTGAGGACAAGGTTGGCAGTGATCTTGGGTTTGAAGACCCTTAAGGACAGCAATTGGTTTGATAAGCTCAGCAGCCCTTCACCAGGGTTGGGCGACTTAGTTTGGGAATTTTTTTGGGCAGTTCAAGGGCTGCTATTGGCCACAAAGGCAGCGACCTACTTATTAATTCATACATTTTGTAAGGTCAAACTTGGCCTATTTGGAGATCTGAATTCATAGTTATATTCCTGGTATTTTTATGTTATTTTCCAGCTATTTAATTGAAGGAAAAATCTGATTTTCAAGTGGATATCATTGGCTGTATTTTTGGATATTTTTCTGCAATTTTTTGAGTCATTGAATATTATTTTCGTGTCATTTTTGGGCACTTACAGCAGTCTGCAAATTTTTTCAATTATCTAGGGTTTGAATAAATTCTGAAAATTGTTTGTTTCAGTAGGGTTTGTTCGATAACCCCTTTGTGTAGTTTTCAGTCCTAAAAGGGATATTTCATAGCAATAAAGTCCTTCAAGATTTCAAAAATCGGAGTTGCAACATGAAGATATACCAAGTCTTTGGAGTCCCCAACTGTGGTCTACTTAGGGTGTCTTTTGTCCATCTTGACTTCACCTACAACCATCTCTCACAAAGTGCTAAAATCTAGCGGGTGATAAACGCACCAGCAAGTCAACTTGAAGTATCCCAAACTTAATCTCATTTTTGTACTTTGGTCGATTGTGAATGCTCTATGCTTCAAGTATTTGATAGCCTAGTGCATGTTGCTTGTCATTTACTTTATTTCCAACCTTGCATTATTGTGGTCGATTGTGAATGTTCTATGCTTCAAGTATTTGATAGCCTAGTGCATGTCGCTTGTCATTTACTTGATTGCCAACCTTACATTATTGCTATCATAGCTCTCACTTTGTCGTTTAGTGACACCAGAGCCCTTGTTTTACAATCTAGTGACAACCTAAATCTACTAAGGTCTTCTACCATGCTTGTCTAAATAAAGATTGTACATGTAAGCTCCCCTTATAGAACAAGGGCAAACAACACTTGTCTATAGCCTTGGGCTGCTTTGTGGACTAACAATCTTGTGTTAAATTTAGAATGGTCTTCTATATTTTACATATTTAAAAGCTTGTTATATGTAGAGACCAAGTTTAGGCCCAATACATTATGGTTAGCCTGTTGGCCATTTTTGGCCCACATACCAAAATTTTGCCCAAGTGTGAGAAGGTGGACATTCAAGCAAAAGTGGCAAGTTCAGACAACCTCGGGTTCTCCAAAGAAGAAGTCTTCGGGCTTTCGAAGTTGCAAGACTTTGGGTTTCTAAGGGCACAGTGCGAATCGGGTTTCCAACGGTGCTTGACTTCTAAATGTTTTATAAGTAGAAGTTATTCGGTTTGACAAACCCGAATTACTCATGGACAGTGTATTTCGGGTTCTCCAAGGAGCACCGCTTAATTACTTCATAAGTTGTGAGTAGTCAAAAACCTGAAATAAGTAATGAGACATCAAAACCCTGATTTGGTCTTAGAAGTGCTTCTCGGGTTCTCAAAAAGACAAGTCCTATCCAAGCGTAAATCCAAAGGGCCAATCAGTCAAGGACAAGTGGCACAAGTACATACAGCTCACTTCCAGAACATGAAAAGTGGTCAAACGAGGATTAGATGCATCTAGGTGGAGCAATGAACATGCAAGGATTGATTGGGATAGTCCAATTTTGCAATAAAGAACACACCAAGATTTAATGCAAAGATCAAAACACTCGGAATTGATAGGGATATGCAGCTACCACCGATATGGCTCGCTCAGTTCCAAACAGGAGAAATGAATGCATAAGGAGCTCAAGGAGATGGGTGGCGATTCTAGACGGTACATCTCGCGGTCAAGGCAGTTGCATGCTTTTAATGCAAAAGGGAGCTCGAGTACAATTGGCAGTCATCGACAACTTCTCTTATCTTTGCTCTCACACAATTATGGGATTTCTCTTTCTCTCTTAGCCATATAAATAGAGGCTCTCGAGCCAAAAAGGGGGGGATCGCTCTCTGTATTCTCTCTGCTCCCTCCCTTGGGCATGACCAAATTCTACCAAGATGGAGCTTGTAACCTCTTGATATGAATAAAAGACTGTGTTTTAGACTCCATTGTTCTGGTATAGTGTGTACATGTCAGATTTGTGCATGTGGTAGAGTTTTCTCCCTTGTCAAATTATAGTCTCACCTAGTTACTAGCTCATCTTGTTATGCAAGTCATGTTTAGTGTTCTACATCTCTCGATTGAAGCCGGTATGTGAATACTATGACTAGTTAGTGTCTTACTCCAGACCTACCCCTTCATTTCCCTCAGCTTAAATCATTTGGTGAACCTCCTCATGAAACACTGACACATGACAGATATTTGGGGGCTTGAATCTCTTTTTTTTGCTTGTTTCATTAGTGTTCTAAGAGTCGAGCAGGGTAGATCAACCCATAATTTTGGTGCATCACCTCCCTTAGCTCAGTTTTCCTTTTTATGTTATCTTTATATCCCTTTTTCTTGGTCAACAGTAGATTTTAGTGTGGGAATCAAGAGCTGAAGTGAAGCACTTGAGGAACTAGCCTCATTAAAAAGCCTAGAGGTTCAACCTCACTATAGGATACCCACAACTTGAGGTTGTCCCATGCTTATAGCTGGAAGTGGGAAGGCCTGAAAAACTCTCCCATAGGGGTGCAATTTCTAGCTATAACATAACCCAATGTGAATCTTACACCACCTTTGATCGGGCTATTTTTACATTTTCCTTTTTCAATTGATTTTTCAAGCATTTCTTGCATTCTAAATTTCTCTTCCTTTAGAATCCCTAAAAGATAATCTCTCTTTCCTACAATGGAATTTCTCCAAGGAAACCAAGAAGAGACCACCGAATAGTTCGAATTCTCCCAAGAACAATCCTTTTCCAATAAATAGACTATAATATAGCCTCTACAAAGACCAAGAAAGCCATAATCCCTCCCCTTCTAGAAACCCAAAGCAATTGTCTCTGCAAAAAGATAGTGACCAATAAAGTAGGTAGTTGATCTTGGTACTAGTACAAATATAGATACGGGATTTGGTTATGTCGATACAACAATGTTTTTGGCCCTATATACGTTTTTGGATACAATCATACAAAAATACATATAAAATATTCAAAATATTCAAAATTAACCACATAATATGCAGAGTAAACAAAATAAGTTAGATAGCCACAAAA
This sequence comes from Torreya grandis, assembly GCA_037957365.1. NCBI lineage: Eukaryota > Viridiplantae > Streptophyta > Pinopsida > Cupressales > Taxaceae > Torreya > Torreya grandis. The sequence goes on along the minus strand of JARHVA010000613.1, from coordinate 1,687,855 downwards.
CATACTAATAATTCAATGCCAAATGTCATGATATTCAGTGGTCGGAATTATATTAGTCTTAGAACAAGTGCTTAGTGCAAATTTTACAATGTATGGACAAAAATCAAGACAAATTAGTATATTAAAGTAGGTCAAATTAGTATATTAAAGTAGGTTCATTGTAAAGGGCTCACATATACTAATATGGTCAATGTTAGCATTCTGCTAAACATGTCAAAACATAGTAAAGAAGTTATCTATAATTTTACATACCCTACAAAAGATAACTTGCCCCTAACATCTTAACCAAGTTTGTATGGTGGCAAGGAATCGATAATTAAAGTTCACTTTTACAAAACAAATTAGGGTGGTTTTGTAGGGTTTCTATAAAATATAATTTGTGGTTACCCCTGTATACCCAAGACGTATCCAAGAGTATCCACAATGCTCCCAGCATTTCCTAGTCGTGTATGGGCAGAATCATGGGCTAGAAACGCTTTTTCATATATTTTTTGTTTTCACTTGACAAAAAGCTAAATATGGACTTCAAAAAACAATTAAAAATAAACATTGTAAGCTTGTTTATTTCAAAGTTGGGAGTGTTTGCTACCAGCTGTTAAAGGTTATGGAACTATTTCATCTTTTGTGGGAAAATACATTGGGATCATAATCTCTCTTTGGAGGAAGTACTGACCATTTTATTCTCAAACGGTGCCTATTCAAATGGTTTCCTTCTCTTCTTTGATCTTTCTTGTATGGTCATACTCTAGTCTTCATCATGGTAGCTATTAGGAATATGTATTTATCATTTCTTGTAGTTCTTTAGAAGGGTTGCACTTCAATCATCTTCTCTCTAATGTGTATGAATGTATAAGAAAAGCTCAATTGATTTAAAACGGCTCACATATACCAATATGGCTAATGTTAGCATTTTGCTAAACATGTCAAAATAATAGTAAAGAAGTCATCTACAATTTTACATACCCTATAATAGATAACTTGCCCCTAACATCTTAACCAAGTTTGTATGATGGCAGGGAATGGCTAAATAAAGTTCACTTTTACAAAAAAAAATAGGGTGGTTTTGTAGGGTTTCTATAAAATATAATTTGTGGTTACTCTTGTATACCCAAGACGTATCCAGGAGTATCTATAGTGCTCCCAGCATTTCCTAGTCGTATATGGGTAGAATCCAAGGCTATAAATGCCTTTTCATATATTTTTTGTTTTCACTTGACAAAAAGCCAAATATGGACTTCAGAAAACAATTAAAAATAACCATTGTGGGCCTATTTATTTCAAAGTTGGGAGTGTTTGCTTTCAACTGTTAAAGGTTGTGGAACTGTTTGATCTTTTGTGGGAAAATATGTTGGGATCATAATCTCTCTTTGGAGGAAGTACTGACTGTATCATTCTCAAACGGTGCCTATTCAAATGGTTTCCTTCTCTTCTTTGATCTTTCTTGTATGGCCATACTCTAGTCTTCATCATGGTAGTCATTAGGAATATGTATTTATCATTTCTTGTAGTGTTTTAGAAGGGTTGCACTTCAGGTATCTTCTCTCTACATGTGTATAAATGTACAAGAAAAGCTCAATTGATTTAAAACATTTATTTTAGCATTAGTCCTTTTTTGAAAATATCCCAATACAAAGCAAATTGTCTAAACTCTGTTTGTTTGAAGTTGAGTGCTTGGATAACTCACTTGTTTCTTTAATTTAGGACTAAAGGTCACTTCAATAATGATGGATTAATATACCATGTTGTTTATCATAGTGGCAGGAAAGAAAATAGGTTTGATTCGCGACAGATATAGATATCTGTTAGAAGCCTTGTGTTGCCCCCAAATCCAAATGTGTAGATGTAATAATAGTATCAATATTAGATGTAGTAACACTTGTGGTAGAGTTAAGAAGAGGTTGTCAATGGATTCATTTTGTTCTTCAGATGTGCTAGCATGATCATGTTTCTTTTGTTTTTGTCAAGCTACAAATAGTAAAGAGTCAATTTCATCAGGGTGGGTATCAAGGTATTCACTGAATTCTTAGGCATCAACAAGTTCAAATCTATTGTTCTTAACTAAATCAAATTCATGGGCCTTGTCACTTTTTATGGTCATAATAAATCCATCAAGAGGGTGTAAAGTAGGCCTTATACCATCTTGAATGTATAACCGGTCTTGTTTGTATGTCAAGCTTGACTTTAATTTTTTTTGCATTAATAATCTTTGTGTTTTAGCCTGTGATTTAATTTGTTTTATTACATGAGTGTTAATGATGTTCCTTATTAGGGGAATACAACATGTAAAAAAATCTAATAAAGATTGAAACAAAAAGTACTCATCCAATATAGCCATAGATTTGTCACAAATGAGTGTAACATCAAACTGAAATTTCAATTATACATAGGAAAATTTGTGTATGGAGATTAGTAAATTCCCTAAAATCCAAGTTCAAAAGAAAGTGTTTGTAGTGTTAGTGTCAGATCTGAGGTTAAAATAAAAAGCTTTCAGTGTCAACAATTAAATCCGAGGTCGAAATCAAGTTCTTTTATTGTCAGACATTAGATCCAACGTCAAAAGAACATTCTTTTAGTGTCGGATGCTCAGAATTTTATCTAAACCCTACGACAAAATTTTGAAGCTATGCTTGAATAAAATATTTGCATTCACCAATATATTTTATCAAATTTAGAATTAATAGGTGCATTAACCGTAATTAAGATAAACTAATTTGAAAGAAAGCAAATATTGTAAAACAACTTATGACAAGCAAAATGGAAGTAAAGTATTGAAATCAACAAAGCACGATCGAATGAAAAGACTAACTATGAACAAAACAAAAGACTTAGCTTTTTGTTGTCTATGATTTGATTGTGCACTATTGATCGAATAGTCAGAACTGATCAATAGAGATTGATTCTACGGGTGCCACAGAAACTGTGACTGAAAATGGTGAGGGACAAAAACATCTAAAAGGGGATAGGATTGTCTGGAATTATTGTCCTTTGCTCGTTGATTATGTCCTCTACAAGAAAATAGGGAAATTAGGACATGATCGTCTATGATTGCTTAAAGCATGCTTGTATCAGGGCACGATTGTCTATGGTTGCTTAAAACATGCCTATATACAGAAAATTGACCTTCGGATGTGCGCAAATGACCTGCAAATAACTTCTTCAAAGATTAATATGGCTTGCAAGAGCTGAAATCTTTCAAATAGAAAAGGGGGGAGTGTAATGGGTTGAGCTAATCTCAATCACCTCCACGATCACTGATCGTTGCCTATGTATCCAATACTCTGAAGAGGGAAATCAAGCCCACGTATTTCTCTCACTTAGTGTGCTTTGTGCGATTGTGCTCCTTCGACTACATGTATGCTTGAATACTTCATAATTCTTCACTTTGGCTTGGATAAAACAAGCTCTTGATTTCATTGAGGACTGCTTCAAATGATTACAATCAGATTTTGGAAGAATAAAGAAGCTTTGCTCAATGTGCAATAATGTAAATGTGTCTCAATATTTAAATTTCCAAGTGATAAAATAGGTGAATTAAATGTGCATTTATAGCAATCCAAAAGGCGAAAACCTCATGCTACCTATCCTAAATATACGGACTAGCCTGTAAGAGAAGATCTAAATTTGAAAAGTGATCATTGTTAGGGGGGAAGGACAAGATTGACCCATAGGGGACAAAACCGACTACCACTATTGTCCCATACTGATTGATCTTGTCTTGCATGAAAACATGTGAATTCGGGGATCTAGAATGTTCGTACAAATGCTTAGAGGGTTTTTTTAGCAATTTAGAACATTTATGCAGGCATACGATAGCAACCTAGAATGGGATAGGTCCATATAGGTGCTTAGGATAGAGTTAGGTGGCAAAACATGTCCAAATTAAGTGCTCATGCCAATTAAAGTGAAAGTGGACCAAAACTAGCATTATCAAGTATTTGTGACCAAATTTGAGTGGCTAAAATAATGAAATGAACATTTCTTATTGTGAAAAAAATATAATCAATCTTCATTGAATTCCTAGGAAATGAAGAGGGAAATATGTTGGAATGTCATGTTACAGAGGTTGTGTATAAATTCTAAGGGCTTGACTACTGAATTCCGTTATGAATTCTCCTTGATCTCAATTCCTTATTGATTTGAGTTGTGTATTCGCTGCTGATTTACTAAAGGTAAGGCTTGTGTCATGTCCCCTTTTCAAGGCTAGCTCGCTAAGGAGACCTTTGACCCTATTTGACTTCCCAAGGGCTGAAAGGGAATTCAAGGGAAACTTGGTCCTTTGTTCAAGTTGCTAAAAAAAGTAACTTGTCAGTAACTTCTTTCTAAATGAAGTTATAATAAAGAAAATAACTTATCTAATTTGATATAAGTCGGTCTTTAATTTAGAAAGTATATTGAAGGAAATGATATAAAAGGGAAAAAGGAGTCTCATTTGAAGGCATGTTATGTTTATGAATTGAAATCACAAGTTTAAGCATGATTTGTTTGACTTCATCCATTGAAGATGGAAACCTTCATTGGAAGGCTAAAGTAAGGACCAAAAACCTTACCTTTCAACTGGGCAGCCTTATTTTTAGAGGTCGCATAGGGCATCAGTGATCCGTTGAGGTGTTTTGAACACCATTTTCAAATTCATATGGTAGTCTAGTGCATCAAGAAGGAGTGGCGCAGCAGTATAGAGGGCAGCAACTAGGTTTGAAAACCCTAGAAGGCAGCAAAGAGATTTGTGTGGGCAGCGACCCCTCTTGGGGTTTGAATGTGCCATTTGTGAGGTGAAATAAAGCCAAATTTGTTGTTTAAGGGCTTGGACATTGAGCTGGTATTTTTGTTGAATTTTCCAGCCATTCACTTGATCAATAAATTCAGTTTTGAGGATACTTTATTTGGCTGTAATATTCTTGAATTTTGGAAAGTATTTTTAATAATAAAATATGGAACTTGTGCCCTAAATCTAAATTTTCAGATTTCTGAATTTTTTATTTGCTTAGGGTTTGAATCAAAAAATCTGAATTGTATGTGTTTATATTAAGGTTTGTTGAAAAAACCCCTTGGTTCTAATTCCGCCCTACAGGGACATTACAGTGGTATCAGAGCCATTTTCTAGCCAGTGGTGGGTAGTGAGTTGTTTGCAAACTTTTCTTCATATAGGGTGGTGATAGAAAGATGAAGACAACACTGGAAGCCATGGAAGAAATGTTGCAAGCTATGCAAGAATCTCAAAGGGAACTAAAGGCAATGGGTCCCAGGGCATGGGCGAAGTTTTTAGGGTTAATTCCTAGATCTCCAAAGTCTCCCTTAGAAGAAGAAAAAGGACTAGTAAAAGTGTGAATACTTCATCACCACAAAAGGTCAAGCTACCCATATGGATTCAAATTTACAAAATGTTTATAGTTATGTATAGTTATGAAAACAAAGATAATCTCTCGTTCAATTGATAGTTATGTATGATGGTTCCAATAAGCATTAAAAGTCTTTGATAGTCAGGGTCATATGGTCTTCTTGTATGACACCCAATCTCTAGAGATATATGTTGTATGTCGGTCGACGACTAAGATTCTTAACAATAAATGGACTATGAAAGCATTTTCAATTGTAACAATATACTTACTTTTTCTATCTTGTCATTGGTTGTCAATCAATGAATTGAGATTTTCACCGCCAGTTAAAATTTAACCCTTGGTGCTATTTTGTGATTTTTATTTAAATACATGCTTAATTTCTTCTTAATGAAATTGAGTGAAATATTTTACTTCCTTGATATATTCTCACCTTCGATGGCATTGATTGAATTCTTATGTAGGCGAGCATCCAAATTTTCCAATTATATGGTGGCATTATTACAAACTCTTTTTACTCAGTAACTGTAGCTCCAATGTATTTTCAATGTAGCACCCTTCTTATCTTTTTTTTCGATTAATGGTAATACTAACATCCCACGTTGCAAACTCACATTTCAAAAGCTAATCACACCCATACTTTTTGTATAGACTTGCTCAACCTCTATTAACCATTGAACCAAGATACATTTTTCATCCAAGCCATTAAGTTGCAGCAATCTTCCTTGTAAACTTCTAGAATCATCCATTCTATTCTCTATTGCAACTCTTATGCTTGGTAGAATAAATTCCATGGGCAACACGACTTATTGGTTTTGCAAGAGCTAGAAAGGAGCAAATAGTGTTATTATTTTGATAGTCATATAGTAAGACCATAGAATTGTACACTGTGAATAAGGAATACGTAGAGGGAAGGTTAGTCTTATGTTAGTCCAATAAAACAAATCAAAATAACACACTAAAATCCTAACACCTCTAGCCTAGACACTAGGGAGAGCAGAGGTAACAAACATACAAATGAAAGCACAACTAAAACATAAAAAAAGACACTCTTTTACTTTCCTTGGAGCTCTAAATGGCTTGTTGAAATGGCTTGCTCAGTTTGTACATCAAGAAGTCTTTGACAATGAAGTTTGCTTTGCTCCTCTCCTTTGCATCTTGGCTTGGTTGTTTGGCTTAAGAATTTGGCATGGTAACACTACTTGCAAGGTTTCTTTGTATCCATTTGAGCATTATAACACTACACTCTTCAAAACTTTGAAGACATTTAAGCATAATAACTTTACACCAAAAAAGCTTATTGATCAATAGGTATGGCCTTGTATTTATAGCCTTCTAAAGTTAACTCTCACCCAAGGTGAGTTAAGGTTGAGTTTAAATATAGAATGGGTTCAAACTAACCCTAGGTGAGTTGAGGCTAACTCCAGTTAAGTTAAAATTTGTCATGTAATTATGATTTTCAAATACTAGGCATGGCTCTCAACTTAGTTATTTTGGGATATTTTGAAAGAGCTTAACAACTCATAAAAGCAATGCTGAAAATGCTTGATATTTTGATTTTTTGAATTTTCATTTTTAGCTATTCATTAATTGCAAATGGATAATTCAACTAAGCATTTAATATCATTTAATTTGTTAATTCATTTTGATTTGCATTTTAGCTCTTTTAAGATTTGATCAAGTGCCCTGCTTAATGGGTCCATAGGCCAAACTAATAGTTGTTATGTCGCAAGGTGATTAGAAATGAATCCGTGAGAGGTTATTGTTGCATACGGAGTAGTATCCCAAATAAGGATGCCTCAACACGATTCTGACCATTAATGAAAAAAGTGTGGCCAAAATTAGGACATTCAGTGATTCTTAGGCTTAATTTGCAATGTTTGGTAAAAATCAGTTTGAAGTCTAGTCGGGAGCCAGTTGTGGTCAGAATTGGATGTCTACAATTTGCTCCTGCTTGAAAAAGCATTGCAAGCTATAGGCACAATAAGGTCTTCTCGAAGAATGAAAAGGTCATGTATGCCTAATGCCCCAAATGGCGATGGATAGACTCTGGATGCCCCCTCAAGGGAGCGGTCGGCAATCGGTCCCTCGAAAAAAGAAAAACGATGGGACCCAGAGGTCAAAGGGGGTGGAAAAGATTGATTTGCCCACAAGGGGTTATAATCAGCAACACAGTGAGCTGCCTCAGTTAGGCAGATAAAAAGGATGATTTGCCCAAAAGCCGTTATAATCATTGGCATAGCTAGGTAAAAAGATAATGATTTGCCCAAAGGTAATTATAATCATTAGCCAAAGGAAAGGGTAACAAGAGAATGATTTGCCCAAAGGCAATTATAATCATTTGAAGGGAAAACAATGATTTGCCTAAGGACAATTATAATCATTGGCCAAAGGATAAGGTAACGAGAGAATGATTTCCCCAAAGACAGTTATAATCATTGGTAGGATGAAAATAGGTCCGAGTTGGACGGATAATGATAATGATTTGCCCAAAGGCGGTTATAACCATTAGCACAATGAAAACGTGCCCCTGTTAGTCAAAAGAATGATAATGATTTGCCCAAAGGCGGTTATAATCATAAACATTCAGATATATTGAAACACAATGATTTGCTCAAAGGCGGTTATAATCATTAGCATGGCAAGTTGGATCAAAACACAATGATTTGCCCAAAGACAGTTATAATCATTAGTATTGCGGGTGGGTCAATATGGCAAATTTGTAAAAGGGGGCTTACGTACTAAATCCGTACTCACAGAGTAAGAGTAAGTCGACACAGAAAAAAAATGAATTTGGGCAACCTACTAGTATGGAGATGCACGTCCGAATTAGCAAGGATTAGATTTTTTCATGATTTAATTACTCTGTATTTGGAAAATGAGTTGGGTTTATTGGGAATTTTTTAGGTCACCAAGGAGAAAAACTGTGGCCGCATTGCTAGTAAGATTTCCCGAACTGATTTTTTGTTGTAGCACGTGACAATAGGCATCATGGTATAAAAAACCATGATAACTTAGCCGAAATATGCATAAGTACTGACACGTAATCCAATAAACAAATGAAAACAATGCATCAATGATAAACACCATGATGACAATGTTGACGTATGAATATGGATGGACTTAAGTATAATGCACAAGGAATCACCCAATGAACGCAAGTTTACTAAGTCAAGGCACAACAAATGAAAACAAACAAATAGACAAACAAGAAAACAAAAAGGAAGACAAAACAAGAAGAAACAAAAAGCACAACAAAGCAAAAAATGAATAAAACAATCAAAACAACATGAAACAAACGCAATCAATGGTTAATCACAATGTTAATGCAAACAACACGACACAAATAAAAAGACAAACATTGCCCTTAGGCTATAGGAGACAAGGAAACAAACAAACAAGATGGGAGGAATAGAAGAAAAGGAAGGGGTAGCCGCGCTGACTCCAGATGCACTAGGCTAGTGGACGTTGTCTACAGAGTTCCATGGACACAAGATCCAACATAAACTTCAAGTCAAATATAGTTCTCCCAGAATGTGGGATATAAGAAAATGATGATCGAGAAAAACATGCTTAATGTTGTAGAAGAATAATAGGAATGGTCTTGCAAAACGGCAAAAGCGTGAGATGAAGCCTAGCAGTCATTAATGTATCAAAGTTGATTACATAATGCGCAATTTGAAAACTCGCAAAACAACAAGAGCGTAAGGCTTAGGGGCCAACAAAGATGGGAAAACTAAAAGACATGATTTTTTGTGAATTAGTGAGGGTTCCCAGAATCCTGAAGGAAAAGAAGTGGTCGATTTGGTGATTTTTAGGATTTTCTAGATCGTTTTCAAATGTTTTTGGAATTTTCTATGTATATCAACTCGATTAAGAATTATGAGATATGAAATGGTTCAACTTGCAAAATGGCAAAAGCTTGGCAAAGTGTGACTGAGTTGACCTCAATGTGAACCGAGCGCTTCCTACATAGTCCTAGGATGGGACCTCAAGTCACTGTAGTTTTATCTTATAGCGGAGGAATCCGACTAGGTAGTAGCAAGTTCTCAAAGTAGGCAAATGGCATAGTATGGCATAGGAATGGCAAGGTGGGATTGCAAGGAATGATAAAGGTGTTATTCCTAATTTGCCCATAGGCTGTTATAATTAGGAAACAATGGCATAATGATACTAATTTGCCCAAAGGTAGTTATAATTAGTAACAGAGAGGAACACTGATTTGCCCAAAGGCGGTTATAATCAGGAACACTTGCAATGAAACGAAACAAGAAATGAAGGATGCAACCGCCAAACCATTGTCATACTGGTCCAATATACTGCCTCTGTCTAAAATACTAAATCGACCACTGAAACTTGATCTAAATTCATTCGTTGAAGGTGGCCAAAGAACCAATGGAATGGAACCAAAGTCAAAGGGGTTGGGAGGGAGGTTAAAAATAATTGTGATCGATAGGAAAGGTATGGCAGAACAGTATAGGGTATGGTACAAAGAAGGATGATGATATTATGGTATAACAAAAATGTGCCTCATAGACAATATTTCAAGTCTCTCAAGCAAAATAACACTTGAGGTGTATGATGTTCATTGGTTCATTAAGTTCATCTCTCTGGTGTAGCGATCATGTATGCTCCGGAGCCATAATTTGCAACAATGATATATGGGCCTATCCAATTGGGTTTGAACTTGCCCTTCTTCTCGGTCATGGTGTTCTTTTGGTTTTCTTTAAGAACAAGATCCCCAAGCTCGAACTCTCTATGTTTGACCCGTCGGTTATAGTGGCCACGGAGTCTGTTTTGGTAAAATTGAACGCTGTTGATACCGGCCATGCGTTTTTCATCAAGTAACTCTAGCTCTTGTAGGTGAGCAACTCTGTAGTCTTCATCATCCAGGACATGTTTCAGCGAGATATGTAGAGACGATAACTCGACCTCAATGGGAAGGATGGTCTCAGTGCCATAAACTAAGGAATATGGAGTGGCTCCTATTGGGGTACAGTAATTAATGCGACATGCCCAAAGGGCGCGAAAGATTTGGAGGTGCTAAACGCGGCCAACATCATTGACAATATTTTTAAGAATGTTGACAATGGTTTTATTGGATGCTTCGGCTTGGCCATTACCTCGTGGATAATAAGAAATAGAAAAATGTTGAGTGATATTGTACTTGGCACAAAGCGTTTTGACATCTTGTTCTTAAATGATCCACCATTATCAGATATAATGTCAAATGGGATACCATAGTGGTAGATGAGATAATTGAAGATGAACTTGGAGATCTGTTTTCCAGTCACGTGAGGGGTATAGCTTCAACCCACTTAGTGAAATATTCATTAGCGGTAAGGATGTGTTTATGGCTATCAGATGAGGTTGGGTTAATCTTCCCAATGAGATCGAGTCCCCATGTTGCAAACGGCCAAGGTGTAAGCATTGGTTTTAGTGTTTTGGCTAGGGCATGAATTAGATTGGCATGCCTTTGACATTTTTCACACCTTTTAACATATGCAGCCGCATCTTTATCCATATTTGGCCAGTAATACCCAGTACATTTGAGCTTTTTGGCTAGGACGGCCCCGCTGGTGTGGGCTCCACATACTCCATAAATTTCCAGTAACGTTGATGTTGCCTTTGCCTAATTTAAACAACGAAATAGAGTTACATCAAAGCTACAATAGTAAAGGGTTGGGCCAAGTAAGGTATAATGTGAGGCTTAGTGGGTAAAGGCCTTTTGTTGTTTACATGATAGGTCGGGTGGGATGATATGGTCATGAAGGTAATTAAAGAGGTTTGGATCCCATATAGAGCAGGGACCAACAATATCACATATCATTGCGACAGTTAAAGGTTCATGAGCAGGCGCTAGAAGATTATATACGAGAAATTGATATTCTTTTGCCTTGTCGGTGTGACGGATCAAAGAGCCGACAGTGGCCATAGCATCTGTTGTCCTGTTACTGGCCCTTGGTATGTGTTCAAACTGTATATCAGTAATCTACTATTTGAGAATGTTGATCATAGCCTTCTATGGCACCAACATGTCATATTTGGTCTAAAAGTGGTTTGTAATCTGATTGATAATTAACTGAGAATCACCATAAACTATTAGTGTTGAATATTCCATTGTACTACTTGATAAAGCCCTGCAATGAGTGCTTCGTATTCGACCATGTTGTTAATACAAGGAAAGCTGATATGGAATGATTTAAGGATAAGATCCCCCTGTGGTGTAATAAACAATAGACCTGCCCCTGATCCATGTGAGGTGAATGATCCATCAAAATACAACTTCCAATGCTGCTCTTCAGGAGGTTTTTCAATGATGGTCATGATGGACTCATCTAGGAATTGAAAAGTTAAGGGTTCGATATCCGTAAAGGAAGCTTCAACAAGCTGATCTGCAAGTACTTGTCCCTTTATAACTTTCTGGTTGACATACTCTATCTCGAACTCACTCAGAAGCATGATCCATTTAGCCATGTGGCTTTGTAAAGCTGTCTTAGATAGTAGATACTTGAGCGGACCTACTTTGGAAATAACCATGGTCTTGTTGTTAAGCATGTAGTGCCGCAGCTTCTTGGCTGCAAAGACCATAGTTAAACAAGCTTTTTCAATAGGCATGTAGTTGTGTTCATACACAACCAGTGTACGACTTAGATAGTACACGGCATGTTATTTTCCATTGTCGTCATGTTGAGCTAGAAGCGCCCCCATTGCTTTCTCGATTGCCGACATGTACATTAGAAACAACTTCCCTGGTATTGACGGTAACAAAACTGGTGGATTGGCAAGATAGTTTTTCAGGGGCTGCATTGCTTTCTGGCATTATTCATCCCAATGAAATGTGACACCCTTCTTTAGTAAGTGTGTAAATGGATGGCATTTGTCGGCTAATTGTGAAATGAAGCGTTTGATAGACTGAATCTTGTCCTGCAAACTACGGAGCTGCTTCAAATTGGAAGGTGGCGGCATTTCAGTAATGGCTTGCACTTTGGCAGGGTCAACTTCAATGCCTCGACGAGAGACGATGAAGCCTAACAATTTCCCTGAAAAAACTCTAAAAACACACTTCTTAGCATTGAGTATGACCTTGTATTCACGAAGCCTTTCAAATATTCTTCGCAGTGTAATTGGATGATCGACATGGATTTTTGATTTACCCAATATGTCGTCGACATAGTCGTCAACTATGTCATGCATTATATCATGAAATATGATGGTCATGGCTCTTTGGTATGTGGCCTCAACATTCCTGAGACCAAATGACATAACCTGATAACAAAATGTTCCCCATGGAGTGGTGAACGTTGTCTTATGTTGGTCCTCTGGTGCAATCTGAATATGGTTGTATCCTAAAAATCCATCCATAAGTGAAAGCATTTCATACCCGTTGTGGAGTCAACTATCATGTCAATGTTTGGTAGAGGAAAGTCGTCCTTGGGGCAGGTCTTATTTATATCTCTGAAATCAATGCAAATTCTGATTCCTTCTGGCTTCTTACTAATTGGCACAACATTTGAGATCCACTTTGAGTAGTCGATTAGTTGGATGCATCTCGCTTCTAAGAGTTTCCAACTCCTCTACTAATATAGCAATGCGAGGATGCATCTTGCGCAATTTCTGTTTCACAGGTTTGACATCAGGGTGCACAACAAGGTGGTGTACAACCAAGGCAGGGTCCAAACCTGGCATGTCTAAATAGGCTCAGGCAAAGATATCAACAAATTCCCTCAGAAGGGCTGTAAATATTTCACGTTCCTCCTCGGTGAAGGATGCACCTAATTTGATCCATTTCGGGTCGTCTGAAGTCCCGATGTTAACTTCTGTAGTATCTTCTACTAAGAGAGTCGAACCATCCTCTAGAATATTTGGAAGTGATTTGAATTGCCCTGCAATTGCAAAGTCCTCTGCTTGGATTGGTTCTTCGAGCTCGCCTAAACAAAATGAATATGAATTTCCCAATGGTAGGGATGGCCATGTTACAAACACTGTTGGAAACTCTTGAATAACTCGAACAAATGCATGTTGTTCTTCAGAACTGAACTCAGGCCCAAAAGCAAGTTCATTGTTGGTGGTCTCTTGAGCTATGTTTAAAGAAAGATGAACACCCCCGTCTAATGGCATCTGAAACAAGTTTTCACTAGAAGACTGGTCTTTCTCTTTACTTTTACCCTGGTCCAAAAGCGGCTCAAACAGGATTTCACTTTGGGATCCCAATGTTTTATTTATTGATTTTTGGCTAAGGGTGTTTACCCGTTCTCCAAAATAGGTTGCAGGATCCAATTTGATAGAGAACCCTTGTTTGTGGTCTCCCAACGAAACATTGTCTCGTAGGCCTAGAAAATCGCAAAAGGCCTCATCATTCTCAAACTCACCTACAAGCACCGTGGATTCTTGTTGGTCCCAGGCTATAAGCTGAGGATGATATAGAGGAAGCGGATTATTGCGCATAATTGGGCTAAGGGTACAAATGGCAAGGGTGTCAAACAGATTGGTATTGGCAAGGTCTTCATAAATGTTGTGATTAAACTCTACTTTGCTGCTGACATCGTCGTCACTAGTCATTAGCATTGGAACACAAATAAGATACGTGGAGTCACCTCCAGGTGGTTTAAATCCGAGACCATAGGTTTCTTTGTACTGAGTTTTAGAAATTGCCTCAAGAGTTCCTTGCTGATTTGGCCCTAGGCCTCCTTCATAGGCTTGATTCTCCATGATCCGGTTAGGAATGGGGTATTTGGCATTTTTATAGCAATCGGCCAATTTGTCGTTGTATAACCAGGTTTCATCATTTGCAAGTGGGTCTTCTTCTTGGCTAGTGGCTGGTGTAAAAATGACAAGTGGTGGACTATGAAGTTTTCCCTTTCCCTTTCATAGCCATTCCATGCAAGGCAGCTTGGCTGTAGGTCTTCCATAGGACCTGGGGTTCTGTGGAAGCTTGGCAATGTGAAATGTGTCATAGGTCAAATACTCACAGGGGCCATTGACCAAGATGGTAAAATAATTTGACATTTCAAGCGGTAGCATATGTGAAGATGGATCAAGGCTATCTAGGTCAATACAATTGGCTTCTGGTAACTCAACAAGTATTTCTTTACCTTTGTCTGTTTTGGGAACCGGATCTAGGCCAAAGCAATAATTGTAACTTTCATATTTGGCCTCCAAATGTTTGCAATGTTCGTACGGCTGTAAATCTCCATTGATGGTGACCTCCATACCTGAATGAGAGAACTTGAGACACTAGTGCATTGTAGAATGGATTGCACGAATTGTGTATCCAAGGTCTACCCAAGAGCAAATTGTAAGATAGGTCGAGGTCTAACACGTGGTAAAGTGTATCATGGGTCAAAGGCCCAACGATAACTAGTAAGCTTATAGTGCCTATTGATTCCCGCTCTTCATTGTCGTAGGCCTTGATAGTGATTGTTTCCGGTTGTAGATCCGTTGTTGTGTATCCAAGATGCTTGATGAGCTTTAGAGACACAATATTCAGGTCTGATCCATTGTCTGAGGACACACTTCAATTTGTGTCATGCTATGACAACTTTAATGTACAGGGGATTGTTATGCAGAGGGCCAAGGGATGACATATCGCTTTGGTTGAAGGTCAACTCTTGGCCTGGGGCTAGATGTCCAACCAAAACTTGCAATTTCTCTGGGGTTATGTCATTGGGAACTTGGGAGTGGCCTAGGAATTCGGTTAGGATGTTCTCGTGGATAGTAGACGTATGCAACAAATCCACAATGTTGAATGTCTTTTCCTTCATAGTGGTATATGACTTGTTCCTAGCCAGGACAATGGGTTGGATTGGTTCGTTGGTTGGGGGTTGTGGTTTGAGAAAGGTAATCTTTGACTGTCCGTGCACTTGTTTGTGGTCACGGGCCAATGACGAATTATCAATATAAGGTCCAAAAGTAGTAATCCCTACTTGTTGGTGCCCCTGTTTGTGGTCCCAGGTCAAGGAAGGATTACTGGCATAGATGGGCTGATTGGAAGTGTTTAGCAAAAGTCCTGTCTTGTTAGCACTTGGTCTAGGATTAATGGTGACGGTGGAAATGTGACCTTCCGCACTATGACCTATAACTTTGGTGTAGTCATGTGCCACTACGTGGGAAGTCCGTTGGGTATTGGAATCGTTTTGGCCTTGGTTCCTCCATTTCGGTTGACGTTGTTGTTGTTGTTGCTTGTATTGCTATTGTTGTCATAGTTGTTGATACTGTTGTTGTTCTGGCCTTTGTTGTTGTTGTTGGCTGTTGTTATTGTTATGTTGTGGAAAAGGGTTTTGGTAGATACCCAAGTTCTGATTGGATGTAGATGCTCTATTATCGAATGTAATATCTCCGTTTTCCAACACATTTTCAATGAGGTGTTTGATTTGCACACAATGACGTAGATTATGTCTATGAACACGATGGTATTCACAAAACTCATTTTCTCTATACCAGTTTGGATAAGGAATACCCTCAGGATAGTGCTTCGGTATTGGCCAACTAATCATATTAGCTGCGGCTAGTTTGTAAAACACGACTTCAATAGGTTCTCCAAGGTCGTTGAAGACTCGACAAGACGACACATTTATTCTCAGAGGAGGGGTTTGCAAAGGTAGTGATTGTTGTGTTTGTTGTGCTTGTCTAGGTTGCTGTGAAGGTTGCGCTTGTTGAATGGGTTGCTGATGAGGAGTAAGTTGCATTTGAGGCATGGGTTGAGCAGACGGTGTTTTCACCGTTTGGACATGATGCGATTTGGTTACTCCATTTCCAACAACATTCTTGTTGCGGTTGAATTGCTTGGATTTTTCATAGTTACTGGTTTGGGTTGGTATCGACGCTTGCGCTTGGACTTAGTTTTGGTTCTGATTTTGGCATGTTCCTTGATTTTGGTTTTGGTTCTAATTCTAATTCGACGAGGTTAGTTTAATAATCCCTTTGTTATTAGAGGTCTTTTCGATCAGTAAACCTTTGTCAATGATCTCTTTGAAAGTATGTGCACACTGCAGCTCCAGATAATAGGATATCTCACTGTGAAAATTTTTAGTAAAACACAGAGGCCAATTGTTTGTCTGGTAAGTTGTGGGTGAAATGGCTAGCAAGTGCTCTCCATTGTTGTAGATAGCTTGTAAAACTTTCACTGACCTTCTGTTTGGCCTAAGTCAAATCTACCAATGAAATCTCATGTTCGAGATTATAGGAGAAATGTTGCACAAATTTGTCCAAGAGAATGTCAAAATTAAATATGGAATTATTTGGCAATTTAACGAACCAGTCCAAAGCCTGTCCCACTAGACTTCGAGGAAATAAAAGAAGTAAATAAATGTCATTGTAAGCCAATGGTTGGCAAACAACAAATAATTTTGTCAAATGGGCCTTAGGGTCTCCTTTACCCTTGTATTTATCAAATTTTGGTGGTTCGTACCCTAGAGAAAATGGTATTTGCAGATACTCCATGTTGAATGGGTATGGACACACGTCATCTAACTTGAACTTCTTGGTCTGTTTTCCTACTTGAATGGCGGCAATAGCATCCTTCATTTGTTGTAGTTCTTTTGCCAAGAAACTAGATGGAACATTGGCTTGAGGTGGAGGCTGGGTGATCAAAGGTGGATTACCTTGATTGGGGTATAATGGAGGAATGGTTTGTTGTGGAATGTTGGTTTGATGAGTGAACCAACCAGGAATATGCATTCACGGATTAGGATGCAGCTGTTGAAATTCCACATGTGTGATATTTTGGTTTGGATTCGATATATAGGCCTGATTTTGAGGTAATTGTCGCTGTGATGGAAGGATATGGCTCTGGATAAAACGCTGTGCCTGCTGAGGTTGAGTATGGACTTGCTACAAACTAGTCAAACCTGGCTGAATAAGGGGAACTTGTTGTGGACCGAGGCCCTATCATTGGATTTGTGGCACGTTTGGAGTAAAAGGGAAATGTTCCCTGATTGGTACTTGTTGGACAGTGGTACCTCTTGGGTGCACAAACCCCTGTTGTGAAGTAGATGTTTGTTGGATGTTCAACATTTGTCTTTGACCAATGGACATATGTTGTTGATTAGACAACATTTGCGATTGTAAAGGTATGTTGGTCTGTGACTATAGAGGTACACTTGTCACTACCTGACGAGGTGGAACATTTGTTGCCCCTTGTTGAAGTGATATAATGTTTTGCCTTTACTCGGTGGTATATTAGACTGTGCATGTTGTTGTGGCATGTTAGTTGTCAGTTGTTGAGGTGAAGTAGCATTCATCACGTTTTGTTGAGGCAAGGCACTAGTCGACGCTTGATTACTTAATCCTTGTGGTTGTGTGCTTGAAGAAGTAGTTGGTTGAGGATTAGAGGTAACTTGTGGTATTAGCTAAAGGCACTTGTTGCGAACTAGTTGTTGGTGTAGTTAAACCACTTTGGTCTAGATTGAAAGACACTTTTGTGTTATCCACTATGTTTGGCACATTGCTCTGCATAGAAGCAGTAGTCACTTCTTCAATAGCTGGGTTGTTGAACATGTCACCAACTAAAGTACTTTGCGCCAATGGGTCTATACCCAAATTATCTTGACCTATCAATTCAATTAATACTCCTGTTGAAGGAGCTAACTCTATGAGTGGAGCATTTGGCATGGCCATGTTATTAAACTTGCGCGCTAGAATCAAATAGGTTTGATATGCTTGTTGCATTTGTATAAAGTGGTCCTCCATGAGGCCCTTTCCTTTGACAAGCATACATGGGTCTTGATATGACATCGGTATGAGTGCTTGAGGATTTCTAGTAGAGGCCTATTAAATGGTTTGGGTATAAGGTATGTTGAGAGGCACTCTAACTAGACCTTGCATATTTTCATGGGGGAAGTCTGCTGGAAACTTGGCACCTGCCTCCACGGCTCTAACTAAAACCTCATCCTTGTTTTCAAGCAAGTGACAATCATACAAATAAGGAGCGTATGTCGATGGCATAGTAACGTAATACGGTTGTTGTTGGACTTGTTCTACAACCGATGGTACACTATCAAGGTATTGCATTGTTTGCTCTTGGTCTTGCTCTGAATATGGAGGCATGTTAACCAAATAATGGGCTAGTGGATCTTGGCTTTGTTCCCTAGATTGAGTAGTGTAAAGAGGATAAGGATCCATCTCATAAACATCACCACAATAGGGGTCTTGAATAAAGTTATCTTACGCGACAACATTATCATACCCTGGATTGTACATGGCTCCACTACAAGTGTAACGAGACATATCCAAATGAATGACAAATGTTTCATGAAAAAGGCCTAGAGTTCTATAACCTCTGAAAAACAAGGTCTAAAAAGACAAAAGGTCCAAACTTAGTTTAACTTGGTCTAAAAGTGGAGTTGTATCTCCAAAATGATCAGTGCTAAAACTTGGTCTAAAACAGTCTAACGTCAAATGTCTAACATCAAATGTCTTATACAAAAGGTCAAGTGGAAAAATAAAAACTGGAATGCTAAACTTAGTTATAAAGTGTTTCAAACAAGTCTAAATTAGATCTAAAGAAATAAAAGTTGCTAGGTCTTTTGAAAAACAAGGCATAAAAACTAGGCTCAAAACAAGTATTGCTATGTCTTTTGGAAACAAGGCACAAAAGCTAGACTTTAAACAAAATGAGGCCTAAAAGGCAAAAGATTTAATCTAACAAATTTGAAACACTTTGACACAAACTAGGCATTTGGATTTAAACACAAACTTGATCTTTTGGCAAAAGACATGAAACATTAGGCATATGAAAGATTATTTCCCCAAATCTAGGCACAAAAATAGTCTGTAAATCGAGCAAGAAATTAACCTAAGTTATACAACCCAAAAGTGAAAGGTAAATGTCTAGGCCAAAATTACACGAGGCATAGGCAAAAACCAATCAATGTTTGGATCTGAACTTGTCAAGGCTAATTTCGAACTCAACTTAGAAGACTAGGCTTTTTAAAATAGACAACAAGCTAGACAAAAATGAATGGCATGACGGTACTAGGCATAGATCCAAAAGGCACATGTGGTTTTGATTTTGCAGTTTAGACACAAGGCAACAAGTCTTTGAAACGATTCGAGCAC
The DNA here is from genome assembly GCA_037957365.1 of Torreya grandis. Lineage (NCBI taxonomy): Eukaryota > Viridiplantae > Streptophyta > Pinopsida > Cupressales > Taxaceae > Torreya > Torreya grandis. The sequence continues at coordinate 1,668,464 of JARHVA010000613.1, read as the reverse complement.
GTAACGACGTTATCATGCTCTAAAGGTATGAAAAGAATGGTTTGTCTCACATAACTCTAAGGCACAAGATTTGGAATGAAATGGGCAGCATAACGCCCTTTTCAAACAAGAGACACACACAAATGTTGGATAAAAGATTAAGGCAAAAGTGTGATGTCAAATGGATGGCGTAACACCTCTTCAAACAAAGAAGTGATGTGTAAACAAGACTCGTTTCTGACGTGGTATAATAAACAAATAGTTTTAGACTCAAGACCATGTAAGTAAAAAGGACAAAATGACAAAAACGCCCAAGTGTAACATCCTAAATCCTAAAATTGACAAGGTTGCATCGTACTACCAAATTCCATCTATATACTTGCTCTTGAGAGGATTTTTAATTTGTTAATCTAAAAAGTAAAAGTGCATGAAAAGTAGGGTTTTTAGACCCCCTCTTCTCTCAAGAGTTTGTACAGCGACATGAAACTTCGAGCTACGCGCCCTGCATCAACAGTATGTTCACAATAAGTAGGGTTGTCTAAACTATCAATTTTCCTTCGTTTCTAAATGGTCCCAAATGTGTGGCAAACACTAGGGTACAACCACGTCAACCGACTTGTTGTGAAAAGGTCTTGTCCTTTTCACAACCACTACATCCGTCAATTGCTCAATGTAGTGCGATGTTCGAGTAGCCCCTACATTCCGAGGCCAAGTACCACTAACGAAGCTTGTTTTAACCACTCAAAACAAGTGTCCCAGCGAGTCACCCTCAATTTATATAGCCCACCGTGGAGTGGGATTGAAACGATGTCAAGAGATGAATTCTCAGGTCAATGCTTCCTTAAAGAACTTGTGAGGAGGCGGTGAACTCCCGTCCACAAGCCAAAATGTATGAAATAAAGACAAGTGGAAGGACTTTAGTGTCGTTTTGGAGTCACCCAAATCATACAGATTTTGGGGAGGACCTTAGCGACTTTCCTTCCATGCTTTTGGACCAAAGCGACAAATGCAAAGAGTGAGCGTTTTTTCACTCAAGTTCCCTAAAAGGGACGGGTGGAGAGCATACACACATCACTCATCTTGCTAAACAAACACTTTCAACAAACAAGCATAAAAATGAAACTCTTATGAGTATTTAACTAAAGTGAAAGTTCATTTTTATAGCACCAAAACGAAATATGTTATGAAGTTTGGCCCCTTGGCTTTGTTGTTGATAATTGCAAAAATTTCAAGAACTAAGAGATGAAAACAATGAAGTTTAGCCCCTTGGCTTTGTTGTTGATAATTGCAAAAATTTCAAGTACATTTTAAGCACCAAATACAATGTGTGTAAGATTTAACCATGATTAAACTTTGCTCTTTCCACCTTAGGCCCTGCAAATTGTTAGAGGATTTGCTTGCTTAGAAGCCCAAAATCAAGTGAGAAAGCAACATTTTAAATTTAGCTCTCAGGTTTCTAATTTCTTGTCTCAGAGACCAATCGTCACTAATCCACAGAGATCAATGTCGATTAAAGTAGATCATTGATGTTTCTTGTAAAACGCATAAAAACAAAGTCTGTTTTGACGGAAAAACGATTAATAAATGAGCTTAAAACCCAAACATCTCAGATTCTACAAGAAATAGGTTATACAAACAACATGCAGATTATCAAACACAAAATAAAGGCCAGAAAAACCAAGTAAAACCATTGTTAGCCATGTTCCCTACCTTGTTCTGTTTTTTTTTACAGAGAGATCATGGTCGATTCCTATAATCAGCATCGATCTGAAAAATTAGCGTCGATCCCTACAACCTGCGACTTGCTTAAAACAAAAAGATGTAAAAAACAAAGCTAAAACTTGAAACTTGAAGATTTATATGCATCCGTTACAAAAACTAAAACTAGCATATCAATCTCCTTGGCCATACGGGATGCTTAGTCGCACCGGGCGTGCCATGATGTGAACAAGGAATACGTAGAGGGAAGGTTACTCTTTTTTTAATCCAATAAAACAAATCAAAATAACATACTAAAATCCTAACACCTCTAGCATAGACATTAGGGAGAGTATAGGTAATAAACATACAAATGAAAGCACAACTAAAACATAAAAGGAGACACTCTTTTACCTTCTTTGGAGCTCTAAATGACTTGTTGAAATGGCTTGCTTGGTTTGTGCATCAAGAAGTCTTTGACAATGAAGCTTGATTTGCTCCTTCTCTCCTTGGTACCTTGGCTTAGTTACTTGGCTTAAGAATTTGGCATGATAACACTACTTGCAAGGTTTTCTTTGTATCCATTTGAGCATTATAATAGTACACTCTTCAAAACTTTGAAGACATTTAAGCATAATAACTTCACACCAAAAGAGTTTATTGATCAATAGGTATGATCTTGTATTTATAGCCTCCAAAAGTTAACTCTCACCCAAAGTGAGTTAAGGTTGAGTTTAAACATGGAATGGGTTCAAACTAACCCTATGTGAGTTGATGCTAACTCCAGTTGAGATAAAACTTATGGAATTATGATTTTTAATTACTAAGCATGGCTCTCAAATTAGATATTTTGGGATAATTTGAAAGATCTTGACAACTCATAAAGGCAATGATGAAAAGACTTGATATTTTGATTTTTGGAATTTTCATTTTTAAATATTCATTAATTACAAATGGATAATTCAACTAAGCATTTAATCTTGTTTAATTTGTTAATTCATTTTGATTAGCATTTTAGCTCTTTTAAGATTTGATCAAGTGCCACACTTAATGGGTCCATAGGCCAAACTAACGATTGTTATGTCGCAAGGTGATTAGGGATGAATCTGTGAGGTTATTGTTGCATATGGGCTAGTATCCCAAATAGGGATGCCTCAACATGATTATGATCATTAATGAATGATGTGCGACAAAAATCGAGACATTCAATGATTCCAAGGTTTAATTTGCAATGTTTGGTAGGAATCAGTTTGAAGTCCAATCAGGAGCCAGTTGTGGCCAGAATTGGATGTCTACATACACAACTTGGGCCAATCATTTTTTCAATGCCACATGTTTTATGTATAATAACCATAGTTAATGGATTAGATGCTTCAGCTTGAACATTTTCCCCTAGATAGTATGTTGTGCAATAACTATTTTTAATCCTCAAAATCCCCAACATTTATTTATCACCTCATTCAAAAAATATTCCTCTATCATTGGTCAAGTTTAAAGGAGAGCCAAATCTGGTCACAACTTGTTCATGTATAAAACATGTACTTTTAGAAATATTATCAAGTAGGGCTTTAGTTTCCACCACATTAGTTAGATAATTTGTAGCTACTTCAAGAGTCAACATCAAATATTGCAATGAAGCAGGGCTGAATTTTTTCTTTAATAGCAATGAGATATATTCGACATATATACACAATACAACAAAACATGTACAACAATTAAAACAATTACAAGCATAAAAAAACATATGCAAACCATGTGTCTCTTGATATCAAAGACCTCAGCTATATACAGCCCAAAAGTTACCAATTGCACTATATTTAATTAAGACTGCTTAGACATTTTTTTCTATTGCTGACAAAATCTCTGTTCTATCTAATATATGCTACAGATTCAAGTGTGGGCTAATAAAGTTGCCCTCGAGGTTGAGCATCTTTGTACTCTTATGGACCATTGGGGTAATGCCCCTTGCACAGTTAGTAGAGTACCTCCTGAGGCTTCTCATGATTACTAGAATCAAGAGCAAGAGCAGCGTGGGCATGGCCACGGACATCCATGGTCTTGAAACCACTCGGCTTTCTCCACCCCTTCACCTCCTCCCTGTTGGTGTTTCTCTCCTTCCATGGGGTATGGAGGGCATCCTTCACCCCATGTTGATGTTGGTCACACTGGGTTTAGTCCTCCAGGTAGAGATGCTCAAGGGAAGTACTCCAACCTAGTGCTTGCAATCTCACCCCCCTCTAGGTAGAATGAGGAAGGTGAAGAAGAAAAAAAACAAGATGATGGATGGAGCATACCTGGTATCTCTCCCCCTCTTGAGGGACTGTAATGTCCCCAAATGGGACGATTTAGACGTAGTTGGTGTTTACCCAACAAACCCTTGAATAAATTGGCAAACAACTAAAACCCTGCTCCACAAACCAGCTAGCTCTAGCTGGAAAAATTATAGAATATCCAAGCAAAACATACCCAAAATAACTCCACAAATAGTTAAAAATTATTTGGAAACAATGTACCTTTTTTGGACCAAAATAAATTGGCGAAGTAGTTGAAAATATCCCTGCCAATAATTTGCTTTTTACATGAAGGTACAGATGCATTTTTCAATCACCAAACACCACAAAAAACTCTACAAGTGGGTCGCCACACTTTAGAAAAATAAGGAAAATAATTCTGAATATTATTTCTTGAAATTTGCCCCTCAATTCACCTCCCAGATCTTTCTAAGCAAGTCGCCCAAGTGCCAAAAATATATAATAAATTCCATAATGTTTTTAAGGTCTAGATTGACCTTTTATGCATGCAAATTGACCCAAAACAAATCACCAACAGCTGTAATAAATTACGAAAATTACTTTGACCTTATAAGAGGGTTCCAAAGACCAATTTGCTCTCTTGAGAGGGGTCGCCACCCTACCAAAGCAAGTTGCCAGCCTTGAGATAGCCTTCAAACTTGTTTCAAGCTCCTCCACTACGATCGCCCCAGCTCTCCGTAAGGATTGTACTAATTCCTTGTTGAAAGTGATGTCCAAAGACACCTTTGTAGATCCACTTGCATAAAATTATGCAAAATTAAAGCGCAATTACAGCCCTTGAATAGCGCTGCCCTAGTAGAGGAATGGAGGTTTTTGTTCCCAAATTCCTTGGTGCACTTGAAGGTTGTCATCCTCAAGTCACTTGTTCAAAATTGACAAATTTGCACAAGACTTTCAATATCAAAAATGCATAACCTTCTCAAAAGATCATTTCCTTTCCTTTTATATGCTTCCTTCAATTGTAGCGCCCAAAATAGAGAGGGAGAGTTACTTTTTCCTTCAAATAAAAAGATATAATACAAGCTTTCTCATAAAAGCACTTTTTAGAATGACCCTTAAAAAGGTCTCAAAATTAGATAATAAAGTGCTTTAACAAAACATACTCTTCAAGCTCACCAATGTTCCCCTTTTGTGGTTAAAAACCTTAGCCCTTGGGAACGCACAAGCTAAGGATCTCATCCCAATGACTAGCTTGAAAATGGGGTCATTACAAGGACATTGCGGAGACAAGCCCGATAGCCCACTGCCTCCATCTCCTCCTCCTCTTCCTCCTTCTATAGGTTGGTGGCACTTGTTGCTCAATGTTGGTGGTTATTCCTTTTATCTTGTAATGCTGATGTCACTATAGTTGTAGTTCAAATGTGGTTCTGATTCTCGAGCTCTTTTCTCCCCTGGTGTTTCTTGCTTGATGTTTTGGGGTGTGCTCTCATACCACTTGCCTTTTGAGAGAGCACGTACATTTTTTCCTTTTCAATAAACATATTGCATATTTCAATAAAAAAAAAGTTACCAATCACATCTTTCCATAGTACCTCTTCATGTTACTTTTAAAAAATAGCTATTACAACTCACAAGTTCATAATAAAATACTTATAAGTCTTCATAAGGAATTACTGTCAAGCATGAAAAATGCATAAGGGTCAACTTTGTTGGCTACACCATCCCTCCTCTCACCCCCCTCCCTAGAAAAAATAAAATGTCATACTCATGATTGGTTCTATCTATTCAATGGAGAATTAGATCTGTCCTAATACAAGACTGAAGATGAAGCAGCCAAGGCCATTTCTGCAGGCGAATCCAGTTCTTGTCATAGATGACTCAGGTAATGGATGATCATATGAAGGAGCAGGCTACTGCTAAAAATATGAGTGGGTTTGTATGTTTCTAGTTTGTTCCTTCACAGAGAGCCTATTTTGAAGACTAATTGAAATCTGTGAAGACGTGTAACCAATGACATTAAGGCCCTGTTCAACATCCATGAGATGTGGCGATCTGTAATACCTCTGTGTCGAACCACTATAAGCACAGTTGTTTTGTTATTGTTGTCTTTAGAGTGATCCTTCTAGGTGTGTATAAATCTTGACAAGGGACACTTTGGTTATTTTAACTTCAGGGCACTTTAAATGGATACAATTGAGCTATCTCCGTTATTATGAAGTTATAATGGTTAAAATTCTCATTAATGAGTTTTTTCGCTTTTTACAGGTAAAATTAATCGTCCCTACCAATCCTCTTAGTTTAATTGCAATTACATTTTATGTTTTCCTATCAAGCTTCAAGTTCGAAGTCTCGCCAGCAATGCTTGTATCAAGCCGAGGCGCCTAACTTTCATTCTGGGAAATTCTAGATTAATGACAAGTTAATTCAAATCAATTAAATAAATAATTATAATATTGTTAAATGTATTAAAATGCTTGTTTATGGCAAAGAAAGGCGTAGCAAGTTGGCCTTTATGGGATATTTGGAGGCCCACAAAAGGGTTGGTGGTTATATGGCACCATCCAAATGGTGGAAGTAATCATTGTGAAGTAGAAAGAAAGTTAAAAAAAATAAATAATAACAATAATATATTAAGTGTTGGTGACTCAAACACTCGACAAAATCAATCAAATATTGGTAGCGTAATGAAGAGTCAGTTGAAGGAAAAGGTGGTAGACATTTATTTTTATCCACGTTAGCATCATGTCAAGTGGACCATCAACTCACCCACAAAGTAATGCACCATAGTTGAAGCTGTTAGAAATTAATTGCAGATACTCATAACCAATAAATGTGCCACCTACTATATGAAAGTGGAGTATCCACTTATGGGGGATGAAACTTTGACTGAATATTCGGGAATGATAAATAAATTTTTAAAAATAAATAAAAGGAGTTTAGAATTTTAAAATAATGTAATTTGTTGATCATTTTAAAACCTTTCAAATTTCAATTAACCAAAATGCTACGCCATACTTTGGAGAGGAGAATTTCAACCATAGAGTACCCCATGTAGGAAGGAAGCAAGAAGAAGAAACCAGTATTGCAAGAGCAAGCAAAGGATAATACATTTGGAAGAAGGGAGAGACCATCCTGGAGAATGTTAGGCAGCAAGAGGATTAATCAGAAGTAGATCTGATTTGTCAGGGAAGTGCTTTTACTTGTAATATCCAAATCTATTTATTCAAACCATAGATAAGATAATATGTGTGAATATTACCTTATTTTGTTATTTAAAAGTATTTAGTTTAAAGTTATATTTGTAGCGTCTCGTTTTGTTATTGTACCAAGATTGAGTGCAAAGGTTTTGTATTTTAACATTGTAGAGTTGTCTGTCTTAATACCTTTCCCTTAGTTGTCTGAACGGTATTTGTATAGCTAGTTGTTTTATTTGCCCCCTGTATGGTGCCATGAGGAAGCCTACTTATGTTTTATTTTTTTAATTGAGCTATTTGAATGGCTGGGAATGCATTCAAGGTCTTATTTTCTGAACAAAATCCTCCTTATTTAATTATACTTGCTCGAATAATCTTCTGATTAATGTGGAACTGTTGTTAAAAGTAATTGAAAGCCATGAGGGTTGATTTTAGTATGGATTTGGGATGTAGTAGGGAGGTGTAGAAACCAAATTGAGTATTTAGTATAGAGTACAATTGCAGCATGTTTTTTTTTTTTTTTTTTGACTTAGAAAGGGCACCATATTCCTGGTTTGTTTGTGTGTTAATGAAAAAAAAACTAGTTAATTATGTCTGTTAAATTCTGCCTAAGATGGCATAAATATAGTTGTTTTGTGTGAAACATTATCTTCTTATAAAAATGCCTCTTCTATTGGCTGTTCGAGAAAGAAAGGTGCAAGATTTTAATCTTGTTAGAACACCATATAATAGCTTGTGGATAAGAATATATTCTGGGTTGTCTATTTTTCTCTTGGATAGCTTTTATAACTCCTTAATTGGCTGAAAAAGGTGTTGAAAGATCTTTCCATTGAGATTAAGTACCTCTGAGACGATTTAAGACTCCTTGTTATTGCCTTTGATGGATGTGGCATCCCATATGCTTAAGGAAGATTTTGATTGGAGCATAGCTGGGAGTGAAGGCATAATTTCTGAGTAGATTTCTATCAATTTACAACACCTTATTTCTGATTAGATTTTTCTGTATCTATTTATATATGCACGTCATAATCCTCTAATACTATGGAGTTGGTATTAATATCAGTTTACAGTCATGATGAAAGGTTGTGTCATGATTTGGAAGCGTAGTTTTTAGATTTGAATGTTGGAGTGAGTGTACAAATTGTGGTGCCACATCAAAAACACTTTAGATATATATAAATACTTATATAATTATATTTAAAAACCCTGATTGATTCATTATTTCTGCTTGTACTTATTCGATATGAGATTTAATATCATGGTAAGTGGTCAAATTGTAATTTTATGTTGATGTGGTATGGCTGGAAATTATCCTTCCATATTCATTTTTCCTACAATGTTATGGCGTTGTAGGTTGGCTGAGAATGAAATTTCTAATTCACTATAATTGCAATTCCTCTGTAGTAATCTTTATCTCCATAGCTTTAGCTACCAAGATTATGATGCCTTTGTTTGGGCAAAATTATGTCAAATAAAAAATCCAAAGTGTAGTGCAGCCAGGGTGCTTCAATCTGATTTGGATAGTAAAACAGTCTATAGCACTCCCTAGATTGGGTTTATTTCTATATCTTCTTGATAAATGCCACCTCTTACCTCTTGTAATTGTGTTTCTTAGGGAATGAAAGGGCGCTAGGTTAGGTTGAATAAATGAATAAAGAATTTTTTAAAAACTAACTTGGTGGTGCCAAGTTAGTATAGAAGAAGATTATGAAGCTTTTATCATTAAACAAGATTGATGTTATTGTTATATCGATTGTTAAATCGGAGTGGTTTTCTAATATTGTTTCTTATGTATATTTCTATTGAGGTTTAACAAGTGTATTATTTTTATCTTGAGTATATTGTAATTAATTCGGTTGGTTATTCCAGATTGAAAGTATATATATGTGTGTGTATGTGTGTGTGTGTGTTGAATAAATTTCTACATAATAATATTAAATGATTTATGTTTTGAATATAAAAATTGGATATGACAGATTATCCTTTCCAGCTTTACGCTGACGCACTTGTTGATGTGCAGGTACAGCGAGGAGTATAATTGGTTGTACAAAGAAAAGTAGAGCATTCCATTTTGTTATTTGAGTTATTGTATGGAAAAGAGACATGTTTAATATATGTTGAGACATTATGTTTGTTATCACTTTAAAAGGAATGTGTATTCTCGAGTCTTGCCTTAAAATATGAATTAAAACTGGTTGTAACTTCAAAGTTTATAGTAATTATTTGTCCGTTTGTATTATAGGTATTGATTTTGGCATATTAACCTTCATATTTATAAATATAACTTTTAGAAAGTTAGTTGTACTCCGTTGGTGATGGTCAATTATGATTAGCATTGGTGAAACACTATTACTTTCTTGAAATGGTAATGGCATTAATGTGGTAAAATTTATCTTTCAGTATCGAATAAAATCAAACCAGAGACTGTATAACCTCTTTTCACTATATTTAATTCAATTAAATTGTGTTAATTAGAATTCCATGAGTGATTCAATCCTTTATTGCATATGACTATGCTTGCCAAAAAACTAGCTCAGAACAACTCGGTGGCGGGCTCGAAAAATACTAAAACTTGTAACCAACTCTTATATCATATAGCAGTAGAAAACCGAAACTAGTATCATTATATCCTAGATGAATGTCTTTTTGTGGATCCATTCCAAGAGACATTTGCAAAAATTTCTGTGTTATCTAGTTAGTTACAACCAGCAAGCCATTTTGGCATCAAGTTTTTAAAATAGTAGAAGTCGTAATCTATCTAAATAAAAATTGAGATATTTATCATACAGGGATTAGCAGCACCAACCATTTTATTTATTCTTCACTCAGTCGCCTTTTGGTGATCTCATTTTTGGAGCCATTCGTTGATATTTTATATCTATTGTTCATTTCCAGCTCATAAAGTCGCCTTCGAATCAACCTTCCAAAAATAGTTAAATGCAATGTATTAGAAAATAGAAAGTTGTTAGTGGTTTATTTGACCTTTATATTAACCTTAAAACTTTGTTTTAGTTTTTTGAGAATGTTGGCTATTTTTGGCACGCCTATCTTGGAAGACTGTCGCAGGATTTCTGCACAGTCTAAATTTTTTCCAGTTTTTAAAGTCACCGGAAAAGCGACCTTATTTTTATGATCGAAGATTTAATTTTTCTAAACCAAAAATTGTTTATATATTCCATGAGGATAATTTTGAACCTGGAATTTTGAAACCTCCAAAAAAAAGTTGTTCTCTATTTTTAGTAATATGATTTGAAACCCGTTTTATTGAGAAAATTTTCAGGCAGGACAATTTAGTTGTGCAAAGTCAATTGAAATTGACGGACTAAAAATTGTTAGAGGAATCTTTAAGTAAAACCAAAGATTGGTAATTAATTATTTTACCTTAAGTTTATATAGAAACTCTAAATTCTTATTTTAGAATGTTTCTACTATTTTTTTAGTGGGCCAATTCCGACCCTGATTTATTCTGAAAATTGCTCGCAGAACAGAATTCTGCATTAAAACTCACTTGGAATGTTGAGTTATTTTAGCGTTTAAATTGCTGGAGTATGTTTTCGTAGGTTTCTAGGGTTAGACTGTAGATAATAGAATATATATTAACTTCCAAAAATACTTTTATCTTGTGGGGGCTATTTTTACCATCGCCATTTTTTAGGGGATTTAACGATTTTGGGACATGTTTATGTATTGGTATAATTATTCTAAACTATGCCTTTTATCCTTGAGTTTTGTATTCAAATGTAGTCTTGCTCTTCGCATATGATGTAGTCAACACAATTTAGTCACAACTAACTTGTTGTATGTCTTACGGGTCTTGTTTTCCGAGTTAGAAGGTGAGCATCTATTATGCATTTAACATACCATGAGATTGATTGTATACCTTGAAGGTCGCCTTCATTTTCGGAAAGCTTCTAGTGGATGCGGCGTTTTAATCAATTAGTCGACTCTAAATCAAGAATAGTCAACTCGCTGTTCGAATTCGAAACTCCTGTTGAAGTTGAGTTAGACTTTCAGATGCATGAGCTGGCTGGAGATGAACAGGACTTTAATAATCAGTCAATTGAAGCTTTGACTGATTGTTCGAAAATAGCTCCGATGTTCAAAAATAGCTCTGATGTTTGCATGTATTTCGTTCTATTCTGGTCTACTATTCGTATCTATTTCTGGCGAGATTCTATATTCGGATGTATTTGTCTATATTTTTACCCGTTTGGCCTTTTCTTTCGGAATTCTGGCTATATCTCTGTTCCAACGGTTACTTCCTGCGGTCAAAATTTGACGGCCTGCGGGACATCACCCTTAGTTTTCTTATTTTCTTCAGACTTCTCTACTTGGAAATTTCCTTTGGGTTTATTTCCGCAGGCATTCTTTCAGCTTTATTTCCCACGTCCCTTTTTGGACTTCTGTCTCGCCTCTTTCCCGCGGCTTTCTTCCCTTCGCATCTTTCCTGCGGACAAAAAGTCCGCAAGAATTACCTTAGTCTTTGGCCTTTGGAATTCTTTCGGGTTTTTTGGTCGGTCTTTTCTCTGAATTCCTTCGGACAAAAAGTTCGAAGGAATTAATCCTTCTTTTGATTGTCTTTGCCTTAACCTCGTTTTTCTTCGGACTTATGTCTTGCACAAGCTTCCGAAGGAATTCCTTCGGACAAAAGTCTGAAAGAATTCACATCTCTTTGCTTCTTGTTTTTTTTGTCTTTGCTCAGACTTTTCTTTGTGTAAGCCATTTCCGAATTCCTTCGGACTTTTTGTCCGAAGGAATTCCTTCAGACAAAAAGTCTGAAGGATTCTTACCGTTGCCTTTCCCTCCGAAATGTGCCTTTCGGGATTTCAAATGTGCCCTTCGGCTACCGACCAACTGCGCTCCGCCCATCCAAGTGTCTTCCACCCGTGCCCTTCAAAAAAATTGGAGGGCACCCGGGCTTTTTGCAAAAGTCTCCGAATTTGGTCTTCCTCCTGCCCGAAGGGTAGGTGCCCTTCGGGAATATTGAAAGTGTCCCTTCTGAAGGGTACCCTGCCCTTCAAAACTTTTGAAATGGACTTTTCCTTGCTTTTTGCAACTTTTCCGAATTTTTTCAGACTTTGTCATCAGCTCTTTCTGTCTTTTGTGCCCTCCGCAAGGGCTGTTTGACCTCTAAACATTGCCTAAGTGTCGGGAGAGTCCGTAGAAATCCTGCAGAGTCCGTAGAAATTCCCTGATCGAGTCTGTAGAAAATTTTATGCATGAGTCTGTAGAAAATTTTCTGCTTGCAAGAGAAAATCTGATTTGTGGAAGATTTGTCAACATTCTGGCGACTCAGCTGGCTCAGCATGCCTGCTATGCTTGAGGACCCAGGCCATGTATAAACGCTATTTGAATTCCCTGATGGTGAATCTGATCTCTAATCTAAAAATCTTCTCTGATCATGGCTGTAGTAACCTCTTCCTTCAAAAAATAAGAAGGGAAAAACACGAAAGCAAAAAACTAATTAAAAAGCAAATGTGCAAATAAGCACTTATTGGAACAAAACTGAAGCAAACTAGTGTGCTTGAACAACACTTGGAGGAAAGCAAAAACAACTAAAGCACCTATCTAACCATGATAAAGCATGATCCGCCTGGATCAAATGGGAAATTCTTGAACTCACTCCTTCCAAGAGATGGTACAAGTTGCAAAGCAGGATGGTTATTAGTCATAACCTTTGATGAGACAATTTCTTTGTCCACGAACTGTATTAGCATCTTCTCGAATGAGTCATCAACAACAACCATGACAAACTCATCAAGAACCCCTTGATTTTCTTCAGATTGCTTGTCATCTACCACCTTGTCAAGTGATATCTCATCTATGCATAGTTTTTGAGTGACCACATCCTTCTTATTGGCTGCTGCGAGTTCATCCAGCTCTTCAATCTCTTGTAGAGATTCAAGGTACCGCTGCAAATCATCTTTATGTTCCTCATTTTGATATATTTGAACTGAATCAACTATAACGCTATTTGGATCCTTCTCGATAAGAGATACTTGTAACTCATTTATAACTTCAATCTGTATCAGCTCCTCTTGAAGTTCCTCTATATCAAGATCAGTCTTGCCACTCTCAGCTATAACTGGATGCTCAATTACAACCTCAAGTGAAGTATCAATAGGAAATTCTTCCTCAAGCACTCCTGAAGCATCCTCTACACATTCTACAAGAACCTGTCTTGTAGCTGCAACCTCTTTCTCAATACTCCAAAGAACCGGATCCTCCTGAGGAAGGGGGATGGCAGGAGGGTGATGAAATTCATTTGTTTGAGAGGGAAAATGAAGCATGGGAGGTCGATCATGATCAGATTTTGGAATATTGAGGGAAAAGGAATTATCTAGGGAGTTTTTGAGAGGAGGGAAAGAGAAATTCTTAAAGACGTCTATATTTTGCTCCTTCCACTTGGCCATTACCTCATCAAAGTTTGAAACTTGCTTGTCTTTCTGGACAACCTGAGCTTGAGGGATGATTGGTGAGGAAAGGGGACTATAGAAAGGTTTAGTCTCATAAATAGTCACTTGAATAGGCTCTTGAATAGGCTCTTGACTCCAACTAGGAAGCTCCCTTGGCACACACTGGGCATGGTTAAGAATTTCATGAGAATAAGAAGCACAATAGCCTTTTGTAGACAATTGGTTTAACTTGATTTTCTGTCTTTCCCAAGCCTCTATCTTTTCCAATACAAGAACACATAGTCCATTTATCTCTTCTGGATCATTGGACACATTTCGAAATAGACCATTCACTTCCTCATACTGAGAGTTAGAACAAACCTTTCTTGCATATGCCAGTATTATGAGCTCTATTTCGTTCATTTTTTCTTGAAGGCAATACTGCTCATATGCAACATCATAGCCATATGGGAAAGATGAAATCCGGTCCTGAGACTGATATGGCTTACAAGGAAGGTAAGATTCATGCTCTTGATAAGGTTGATTGTGAGAAACTTGATAAGGCTCAACATAGCTTTGATAATACTCTTGATAAGGCTGTTTAGACTCATAAAGAGGCTCATAGGTATCATGACCCGGCTGGTATGATCCATCATTAGGCTGATAAGGAAATATAGCATAGGAATTCTCTTCATACAAAGCGATCAAAATTCATTCATGATAATGCAATAAAAATAGACTCACATGGACGCTGTCTCTGAATTGTTAGAAGCAATTGCTTGAGCTTAGAATCACCAAATACTTTTTGAATAACACTGCTACAACTGCGATTTCATCAAGACCAGCTAAAAATAGGTCCCACCGGGCATGCCAAAAACTGTTGTCAACTTGGAGCTACACCCTAATTCGAGGATGTGCGCGAAACTGCCAGTCCTCTATCCGGCTGAAACAATGGGATCTTCTCACGAGGGTGGGTGCCTCAATAGTGAGAAGAACCTCCAGAGAAAGCTGATTCCTGTATGATGTATCAATGAAGATTCCTACTCTACGTTGTTGACTACCGTGGAAAAGGGAGAAAGAAAATTTAAAGGGGTGATACACCAAGATTTTGATCCACTCAATTTGGATCCTTGAACACTGAATGAACAAGGGAGAAGGAAGACCTTAGACTTCAAATTAATTACTTATGCATAAGTATTTCATGCAGAGGTTCGATCCAATAACTAAAACCTGAGGGAAAACGATGGAGAGAGGTCCAATACAAGACACTTTGCAGCCACCTAACATCCACTTACAATTTCAGCAAAAGACAATAAAGAACACTTTAACATGATCTGCACAAGGATAATATAGCAACTAGGTATGAAACAGAATTTGAGAAGGGAGAGAACTCTACCACTTATGCAAATTGCTGAAAAAATATACACTATGCCAACGCTTGAAATCTGAAAGTACAGTCCTTCTATTGATCGAAGAGGTTACACAACTCACCAATGGGAGAGTCTGGTCTAACCAAGAGAGATTGGATGATTTTTAATCAAGGCTGAAAGCCATTATATAGAGAGAATTACAAAAAGCCAAAGATTGGCGTAGACACTTGAAGGGAAGATTCACTTTAGTTAACTCAAGGCTTTACTTGGCCTTTCAATAAAATATATTTTCCCTTTTGTCCTTGTATGAAGCTTCTTCGCTTGATGAAGCGAACTTATCTTTGTTATGAACCGCCCACCTCTTTTTGCATGAAAATTCACACAGATGTCGAATTTAGAACTACATGTGAGTTGCTTGATTGCCGAGTTTTAGCGTTTGAAAACTGAGTTAACCGTTACTTACACTGAGTTGGACGAAGAGATCTTTTTCCTTCGCATGGAAAGCTTCTAGTGGATGCGGCGTTTTAATCAATTAGTTGACTCTAAATCTGGAATAGTCAACTCGTTCGAATTCGAAACTCCTGCTGAAGCTGAGTTAGACTTCGGATGCATAAGCTAGCTGGAGATGAACAGGACTTTAATAATCAGTCAATTGAAGCTTTGACTGATTGTTCGAAAATAGCTCCGATGTTAAAAAATAGCTCCGAGGTTTGCATGTATTTCGTTCTATTCTGGTCTGTTGTTCGTATCTATTTCTGGCGGGATTCTATATTCGGATGTATTTGTCTATATTTTTACCCATTTGGCCTTTTCTTTCAAAATTTTGGCTTTATCTCTGTTCCAACGGTTACTTCCTGCGGTCAAAATTTGACAGCCTGCGGGACGTCACCCTTATTTTTCTTATTTCTTCGGACTTCTCTGCTTGGCAATTTCCTTCGGGTTTATTTCCGCAGGCATTCTTTCGGCTTTATTTCCCGCGTCCCTTTTCAGACTTCTGTCTCGCCTCTTTCCCGTGGCTTTCTTCCCTTTGCATCTTTCCTGCGGACAAAAAGTCCGCAAGAATTACCTTAGTCTTTGGCCTTCATAATTCTTTCGGGTTTTTTGGTCGGTCTTTTCTCCGAATTCCTTCGGACAAAATGTCCGAAGGAATTAATCCTTCTTTTGATTATCTTTGCCTTAGCCTCGTTTTTCTTCGGACTTATGTCTTGCGCAAGCTTCCAAATTTCTTCGGACTTTTTGTCCGAAGGAATTCCTTCAGACAAAAGTCCGAAAGAATTCACATCTCTTTGCTTCTTGTTTTTTCTTTGTCTTTGCTCGGACTTTTCTTTGTGTAAGCCATTTCCGAATTCCTTCGGACAAAAAATCCGAAGGATTCTTACCGTTGCCTTTCCCTCCGAAATGTGCCTTTCGGGATTTCAAATGTGCCCTTCGGCAACCGACCAACTGCCCTCCGCCCGTCCAAGTATCTTCCACCTGTGCCCTTCGGAAAAATTGGAGGGCACCCGGGGTTTTTGCAAAAGTCTCCGAGTTTGGTCTTCCTCCTGCCCGAAGGGTAGGTGCCCTTCGAGAATATTGAAAGTGTCCCTTCCGAAGGGTACCTTGCCCTTCGAAACTTTTGAAATGGACTTTTCCTTGCTTTTTGCAACTTTTCCAAATTTTTTCAGACTTTGTCATCGGTTCTTTCTGTCTTTTTTGCCCTCCGCAAGGGCTATTTTACCTCTAAAAATTGCCTAAGTATCGGGAGAGTCCGTAGAAATCCTGCAGAGTCCGTAGAAATTCCCTGATCGAGTCCGTAGAAAATTTTCTGCTTGAGTCCATAGAAAATTTTCTGCTTGCAAGAGAAAATCTGATTTGTGGAAGATTTGTCAACACATACCTCTCAACATCATGATTTTGTTTGAGTTGTGCCAACTCACAGAAGTGGATCTCCGGATCTCTTTTATTAAATCTTTCCATTACCCTGTTGCTAAATTCTTCCAAGGTAGTAATAGATCCATGGCCTTGTGTGATCATGCCATGAAACCACCACTCATGAGCAATACCCTCCAAGTGTAGTGTAACAATCTTGAGAGCCTCATTCTCAAACATGCAATTGAGTGATAAATAGGTCTTCAATTTCTGCGATCATGATCTCACTGGAAGTTTATTAGTACCATCAAAAATAGGAAGATAAATCTTACCCAACTTTTGTTGCAAGTTTCTACGGGGTTGCATGTTTGGTACTCTTGGTTTTGATCCATCATTTATTTCACAATAATCATGAAATGACAAGAGTTCTTGCGTGTCAAAGCTTAGGGTTGCATACTCTTGTTGACGTGTATCAAGAGGATCACACATCGGTGGCTCATCCTCAGCAACTGGGTCTTTTTGCAAAAATGTGCCCTTGAAGAATTTTTGAGGGAGGTTGGTAGAAAACCTCTCACCGCTATTCGAACTTCCTTCTCCCTTGGGGTGATGACTCTTGTTTGGATCTAGTGTAGTCTTCAACATGGCTGCAAATTGCGTGCTCAATGTATGCTGAAGATCACTTTGCTCTCCTTGATCAAACCCTGCAAAAATTTTACTTGTTCTGAAGTAAACCCTTGATCACCCATGGCTTTTCCTCTTCTTTGATAACACAATTTTTTTTATCTGCTTGCATCCAAATCTGAACACATAAGATCTTACACGTGCACCAAATCAGAGCTCTGATAACACTATAATGTTCCTTTATAGGGCTAAAGAAGAAAGTATAGAAAACCCACAAATCTCACTTATTTTCAAATGGAAAAGTCACAATATTAAAATGCCAAAATTTGAATAAATTGCTAGAAAGACTAGATCGTTGTCCTAGGTCAGCGATTTGGTAAAAAATGTTTTTTCTGCCCTTAAACAACTCCAAAAATTATGAATTTTGGTTTGCAAGTGCTAAATGAATATTCAGATCAGATTCTCTAATTAGTTTTGCCACATCATCAATTCTAGAATTTTTGTATGCAAAATATACCAAAAACTTAAAAAATAAGAAGAATTCTTGCAAAAATAAAGCCGAAAGAATGCATGCGGAAATAAACCCGAAGGAAATTGCCAAGTAGAGAAGTCTGAAGAAATAAGAAAAATAAGGGTGACTTCCCGCAGGGCGTCAAATTTTGACCGCAGGAAGTAACCGTTGGAACAGAGATAAACCCAGAATTCCGAAAGAAAAGGCCAAATAGGTAAAAATATAGACAAATACATCCGAATATAGAATCCCGCCAGAAATAGATACGAACAACAGACCAAAATAGAACGAAATACATGCAAACCTCGGAGCTATTTTCAAACAATCAGTCAAAGCTTCAATTGACTGATTATTAAAGTCCTGTTCATCTCCAGCCAGCTCATGCATCCGAAGTCTAACTCAGCTTCAGCAGGAGTTTCGAATTCGAACAACGAGTTGACTATTCCAGATTTAGAGTCGACTAATTGATTAAAACGCCGCATCCACTAGAAGCTTTCCATGTGAAGGAAAAAGATCTCTTCGTCCAACTTAGCGTAACGGTTAACTCAGTTTTCAAACGCTACAACTCGGCAATCAAGCAACTCACATGTAGTTCTAAATTTGACATCTACATGAATTTTCATGCAAAAAGAGGTGGGCGGTTCATAACAAAGATATGTTCGCTTCATCAAGTGAAGAAGCTTCCTACAAGGACAAAGGGGAAAATATATTTTATTGAAAGGCCAAGTAAAGCCTTGAGTTAACTAAAGTGAATCTTCCCTTCAAGTTTCTACGCCAATCTTTGGCTTTTTGTAATTCTCTCTATATAATGGCTTTCAGCCTTGATTAAAAATCATCCAATCTCTCTTGGTTAGACTAGATTCTGCCATTGGTGAGTTGTGTAACCTCTTCGATCAATAGAAAGACTATACTTTCAGATTTCAAGTGTTGGCATAATGTATATTTCTTCAGCAATTTGCATAAGTGGTAGAGTTCTCTCTCTTCTCAAATTTTGTTTCATACCTAGTTGCTATATTATCTTTGTGCAGCTTATGTTAAAGTGTTCTTTATTGTCTTTTGCTGAAATTGTAAGTGGATGTTAGGTGGCTGCAAAGTGTCTTGTATCGGACCTCTCTCCATCGTTTTCTCTCAAGTTTTAGTTATTGGATCGAACCTCTGCATGAAATACTTATGCATAAGTGATTAATTTGAAGTCTAAGGTCTTCCTTCTCCCTTGTTCGTTCAGTGTTCAAGGATCCAAATTGAGTGGATCAAAATCTTGGTGTATCACCCCTTTTATGTAGGATTTCCCCTTTAAGTTTTCTTTCTCCCTTTTCCACGGTAGTCAGCAGCGTAGAGTAGGAATCTTCATTGATACATCATACAGGAACCAGCCTTCTCTGGAGGTTCTTCTCACTATTGAGGCACCCACCCTCATGAGAAGATCCCATTGTTTTAGCCGGATAGAGGACTGGCAGTTTCGTGCACGTCCTCAAATCAGGGCGCAGCTCCAGGTTGACAACAGTATGTTGATGATTTAAAAAAAAAATCAGTCATGACTCCAGATGTGAGTGAAAGAAGGTTGGTTCTATTTATTAAGGGCTTGATGGAGCCTTTGAGAGGTTTGGTAAAAGCTTTTAACCCACTTTCCTTGGAAGATTTCATCAGTAAAGCATTGGATCTAGAGTGTTTAGCTTATAGGGGCAATATGTGGCCAAAAGGACAGCAAGGGGCAGCCACTCATTTGCTGCGAAAAGTGGAAAATATCGGGCAGCCAAGGTCTGATTTTAGTGGGCAGCCAAAATCACCAAGTGGGCAGCCTAGGGCAGCACTTAGTGAGCCACTAAAGAAGCTTTTTCAACCTTATGTTCCACTACATAAAGCGCTGCCCTATAACAGCAACATGAAGGATTCAAGAGATGAGTTGAGGAGGAGAGGTTTGTGCTATACTTGCAAAGATCCATGATCTAGAGGCTATCATTGCATGGGCAAAAGACAAGTCCATTACATTGAGCTAATTGATGATGATTCAGATTTTGATAATGTTGATACTAATGTTGATCAAAATGAAATTGCTGATGATGAACATGTGCATTAGGAGGACACAAAGTGGGCAGCACAGTGGCTTCTCTTTCAGGAGCTCCCGAGTATCATGCATTCAGGTTAAAAGGCACATTGGGTGGACAAAGAGTAATTAATTTGGTTGATAGTGGAGCCACTCATAATTTCATTGATGAGGACTTGGTTACGAAGATGGCATTAGAAACGATAGATTGCAAGGGTTTCAATG
Source organism: Torreya grandis (assembly GCA_037957365.1). Classification (NCBI taxonomy): domain Eukaryota; kingdom Viridiplantae; phylum Streptophyta; class Pinopsida; order Cupressales; family Taxaceae; genus Torreya; species Torreya grandis. The sequence continues at coordinate 1,648,327 of JARHVA010000613.1, read as the reverse complement.
TGACTATAGCGAATGGTTTCACGATTCCATGTTCCAAAAAGATTCTATAATGTCCCCTTTTTATATAATTTTAATAATTAATAAAATTGCCCGAATAGTGATTTTAATCATTCGAAAATATAAGACAATTTAATTAATAATTAAAATAGAACCATTTTGGATAATTATTCGAATTACCGGAAAAGTGGTTTTAACCATTTGAAAAATTAAGATAATTTTAATGATTATTCTAAGGGGTTTTATAAATAATAAATTGCTTGAAAAGTGATTTTTATCACTTCAATTATTAGAGCAATTTAATTAATTATTAAAGCAAAGACCTAATATAAAATAGTTATTTAATTTGCCAAAAAATAATTTTAATTATTAATTTATTGAGGCAAGTTATTTAATTAATTCAAAAAGGCCTAAAGTGAAATTAAAAGGGATGACGGCTTGGGAGCTAAAGCAAATACTAAAAAGTTGGCAAGAGAGACTTATGAAGTATTTTACATCCCTAAGGTGGTTCGGCCCCCTGTAAAAGGCATAAATACAAGATGAAGGTCACGATTGAAGACATGTTGAATTTGATAATTATTTCATGCTTGAAGAAGCTATTGGGATGCATGTCCAATAGGTGTTCGCAGATTTGGAACTGAATACTTTACAAAAGGTGTCTTTTGACGCCACCTTTGCTAAAGGAGGTTTTGTTACTTGTCCTAGAGTGGAGCGATTTGTTTTGAGAGGCTATTGAGAGAGTTTGGTGGACTATTTGAGGTTCATTTAATGCATAATATTTTTTATTATTATTTGTGTTGTCCCCAAAAAATGTCACTCATTTTTGGGACAACCTACGGACTATTTTGGCCCTGCACAAACCAAAATTTCTCTCTTCCCTTCTCAAAATTTGTTCAGAGCTTTCAAATTCCTCATTTTTCAAGTTTTTTCAGTAAAAGGACTAGCAGGTTCAACTGGTTAAAAGGCTTCTGCAGGCGAGTTCAATCAAAAGAACAAGTTTCTAACACTTAGTCATTTCCAGGATTGGTTCAGTGCCTCGGTTCAATCAAAAAAGTTCAATCGGCAAATGAACCGAAAGAGTTCAAAGTCCAATTGGTTCAAAGTGCTTGGTGCAAAAGATTAAAAAGACTTAGCCAAATAACAAAGAATGAATCAATTGAACCATTGAACCAAAGTTGGTTCAATCGGTAGGTTCAAGGGGCTGCCCCAAAGCCAAAGGAACAAGTGCCCTTGCGGAGGGCAGTGAGCAAAAACAGACAAAAGTTGGAAATCCCTTGGGAAAGTGGCTAAGTAAAAGAGGCCGAAAGAATTCTTTCGAGAAGATTTTTCTCGGAAAAATGTTTAAGGCAAAATTCCTTCGGACTTTTTGTCCGAAGGAATTCACTCGAAGAGAAAGTCCGAAGAAATGGAAAAGAACAAATGGCTAAGTAACAGAAACTTTCCTTCGGACATTTTGTCCGAAGGAATTCTTTCGGGCTTTTTGCTCGATGAAAAAAGCCCGAAAGCCAAAAGCCCGCCGAAGAAGCAAGAACCCGCCGGGGAAGTTGAACCCTGAAGTCCCCCCGAAAAATCCCGAAGGATAGGTACCCTTGTGGGGGGCACTTGACGACAGAGAAAGGACCGTTTTAAAAGCCCGAAGGGACACCTTCCCTTCGAGAAGTTCCAAACGCTAAACAAAGACGCAGAAAGGAACCTTCGAAGACTTAGACAAAAAGGGCTTCAAAGGATGAACTGAATGAACCGATTGAACCGTTGAACCAAAAGGTTCAACGGGTTCACAGGTTCAAAGGTTCAACCAGAGCTTAGAAAGATAAAGGAAGCAATGATTGAGCGAGACACAGAATGAACCAATGAACCGATTGAACCTTGAACCGAAAGAGTTCAAAGTTCAATGGTTCATAGGTTCAAAGGTTCAAAGGCGGCCTCAGTCAAGGAAAAAAACAGCAAACAGGTGGTTCAACGGATGGTTCAACCAAGGAGCGGGGAAGCGATTGAACCAAGAAGTGATGGAACAAAAGAGACAGAATGACCCAATGAACCAATGAACTTTCATAGGTTCATGGGTTCAAGGTTCAACATGGTTCAAGCAGTTGGCAAACATTGACGGTCCCGTGGACGTCAAATTTAAAGAGAATATCCGTGAAAATTCAAATAAAGCGCGGAATTTAAAAGAAGAATCAAGTGACTGACTGAAAAGAGAACCCGAAGACTCAAATTACTGCAGGGGAGAGAGGAGCGACACCAAAGGACCAAAAATATTTTCAAAAGAGTTATTTCCAGTAGGTGGAACAGTGGATCAAGTAGACTTAGACTTCTGAGCGCACCAAATCAAGGACACAACCCTGTTTTTCTTCCATAAAGTAATGGCGAATTGGACAGCTGCGCAGATATCAAAAAAAAGTACCAGACAGTCCATACTAAGAAGAGATATATTAGAAGAATGGACACGCCATAGTTATGGCAATACACTGTTCCCAGCATGGTCCCTCCAGACAAAACTGAAGGCGCATTGAAGACGTTGACTGCAGCATGGGCCGTCCCATGGGGAAAAAAGCCAAGCCTTGCGTAGTTGCTATAAGATTGTAATTTCTCTCATTAGTAAAGGAGACTTTTCATTTTTACAAGAGCGAAACTCTGCCCAGTTGAAAGAAGAATACTAAGACTTTGAGCTCAGATTGTAATTTCATTTCATTTTATTTGAATGAGAAAGCAAGTTGTTTGCAGACTTTGTGCTATTTTGACTTGTATCATTTTAGAAGATTATTCTTATGTTTATCTTCTGAATGTGTTCTTATTTATTTAATTTGACAAGCAGAATTAGTGAAGGTAATAAGGGAGGTGTCATGAAGCCAATTGTAGGAAGACTTTGTGCTTTCACAATTGTTTTCAGCATGTGTTTTTCTTTTCTTTCTGTGTTGAAGATTCTGGGGCGACTTTGTGCCCCCATTATCCTTTGTGTTATACTCTTTGGGCAGTTGAGGTGGAAACTTTGTGTTCTATTTATCCTGTTGATTACTACGTCTTTTTGTCACCAGTTACTTTTACTACCTGAAAGAAAATCTTGTTGTTCCCTACAAGAACACTTCTGAAAGAAGAGAAGTGCCTTCAGTGTTTCCTCTAGGATTTTTCTCTTTTGTGTGTTAACATCATCTCTGAAAGAAGAGAGATGGATGATGTATTCTGCCCATGAGTGTTATTTTCTGCTTATTTATATATAGTATATAGCTCCTGCGTATTTATAAGGAACCTCCCCTTGATGAGAGGAGAGATTAGTCCCCTTTTGATGTGATAAACCTACACATTTGGCCGACCAATATTCCTGTTGTGGTTGATCAGACCTATTTTGTTTATCAGTACGTTGACTGACAAAATATTCACCCAACAATTTGCACTAATTTTTTAAGTGTGGCGACTTGTTTGGGATTGAGGGTTTGATGTTTGAAGAGGTAAATTCTGAAAACTAGGGTTTTTAGAAATTTGGAGCAAATTTCGGTGACCTTTCCATGGAAAGAAAATTATGAAATTATTTTTATTTGATAGTCATTATTTTTATGATCAGTTTGAGCTCTTATTTGCATCATAATTCCAAATATTGAAAGAGTTGTGAATTTTTCAAATTTTTAGCTATTTGTAGGAAATAATATTTGTTGAGGGCAGATTTGCAAGGGTTTTGTTCTAATTTAATTATTGCATAAATTTTATGTATATTGGTGATTGGATTGGACTAAGCTTGAGCAGGGATTAGAGTGGGAAAGGACTTCAATTCAGCTAGTGTGACGTTAGGGTTTGGAAGATTGAAACACCTATTTCAAACTCTTTCTTCATTGCGATAAGAGCCATTAGTGGCCAAATTCACAATGTATTTATTTGCTATTTATTTCAAGGTGAATTGGAGTTAACTTTCAATTTGGAAGTGCAATTGCAGCAGCTAGGGTTTTCTGAATTTTTTAAAATCAGAATTTAAAAATTGTGGATTTTGGGGGAAACCCTTTTTTGGTTAAATCGTCCCATTTAGAGACATTACAGATTCAACAACTTCAACTCACTCTTGAGAAGCACAAGGTAATTGATGATTTTTATGTTGTTGGCATTGGTGAGATTGATGTGTTGGGTGTTCAATGGTTGCATTCATTAGGTGAATTCACACAAAATTATAAGACTATGGAGCTAAAATTCTTCAAAGAAGGCAAGGAAGTGGTCCTCAAGGGTCTAGATAATGGTGCTCCACAAGAAGTGTCCATGAAGAGGATGGAAAGAGCCTTTAGGATAGGTCAAATTACATGGGCAGCAAGCTGCTTTATCACAGTGAAAGCAGAAAAATAGAACAACAATCCCCTCATGGTAAGTTGCAAGCTATTTTAGACAAGTCTATTCACGTTTTTAATAATTTGCCTTCTAGGATGTCACTGAATAGAAGTTTTGCGCATAACATTGAGCTAGAATTGGGTGCCAAACCAGTTATTGTCACTCCATACCGTCATCCAAGAGCATTCAAAAAGGAGTTGAATGACTGGCAACAAAGGTGGGTAAGCAAAGTACAAGCTTATGATTTTGACATTGAATATGTGAAAGGTAAAAACAATGCAGTAGTGGATGTACTATCAAGGAAGCCGAACGGTTATGTGGAAGAGAAGGATCATCCATGTTTGGAATTGCTTGAGGGCAAACAATTTTGGAAAAGGAGGACTGTAATGTCTTCATTTCCGGTTCACAAGTAAACAGGTATTGAAGACCTTTAGTCTACTTTTATCATACACTAAGGGATAATGTTTGAGTATTTTATTTTATTATTTGATTAAGATTGTTTGAATAGTGATTTTAATCATTTGACCATATAAGGCAATTTTAATTAGTTAATAAAATATTATTAAATAGTGGTTTTTACCACTAAATCATTTTATAAAAGTGGTTTTAACCACTCTTACACTTAAGAGTTCAAATAACATTAAGAAAAGGTATTTTAATTAATTGTTTGTCCAAAAGTGATTTAATCACTCTTGTAAATTGGGTAAATTAATTATTTATTTATTAAATTATTGCCTTAAAGTAATTTTAATTATTGAATCTATTTTGGCAATTAATTTAATATTACGAGTGGGAAAAAGGGTAAATGTCGGCTAGGAGGAAAAATAAAAGAAAAGATATTTTGAAAAGTAGTTAAGTGATTTTAAAAAGGTATTTTGCCTCCAAGAGTGGGTCCCCCCACTTTGAAGACTATATATATACATGAGGGCTTCTATTTTAGACATGTTGAATTTATATACTGAATCTTCATGCTTAAAGAAGGATTGGGATATGAATGCCCAAGGTGGGATGTGAATGCCCACGGTTGTTGATTGAAGAGTGAAGACATGTTTTTTGTAGGTTGCTGATTTGAATAAATATTTCCAGTTTTTCTGCATTTTAGGTCTATTTTTGAAGGCAAATGAGCAAAGACATCATATCTGAAGCAATTGGTTATATTGAAGACATTTTTGAGGGCTCTAAGGTGGAGCGAACCCCTCTAGGAGTGTGACGTCACACTCCCTAAGGGTGGCATCACCTTTGGGACTGTAATTTCTATTTTTTGTGGACATTTCGTGCTCAAAAGATTCTACAATAAATATCATTGGATTCTTCCTATTTTTGTGGTCATTTTGGTATATCATTTGTGTTGATTGGCTGAGTATTTTTGGAACAATTAATTTTATAAGTTTTTGATGTATTTTGCCTATAAAAATTCCAGAATTGATAATGTGGCAAAACTAATTGGAGAATCTGATTTGAATATTCATTTAGCATTTGCAAACCAAATTTCATAATTTTTGGAGTTGTTTAAGTGCAGAAAATACATTTTTTACCAAATCGCTGACCTAGGGCAGCGATCTAATCTTTCTGACAATTTATTCCGATTTTGGCATTTTAATATTGTGACTTTTCTGTTTGAAGATAAGTGGGATCTATGTATTTTCTGCACTTTCTTCTTTGGCCCTATAAGGGAACATTACATACCTTCAATGATAATGATGTCAAAGTAAACCTTCACATTAAATAAGGTCATGGCAGCGTGTGAGTGGATTATAGCTTGCACAAAAGACCAAACCTATCATATAAGACAAGCAACAACAACCCCATTGAAAAATAGACACACGCTAGAGCCCAGAATTGTATAACAAGGCAATGTTTGGTCTTCAATGTGGAACAAGTAAGATGGGGCCCATGGCATTAGTATGAGGGGCAGTAGGAAACAAAATATAGCACAACTATCACCAAAGACATACAAACCTTCAACGCAGTTGTTTAAAGTCCCACATAAAAGACAAAACAGCACTCGGGGGACCCAAGTCCACTTGAAACCTAAGCCAAAGACGGAGCCAAATAAATTCCAAAGAGACAACAAATTATTCCCAGCTGATCATTAACGCACACGTCAGGCTTGAAGATGTTCCACGACAAGTCTTTAGCAGCCTAGAAAGGCTCATAGTAGGTCCGGTGTGTCACGGTCAAGCCTAGGAAGGCTGACGCAGCCCTAAGGAGGTGGTACAGGCCTCGCAATAGGCTAAAAGAGCCATAACTGGCTAGAAACAGCAACGACAGTCCCTTGGGAGACTACGACACAGCTACAACAAACCCTTGGAAGACCACAACACAATAACAACAGGCTATATCTCCACGACATTGCGGGAATTGATCATAACAATGTAATATCCCTTGACTAATCTGACCTCAAGTTGTTGATTAAAGACTCGAGGAATATCGTCAAACACTTGTCTTGCAATTGTCTATGACTAATATGAATTTTCTGATGGTGTTTCTTGGTTGAAAATGTATTTGTAACTCATCAAAGATGTAACTAAATAATGCCCAATATATGCAATCGAAACTAAGATGAAATGCAACTGTGTTTTGATATTTCCCAATGCAAATAAATAACTCAACTCTATGCAAATGAGTAGCTACAGCAAGTTGACATTTCATCATACACTTTGTATACAACCTCTAACTGTTAGAGATGCATTGAAATTGCATGTAAATATCTCCTACAACTCCTAGGAAATTTGACAAACACTTTGCCTACTAATGTAGGACTGTAAATAAGTAACTTCAGCCAAAGGCATAATTACAAACACTTGCCATACAAACTTCAGATTTAAACTCTTCACTTCGATATGCAATGAGATGGTTACAAAGACTCAGGAAATCTGATTGCAATAATATATGAAGAACTGAATACAAATCATATGCAAATGCCAAGACTCTTGGCATTAAGTAATGGCATTATAATTCTGATATAAAATGTGCATCTACAGCTACCATAAGACAGCCACCATTACAATGCCAAAATGACCAATTTATATGATGCAAACTCAATGTAGAACCTGATACAATGAAGCACCCTTGAGATGAGATGTTGTGGCAGCCTTGCTATCCTGAAATGATTGTCTCAGCAAAAGGAATTGATTGCTCAAATACCCAGAACAATTTGATGCTTTAGCAGTACACAATGAGAAAATATCCATGTCTCACATATGCTATTCAAACCCCATAACAACAGAGTGATGTAAAATTGCAGACCTCAAAAAACCCTTCCAATGACTGAAAATAAACTCTAATTAAAATATGTAAATCCTCCAATGTAGCACAGATTGGACCCTTGAAGTGAAGCCCACAATGAAGAAATAATTCAACTGATATTTCACAACCTCAAAATTGCATAATCAATTGGGAGTTTTCGTTCCCCATGGCTGGAAAATGGCAGAACCCTAGCTAGACTCACCACCAAACAATCTTAAGTCAAATATCCAATTCTTCGTATCCAAGAATGAGCCCATAAGATCCTTTTATTCTTTTCTTGGGGAAGCTCACACACTTTCTTGTCAATGTGGGATAAAAGATATACTTTATATTTGCACTTTATTATAATATTATCATATAACATTAAAATATATAAAGTGCAAAACATAATGTCAAAACATAACATGAGGTTTCCCAAATTAGAAACATTTGTAATAACATAGTAGAACCTCCATAGAATCACCAAATCCATGAAAGAAAGCCAACCATTGATCGGATAACTGCCAAGAAAACCCTCTAATCAAACCATATTAGCTTACGAGAGCCAAGAATAGGCTAAACCCTCTATGAACTGATGCTCATGAAAATGGGGACATTACAAACAATGTAATAAGTGCCATGTTAGGGCTTGTATTGGTTTTCAAATTCTAATTTTTATTATTCTTCAACGCCCAACAACAATAGCAATGAATTTCTATTCGAATAAACCTCTGAAGCTGAAATCTTTTGATTCTAGTAAGCACCGGTGTGATCCCATGATGGAATCACCTTCTGGGTATGAGGGTTTTTGTCCTCGAACCCCTTCACTAGAGGGTTTTCGTCCTCTGTAATGAAAAGTTGAACAATAGCTGCTCAAGCTTGAAAAGGGCTTTGAAATTGATCGAATGATTATGATGTCCTTTTCCTTCCAACTTTTTAATAATTACTTTTTCTCCTCAAAACCGTAAAAATAATTAAAAATTAGTTTTATTTAATATTCTCTTTTTTGCTCCACAAAATAATTAATAATTACTTTTTATTTTCTTTTTCCCACCTAGCTTTATAATTAATGCACTTTTTTGGCCTCACATAATTAATAATAACGTTTAGGTGACCCCTTTTAAATTGTGACTCTTAAGTGACATGGGAAGACAACTTAAAGCATTATTATTAAATTATTTTCCTTTATAATTTCCCCTTAGCCTACGAGAAATAAAATAAGCTTCGGGTCCTTGATTTAATTAATTCGAAAAAGAGGACATTACATCTATCTCTTTCAGTTTCTCATTTTCCTTTTTTAATTTATCCTACTCGAACTTCAGTTTCTTCAACTCATCATGACTTTGACTACGTTTCTGCAATAATGCCCCAATCGAGTTCCTTCATCTCATCCTTTTTTTTTTTTTTGCTTCCCTAAACAAAATTTTGACTTGTTGGCATGCTTTTAACAACGGCAGATCAAAACTCGTATGGCATACAAAAACCTATATTTCAGCAAACAAAATTAACATCATCAGGGATCATTGTCCCCAAGCCTTTCTCATGCTTTACCTTATAAAAATTATAAATCGAACATGGCAGACTAGATAAAATTTGTTGACTTAAATTAATGGCTGCCACCCAAATTTAATTTTTCATTAATTTCTGTAGATCTAAAACAAACTCCAATGTTCTATTTACAAATTGCCTATTATGCTCAATATAATTGGCTCCTACTACCCTTTCTGTACAGTACTAACAAATAATAAGATGGCAGTGATGCGGTATCATGTTCAGTAAGAGCATGTTTTAAGTTTCGAACCCTATTTTTGACATTTCATGATGCAGTTGCTAAGAATTAACGGAAATAACAAAAACCTGTAAGGTGTCTTTGATTTCTTAAATTTGAAATTCTCCATGAAAATTAATATTGGGAAAATCTTCTTAAATATGTGTGAGCGTGCACACATTTCTTAGCATTGAACTTTGTTATATTGCAAGAATATTTACTTGATTTCATATCCCAAAAATGCAAAAAAGCATGATTGTGAGCAATAAAAGAAGGAATTGTATCACCTCTTTCAGCAAAGACATAACACGATTCATGCCTTCTCCATTCATAGTTATGGTACGTAAAGCTGCCATAAGATCCTCTGGAAAAACAAAACGGTTCATATAAGAAGGTAGTTTGCGATGACCACTCCAACTGTAGCCACTCACTTGACGTTTATCTTTCTTGCACCCATCCGATGTTAGCGAACTTTCATTTGATGATCCTTCCACCAATAAAGATGATGGTAAAAGCCAACGTAATTGTAGCTTCTGTAAACTCCAGCGGAGGCCAATTGCAAAATATACAGCACTTAAAATCTATTTTATTCCAATTGTACATCACCGCACAAAAAGCTATCTCAAGAATATAAACTACAAGAAAATCATGTTTCCCTATACATGGAAAAACATGCCTATGAAAGAATGGTGTGCAAAACTACCTACACAGGTAAAGCAAAAAATGCAAGAAGAAAAAATAAAATACCTGTTCTTCGAGAAGTCGTGACTTGGCTTCAGCATAATCAACTAACTTGAGTGCTTCTTTTGGGTAATGCACCTACATGTCATATAGTCTCTCTTATGTTTATTTTCCTTATTGCATATGCTATAACATTTATGCATGGACCTACTATCATTTCTATGAAGGGACATTTATAATTTTCTGTTAAATTTATCCTTGCAGTTCATTATTTTAATGCACATATGTTCTGAAAATTTAAGGCTTTTCCATCTAAAGGAAAAATGCACATGCTCTCTATCAAGAAATGACTAGACAAAATAAAGGGCAAAAACTAGACAAAATAAAGGGCAAAAGCACATCCGCTTATGGAATCCCATCGTGATAGCAACACATATTCTAATTCATAATTGCATAGATCATTGAGTATATTAAAAGAGATCCATGCATTCAACCTCAATAGTAAAAAAAATATATTTTATTGGCATTTTAAAAGAGAGAGAATGGAGATGATTTAAATATGAGTCTTCCTGAATCATGTAATTGAATCGAAGTTCAGTATGAGTAGAAAGAACAAGAAAAAGAGGTAAGAAACATTTTTTGTATAGCCAAAGCAACAATGGGAGGTAAACATCCATAAAAAGGAAATACTACCAAAACATTATGACAAGAAATGCTACAAGAAACAAATTTAATCAAAGATGTGGTGTTATATACCAAAAAATACAATATACATAATAGCTGAGAGATGGGAGAATAGGGCAATTGGTGATATATAAGGTTAAAGGAAAAAATAGCATTGAGATTTGTCCCTACAATATGTCTAGTCCTAACTTATCAGCTTTATAACTTAAATGGCTAGTCCCATTTTTTAAAGGCTTTGTCCTTGAAGCACATTGATCATCAAAATGATAAGCTAAAATTTTGGAATAATGATGCATCAAATGAGGTTGATCCATCGGAGATCAATCTTGATAAGCATAAAGTGTCACCACAGGGTAATGTACATTGCTTCAACCTAAATATTGCTTAAATTTATATTGTCCAAGTTGAATACTTTCATGGTAATGAGGATGTCAATAGGGTTCAATCTTAGGTTTCTTTGATTCCCACTTGTCAACATTTGTCTTCTTCAAAACCAATATGATTTATTAATGTTTGAAGAGTGTCAGTAATTTCCCTCTTAAAATGATAATTTGTCACCGATTGTTCAAGAGTATTGATATTTTAAACCTCCTCAATTTGATTTGCTTTTACAAAAGAGGCTTGATCATTAGTTTAAAACTTCAACATTTGATCGAAATGCCTCAATATGGATTTGTTTATCTAGTGAAAATTAAACTACATCAGTAGATGTTTCATTAACAACAAAATTCAATTCTTATTTTTTCAGACTTCTTTTCTATGTTGAAAGGCTTAATTTCATTGAAAACAGATTGGTTGAGGTTATGAAGGAAATTACACCATCTTTTTCTTTTTCTTTTTTTTTTTCAAAAAGAAACACCAATTATATTATAGAGAAATCAAAGTATACATAATCTAGTATGCCATGCCTAAAAGCTATTAGTCCAATCCTGTGCAATACACAGAAAAAGATACATATTAGCATTCATTAGCACAAATCAGATTCTAGAATCTTTCTCAAGTCCCCTTGTAGATTGGTCGACCACCACAAAGGAGGCAAACCATAACAATTAAGGTTTTGGTTATCAAGAGCCCAATTGGCCAACCCATCTGCTACTTTATTGCTTTCTCTGAAGACATGGTTGTAATATCCCTAATAGGGATAATGGACAAAACACAAAATCTCTAAAAATATGCAATAGAAAATTTTGTAATTGTATTTGCAAATAGACAACACTTCAACAAACTCAGATCTATGCTCAGAATATTTTTTTGTTAATTAAGAGAAATTTATGAATATTTCTGAATATCAAAAGTTACAGAAAACACACTAAAAACTACCCAAAATTTTTAGAAATAGCTTACATTGATTTTTCCATAATTTTCTAAGATGAATATGATTAACAGTATGCAGATTTTGGCACAAATACCTCAGAAATATCTTCAAACCCTAGCTGCCCTTGCCAAAAACCCAGTAAACCAACGCTAGGTTTGTCCCACTTGTCCTTTCTTTTATTAGCTTCAATGATGCTCAAAAATAGGAAGATACATGGTTGTAGATAATCCAAATCTGATCCTAATATTCTGAAACTCACCTCCCAAAATGGCCTCCAAACCTGTTAACAAAATGTAGCTCTAAAAATGATGTGCTAGGGCATCACAGACCAAAGCCCTTCCACCGAAATACACCCTTCTGACTAGGGGGAGTCTGTATGTCTCTCCGAAACCAGGGATACTCAAGGGTTTTCAGACCTTAAGCCAAAGATTGCAGCAACAATAGAGAAAAAACTGATAACATAATGAGCTCCAAAAGAACCCTAAGATGTTATATAATGACTCCCAAAAGAAGGATTTAATCTCAGCCATTGATCCATTACCAACTCAATCCAATGCTCCAAATAAAACCCTCAAAAATGAGCCAATAGGCTCCTTATCTTCCAACGCCCTCCCTTGACCTTTTTTGCACATGTTTAATAAAAATCACTTAAAGTGCATGCCAAGTCATTAAACTCAAAAAGGGGAAAATAATAAGTCTTTAGGCTAGGAATCACTTAAGTTGCATAAAAAGACGTGCAAAGGGAAAAACTTAAGTCCTTAGACTAGAAATCACATAAGTTGCATAAAAAGACGTGCCAACAACTTAAGAATAGAATATGATACAAGCCAAAGACTCCACGCTTACCCAATAATGCTCTACATCCTCTTCCTCTTGGGTAATCCAAGGAAAGGACAGCCCATGCATCAAGCCACATGGCTTGAGTTTGGGACATCACAATGGCTGAATTGGACCTCCTAGAACTTGTCTTGCAGTCTGTGTATTTTTCCCCAACTCTCTTGCTATTTGCCAATTTTGGCTATGTACTCCCTTAGGGTCAATTAACAAACTAACAATTACCTTGGAGTCAAATTCAATTTGGATTTTTTTCCACCCAATTTTCAAAGCTTCTTTCATCCCTTTATAAACTGCTTTGACTTTTGCTAAGTTATTGGTTATTTATCCCACCTTTTTAGCAAAGAAGAAGGCTATAGACCTTTCAGAAGTTCTAACAATGCCTCCTATATTACCCTGATTGAGTTGGCTCTTGAAACACCGTCAGTATTCAACTTACCGTACCCAATTGGCGGGGTTGTCCAATGTCTATCCATATGAGCTTTCTTTTTAGACCGATTGGAAGTCATTGTTGAAGTCCGGGGTTGCAAAGAAAGTTGTTTGCACAAATGCTCCCACTTTGGCGTAAGCATTTGAGGTAAACAGATCTTATGCTTGATAGATTTTGCAACATTAATTTTGATCTTCTCCCCAACATAAGTAATATCCTTGCTCTCCTACTGGAAAATTCTACTATTTTGTTCTTTCCAAATGTTCCACAGCAGAAGGGTGATGCCAGACCACAAAGCCGGAAGAATGTTTTGACCCTTGGGCAGATGGCTATGGCATTCTTTAATCAGCTGCTCAGAAAACTAAATGTTAACCCAGGGAATGGTAAACAATTGGGATAAACGCTACCATAAGTAAACCACCAGTGGGCAGTGGGAGAAAACCAACCATTAAAAATTGTGATAGGACAATCATATTCTAAGTCTATGTTTTGGGCAATGAATCCTTTGGTGTTTTATTTGGCTAGACTGAAAATTTTGAGACATTCAAATTCAGATGTGAGACTTGTAGCTATCACTTGTATTAGTGAAATTACAAAAATAATAGCTCTGGAACAGCCATACAGTGACAACATCATGAAAAAAATATTTTAGTTGATGGTGGAAAGCTTTGAAGGTCTAGGTGACATCACCAGTTCTTTTAATAAGAGGATCACTATTCTGAAAAATATGGCAAATGTCAGATCTTGTGTGCTAATGTTTTTTTTTATGAATGTGATGAACTTATTGTTACGATGTTTCAACATTTCTTTGCAATTGCTTGTAAGAATCCTACCAAAAATGTTGTAGCTTCTATGCAGAAAATCTTGACCGTGAAACTCAATGAGAGTGATGATCTTTCCAATCCATTATTATATATCTTGTTGATAGGTTTGGGGCTAGAAAAGAATTTTTTTCCAATTGCACATATGATGTTTGAAAATGTTGCAATTGATTGTGAGGAAAAATTGAGGCCTTATTTGATAGTGGAGCATGTAGAGGAAGAAAAGATTGAACTACATGGAGAGTTGGAAGGAAAGAATGGACAGCCCTTCATAAGGGTTCCTATGAGGGAGCCAAAGAAAAAAAAAATCATATTTGAAGGAGGAAGATGAGCAACCAAAATATGACACATTGGGGCAGCCTAGAATGGAAGATTGTGAGCATCAACAATCTGAATTTTTGGAGCTGCAAATGATGGATGAAAATGAGGAGATGCTATGTACTTTGGGGCAGCCAAGTACCCCAAACTTTCGTATTCAAGAATATGATTTTTGAAGAAGCCAAATAAACCGAGATATTCATAGAAAGGTATGAGTTGAATGATGATTTTTGTTTGGTATCTAATAATTGTTCAAAATATGTCAAGTTTGGATGGCACAAGGGGGCTTCTTAATGGATCAATGTACAATGAGATGAGGGAATGCTTAAAGGAAAAAAACACTATGATGGATTTGCATACAATCAAAATGGATATTGGAAAAGATCAAGATTCCAATTTATTATGGAATGTAAAAGGCAATCCATTGTGTGAAATGGATAGAAAGGAAGGATCAATACATCAAGAAAGGATCCTAAAATTTAACAAGCGGATAAAAGGGGTGTTATTTAACACCAATGATTTCCCTAAATTGATTGTTTCATGTGTAGATTTATTTGGAAGATCTCTTGCAATGAGCAATGCAAGGAATAGGTTGGTTCCCATATATGGGCTACCAGTTGGAGTTGAAGATGAAAACATGGATTTCAAGACTACACTAGACTGGGTAAAAGCCCAAATCATGAGCAGTCTTGGACAAAATGAATTGGTGAAGGAAAATTTGTTTCCTACCTTCCAAAAAAAATCAAAAATTGTTGAAAGGTATGGAAACTATACTCCCAAAAATTATGAGTTGAGAAACCTATGGCAGCCACCTATCATGCATAAAAAAATCTGATTTTGGGAGCATTCTAACACTGGTGACAAGGGAAAATGTTAGGTGTAATTATGATTTGGTACAATCAAAAAATTCAGTTTCTATGTCACTATTACAGCCCTTTCACACGGGTAGTAGGTCTGACTTTGTTATGTACTTTCAGCTATACATAAATTCTGGAAATATTAATAACTGGGGTCACGGTTTGCATAGAAAAAAGGGGAAGTGTACGGACACGAAACATCAGTACATACAGATTCAGTTTAAGCATCCATCTGATGTCTATTTGGTCACACATGACAGCCATGATGAAAAGAAAAAATATGATCCTTGTGGCACTTTCCAACACTTGATAGGAAGAATAAAGGTATGTACAAGATCTGAAATTTATCACTCAGAAAAATCAATTTTGCAAAAGCAAATTCAATTTTACTTTAGAGGGGAAAATTCTAAGTTTTATGATGCACTCCAGCTCTTGGGATATAAGAAATATAAGTACAATCAATTCTACATTTGCCCACATGAAAAATCAAAGGTTTATTTGCATATACAGCCATGTCAACATAAAGGAAAAACTGATTTATTTCATACAAAACAGTTTGCATGAGATTCGAGAAATGTAATATTGTTGGCATCATGTGAAGGTGACATAAGGAACCTCCTCACTAGCAAGGTGCAGCCTTCTTGTGAGAATGTTGGAGAGTTTTTGGGAAGTATGAAGAGAATCATATGCACGTTGGATGTCCATACATGGTGGCAAATGTGTCTTGAAGGCTTTTTCTCATAGACAATACAGTTCGGATTTCTCTTTGCATATTTTGTGGGACATGGACTAACACATAAGAAAATTTTGCGTACAGGGCAGCAAGGTGGTTTGGTTCACTTGTGATTTGCATAACCACTTTGGGTCATATCTCACCCATTTGGGAGGTATAAGGAGGAGTTCGCTTACCTTCCACTTAGTATTGAGAGGGGTGGAAAATGGGGAGTCTTTTGAGCCTTGGGAAGGCCATGAGGATCCTATTGATGATTGGGGGCAGCCCCCAAGGTACAAGAACAACAGTATGAAGAAGCCATTTGAGGATTCCTCCATTTGAAAACAGGTAAATAGGGACATTGTTTGATAAGTTGTGTTGGGACACCTACTTGGATTTTGCAATTGTTTGAGGACAAACAATTTTGGGTGGGGAGGAATGTAATGTCCCTATTTCCACAACATGAATAAACAGGTCTTAAAGACCTTTAGTCTATTTCTCCATAGACTAAAGGAGCCCTTTTTGAAGAATATTATTTTATTAGTTATTTATTAAATGTTGAAATAGTGATTTTTATCATAAGACAATTATTAATTAATAGAATATTTAAAAAGTGGTTTTTACCACTAAGGTGCTTAAATGAATTAAATATTAATTTATTTACCTTAAAGTAATTTTAATTAAGGCCAATAATTAATATATTATTCAAAACGAAAATGTCAGCATGGGAGCTAAAGTAAAGATAAGGAAAAATGTTTTATTTTTCCAAAGTGGTTCACCTTCTTTGGAAAGTTATAAATACATGACGAAAGCTATAATGGAAGATATGCCGAATTTTGATAAATTATTCTTCATGCTTGAAGAAAACTATTGGGATGCATGCCCAATAGAGGTTTGCTACTTTTGGTGTTGATCAATCTAAAAAGGTGTCTTTTGACACCACCTTTGGCTAAGAAGATCTTATTCTTGCCCTAGAAGTGGGGCAATTTGCTTTGATGAGTTCGTGTGGATTTTTGTGAGAGTTTTGTGGTTCTTTTCTTGCATATTAACCTTGCTAATATTTATATTATTTTTACAAGTCGAGTGAACCACTTTGGAAGTTTGGATCTAGGGTTTGGAGGCCTCTTTTGGTCTATTTATTGCAAATTAAATATTCTGATTTTATTTGCTAATTTTTTACGTGTTGATGTGAGGAATTGGAGGTGTTCGTGAAGCGTTTGAAGTAGAAAATTAAATAATAATTTTTAGAATTGTTATTTAATTATTTTGATAGGAAACTAGGGTTTTCAAAATTTTGGAGCAACTTTTGGTGACCTTCCCATGGAAGGAAAAATTTCAAATTATTTTTAATTGATAGCCATTATTTTTATGATTAGTTTGAGCTCTTGTTTGCATCATAATTCCAAATATTGAGGGAGTTATGAATTTTTGAAGTTTTTAGTTGTTCGTAGGAAATAAATATTTGTTGAACGCAGATTTTTGACAAGGGTTTGAAGCAGAAAAAATATTCAGAACAACAGTTGTATTTTTGGAATTAAATCAGATTTTCCAGCCATCAAAAAGTGGCATTTGAGATTCAAAAATTGGGCAAAAGGGTATTTGTTTTGTAAAATTTAATTTTTGGTTATTTTCTACCAATTTTCAATAATTTTGGAATAAGTTATTGGCTGGAATTCATCCATAAAACCCTACCATTTTGGCATATAGGATTTCTAGGCCCTTAACAAGGGTTTTAAAAGCTTATTTTGCAAACTAGGGTTTGTCGATTGCATTTTCAAAATTTTGAGATTTAAGGGAAAACCCCTTTTGCATGAAATCGTCCCATTTGAAGACATTACAATAAACAACAAATAATCTTCATGTACACTAGTAAAAGGCTTCACCAAAAGAGTTCTTCCACATGGGATGGACTAAGGTTCAAATTGTGCACAAAATTTATGGTGGGAACAACCCTATGGGAACTTCAATTGCTTGAGGACAAGTGATTTTGGACAAGGAGGATTGTCATGTCCCTCTTTTGTTAGGAACATCATTGAAGACCCTTAGCCTTAACCATTTTCAGGGGGCTATGGGAAAAGAAAGAAAGGAAAGAAAAATAAGTGATTTTGAATGAATATATGTAAAAGGTACTTTATGTTATAAGAATCACTTAAGTTGAGGCCCTTTAAGGGTCATGAGTGTTTTAAAAGCAATATTCCTTATGATATGAATATGTGTTTCCCTCCCATTTGGGTGTGCCCCTTGGGGGAAGTATAAAAAGAAAGAAAGGTTTCATTTGGAGGCATGTTATGTTGGATATTCAACATATTGATCATTAAGCATGAAAACGATTGAGCCATTGCTTTGAAGATGAAAATCTTCAAGCAAAGGAGGAGTTGGGATGTAAACCCTCATCTCTCATTTAGGGCAGCTTCATTTTGAAGTTGCATTTGAGTATAATATTAAAAAAAAACACAAAATTGCATTTGAAGAGGTGTAACTAGGATTTGGAGCCTTAAGAGCTGTTTGGATAGATTGAAGACCCCTCATTAGAGGGTTGCGTGGTATTTGTTGTTGGAATTGACTATTTCTAGCTAGGGCGACTTGGTTGTGGAGCTGGTTTGTGGGGTTTTGAGGTTTATTTCGAGCCAAAACATATTCTGATTTTACTCTAATATTTCTGCAATGTGGCGACTTGTCTTGGAAGGTTTTTGACCTTATTCGAGGGTCATTATTGCCTTGAATATTCTAAAAATAATTTTTATATTTTTTTCAAATTTGATGAATTGGTTTGACAAGTTTTGTGGCTCTAAATACAGTCATATTTTCATAATAAGTTTTGCCTATTAATTCAGTAATATTTATGCAATTTTATTGAGGGTTTCACTTGATAAGATCAGCTGCAAATTTCTATTAAATATTCTTGTTTGGAGGCATTTAGGGTTTGAGGGTTTATTTCCTACTTTTAGAGGGATAAATTGCTTGTTTGGACTAGCTACTTGGTGATTTGAGCTTAGCATAATTTGTGCTAATTTTGAGAATATTTGGCAGCTAGGGTTTGCTGGAAATAAAAATCATATTTGACTAGTTACCTAGGGTTTTGTAGAAAAATCAGAATTCAGAAAAATCTCTAATTTGGGACATTTCACCAATGAACTTGGCTTGTACTTGGCAACAAACTTCTAGTCGTTGCTTAAATTTGACTTCTGCAATTTCTTCTTTGGGCATTTTGGGGTGGCTAACATGTTTGGACTCGAAACAAAACTTATGATGTGTTGGGCTCCTTTATTTAGTTGAGATCCTGGGGACAAATAACTTATCATCACACTACCACGAAATGAACTCTCCATCCTCTTGGCTATAATAACTCTAGGGGCTCCATTTACCATACCTTCAAGCACCACCTCTTTTCCTTTTGATTTGAATTTCAGCTCCATGGTCCAATAATTTTGAGTGAATTCCCAAAACGAATATAACCACTACACACCCAATACCATATATGTCTCTCCTATGCCCACAACATAGAAATCATCACGGACTCTGTGTCTACCAAGTGCTATATCCAACTATTGAAATCTTTTAGTGTAAGGGATAGTAAAGCCATCAGCTACAATAATATTGAACCGATCAAAGTCTTCTATTTTCAAACCACTTCCAATTACCAATCCTTCATCTATAAAGTTGTGGATTGCCCCACTATCAATTAACACAATGCTTTTTTCCCATGTAGAGCTCCACGAATTCTAAAAGGATGATATCTAAGAGCACCAGAAAGTGCAGGAAGAGTGTCTCCTAAAATAAGTGTGGCAAGGGTGCCTCCTAAAACATCTTCTTCTTCCCTTCTTTCATCTTTTGGATCTTTCATTTTAATTTATGGTCCAGGTTCCTCTACTTCTGATATTACCTCTATGTAATGTACTTGACCTCGCCCAAGACATCTGTGACCAAGTTCCTGTGGATCCTTGCAATTAAAGCACAATTTCCTTTTTCTGAGCTCATTTCTAGTCTCTATATCTTTTCCTGGTATTTGTTGCAACTCTTTCTGTTGAGAAACTTCTTGCTTGAATGGTTTCTTTTGCTGCCCAAAAGTTTGTCTCTTGCTGCCCAACAGGTGGCGTCTTTGAAAAGAACTTGTTCTTGGGTGCTGAAGATTCCAAGTTTACAGCCCTCTTAATAGCTTCTTGCAAAGACAGAGGGTCAAAGGATTTTACCAAACCCTTGGATGGTTCAATTAGCCCTTTTACAAATAGAACAATAAGTCTCATTTCTATCACATTAGGAACCATAATTAATAATCTCTGGAATTCTATAATATAGTTGTCCATAGTTCCATACTGCTTAAGCTGAGTTAATTCCCTGAAATGGATCTTAGGATCTTTTCCATCAAATCCCTCTGTCAATCTCTAGCTGAATTCTTCCAATGTGGAAAAAGATCCATTCCTTTGGGTGATCATACCATGATCCCACCACCCATGTGTCACTCCTTCCAAGTGGAGGGTAACAAATATGATTGCCTCTTCTTCATACATTGTTTGAGTGAGAGATAGGTGTCTAGCAAACCAAGACCTGGTAGAACACTTATTGGATCCATCAAAAGTAGGAATTGTAATCTTACCCAAATGCTGTTAGATGTTTATAAGGGGCTGATCCGGGGGTCGATCTTGTTGATTTCTTCTTCCTCCCCTAGAATTGTTCTTCATTCTTAAATCACAGAACTCTCTGAAAGTCAATTCATCCTGTATTGCATGGCTGAGTTCTACATCTTCCTCATGATATGTGGCAACGTCATTACCTATGCAAGGTTATTGAAGCTCTACTTTTTCTAGTTGTTCTTCCTCTTTACAGAAATTTTGCTCTTAAAGTTCTGGAAGGAGGGTGGATTGAGACCCATTCATTGGCTGAGGAGCTTCCTTCCCCTTGATTTGTTTTATTCAAGTTAATACCCTCTATAGCTCGGACTAGCTTTGATATGGATTCTTTCAAAGTCTTTTGGATTGTATTTTCCAAATCCTTTTGACCTCAGTTGATTGTTTCATGTAAATAACTAATTTCATTTGAAGAAATTCTCTTTTCTCTGTCATCCATGTCTTCTTCTATCTCAGGTGGTTGATCTTTTCTTCTCTTTGTATTTGTATCTTAATTCTCTTCCACTAATACCACTGGCATGGATGTGATATTAGCATATGATTGCATACAAATGTTAACTTTCCCAATAGACTGGCAAAAGCAAAGCTCTGATACCACTGTAATGTCCATTTCTGGTAATTTATTGAATTTTGAATTTATGTGAATTCTTTTCAATACTGGAACATCAAAAAAATACTAAACAACACATAAAACATGAGTATTGAAGATCCAATTGAAATCTTTACTGAAATCTTTATTGTATTGAATGGAAAATACAGATGTTTGCATAAATTGATCATCAACAACAGAAAATCCTTTTATATGATAAGAAACCCTATTTTATTATCAATATCCAACATCATACCACTTACAAGAGTAGCACTAGTATCGTTTACGGTACGGTTTGATGGCTGATTTTAATGTTGTGACAACTATAGAGCAAGTTGGACTTTGTAACAGTTGTATAAACTGAAACGGTAGCTCCAAGGTCACATCTTGTTGTTTGTGATGAAACTCAGCCCACTAGATAAACTTCCCTACAAATCGATGCACAACAGTCAATAATTTCCCATGATTTGGACCTTCTTCAAGTACGGTAGGCTCAATGATGATACAACAGTATTGTATGGGGAATGGTAGCAACAGGGGGGTTGCATTGGGGTTTGAGGAAGCTTCCAATGGTATGGTAGGCACAAATGTCAGCCACCAATATAACTATCTCTACCCTGAGTGATATCGCAGACTATGAACCTCGATGCAATTACAATTTTCAACGCAACAGTGGATGGTAAACAATACCAAACCTTCACACAACTATGGAAAATGATAGTAACCTCCAACCAAATAAAAAACTGGAATTAATCCCAATCTATCAGCACAATTATGATTCCTGGCTAGAATCGCCTCAATGAGTTAGAGGGTTTTCGTCCTCCACCCCTGTATGTCAAAGGGTTTTCATCCTCATATGAAAAGATTGAACACAATGGCTTAAGCTTTGGATTAGGGTTGGATTGTCAAAGATGAATAATGAATGACGACTCTTTTGAGCCCAGTTCCTCTTTTTATAACTTTCCCTTTTCCAATTTACCCTAAAAGTATTTAAAAATACTTTTAATAAAATATTGCTTTTTATCCACTTAATAATATTTACTTTTTGGCCCTTTTAATAATAATAATACATGAGTGTCATTTTTATGGTATGAAACAAAAGTGACTTAGGACAACTGACAGTATTATTATTAATTTATTCCCTTAACTTTATCCCTTGCATTTCTTTTTAGGGTTTGTTGGAAAATCCAAATTACTCTAATTCTGCCCTAAAACGGACATTACACCAAAGTCGTATTGATACCCCTATCATTACCACGATTGGCTACTTAGGAAATAATATATGGCATAGACTATATATTTTCAACAATCCTCATGCCTTATCTACTAAAAATTATGTTTTACCATGCACTTTTACCATATTTAGCATACCTATCAATGACAAATTAATAAGATCTATTTTATCACCTCATTAATTTATACTAATACATACATTCTGGTTTCCTAAATACCAATGTCACAATTAACTTTTAAAGGAACATATCAGTGCATAAACATGGTAAGATATGATGTAAAACGATGAAAGCAAAGGAAGAAAAAATATATATTTGTCTATATGTTGCATGTCAAATAGATCTTGAGATTCCTTTTTTACATAATTTGATGCAATAAATATCTAATGAGATGATTTCCTTCATATTGAAAAATACATGTCAAATAAATCCAAATAAGAAATGATAAAAACAATGAAAATGTAAAGAAAGCAAGTTTCATTCTTTTTAAAGAAGCATACCATTAAATAATCATCTGGATTGTTCTCAATCACGAACCCATAAAGGTAAAGCAATTCCTACAAAAGAATATCAAGTTTTAAAAACTATGCCTCATGAAGAATTCATACGTACCATAAAAATTGAAAATCAAATGAATGCGTGTAAATAATGAGCTCCAACTAACTTAAGTGTAATATGAAAGAGGAATGCAATTACGAATTAAATTTGAAGGCTTGCAAACCAGGTGGCTATGACAACAATAAATTCAACTGTACACTTAATTAAATAAGGAATCATACGAATACATCAAAGAATGAAGTGAAACTTGTTCATATTTTTAAAGGTTATGCATAACAAATGGGGTGGTATATCACCCACATTTGATAGTATAACAAAATATATTTCAAAGCAGTTCACCAACAAGGAGAATTAAAACTAAAGGGCCATGCAATTTTCTCTCATTCTAGATTTTCAAATTAATTCCTTATAAGCCGCAAAAATTGATTTTTGTTAATTCCTTATAAGACAAAACATATATGTCGGAGGCTTTGCCAAAGCAACGTTCATGCAAAATCACATGCAAGTTCTCATTGCTATTAAGAAAACTTACGTCATTTTTGGATTCATTTAGTTGCTAATCATTGTTTGCAAGTCTACATCTCTTTCTAGCCTTTATCATTAGTTTTGTTGAAAATCTCAACATGTGATTATTATTAGTTACAACCCTCAACAACTCCAAGATAATAGCAATAATCAATATGGTCACTGATCTGTGCAGCACCCAGAAGATGCACGGAGGAATAACAACTATTTATACTAGACAAATGTGTTCAAATGGAGTTGCAAAATTGTAAAACATGCAATAGAATCTAAACAAGATGCAGACCAACAATTACACATTTAAATGCAAAGAGATTAGCAGAATAATGCTACTTCTATTCAATGGGAAGAATAGAGTATAGGCGCATATGCATACAGTACACAGTAAGACTGAGAATGAGGAATCGCATGATCAAAAAGGCAAAGAAACTTCCTAACTAATTTGTCTAGACTGTGAGTGACCAGAAAGGCTGACAATGAGGATTCCTGTGATCAGAAAGGAGGTAACACTTCCTATCTGATTTTCCTAGTCTGGTAGATGTGTGTTACAAATGACCATTCTATACTGCATGTCTGATGCATGTCCTATACCTGTCATCCATCCTTCTTTCCGTCTGCTGTCTGTCTATATCATTACAAGAAAGCGGTTACCAAGGAGATGATTACAAAAGTGTTTGTCTTCAGGAACGGTTGACAATTTGGCTTCTTGTAGATGCAAGGGTTAACCTCCTAGTGCATGGTATGCTGACAAGTGTTCGAAATGGCGCTAGCTTTGAAAAATGCTACTCGGCATGGCGTGACGGGGTGCGGAGTGTCCACGTGGCTGTGAATCATGCACAAAACCTGAGTGTTGCGCGGTATGTATCTTGGTGTTGTGCAAGTATGCAAGGGTGTTGTGGAGGTTGCACAAGTGGCGCACACAGTTGTAGTGATGCACAAGATGTGTAAGCATGAGCAGCATTGTGTGGCGCACACACTCTTTCTCTAGTACTTTGCCTCATCTCAGGTGTTACAATCAAGCCAAGCAATGCCTAAGAAAATTTCCAGTATGTTGGAATGATGATATGGAGGGTGGTGCAAAGATCAACCTATAGTGTTCCTTTGTGTCATGCACTAGCTTGGGATGTACCAACCATGTGAAGTGTTGCTCAAGGAAAGCTGACCATGATGCCACCTATCCAAGGTAAGGCAATCAAATGGCGCACATCAACTTGGGAGTGTCATAGAACTTCAAATTTGCACGAAGCACACAAATGTTGCATTACACACCCTAGTACGCACAGGATTTATGTACAGAATGCATATTTATGTTGAACGGCATTGAGATTGAGGCCAAGCCCTTGACACTTATGTGCTCCGTGCCTATCGGGTCAAGTGCACAACGTGCTTACACTTGTCTAGTGACCTGTTGGCCATTTTTTTTGGCCCACATACCGAATTATGCCCAGATGGATCCGGTTGTTAATGGATGAGCAGATGTTCTAGGTGAAACGAATGGACCAGAGAGTTTTACAGTGCTAACAAAGCTTTTGAAACACTTTAAGATTGCTTAAAGTGTATTTTGTCAAATTCTAAGGGACAAGTCTGTAGAGCCAAGAAAAGGTTCTTGAGTAGTTTTCATGGTGAACCAAGCAGTTCAAGCATGACTCCATTAGAACTACAGACTCCATCAGTGGAACTACTTTGCTTCAATTGCCTTATAAGTTGCAAGTCTTAAAGGGTCAAAGTGTTTTGGGCCTACTTCCAATGTAAAATCAGATTTTCCATGTGTTAAGTCTTCTTGTTCAAGAAACTCGAGTTACTCATTGCTACTCTTTAGAACAAATCAGGTTTTCCGAGTTGCTTGTCTTATAAAGTTTTATGAGTAATAAGTTATTCCCCCTCGCAAACCCAATTTACTCTTTCCTTTGCTAGTCAGGTTTTCGGTAGAGCTTGACTTATAAAGTTTTCACAAGAAGTAGTGCGGGTTCGAAAACCTGATTTGTTCTCTTCAGTGTTAATCGGGTTTGGCAAGGTGTAAGTCTTCTTGTCCCAAGACTCTGATTGGTTCTCTTCAGTTTTAATCGGGTTTTCCCTTCGTGAAGACTTGAACTTTCCGAGGCACATAACTTAAAAAGAGCTTTATGAGTAGTCAGTTGCAAAAAGTCCGAAGTAATGGACCAGTAAAAGTCTGAATTACTTAGAGTAGTGCAATTCGGGTTTCCCAGGCAACATGACTTCATAAACAGGCAAGTAGAAATCAAGCATAAACCCGAGTTTTTTGCAACTAATTACTCATAAAGCTCTTTTTAAGTTGTGCCTCGGAAAGTCCGAAGTAATGGACCAGTAAAAGTCCGAATTACTCATAGTAGTGCGATTCGGGTTTCCCAGGCAACGTGACTTCATAAGCAGGCAAGTAGAAATCAAGCATAAACCCGAGTACAGCAAGTAAGTTGCGAATTATGGAAAGTCTGGTGGTCAGGGGAACAGTCCAAGTGGCTGGTAGATGGAATTTAATGAAAGCTTTCGTCCTTCAACATGGCTCCCTCGACAAATGGCCGTTCAAACATAAATGCAGCATGGCTCGAGCAGGTTAAAACACATGGAGGCCTCATTTTCTCCTGCAGGACATGTGAAAATGAAAGTGACCATGCCGTTTTAAATACAAAATTATTTTCAGCCGCAAGGGAAGCGACATTCCAACTACTTATAACATGGCTCCGGAAATGTGCCAAAGAGAAACTGGAATGCACGGGAAGGGCTTGAGAAGATCTACGGCGATCCTGAGTAGCGCATTTAGTAGCACAAGGGACGATGACGTCAGAGTCCCAGCCATCAGCGACCTCTTCTTTCTTCCCTTTCTCTCTCCCCCCTTTTCTGATATAAATAATAGGCCTTGGAGCCAAGAATGGATCCCCGAATTGGCGATAGAATTACTCTGCAGAAATTGCTTTGTAAAAGACTCTTTTAAAGCAATACAATGAAGACTTTTTTGTTTTTGGTTAAAACAAGTGTGCACATTTGGTTTCATTTGCAAAATGCATGATTGTCATTCATCACCTGCAAATTTTTCTAGCACCTTGCATTTGATCCTTTCGGTTTTGTGCGAGATTGTGTGAAGTGTTTGTGTGTCGAGCTCTCTTTGAAGTGTTACCAGTTCATAGTGTCTCCCATAGACCTATTTTTGTTATCCTTCAAAGCACAAGGCTTCCCCTCAACCTCCATGCAAAAGCTCCATGCCTATGGCCTTGAGATAAAACCAGAATAGCCTGTGTCCTATTTGGGTTCATAAGTAGTTGGCTCTTTTCCTAGACCAAGTGGATCACTTCTTTTTGGTGCATCACCTCCCTTAGCTTAGATTTCTTTTCAGTCATCCTCCTACCCCTTTTCCTTAACTAATATTAGATTCTAGTGTGGGAATCAAGCGCTGAAGTGAAGCACCTGAGTAACTCACCTCATAAAAAATCTTAGAGGTTCAACCTCACCATAAGATACCCACATCCTAAGGTTGTCCCCATGCTTGTAGCTGGAAGGTGAGAGACCCTGAACAACTCTTGCACGAGGGTGCAATTCCAAGCTATAACATGACCTAGGCAATGCCTATTAGATCATGCAAATGTGACACCGCATCCTATACACATTTTTAGAATCCTCTGCAAGTGACCACAAACCAAAAAAGAGTATCGCAATGATAAGGTAATCTTGAGGGACCTCTCCCATGCTCAAATTGATGTTGAAAGGAGGTTGAGGGAGCAAGAGAATGAAGCAAGGGGCAAGAGAAATAGAGCAAGTAATTGATGATTCCTTGGTTGATTCAAGCTCCTTTGGGATGTTTTTCAGAGAAATCAGAAGTTGTAAATGTAGATAGGATAGATAAGTTAAATATATCAATGTCCAACAAATGACCACAAAAGTAGGTCAAAAGGATAGCAAATTACAAAAGTGTCAAGAACAAACGAGAAACCCTAGAGGTTTCCAAAAAAGAACAAAGCTAAAAGAAAATAGTACAAAATAGGGCAAAGAGCAAGAATGCTCAGAGCCAAAGAGAGAAGCAAAAATGAGCAACCCATGAAAACCCCTAAGCATTGGAAAAGCAGGGATGAACAATGAGAAGGAAGAACCAAGAGGGGGTCCATCAAGAGTTGGATCCAACTCTCCTAGCATCCAAGGCTAACGAGAAGAAGCCCCTTATAGAAAGATGACCCAAAGAAGAGTAGGTAAGATGTCTGGTTTGTGCTCCATGCCGCTGCCTAGAGGGAAAAGTCCTCTGTGAAAATCTGGTGAATCTAGTTTGTCTCCTGGTGCCGGACCTAAAATGGCTATGTTGGTGAAATCTCAGGGATCTGTGGATGGTCTCTCTGGATCGCAGTGATCTAGAATGTGAGGTTGTACTAGTGTCAATCTAGCGCTTGGTGCCTCTCCTCGAAGGTAGCACCATCAAAAAGGAAGTGATCCACTGGGTACAATATAGTCTAGTAGGTCTCTTAATAGAATGATCACAAAGCTTAAGAGCTTCCTGTATATATAAAGCTAAATATATTTGGTCCCCATATTTGAAGAAATTAGAAAGAGTCCGAGTACTCCTAAATAGGCAATGAAACCTCCCCTTGATCTCATAGTATATGGGACAACGGAAGATGAAGGTTCCTCGGTCTCAATCTCCTGAATGTTGCATAACTAACAAACCCTATCTACCCAATCTATCTGGTGATATGTCTCAATCCTAAGCCTATGATAGCCCGCTCTAAACTGTCCTAATGGGATGCGAAGAGCATGCATCCCATGGCGGAGTGTATACTGCATGTGATTAATAAACTCATCTTTCAGCTCCAAAAAGTGTTCTACGTAGAATGCCATCTTTGGGCATAGGCCCCATGAGGGTTTACCCAAGTAGCATGAATAAACCACCTATAAATATCTTCACAAATAATCCGGTTTAGCTCTTGTCGAGTGGGTAGAAGATGAGATGGTGCATCCAAGGAGTACCTATATGGAGGGAGGCGGTCCATCCTAATTCCCATGGACCCTAAAAGGTCATAAACCCTTGTATACCAACAACGAACATGGGTCAAGGGAGCCGAGAGGTCAATAGTATTTGAAGAACAATAAGCTAAGTATGGATATCTGTGACACCCACTCGTTGAATCAGTAAAGCTCCAAATGTGATGTAAGAAAGAAGTCGGATCAAACATAGTCTCCAAACGGAAGGGTCGGGCTCCAAATTCTGCAAGGATAATGTGTTGGGGAACCGTTTGCTTACACCTGATAATGTGGCGAAGGAGAAGTATTTGGACCCTCTCGGCAGCAGCCCAATCACCCTCAAGTAAAGAAGGCCCCCAAACCACAAATCCATAAAGAACAGTAGCTTTGATAAGTGTATCCATGAGGGACATCTTGGATGAGATGTCCTGAAAGTGGTGTCGAAAACAATGTCGCTCAAGAAGGGCTAAAGAACCATATCCCTTATTGATCCTAGGCTGAAGGGCCTACCTCAAGATGAAACGTGGTCCAAAAATTTGCACTCCCAAATAAGTATAGGAAGTGATGATCTCAACCTCCTTTCCCCTGAAGAAGAAATGGAGGTGGGAAGTCTTCAACTCGTTAAAAACCATAACCTTGGTTTTTCCCAGGTTAACTGTCAAATGTCAAAGATCACAGAAGAGAGCCAAGGCATCCAACTGCCGTTGCAAGCCCTCAGGGGATGAAGCTAGGACCACATCACTTGCAAGCAAAAGAATAGAAATCAGAACTTGGTGAAGAAGACACCCATCACTAGCCTAAATATGCTCATGAATAAAGGTCTCTAACTCATCAATTTATATGCCAAATAAGTTTGGGGACAAGGGGCAACCCTGCTTGACCCCAATGGTAATCTTGATAAAATCTGAAATCCCGTGAATAGTACGGAGAGGACCAAGGACAGTCTCGTATAGTCGCATAATGGCTGCCAAGAGGGTCTCAAAAATGCCAATATTCCTAAGCCTCTGGAAAAGGGCCACCCGTGGAAAAGAATCAAATGCTTTCCTAAAGTCTACAAAGCAATAGTAGACTTTGGATGAGCGATGACGTGCCTCCTCAATAATGGCCTGGAAAGTGAAGATATGATCAACAGTCTGATGTGCTGGTCTAAACCCTACCTATCCCCTAGCCCTAAGATGCCTCTGTTCTAACTCTCTCAAAAGGTGCATGTGGAGCATAGTGGCATACAATTTCAAGAATGTGTGTCCAACCATGATTGTCCTTTAATTGTTAGGATGTGAACAAGACCCTGATTTATGTATCAGTTGAATAATGTGATGTGACCAAGAAAGCGGGAAACCCAAACAAACCACGTGGTTGAAAAGATCAACCAACTAACTTCCAAAAGCTCTAAGACCGTGTTTGAAGAACTCAGCTTGGAAACCTTCCTCATCAACTGCCTTTCTACTATTCATCACCTTCACTACCTCTCTAATGTTCTTGTACATGAATAAGTGACAAGAAGAGGGTGGAGAAGCAACATGGATTTGAGGTTGACCAAGAATATCATAAAGAGTGGAGGTATGGGAAATCATGGATGTGGGGTTAAGCTCAATGGGGAGGGGAAAATGCCGGGGGAGGATGATACGCCAAAAGAGTTTGGGAGAGTGGATGTAGGAAGCACATAAGACCCATCTCCTTTGAGAAATAAAGAGACATTTCTTACGTCAGAGAAGATAGCAATAGGATGATTTTAAGGTTGGGTATGAGGGATGGGCATGGAGGAAGGCGTACCAAAGCTAGCAGCGAAGAGTCCTGCAATCATCATCATACCACTTATTCATGGGGCAGAATCTTTTAGATTGATGGGAGGTATATGTGGATTTGGTATAGCTAGGAAAAGATTTGACAGCAACTTCCCTAATAATGGAAGAAAGGAAAGTGTATTTGGAAGTAATACAATCAAGTGAGAACAACTAGGGTTCAGGAGGCAGAAGCTAGCGGATGTGGGAGGAAAAGATGTAAGGATCCTCATCATCAAACTAGAAGGTGGTACATGGTGTACTGAAAGAGGGGATCGTAACAGGAGGGGAGAGATCAGCTCGGTGGGAGAAGGAAAGAAGAGCATGGTCCGCAAGAGGAATGGGGGAAATGAAAAAATGACAGATAAAGGGCAAAAGGTTCTGACTGGATAGGACGTAATCTACCACACTCATACCTCTACCATGAGGTGTACATGTGAAGGAGTGAGAATCTGGAAAGGAAGGCAGCCCATTCAGGATCAACAAATCATGAGATTCACCCAGTTATAAGAGGTGTCCACCGTATGCCATGTAAGGACCTAAAACATCATCTGACATCCTATGCAACCCCATTGACTCTGAATCAATCTCCTATGTGCAGAATATGTCCACTGAGCAGTCATAGAGAGGTGCTTGAAAGTCTCTAGTACAGGCATTGAAGTCATCTAGAAGGATAACTTCCCCAATCGCTGAGTATTGAGTGACCCCAATGTATAAGTCTATAAAAGGGTCCCCCTCAGGACCATTGTGAATGGCATATGATTAAGAAGCCAGAGGAAAGTAACATAATGCAATGTAGATATCCCTAGGAAGTGGGGCAGCACCACTAATCCGGAACCACATGAATCTAGCAAACTCATCAGAACCCACCACTAAAATTCTACTCTGGAGTGAGTCCTTAAATAGACAAGCCACCCCACCCAAAGCTCTGACACCACCAAAACTCCTAGTCCCCTAACGGCAAGCTGAGAACCAATGGTATCCTGTAATATCTGGGAGAGGTCGTACAAGGCTCTCATGGGTCTCAGTGATAAAAATAATGTCTGACAACCCAAGAGCATCATGCATTAGACCTGGTGATGACCAAAAAGAGCCACTACCATTCCAATAGCTGAAAGAAATGTCTGAACCTTGCTTCCTCTCCCAATGAACTTGTCATTTAGAGACCCCAAGTCGGAATTCCCATCCAGGGGGAAAGAAGTCCCTAACCACCACCTTGGGGTTCCTAATAACTGCCCATTTTCCTACTTTTCTTACTGCCATAACCACCTCACGGGAGTGTTTGAGCTCTACAACCTGTGATTTGGTGAGATCTTTGTCAAGAAAGATCTTACCAGGAAGAGAGAACAATGAACCCCTCGCCCTAAGCGTTGTAAACCAGTCAATAACAGATCTGAAATGGAGGAAAAGTGTGGAATCGAACCCCAACCACGCTCTATCAAGTACCACATCCGAGATACCTAGCTTATCCCTAAGGAACTCGGTTGCAATTACCATGGGATCCGAAGAGAAAAGAGGTAAGGGAAGCCGTCTCACCTTGAGGTTCAATTCTCTAACACGTCTAGTTTGTTCCTCTGTGAGTTTAGCCTAAAAAATTTCCTCGACTATTGCTATAAGAGGATTTTTATCTTTGCCACTGACCACTTGTGCCAATATTGGATGTGTTTTTTTGTTTCCTGTTTAAGAGAAGCATGCTGAGATCTGATTTCTTCCTGTTTATTTTTGATATCGAGAATTTATGCTTGTAGACTCTCATTAGGAGGCTGCTCCTTATTAGCGATCATTTCCTTCAAAAAGCTATTTTCAGATTCGGATGCTACAACCATGATCGTGAGATCATAGATTTCAGAGCGAAGTGATTGATTAACATTCTCCACACATTGAATTTTGTAAATCAGGCCTTGGATGAGATTGTGACCATTGTCAGTAGATTTACATTGATAGGTTTGTGATAAAGGAGGAATTGGTTCATCAGTTTTGCCCATTGCACTCAGAACAATAACCAATCAAGCAATATTACCAACCACTACCAATACTGAAAAAATACGTTGTGCAAAACTGTAAAGCACTGTCATCAGATAACAATGTCGGGAGTGTAAATGCCCTGAGGAGTCGTGGGCTAGTCGCAAAGACTGTTGTTGAACCAGCAAAACACAGTCAAACCAGTAACAAACCCTGTAACAAAACTAGGTCGCGATTACGTTCACGAAATCCATGTCGCAAAACTAGGTCTCAAATCTCATTCACAAAACCCAGGTCGCAAGATGCAGGTCGTGAAGAGGTTATGAGTCACATAAATGTTAGTGTGATTGAAAAAAGGAATAGAAATGTTAGGTTAGAGTTTGAATAAAAGTATAGAAATTACTTCCAATATTTTGAGAATCCACTTTTCGAGATGGATATTGAGATAGATCAAAGTGAAGATTTTATGTGGAATCTAGGTGAAACTTTCAAACCATGGGAAAATGCTGCAATTTCTGAGTTTGGGCAGCCACCACCACCAAGAGGGATTCACCCTACTTCATGTGTGATAAGTAAATTGAATTCTAGAAATTGTTGTTCCTTGAAAGAGGTCAACAAAATGGCCAAAGGACAACCATTAGGGTATGTAAAGAATCAATTAATTTCTTGTTTCATGAGCTTAATGAATTCTGAAAATGAAGATGCCAAGCAAGTTTACGAAGAGAATAATTTTCAGCTTGTAAGCAAGGAAAGTAGGTCCAAAATTTGCATGGGGAAGGGACCTAGGGTATGCTTAGAAAATTCTGAGTTTATTTTAAAAAATCAGAATTATGCATGTTTGATAACCTCTAGAAATAGTGGGGAAACTCAGATCTTCACTGATATCACCAAGTTTGAAACTTCAAAAAGGGAACAGCCCTTGCACCACATGAAGTCTCAGCCTATTACAAACTTGGTAAGTGTTTCTTGTTCTGTTTTTTTGAGTTGGGACGGCAACCTCTACTTGTAGAACTATGTCATACTCTTGGTTTGATAAAGGGGTCTAAGGTTGGAAAGTGGTGTGCATCAAAAGAGGTTGAAGGAATGACAAATTTTGAGTATGGGCAGCCACCAAGACATTGTGAAAATCATCCAATCCCATGCTTCAAAAGCATGACAAATTCTGAAGATGATGTATTAAGACCACTCGTTGAATGGGCAAAAACTCAGTTGGCGAATAACATATTGAAGTCTGAATTTTTCAAAAGGAATAGGCCCATAAAACACTCAGAAAATTCTAAGTTTTTCATGCCAACTCAGCTGGTTGTATGTGCAGAAAAATTGTTGAAAAGTGTGCTAACACAGCCGGGTACATGTACCATGAAGTCTGAAAGTGATAGGTCAATAGGTGTGGGAGACAATGAAGGGACAAATAGGCAAACTCAGATGTTCACATGTACAAAAAATTCTGGAAATTTTGGCATGTTACAGCCCCTTATAAATTCTGTAAATGCAAGGGACTTTGGGTTATTTTCTTATGGCAAAAAGTCGGTATGTGCGAAGAACAAACAGCTCTCCCAAGGTATAAAATTTCAACACTTTTCAGGCCTAATATGTGTTTCAAAGATTGTTGACTATGTGTTTGGGCAGCAAGGTAGCCAATTGGACATTCAATTGAATTGGTGTGAACTTGCAACAAGGGGGCAGCTCCAGAAATGCAAATTGATGAATAATAGGAGGATTGCTCAAGGTCTCCAACTCATAGGGGGTGGAAGACAAAAAAGGAGCAGCTCCTGGAGGGAAGAACACCCTCAATCTCTATGCATTCATATGGAAGGTGGAAAGCTTGTTAGTAAAAAGGTGCAAAAGGAGAGGCAAGAGACACCCATGGGGGCACTATGGCAAGGTTGTTAACTTCTTCATGGTATGCACACATAAGGTATGTCTTCAAGATCGTTCAAAGTTATTGGTTTCATGCAAGTTGTTGAGCAACACCTTTAGCATAAAGAAAAAACTTTAAGGCACACTGAGAGCCCTAAAGAGCATTGGGATGCTTGCCAAGGAAGCACTCACTCCAAGGTGCACATGCAAGGCAAAATGATCGTGATAGGCAGCCATAAGATAATCCCTTGTGATGCTGTTCATAACAGTTCCAGCCTCTCTAAGGAGAGTTGTGGGCTCATAAAATGTTCTTGGAGGGTGAGACACATGAGGGAACTTCCAAGGGATGAGCTCGGAGTAACTCCGCGTTTCTTGACAAATACAAGACTGTAATCTTCAATTACAGTCCCATAAACATCAAGTACAGAATTAATTTTGGAGTATTCTTCTTCAAAATAAGAGAACACATGAGTATGAGGGTAAAGAAAAGGGTTGCCACCGTGTTGGGGAATCTTTCTGCCCATGGGATGTATGGAGTTGTGAGCTTGGAAAGCGCTTTTGAAGGGACTAACAATTGTTGTGTGTTCCATAATGAAAGCTACATGAGGGGCAGCCACCTGTTTGAAAAAGGATTGAGCTTGGTGGCTGTTTTGGAGAGTACGAACATCTGGTCCATGCCTAGCAACGGAAGGTACAGCCATGGCAACCTTTCATTTGGAGAGGGAAGGACTACACTATGCAGTATTTTTGTTTCTGACACATATGGGCAGCCATCATTTGATAGGCACAACAGCAAAAGGGTGTAGCATGAGGTTTCTCTTCCATGAAAAACAACTACAAGTGGACATTGCATGAAGCAACTTGTTGAGACAACTCCATGGATGTTGCTATTTCTTGAGGACAAGCAATTTTGGGTGGGGAGGATTGTCATGTCCCCCTTTTGATCATGGAGCAAATAAAGATCCTTGGCCTTGTTTTGTTTCCCAAGGGCTAAAGGAAGAAGAAGGAAAAAGAGAAACACTTGGGGTTTCTAAGAGTAATTGTAAAAGTATTTTATTATTCTAATTTTCACTTAAGTTGTAGTCTTTTAAGGGTCATGAGCGCCCAACCACTTAAGTGGATTATAAGGAGTGCTCTTTTTATATTTTCAAAAAGGTGACTTATAATTATAATTTTCACTTACGAAGGGGGCATTTGAGGGTCATGGGCACTCAAGTGATTAGGTGAAAGCTTAATGATTAAGTAAAAGCTTATATGAAAAGGTCATTTTAATATTTGAATTGTTTTTCTGCCTTCTTGCAAGCACCCTTTTGGGGAAAAGCTATAAATGTAAAGAGGGGATCTTGTGGAGAGGTTCATGCTATTTTTGATATTTAATTTTTTCAAGCCTTAAGCATGAAAAAAATGGACTTTGCCTTGAGGACGAAACTCCTTCAAGGTTGTTTGGAACGAGGGAAACCCTTGATTTCAGACTTATGGCAACTTCACAAAGAGGTTGTATTGAGTATCATTGGCATAAAAAGGGTGTCTTCAACACCATATTTTCATCTACACATTGAGCGACGAGGATTTGGAGGCTTGGCGATTGTTTGTGGGCTATTTTCAGGGCAACATACCTCCACAAGGGCAGTAAACTACTTGCAGGTGCAGCGACCCCATTTTCTAGGGTGGGCAATGGGCTTTTGAGGTCTTTTTGAGCTTTTGCAAGAGTGTGGAACTACCACACTAATTTTTGGTATTTTTTGTAATATTTTCTAACCTAAAAACATTTGAAAAATCAGGGTCTGACTGATTATCATTGGCTATATTTTTGGATATTTTTCTATGATTTTGTGGAGCTTTGAATAATTAATTTTATGCCAATTTGGAGCATTTCTAGAGTTAAAATTATTTGCAGTAGCTAGGATTTGAATAATTTATTTATAAATTGGTTAAAGCTTGCTAATCAAGTTTTTAAAGAAAAATCAGAATTTTGTAATTGATTGGCTAGGGTTTCATGATCATATTTTTGGCTTATTTTGAGTGGGGTTTGTTGGTAAACCCTTTGATCCAAAAATATTCCCCAAAAGGTACATTACAGACTACCACCTATGAAGAGCATTAGCCATCATATGGATCTAGTGCCAGGTGCAAATTTGTCAAACAAGGCAGCTTATAAATTGACTCCAATGGAGAATGAAGTGACAACCACAAGAGTTGAAAGAAAAGGGTTTAATCTGGGAGAGATTGAACCCATGTGCAATCCCAGCCATCTTAGCACAAAAGAAAGGTGGAGAGTAGAGGATGTGAATAGATTCAAAAGCAATAAACAAGATCGTCATTAACTACATGTTTCCACTTCCAATAATGATTGACTTAATGGATTGTTTCAGTGGAGCCAAGTACTTCACCAAAATATATTTGAAAAGTGGAAATCACAAATTTGAATAAGAGGACATAATGAGTGGAAGACCATAATCAAGACAAATGATGGATTGTATGAGTGGCTGGTTATGCCATTCAGTTTGTCAAATGCCCCAAGGACATTCATGAGACTAATGAATGAAGTATTGAAGTCTTTTACAGATAAGTTTGTGATTGTTTATTTGGATGACATTTTTATTTTCAATCATTCTAAAGAGGAGCATTTGAAGAATTTGAGATTGGCTTTAGATAAGTTGAAAGAAATAAAAGTTGGTGAATTTAAAGAAATGCAACTTCATGCAAGAGGCGCTGATATATTTGGGATTTGTGACCTCAAATGATTGGTTAAAGATGGATGCCAAAAAGGTGAAAGCGATTGTCAAATGGCCTTCACCAAGGAGTATGTTTGAGGCAAGAAGTTTCCATGGGTTGGCAATTTTTTATAGATAGTTCATCAAAAACTTTTGCAGCATATGTGCACCCATTATGAAGACTATGAAAGAAAATTAAAAAAAGTTTCAATGGATAGTTGGAGTAGAGAGTAGCTTTCAGTTTTTGAAGAAAAGGGGAATAAAACAACTGGTGTTAGCTTTACCGTATTTTTGGAAAGTGTTTCAAGTGGACCGTGATGCATGTGAACAACCATAGGAGCGGTATCAAATCAAGAAGGTAAACCCATTGCTTATTTTAGTGAGAAGTTTAATGAAGCAAAAAGAAAGTATTCTATCAATGACCAAGAATTCTATGCAATGGTGCTATCTTTGAAGAAGTGGAAACATTACTTGTCAAAAGAATTCGTTTTGTACACGGATCATCAAGTCTTGCAACTCAAACAGCCAAGGTAAGTTTAATCAGAAACACATGAAATTGGTGGAATTTCTTCAAAGTTATTCTTTTGTTTTGAAACATAGAAGTGGGCAATCAAATAAGGTTGTTGTTGCCTTGAGTAGGCAAGCTCTTGATATAAACAAGCTCACGGTAGAGGTCATTGGGTTTAACTCAGTGAAAGATTGTATGAGGACTTGGATTTCCGAGATGCATGCACAACGTGCATGAATCCAATCAGTATGGACAGAAATCCATGGCTGGAGTATATGATTCAAAATGGATTGTTGTTCAAAGTAAAGAGGTTTTGCATACCTCAAGGTTCCATGACATAGAACCTATTGAAATTTAACATATCGGAGGCTTAGCTGGTCACTTTAGATATGATAAAACATTGGCACAACTAAGCAACAATTATTATTGGCCATGGATGGGCATGGACATGAAGAATTTTGTGTATAAGTGTAGAGTTTGCCAACATGCTAAAGACAAAAGTCAAAATACCAAATTGTATCAGCCACTACCTATTCCAGATACACCATGGGATGCATTGAGCATCGATTTCGGTCTTGAGCTGCCAAGAACTGAGCAAGGTAATGACTCTATTTTTGTTATTGTGTATAGGTTTTCTAAGATGGCTCCCTCTGTAGCACGCAGGAAGACTAGTGATGCACCAATATTGTTAATTTGTTCTTTAAAGAAGTTGTGAGATTGCATAAATTGTCAAAAAGTATTGTTTCAGATAGGGATACAGTTTTTTGGACACTTTTGAAGGATGTTGTGGCAAATTTTGGGAACGAGATTGGACTTCAATTCAGCCTATCACCCACAAACAGATGGGCAAATAGAGGTTGTAAATCATAGACTTAGGAATTTAATGAGATGTTTGGTTGGTGACAAGCCCAATGAATGGGACTTAGTGTTAGCCCAAGCTGAATTTGCATATAATGATTCAGTCAATATAAGTACGGGTATGAGTCAGTTTCATATTGTGTCTGGGAGCAGCCCTAGAGGTGTGTGTGAATTGAGAATTACAATTGATGAGTATAAGAAGTGTAGAAGGTGAAGAGTACACATAAGGTATGCATGATGTGCATATGGAAGTGAAAAGGAGATTGGAATTTGGAAGAGAGTGTTGGAAAATATAAAGAGCATGTTGATTAGAAAAGAAGAAAGCTGAATTTTGAAGTTGGGGATTTGGTATTGACACATTTGTGTAAGGAGAGGTTTCCCAAGGTTGAGCATAATAAGCTCAAATGGAAGAAAATTGGGCTTGTAAAATTCTAAGGAAGTTCTCAGCCAATGCTTATTAAATTGAGTTGCCGGATGGAGTACGTATTTCAACTATTTTAAATGTACTTCATTTGTACCCGTATATGGTGGGACAATCAAATGAGGTAGAAGAAAAAATGTCATGTCCCCATTTTTTATCTAGACCCTCGTGGAACCCTTAGCCATTCTTGTTTCCAATGGCTAAAGGTCGAGGAAGGAAAGGGAGCATTGTGGGCCACTTGTGAAGAGTTAATAATAGAAAAGGTAATTTATATTTCTAATTTTGAGTTGAGTTATGAAAAAGCACTTTATGTTTCTATTTCACTTAAGTGGTGGGGTTTATAGGTATTGGGCACTTAAGGCCTAAAGTGAAATTAAGAGGATCTTTAATATTTTAAAAAGAAAGGTAACTCTTCCCTTCAATTTTCGGCGTTACACTTGGAGGAGTGGTATATAAAGGCAAGAAGGATTCATTTGAAGATTATGCATGATTGGATATTAGAATTGTTGATCAA
Source organism: Torreya grandis (assembly GCA_037957365.1). Taxonomy (NCBI): domain Eukaryota; kingdom Viridiplantae; phylum Streptophyta; class Pinopsida; order Cupressales; family Taxaceae; genus Torreya; species Torreya grandis. Next base: position 1,609,274 of record JARHVA010000613.1, on the reverse strand, counting down.
GTATATCAAGCTTGATTTCCACCTCTTGAGGACGAAAACATTCAAGAAGTGTTGCGTTTGGGGATGAAAAACTCCATTCCTTCTACTTGAAAAACTCTACTCAAGGGTTGTAAGTGAGCTTCAAATTGCATGTGTTCATGAAAGTGGATCTACAAAGATGTTTTGAAGCACCACCTACTTTTGAAGATTTATGTGAACCTAGGGTTTGAGGAGGAAAATTTTGAAAACTAGGGTTTTCAGAATTTTAAAGCAAGTTTCAACGTGTTTGTAGGAAATAATAATTGTTGTAGGCAGCGAATTGTTTGGAAAAGGCTTATTTGCAAGTTTTTATCTTGGACGATTTGTGTTGGAGTGGTTTTGCAGGGTTTTTAGGTCATTAATGCCCTAGAATATTCATAAATTGTTTTCGCAATTTTGGCACTTGGGCGACTTGTTTGGCAAGCTCTGGCAGGTGATTGGGTAAGAGAAAACCAAGAGATAATTTTCAGATTTGTTCTATTTTACTAAGGTGTGGCGAACCACTTGGAGAGTTTGTTTGAGGCATTTAAGGGTTGAAAAGTACAGCTGTACCTTCAAAAAAAATTCAGAATATTTTGTGAGATATTTTCAACTATTCATCATATTATTTGACCTCAAAAAGGTACTCAATTCTCTAAATAATTTTCAGCTTCTTGTGAATTTATTTGGATGATCTTTAACTTGAATATCATACATTTTTACAACTAGGGTTTGGCTGGTTAAATATTTTCATATTTCAGTTTGGTGCTTTGATTGGCTAGGGTTTGTTGAAAAACCCTCTTTTTTGGTTGTCATCCCAATTTGGGGACATTACAAAACATGGATGTTTCAACCATTGATTGGAAGAAGCAATTTCCACAAAAAGCAAAAGAAGAGATGGAAGCCATTCTCGACATATGGATTGGTAAGAAGACCAAAGGTAGTGATTACTATGAGTACTTGGTCAGAGGAAAGGATGGAGCAGTTGAAGATGCAACTTGGATGAATGCATCTGATGCTGCAAAACATGGAAAAACCATTAAAGAGCTCGCAGTGAGTTTGTGAGTAAGAGCTCATGGACAATTTCATTACCTTGGATGTTTGACGTAGGAACATCCATGGTCAATGCCTCTTGCATCAACCAAAAATAGTTGTGGTAGGTTTGAGTAGTCTTGTTGTTTTGCTTTTCATTTTGGCATGGTGAAGAGGATCATAGGAAGCTTCAATACGCCAACACTTCAATGTCATAAAGTACATCAAAGAAGAATCAATTTCATGAAGCTACATGGTTTCAAGTGAGTTAGTTGAGTTTCTCAAACATCAGTACAATTTGGGAAGTGGTCATGTCCATTGAAGGGCTAAAATGGATAGATTGTGGGGCAAAGGTAAAAAAAGCATCAAGGACTTTCCTAAACCTGAATGTGATTGCATATTTGGATTCCACTCAAAAGGTTATGCACTTTCAAAAAAAATCATCTCACTTTCTGTTTGTATGCAAAACATATGGCCTCTAGAAGTTGGCAGCCTTTATACAGTGATGAAACTATCAGTATGCACTAAGCAGTGGTTTTGCAAGCTTAGGTGGTGGTTGCGTAACCACCCCAATGGTTTTTCAGGCTTAAATGATGGTTACGCAACCGCTAGTCTACATATAATGGCAGTTTTGCAACTGCCGAACTTCATAAAGCGGCAGTTTTGCCCACGTGAATTGTACAAAGAAAGTAACTATCTAGATTGACGAGCCATCAGTTCTTAAACATTTCTAAGAGGCAAATGAAGGTAAAGAGGCACTCCAAGAACTAGAGAAAGTCAAAGAAAGATTCGAATTGGGTAGAGGAGTGAGTTTCAAGGCAAAAAGAGCAAGGGAGTTGCCACCAAGAAAAAACAAACTTGAAAGTGAGAGCTCCAACAAGAGAAGTCAGAGTATAGGAGTAAACCAATCCACGAGAGACAGTGAATGTATGTTCTTCATGTTTATACCTGAATAATCCTATAAGGCACGTGAGTGGTAAGTGTGAATTGCACAACTATTGTGATTTTGTCATTTGAATGAAAAACAGTGGGTGCTTAGTGTCAAGGTCTGTGTATGATTTTTAAACAAGTGTATCTTAGTGTGAGTCTAGGTTCATGTTGCATAGAGTGAAGGTAAGTAGGCTATGGTAGGTGGAACTGACTTGACAACGGGCCATTTTATGAGGTCCCTAGTAGAAAATGCCATTTCCTCTACCAAGGGGTACAATCAATGACAAGGTTTTCTACTAAATTTGTGGTGGCCATAAGAAAGTGGTGTGCTAAATTGGTAATCCGGTGCCAATTTCATTGTACCCAGAATTCATGCATTGGTACTATACCATAATCACCAACAAAGAGCCACCCCTAACCCTGAAATTCCATTTGGACAGAAGCCAAGGATATCGAGTGGCAATTGCCTTCAAGTAATAAGAAAGTACATTAAATTTCAAAAAAATCTTTTGGGCATTTTCAAAGAAACCATTCACGCCAATAGTAACATATTAAATAGGTTATCTATCAATATGGTATACCCATGTTAGACAAAATTAAATATCAAAGCAAACCCAAATAGCTGATCTTTAGGGCTGTTGAAAAAATACCTCATTCCCCTTGTTTCCATAGCTTATTCGTATTTCTTCTTCACGAGGAAATGCAACATTTGGACCTTCAAAAAGTAAATCAACATTTCAAATTATATCTAAACATACAGATATTCACATGATCTTCAAAGCTCAACAAATGGAAAAATAAAGGAACTATTATCAACTACAATAAAAATGAGAAAAGAGAACATGTGTTTGAATTGCTCTACTGAAAAAGAAAAAAAAAAAAAAAAGGTTCACTATGAGTCATAAAAAGGGAGAAATTTCAAACCCAAATGTAATAAATTTCCTATCACAACATGAATATCTGAAAGAACAAAGGAATGTGATTGTCAAAACAGAAAAAAATTAAGGAAATTTCATGACATCGACTTCCCAACAATATAGAAGAATTACATAACACAAAAGTCCGAACTTTAGAGGTGTTTCAATGGATTAAACACCAAGAAAATAAGGAGGATGGTTTTGCAGTCTCTCCACCAGGAATAAAGAGCATTGCAAAAGCTCTGCAATGGAAGTAGTCATAAAAGGAACCACGCAAATAGTTCTTTGTTCAAAGAGCATGGGCACAAGCAACATGTCAGTTAGTCCTAGAAGGAATGCAATGTATAGGAACATTTTGTCGTGGAAAATACATGAGAAATCATCAGTCTAAAGTAGTTATCGCACAACAGGATTTAAACTAAGTTACTAGTTCGACCATTTTTGTAGAAGAACTAGGGTTGGGTTCTTGTTGGATCCTAATCCTAGTCCCGGTCCAGTGCGCATCCGGGTTTGCCCAGGGTTCGTCCTAGGCCACCCTAGTTCACCCAAGTTCTTCTGCCAGAAGAACTCGGGCAAACCTGCGCAAAACCCGTAGGAAAAAACAGTCAAAAACACATTTTTATTTTTATTTTCTAATTTTTTATCATTTTTTCCCAAAAAGCAATGACTTAAAATAATAAAAAACACATTTTTAAAGTCTAAAGTCAAGTGAAAGACAAAAGCACAAACTAAAAAATCACAAATGATAAAAACAAAACACAAAAGCAAAAACATTTCCTCTCATTTTTCTCACTGCATACTTGCCTTCCATTGCTAGTATAGGGTTGAAGCTTCATAAAACAACATTCTAATAATTTTCTTACGCTGATAGTAGAGCCCATTTGTTGCCAAGGTAAGATTTTAAAATTCTAAGTTTTAGCTTATATTGTTTTATCTTTTTTTTACAAGTAGTTGCCCTAGGGATTGTTTTAATTTTTATTTTAGACTTGCAATTATATATACTACAATGTCAATTACTTCTACCTTTGTTGACCAAACCCAACATAAAATTGAAGGCACACTCACCACTTTGGAAATATATGACCATGGTAGAGCAAGTTTCAAGCGGTGAGGCATATATTTGGAGATGCAATACTTGTGATTGTCAATATAAAAGCTCATGCAGTCAGGTGAAAGCCCACTTATGTCACATACCTGCTGCCGACATCAAAGGTTGCATGGGAAAAGATGGTTGTCTAGTACCAAAATCAAAAATCCTTGAATAGATCAAGGAGCAAGAAGAAGCAGATGCCAACTATGCCATGAGATTAGGTCACCCTCTATCAAAGAAAGCCAAAGGATCAAGGAAGCCACCAGTTTCCCCAACTCATTCTGGTGGTTCTCTAGTTGTGCCCATTGGAAGACATCCATTTTTTTACAACACCCTCCATGCACGAAGAGGTTTCTCCTCTTTCAAACAAAAGGACCATTGGAAAGGTCTTTTCAAAATGAGAGTAGGGATACCGTGGATTAGCAAATCGCATGATTTGCGTATGAAAATATATTGTCTTTCAATGTGGTTTGATCAACATATTGGCAAGAAATGGTAAGAGCGATCAATGAGGCCCCAAAATATTACAAAGGTCAATGGTTTGATAAAATCTACACCACCTTATTGACATAGGAGACAAAACATGTTGAAGATTCTTTGAAGCCAATCAGAGATTCGTGGGCTAAAATGTAATGTCCCTTCTATATAATTTTAGTAATTAATAAAATTACCCGAATAGTGATTTTAATCATTCGAAAATATAAATCAATTTAATTAATTATTAAAATAGAACTATCTTGGATAATTATTCAAATTACTGGAAAAGTGGTTTTAACAATTTGAAAAATTAAGGTAATTTTAATAATTATTCCAAGGGGTTTTATAATTAATAAATTGTTTAAAAAGTGATTTTTATCACTTCAATTATTAGAACAATTTAATTAATTATTGAAGCAAAGACCTAATATAAAATAATTATTTAATTTGCCAAAAAGTAATTTTAATTACTAATTTATTAAAGGAAGTTATTTAATTAATTCAAAAAGGCCTAAAGTGAAATAATAAGGGATGTCCTTTTAAAATTTTGGAAGGGAGGGTTATCTAAAAGAAAAGAGGATATAAAAAAAAAGTAAGCTATCATTTGATATGCATGGAATGGATGACATTGATGTGGAATGATCAAGTATGTCAAGCTTGGTTAATTTCGGCATAGTTTCTTGAGAAATGTTACCCTTCAAGGACTATGATGTGTTGATTCTCTAAACAATGTTTTGGAACAACGCCTACTTTCAAAAATTTAAGTGAACCCAAGTTTTGAGGAGAAAAATTCTAGAAACTAAGATTTTTAAAATTTTAGAGCAAATTTTGGTGGCCTTCCCATAAAATTCTGAAATTATTTTTATTTGATAGTCACTAATTTTGTGGTTAGTTTGAGCTCTTATTTGCATCATAATTCCAAGTGTTGAAGGAGTTATGAATTTTTGAAGTTTCAATTTATTTGTAGGAAATAATAATTGTTGTTGACAGCGAATTGTTTGGAAAAGACAACGAAATTGCAAGTCTTTGGAAGGTGGGCAAATTGTTTGGGAAGGTTGGTGAATTACCTTGAGAGGCTGATTTGTAGGTTTCTATCTTGGGTGAATTACTTGGAGGTCTTGGGGACTCTTTTGCAGGTTCTTGCATTGAGGAAACCCTCTTCTAGGGTTTGAGGTGTTTTATATGAATTTTCTATGGGTGGATGAATCATCTTGGTAGCATTTTGAGGCCATTGAGTGGTCAATTTGATGCCCTAGATTTTGTAAATTATTATTATATTATTCTGATTTTTCTATCAACTTTGCATGATGAATTTGGATGATTTGAGGGCTGATTGCAAAGTGAATAATTCTAAATTATTCCAATTATTTTTCCTAAGTGGAGCATTTCACCTGAGGAGGGTTTTTGGGGTGTTTTGGAGCTCTAACCTTGAAAAGAACAATCATATATTTTCTGATTTATACTTTGAAATTTATTGCATTAATTTTCCAACATTGGCGACTTGTTTTGGGAGACTTGGAAGCTTGTTGAAGGGCAAGTTGAGTTTTTCAGCATTCTAATTTTATTTCCTATATTTCTCCAAGTGTAGCGACTTTATTTGGAAGTGTTTGCAAGGTGTTTCAGGGTGTTTGAAGCATATATCAGTTGGCTACAAGTTCAAATTAATTGTATTAGAAGGGACAACAACAGAGGTATTTTATTTACTGCATTTGTGAATTAAGTGGTTGTTGATTTTAATTTCAGAATTCAGTATTATTTTCAGATTTGTTTGGGTTCCGTGAAAAACCCCTATTGTAGTCTTTGGTTCCAAATGGGGACATTACATAAAACGAGGGTCTCCATTTCCAATGGATGGAAAGATACAAAAAGCAAGCCTCTGATCCATGTGGTTGCAGTGTGCCCTAAAGGGGCAATGTTTTTGAAGGCCATTGATTGTGAGGAATGTTTGAAGGATGTCGAGTGCATTGCCAACATGCTCATCGAATCCATTGAGGCGGTGGGGCCTCAAAATGTTATCCAAGTTGTAAAGGATATTGCAAAAAATTGCAAGGACAAGGGGATATTAATGGAGGTGAGGTATGGGCACATTTTTTGGACACCTTGTGTTATCCATTCACTCAACCTCATGCTGCAAAAAATGAAGCATAAAATTAACTAAATCAAGCATGTGTATGCCGAAGTTGAGGAGATTCAAATGTTTATCGCCAACCATCACCTCTCTCAAGTTGTCTTTCACTCAATCATCTTGAGATGACTTGTAAAGGTGCGACGAGCACTCAATAGCATGGTTGTCAGCCACTTGTGGAGTGTATGGAGTCAAGCAAAGAGCGACCCCAGATTGAAAATTTTGATCCTAGATGATGATTGGTGAGCCCATGTATATTATATGTTGAGTTTCACTGAGCCCATTATGAGTATGATCCATTTCACTGACATGGATCAACCATGTTTGGGAGAAATATAAGATGGCATCGACTCAAGAATTGAGAAGATGAAAGCCATTATTAATGCAAAAGAGCAAGATCCTGAGGAGACGTTTTTCAAACAAGTGAATTCAATCTTTGTTGAGCAGTGGAACAAAATGACCACCCCACTACATCTCCTTGCTTTTACATTGACTCCTCGGTTCTATAGCACAGAGATATTTTCTTTACCGAGGAGGGTGCCACAATACAAGTATGTCAAAGTGCATAATGGGTATAAATTGGCAATCTCTAGGATATTCCCTGATTCAGAGATAGAAGACATGGTTATGAACGAGTTTGTGATTTTCATTACCTCCCAAGGTCATGGTCTTATTGCTCTTTGAGACAAATACAAGAAGGATGCTCATATATGGTGGTACCTCCATAGCCAAGATCGTCGAACCTACAATCTCTTGCAATCAAGGTCTTGTCATAGGTAAGTTTTTTATTTCTTAAGTTTTTAACTCTTTGCTTTAAAAAAAATTATGTTTAAGACTTGAGTTTTAACTTTTATTTTAATAAATTTGAAAATAGGTTGCAAGTTCATCTTCTTGTGAGCGGAATTGGAGCACATACAGCTTCATCCACCCACAAAAATGCAACAAGCTCACAGCTAAAAATGTCAAGAAGTTGGTCTACATACACTCCAATTTGTGTCTTCTATCACACTAGAACCCATAGTGCAAGAAGGGGATGTCAAAGCATTGGGATATATATCTGGAGGACGTTGACTTGGATGCTTCCATTTCCTACTTCTCATTATTTGACATTGACACCCCTTCGATGACACACAACGTAGCTCCTACGCTAGCAGGAGTGGCGGAAGTGTTATTCCATGTGGTTCTAATGAACCACAACATGATGTTGATGTTGATGTTCTCGATGAAGAGCAAGATGACCATGAATGTTAAGTTTAATGTAATTAATTACAGGATAATTATTGATATTTATGATTTATGATTATCATGACATTTGGCATTCAGTTAGTATTTTGTGATTATTTTCATATTTTGTTTTTAATATCAATATGCATATTGTGTGGTTAATGACAATGGCACTAATTTCTTATTTATAAATGATACTATAGTAGTTATATTTGATATAGTAGGCATTGATTATTATAGTCAGTTCTATACTTTAGTCGGTTTAATAAAGTTGGTTTCTTTACTACATAAATTATAATCGGTCTATTACCTATGGTCCTATAGTATAGTCATTTTCAAATATTATAGCCTTAAGATGGCCTTAAAGACCTAGATGCTTGGGTTTTGTTTGAGCTTTGTAGCGAATTTAGGGGTCTAGGGGGTGGAAGGCAGTTCAAAACTAATACACAATATACTTATGTGTTCTCTACATTCATTTCTTGTGATTTTGACAGTGTTTTACATGTTATTTCAGTTTATTTTATGAATTTATATCTTTTTCAAAGTAGTGATAAAGTTGTTTAGTAATGCCAAGAAACTCCCAAGTCCCGGTCAAAAATTTGGCCCGCCAAGTAATTGTCGAGTATGAGTTTTTGAACTATGGTTCGAGCTACAACAAACTCTATCGTAATTTTGATTGTTGACCATAGAGGAGAATCTTTCTTGGTGCCCTATCAATATTTTCCTGATCAATAGCTAACAGATGATTTTAAGGTCAAATATTTAAAATAATAATATATAAAAATCCATTTATCTGGCATTCAGGATAGTTTCAGCCACAATGGCAGTCTGTTTGGGATCCTGCTCCGTTGATGCACCGGTCGGTCTATCTCATCATGTTACACCAATAGTTACTACTCTGCTGACACACTGATTGGTCTATCTCATCCTGTTATGCCAGCAGCTACCTGTGTTCAGCAGTGCAGGGACATTTTTCTTTAGCCTCCTCAAACTCATTTATGCTATTACTATGTTATTAATTACAAACAATTAGTCTACATTGCCAAAACATAAGCAATGCAGGCTCTCACATGACACAATTATGGTCTATGTCACCTATTGGCATCCCCTACATTGAACCATAAAGGGATTTTTATCCACAATGTGAATATTTATTTGAAGGAAAATTGTGACATTGACTTCCGAATCTCAACCAGATTTAGAATCATTGGAATTTTTTTTTCTTTTGGTGCCGGAGATGACACCTGAAAATTTTACGTGAAAGAAAATAACTTTGTCTAATCAAATAATATATTGAAAAACATATGTCTTTCTTGATTTCCTTTTTAAGGATGCTATGAATTAAAATTGAAAGACTGGAAAGGAAACTATCCTTACCAGTGATGAGGTACATCGAAAAAGGGACACCAGTTATTGATCCATTTTCATCGTCGACTTCCCATAATGCTTTGGCTTTAGGATCTGCAAACCATTTCCTTTTGTTAAACAATTATGATATTGATGTGATAGTCAAAAATGGCAGATTCAAACAAGTATCAAAGTCAATTCTTGTGTTTCAGTAACATTCGCATTTATGGTTTTTTATTCCACAAACCTAAGTACTTTCACAAGAAGCTCGAAATTGTTACAGGCTAGATAAGACAAACAGATATGCCTCGACAATATGGACCCATTATTTTTTATTATGAATGATTATTATGTTTTGGACCCATCTGTGTTTTATGAATAGACATAACTATGTAGCTTGCAGGCATAAGCGATATTGTTAGGTAGTGTGTGTACACTGATGGAAAATAATCTATAATACCATAGAAGTTTGATACTAATTTGACATATGGATTTGAACATAATGTTGTCATAAGGTGCTATAAATAGAAGAAAAACTTTTTGATACATCATATCATGGGAGGAAACTTTATGTGGTCAATGGTATCGCTTTATATGTGGCACTTTCTTAATACAGAGTATAAAATTAATTACGACACAGCACATATGGTGTTCAACTTTTTAAAACTTGGTCATTTGCACGGTTTAAGTAGTATTCATATACCTTTTAACGGAATTAAAGATAGTACACCTTGTATTTTGCAATGTTCTTTTGGATGCACGTACAAAAAGAAGAAAACTAGGATTTGAATGTCAACAGTCCATTTGGTTTCAGAGAACATATTGTAATCATGTTAATATGCTTGTCTGATTAAAAGAACAGAAAGAATGAAATATGTATGCAGGAGAACGGGTTGTAAAATTTATTTCAAAAATGACGAAGAAAAAGAAAGAAACATTTATATGTACAGATGACTAAAATAGTTCAATCAGACTGAAAAGTAAGACTATCATTGATATATTTAGGAGACACTCAAGCATCTCTTATGTAAATACCAACAAAGGGGGTTTCCAAAATACATCAAACCTTAAAACATAAGTAACTTACAAGAATAATTGGCACCAACAGTATAGCTACAATTATTACGATATATAGAAAATCCAGGCAAGTTAGCACCACAGAAAATGTGGAAAAAACAGGAGAGACCACCTGTAATCTGCATCTGTATCTAAACCAGAATAATCCACCATGGCAACTTTCCAACAATGGATATGAGTGCATCTTCTGAAAAGAATATCAGACTAAGAGCAGTCCACATTTTTAAAATGCAGAAGAGAAGAGACTATCCGAATGCCTATGGTCATGGATGTGCTGAAAGAAGTAAATTAGTAATATGACCGTGGCAGTAAGTTCTGGACTAGGCACAAGGAGTAACAACAGATACTTGATGTTGACCACTACGTATAATGATGTTGAATAATCTAGGAGCACACTGTGCTGTAGCATTCTCTAACAGGTCTATTATTGTCCACCCTTTCATTTGCAAATGCCACATGGTGGTTGATGCAACCCACTAACCAAGATGGGTGATGAGCATTATTCTTCACCACAAAAATGCCAACCTAGGATTCATGCGAAGTTACACCACAATTTTGTAATAAGCATTTCATTTGCAGAGTCTCTATCCATGACCTGGAAACCAAAATACAGAAGAAAACCCTATCTTCTATCTCCAAACGAAATAACGTCATTAAAAACAAAATGCTGAAAGAAAGATAAAAAGAAACCAGGTATCGATGATCCATTCCCTCATGTCAAATGCTGCACGCTCATTTGGAGTCCCCCTAGGTGATCCTTCCCCAAGGGAAGGGATCAACAACACGAAACATTATATTTTGAATCGGTAACCTCCTGTCAATTTTTTAACGGTATTGAATATAAGAGATCTACAATGTTGCCTTGATAATGATGACTCAAGTCTCATTTGACATTTTATAACTTCAGGGACCCACACTGAGCTAAATTGGATCATAAAAATATTATTAAAACAGCTAACCAATCCACAAGTCTCGTGAAGTAGTCAAAAGACCAAGTTTGTAACTTGAAAACATTCTTAATCCAATGAGTTTCATTCAAGGATGGGGTAATACAATATGCACAAGGGGCCACAAAGATTGCTGAATTAACCTCCTTGTTTCCGGTCCTCTAACCTAGTGCCTTTGACTGAGGCATTTCATCCTCCTACACAACTACCCATGCATTTCATTGAGGAATTGCATCCTCCCGCACATTCTTTATAGTGGATATTCTCTCCACAACTAGTACATGTAAGTTGATTCGAGCAGGGTCAACAAGCCTATGAGGAATTTCATCCTCCAACACATCCTGTACAATGGAGTCTTCCTCCGCACGTGTATTTAAGTTGACTGCGATAAGATCAACAAGCCTATACAAGCTACATTGACCAATACCTAGAGCAAATACTTTGTCCTATTTGCAACAAGGTCAACAAGCCTATACAAGCTACACTGACCAATACCTAGAGCAAATACTATGTCCTGTTTCACATTATACACTACACTACTTGCCCAAGAATTTTACAACAATGTTGGAATTTTCTATTAAATGACTAATACACGAGATTATTATTCATGCTACGAACATACCTAACATTCCTCACTATGTTTTTCCAGCATTATTAAACATTATGTGAACATCTCCTATCCCCTCTACTACAAGTGACTCCCCATCAGCTAATAAAACTAAATCAGAAATATTTGTATTCGAAATAAATGTGACATACCAATCCTTTCGACATGTAAATGTTTTGATACGTCGGAATCAATGAACCAATTTTTGGTAGCACTATCATTCGGGTATGATGCCATGAGGGCATACTCTTCCTCAAAATCTCTGCTGCCACATTTGTCGCCTAACTATTTTATTGGAAAAGTGCATATTGCCACTTCTGGTAATTCTTTTTGGCATGCCCAACCTTATGACGGTAAAAGCACTTCACCTGGTACTTGAAAGATGAATCAATAGAGATACATTCCCAATTCCCCTTGACTGAGCATCAAATGCATTCTCTATTTGTCTAGCACTAGACACATTTTCCTATCTTTTTGTGTCCTTATGTGGCAAATAAGGAACTAATCTGACCAAATGTCAGGGTATGGGTTTCTGCCATCAAGCCTAAAACCTCCACGAAAGATTCATATGAGGGTGTCAAGCTGTTCAGAACAAGAGCAACCATGTCATCACCATCCACCTTTTTGTTATTGGCAGCAAGCTAGTCTCAGAGATCTTTCATTCAAAGAAGATGTTCAGACAACAACCCATTCTCAATCATCTTTGTGGAAAATCGCTGATTCTTCTAGTACAAGACCCGACTTTTCTCGAAAAGTTTGATACTTACTTTCAAACTAATCCAAAGTAAACTTGCTTTAGTGGCATTTCAGACCTCAAGTATCAAATCGCCTTAAACAAATAACTTCAACAACAACAAAGCCTCTTTGTGATGCTCGTCATAATCAACAAAATCCGTAGCAAGTCCACTATCAAGAATGGTTTTATCATAATCACAATATTTTTCAATTGTTAAAAATTATGACTCCAAACATTGTAATTATGACTAGTCAATTTCTGCGACTTCAAGGAGATCTAAATTCTAAATATTGGCCATTTTACACTAAATATATGATCTCTGACCCAGAAATCAATGCAACATGGAAATGCAAAGTCTATAATCTGAATTTACTATAATCTAAATGCCAAAATTACTTAAAATATGAAATCACAAAAATGGACTGTATATTTGTGCCATAGCACAAAAGCTAGAAAAATTGCTTAGAAAAAATGCCTTTCAAAATCATGATAGTCTGCAATATTTTTCCTGCATTATTTTTCATCACATGCCCTAGCACAATCTGTTTGATTGCATTTGCACCTTCAAGCTTTGAATCACTACATCCTCTCGTTTATACAGTTGCATTCCTACCATTTACTCGTTTTCTTGTGCCCTAATGTTTTTTGGGGGTCTACTGCTTTCTTCACAACGTCCTTTCACCATCGTCATGGTATGTCCGTCTAGTTCCAATTATGATAAGGGTTCCAGTCGTCACATACCATAATCAATTTGGGTTTTCTTCTAAACCTAGGTTCACCTTGACCATGGTGGGTTCCTTGTACTTCATAACCTTGATACCTTCGAATTTATCAACAAATTCCTCATGTATTTTTGCATCCCCAACTTTATTTTCTTAAAAAAAATTAGGGGTACATTAAGTGTGAGGAAGAATGTTCACCTTCCTACGATTCCTTGATTTCCTCAATTTCCATGCTCTCCATAAAACTGCACTTTGGTTGAAATACCTCAGTCTTACATTTGGCAATAGAAAATACTATTGAGGGAATTTGTTTCATCTTCTGAGCATGATGGTAGTTCTAAGACCCCTTTATCAATTGGTTCCATCGTACTTAGATTCTCATCCATCATTCTTCTTCTCAATATTCATGGTCCGAATCTGATGAGCTACTTCCTCACTAACAACTTGGTTTTTCAAATCTATGATGAACTTATGAACTGCTATCAGCCATCCCCGACCTAGTAGTGCATCATAAGCCTTCTTTTTTAATGAGATAACTACAAAATTCAACAAAGATTTGGTTCCAATTATTACCTTTTGTCCCATGAGGACCCCTAATACTTTGATGCCCTGTTGGTGATCCGTAATTTGTGTGGAGAATCCACTATAAACTCATCTATACAAATCCTATAATTAAATCCTAACAATTAATTGTTGTCTTGTATCAATTATACTCTCAAATAGACATTAATGGTGCTTTGAACAAAATTGGGAAATACTTGAATGTAAAGGAATTTGAAAAACATAAGCAAACAACTAAAAGAACACAATCAATAGCTTTGCACAGAGACAAGGATTATCTTGGAGAAACTCAATTTCTAGAAAACCCTAGAAGAGTTAGGGCTTCCTCCGCTTGCCACTATATCTTCCTTAGTTACCAGGTTACTAATTTCTTGAGGCCTTCATGAGCATTATTTACAATACATCATGTTCAAACCCATACATTGAACTGCCACTTGCTTACACACACACACAACCCAACTCCCACACCAAACAACCAAGAGGATCTACTAGGAGAATATCAATGAATACCAAGATGAAACAGTAACTGCTTGTTCTCTTCTACCATATCATCGAAGCTTACATATAACGCATCAACAAATATACCAGAGAAGGAAGATGAAATGCCCAAAAACTGGAAGAGACAATGTTTGCAAATGTTACTTTGCCTATGTTTTGGCCACAGACGAAATGGCCGCTTATTGCAAGACAAAACCGCCACAATGATTACTTAATTGCCGCCTGCAAGAACCAGCAGTTTCATCACCTTTAATGAAGCTTTGTCTTTCTGCAATAGGAACCTACTAAAATATTCTTATCTAAGATGTCTGGCTCGTTTCAATCCTAACCCTATCTTTGCAAACCCCTTTGTACTCATTTGATCAACCTTCTTGACTGCAATTTAAAGGGAAATAGCTAGTAAAAGTGTTACAAGCGGCATATTACATCTTTTGAAAATAATGGACTAGTTAACTTATGTTGCTAACAACTATTGATCCAAAGTTCGGATCATACCTCCCCAATTACGAGGCTTTCGGTCCCCAAAAGTTTAGGAACGCATGAAGTGAGGAAATTTCTCCCCCACTTTCTCCTTGGAATACCATTTGGCTTTGCTTGCCAACTGTCCTTCCAACCCAATTTTTCAATTCCCATAAACTCCTCTCCTTGTTGTTCTTTCCTTTTGCAACACCATGTCTTGCTCCAATTTCTTGACTTTCTAGAGTGAAATCTTCAATGCAAGGTAGGAAAAGGTCTTCTTCATCTCGGATGGAAGGCTCGGAGACGTAAGTTCTCAAAATTCACAACAAAATATTTCATGTAGGAAGGCAATTCCAATCTAAAAGCATTCTTTCTCACTTTTCTAAAATGACAAATGGTGTATATATAAGAGGCTCAAGCTTCTTAGCTTTACCTTGGAGACTTTTGCTACTAAACAACAACCATACCTTGTCTACCACAAGGAAATTGTGCTCAACCCTATGCTGATCATGCCTTGCATTGTACTTGGCTTGTGACTCCCTCAACTGCTCTTCCACTTGGAAGTAAATTTGTTGAATCTTCTCTATGAATTTCTCAGATTTTTAGATTTCGGCATCCACCTTTCTTTGTCCCTTAAATGGCTGTCTCAAAACAATGTCAAATGCACTTGGAGTTAAATAACCAAAACATGTTTCAAATACAGATTTCTTAGTAGAAGAATGAATAGCCTTATTATAGGAATGTTGAATATACACCAAATTTTCATCCCAAGTCTTAGGATGCTTCCTATTGTACTCTCTAAAGAGATGCACCAATTTTATATTTACCACTTCGTCTTACCATCAGATTGTGAATGAAACAGTAGATATATTCAATCTAGCATCCATTTTATCCCACAATGTGGTCCAAAATTTGTCCTCAAATCCAAAATCTCTATCTAAAATGATAAAACTTTCCAAAACCAAAGTGAACCCACACATTAGCAAAAAACAACTCAGCTGCACCACTACCCTTAAGAAATTTCTTACAAGGAATAAGAATACACATCTTACTAAACCGGTCTACAACTATGAACAATAAGTCATGCCCCTTCTTTGACAAAGGCAAACGTCCTACAAAGTCCATAGAAATGCTTTTCTATGGCCTAAAAGGAACAAGAAATGGCATATAACCCGAACTTCTTGTTACTAGGCTTACTTGTGCTACATAACACGCATCCTCTTATACATTTTGAAACATTAACTTGCATGTTTGGCTAAGGAACATACCTCTGCAACTTTGCTACCATTTTTGACAAAACCTTTAAAGTATGTGCTTCTCTCATCAGTTGAACTCTTCCCTCTATAGGCACACAAAGATTACCCAACCTATAGAGCAGCCAATCTTGGAGATGGTAGGCCTCCTTGGGCTCAGAATCTACACCTTTAGGGTTCTTAGCTTGAATAAATGCTTCCCCAAAATCTAGGTCATGGTAGTATCCTTCTACATATGCCTCTTTCCCAAAAAGATCAAATAGAGTTATGGTGCTCACTACTAAAATTAAAGGATGTCTACATAACATATCAACTAATTTGTTAGTCACACCTTTCTTATAGTTAATAACCAAATTGTAATGTCCCTATTTTCACATCATTTATGTGTAGGCTTTGAAAACTTTTAGTCTACTCCCTCTTAGACTAAAGAATTCCTTTGGGGGTTTTATTTTATTAATTAATTATAATTGCCCGAATAATGATTTTAATCATTTGTTTATATAAAGCAATTTTAGTTGATTAATAGAATATTTTATAAAAGTGGTTTTTACCACTAAAGTATTTAACTGAAATAATTATTGAATTATTGCCTAAAAATAATTTTAATTACTATTTATTATTTAGGCAATTATTTAATATTATTTTTTGTCAAAAAACAATGTCGGCTTGTAAGTGATCAAAGGCAAAGAGGAGATATGCTAAAAGTCGGCAATGAGAGTTAAGAAAGAGTGTTTGGAATTCTCAAGGTAGTTCGCCCTCCTTTGAAGGGTACAAGTACATGGTGGAGTTCTCCTTTGAGGGATATGCTGAAAATTGATATTGATTCTTCAAGCTTGAAAAAAATATTGGGAAGTATGCCCAGTCAATGTTTGCAGGGTTTTGGAGCTGATTAATCGACAAAACAATGTCTTTTGACGTCACCTTTGCAAAGGTGGAATTTGATTATTGCTTTAGAATAGGGCGAATTGCTTGGTGACTTGTTTGTGTGGGTTTCAAAGCTAATTTGAGGTCAAATTGACTTAGTTTCATTGCTAAAATTTATTGATAATTATCGTTGAAGTGTGGCATTGACTTTCTATGTGATTGAGCAAGGTTTGCAAGGTCTTTTCAAGTGGATAAATAAATAATAAATTTTTATTTATTTATTTATATTTTTGGGCAGATTTCATGAGGGTTTTCACTTCATAAATTGTAGATTTATGGGTAATATTTATTGAGGAATTTTCTCAAGTGTGGCGACTTGAATTGAAGTGAGGGTTTGTTGTTTGAAGGGGTTTAAAACCCTAGTTGAAGGGCAAATAATATTTATGATTTTTATATGCAGAGTTTGACCTAGGGCAACTAGGTTGGAAGAAGGTTTTGATCACTTTGAAGGCCCAAAAAAGGCGTTGGATTTATGTGGCTATTTTTGATAAATTATTCATGATTTTTGGCAAGGGTTTGACAAATATTCAGTTGTTGTTTTATGTGTAAAATCAAATATTTTACAGCAAGGTTAAATCTGATTTTCATTCACATACAAGAGGTAAAAAGGTATAAAATCTCTATTTTCAGTTTGTGGCTTATTTTGGATAATTTTGAGGTATTAGTTGCTCAAGATAATTGCTGAAAATTACCTATATATTATTTGCACATTGGCCCCTGGAGTTTGGACGTATATTGTATGTTTTTAAGGCATATCTTTGAGCTAGGGTTTGTTCATTTGGCTAATTTCAAAATTTAAAATTTTATGGATTTTAGGGAAAACCCTTATTTGATCATTTGGCCCAAAAAAGAGACATTACAATGGTATCAGAGCACCGATCTTGTCTACCTGTGAGTTTTAGTTTGTTGGATGCAAGCAAGTAAAGAGATCTTGTATTATTAGAGAAGGGAAAAGACTATGGAGGATCAAGAGCCTAAGGGGTTCTCTTCAAAGCAGGTCAAGTTTTTGTAGAAGTTTATCAAACAGAGCCAGAGTGACCTTCAATGTACCTTGAGTATGCAAATGTTAGCTTTGTTGAAGACCACACAAGAAGGTAAGAGCCATCACCATTCAGGAGAGGATAGTTCGAATGGCAATGAAAGGGTTTATGTTAACCCCCCTCATAGATTCTTCAAAGTCACTTTTTTGCAGAAGGAACTAGTTGTGGAGATGGAGGCACCAAGGGGTGATTCTCTTGATATTCATCAACAAGAGTATGCAGCCCTAAGCTATGACACACAAGCACTCTTGTCTTTTTGGGATTCTTGTGAGATGAAGGATCCAAGCCAAGGGTTTCTAATAAGCAGCCCCGTAGAGATTTGCAACAAAAGTTGGGTAAGATTTATCTTTCTATTTTTTATGGTACTAATAAACTTCCTGTGAGATCATGGTTACAGAAATTGGAGACATTTATCACTTAATCCCATGTTTGAGGATGAGGCTTTCAAGTTTGTCACTCTACATTTGGAGGGTACTGCTCATGAATGGTGGTTTTATGGCTTCATCACACAAGGCCACGGATCCATTACTACTTTGGAGGATTTTGGTAAGAGGATCATGGAGAGATTTGACAGGAGAGATACATAGATACATTTTCGTGAGTTGGCACAACTCAAAAAAAATCATGATGTTGAAAGGTATGTTGTTGAATTTCAAAAGGTTTAAGTTATGGCACTGGATGTTAGTGAGAGGAGGTTGGTTGTTTTATTTGTTGAGGGTTTGATTGAACCTTTGAGGGGTTTCGTTAAGGCTTTTAACCCTCTTTCTTTGCAAGATGTTATCACTAAGGCTTTGGATTTAGAATGTTTAGCCTAAAGGGGCTATGAATGGCCAAGAGGGCAGCCAAGGGCAGCCAAGGTCTGATTTTAGTGGGCAGCCAAGGGCACAAAGTGGGCAGCATAAGGCACCACCCAATGAGCAACAAAAGAAGCCTTCTACACCATATGTGCCACCTCATAGATCATTGCCCTATAGCAGCAATATGAGGGATGCTAGAGATGGGTTGAGAAGGAAAGGGTTGTGTTTCACTTGCAAGGATCCATGGACCAAAGGCCACCGTTGCATGGGCAAAAGACATGTCCACTACATTGAGGTAATTGATGATGATTCATATTTTGATATTGTTGATATTAATGATGAGCAAAATGATAATGTTGTTGATAAGCATGTGCATGAGGAGGACACACAAGACTTGGGTAGCACACTTGCTTCTCTTTCAGGGGCTCCCAAGTATCATGCTTTTAGGGTAAAAGACAC
The DNA here is from genome assembly GCA_037957365.1 of Torreya grandis. NCBI lineage: Eukaryota > Viridiplantae > Streptophyta > Pinopsida > Cupressales > Taxaceae > Torreya > Torreya grandis. The sequence goes on along the minus strand of JARHVA010000613.1, from coordinate 1,590,055 downwards.
ATTGAGGGGTCAAAGAGTGATTACATTGGTTGATAGTGGAGCCACACATAACTTCATTGATGGAGGCTTGGTTAAGAAGATGGCAATAGAAACCACGGATTGCAAGGGTTTCAATATGACTATGGCAGATAGATTCACCATTTCTTTTTCTAAAAATTTGCCACGACTCCCACTCACTCTTGGGAAACACAAGGTAATTGATGATTTTTATGTTGTTGACATTGGAGATATTGATATTGTTTTGGGTGTTCAATGATTGCATTCCTTAGGTGAATTCACTCAAAATTATAAAACTATGGAACTAAAATTCTTCAAAGAGGGCAAGGAAGTGGTCTTCAAGGGTCTCGCAAATGGTGCTCCACAAGAGGTGTCTATGGAGAGGATGGAAAGAGCCTTTACAAGAGGTCAAATTGTTTGGGCAGCAAAATGCCTTATCACAATAAATTCAGAAAAAAAAATAGCAGCCCCTTCATGGTGAGTTACAAGCTATTTTTAGACAAGCATGTTCATGTCTTTGATGATTCGCCTCATGGTTTGCCACAAGATAGAGGTTTTGAGCATAATATTGAGCTAGAAGTGGGTGTCAAATCGTTTATTGTCACTCACTGCCGTCATCCAAGAGCTTTCAAGGAAGAGATTGAAAAAACCATCAAAGAGTTACTTGATATGGGACACATAAGATCTAACTCAAGTCCTTTTGCTTCTTCAGTTGTTCTAGTGAATAAAAATGATGGTACTATGAGGATGTGCATTGATTACATGTTGTTGAATAAGAAGACCATCAAGAATAGGTATCCAATACCTAGGATTGATGAATTAATGGATGAGTTACATGGTGTCACCTACTTTTCCAAGATTGATTTGAGATCCGGTTATCACCAAGTCAAGGTAAAAGAAAAGGATGTCCATAAAATTGTTTTTAGATGTTATTTTGGGCATTTTGAAATTTTGGTTATGCCTTTTGGATTGACTAATGCCTCAGCTACTTTTTAGTCATGTATAAACAATATGTTTGGCAAATATCTAAGGAAGTTTGTGCTAGTTTTCTTTGATGATATTTTTGTGTATAACAAAACTTTGGAGAAGCACTTGAGGCACTTAATTTGATTTTCGACACATTAGGGCAGTATTCTTTCTTTGCAAAGAAATCCAAGTGTGAGTTTGGATTAACAAAGATTTTGAATTTGAGACATGTCATCAATGCACAAGGTGTGCAAGTGGATAAACAAAAAATTGTAGCTATCATGGATTGGCCTATTCCCTCTACACCACACAGTGAAGAGGTTTTTGTGGTCTTTATAGTTATTACAAGAGATTTGTGAGGGGTTTCTCACAACTTGCTGCCCCATTGACTGATTTGACTAAGAAAGGGGCTTTCAAATGGTTCAAAACAATCCAACTACCATTTGAAAAGCTCAAAGAGGTAATTTGTTCTTGCCTAGTTCTTGCTATTCCAAATTTCTCTACTCTTTTTGTGGGTGAGTGTGATGCTTCGGGTGATGGGATAGGGGTTGTCCTAATGCAAAATATACATCTTATTCCTTTTGAGAGTAGGAAACTCAAGGATTCATAGAAAGTTTATTCAATCTATGACAAGGAGATGTTGGCGATTATGCATGCTTTGAGTAAGTTTAGAAAATATTTGGTTTGTGGTAAATACATTGTAAAATCAGATCACAGTAGTTTGAGGTTCTTCCTCAATCAAAAGGAATTGAATGACAGGTAACAAAAGTGGGTAAGCAAGGTGCAAGCTTATGATTTTGATATTGAATATGTGAGGTTAAAAACAATGTGGTAACGGATGCTCTATCAAGGAAACATTATTTGAGATTGCTTGAGGGCAAGCAATTGTGGGAAGGGAGGATTGTAATCTTCCCATTTCCAATCATTTATGAGCAGGTATTCAAGACCTTTAGTCTACTCCCCCATAGACTAAAGGATTCTTTTTGGGATTTTATTTTATTAATTAATTATAATTGTCTGAATAGTGATTTCAATCATTTGCTCATATAAGGTAATTATTAGTTGATTAATAGAATATTTTAAAAAAGTAATTTTTACCACTAAGGGATTTAATTAAAATAATTATTAAATTATTAACTTAAATTAATTTTAATTACTATTCATTATTTAAGCAATTATTTAATATTATTTTTGGTAAAAGAATGCCGGCTTGTAAGTGATCAAAAACAAAGAAGAGATATGCTAAAAGTCAGCAAAGAGAGTTAAGGAAGAGTATTTGGCCTTTCCAAGGTGGTTCGCCCCCCTCTGAAGGGTACAAGTACATGGAGTTTTCCTTTGAGAGATATGCTGAAAGTTAATATTGATTCTTCATGCTTGAAGAAAATATTGGGATGTATGCCCAATAAGTGTTTGCAAGTTTTTAGAGCTGATTATTCGACAAAACGGTGTCTTTTGACGCCACATTTGTAAAGGTGGAATTTTATTATTGCCTTAGAGTGGGATGACTTGCTTGGTGACTTGTTTATGGGTTTCAAGGTTAATTTGAGGTCAAATTGACCTAGTTTCATTGCTGAAATTTATTGATAGTTATTGTTGAAGTGTGGCGTTGACTTTTTATGTGATTGGACAAGGTTTGCAAGGCCTTTTCAAGTGGATAAATAAATAATAAATTTTGATTTAATTTTTTATATTTTTGGGTAGATTTCATAAGGGTTTTGACTTCATAAATTGTGGATTTACGGCCAATATTTATTAAAGAGTTTTCTCAAGTGTGGTGACTTGAATTGAAGTGAGGGTTTGTTTTTTGAAGGAGTTTAAAACCCTAGTTGAAGGGAAAATAACATTTTAAATTTTTATATACAAATTTTGACCTAGGACGACTAGGTTGGAAGAGAGTTTTGATCACTTTGAAGGCCCAAAAAGGGCGTTGGATTTGTGTGGCTATTTTTGGTAAATTATTCATGATTTTTGGCAAAGGTTTTACAAATATTCAGGTGTTGTTTTATATGTAAAGTCAGATATTTTACACAAGGTTAAATCTGATTTTCATCTACATACAAGGGGTAAAAAGATATAAAATCTCTATTTTCAGTTCGTGGCTTATTTTGGATAATTTTGAGGTGTTATTTGCTCAAGGTAATAGCTAGAAATTACTTCTATATTTTTTGCACATTGACCCCTAGGGTTTGGAAGTATGTTGCATGTTTTTGAGGCATATCTTTGACCTAAGGTTTGTTGATTTGACTAATTTTAGAATTCAGAATTTTGTGGATTTTAGGGGAAACCCTTATTTGGTCATTTGGCCCAAAAAGGGGACATTAAACAAATCAAATTGTTTCAAGATCCCCATCCATTTATAATGACATGCTTTCTATAATTTAGATTGAGCTTGCAAATATTGAAGAAGTTGATGATCCGTGTGTATAATGGTTTTTTTCTCAATTAAATAGTGCTTCCAATTTTTAATCGCTTAAACAAGGGCATACAAATCTCTGTCATTTATGCAGCAATTTAAAAATTAACCATGAAATAACTCTAAATGATAACACACGAGCTTATCTCCTTGCAATAGGACAACCCCCATAACACAATTACTTGCATTTGCCTCTACCTCAAAGGGTTGTTGCAAATATGGTAAGGCTAAAATAGGTGCATTGTTAATCTTGTATGTAAACTCAACAAATGCATCTTGTTGTTTCTTACCTCAAGTAAAATACTTAACCCTTGTTGTAATGGCATGCAATGGTGTTGCTATGAATGAAAAAGCATTGATGAACTTCCTCAAATATCGACTTGCACCCATGAAGCTTCTTTTCTTGGTCACATTGGAAGGCTTGGGCCAATTTACAATTGCCTCTATCTTTGTCGGATCAATTCTCAACTTTCCATCTCCAACTACATGCCCCAAATAGACAAGTGATTGGGTGCAAATTCACACTTGTTCTCATTCAGCAATAACTTTTTCTCCTTCAACACTTTCAAAACGTGCTTCAAATGTGTTGGATGTTCATCATAAGTTTTGCTAAAAACTAAAATATAATTTAAATACACAATAACAAAAGACGTCAACAACAAATTTTTGCACATTTCTCTTTGAACTAAAAAATGGCTTTGGCTTCTCTTATTGAGAAGTCTTTTCATGATTATTTGAAATAACAGGAATCTTTGATACCGCTTGAAACAACAAGAATGACTCTCGCATATATCTTCTTCTATTGTTGCCTTTGAGAAAGTTGCATCAACTCCATCATTCGAGGGTCTCAAGAATTTGGGTTTTACCAAAAGATTCTTCTCACTTTTATTTTTATAGCTATCCTGCAAATCACCTTCATATGGCACAAACCCTGTCTTTGGAAGATCGATGGGTGCTTCTTGAACAAGAACATATTTTTCAACTTCCTCTTATATGGTGGATTCCTCCATGGATTGCTTCCTCTCAATTTATTGCATCTTTGATTGTTCTTTCTTCCTTAGCATTCCACTTTTATTTTCTTTGAATATTTCCAAGAATTCTTCAGTCAAAGTTTTCATCATATGTGGGAAGCTTGCTCAGACAATTTTGAGTGATCCTTATTCTTCTTCTTGGCTCATGCCTCCTTTTAAGTCATAGAAATCTCAGAGGATCGTGCCAACTTGAAATGTCAATCTTAGATTATAATATTCTTCACAGTAGGCCTCGTAATCAATTTTTAATTGTTGTTGCCATTCTTCTTCTAACTCTTTTCTGTCCAACTATATTTTTATTGATGCCACTAGATCTGGTATGCTATTATCATACTATTCCAAATGCTTGTCCATTCTATCTCTAACTCTGCAGGCCAGTAGGATCATTTCTCTTATACCACTATAATATCCTTTTCTGGATAATTTATCAATTCTAAAGTTTTATGTGATTCATTTTCAATACTAGATATCAAACAAATACTAAAACATCGCACATGCAATATTTATATTGAGATCCTAATTGAAACTTCACTAAAACCCTTATTGTAATGAGATGAAAGCATACAAGATTCTAATAATGAAGCAATCTAAACCATAATAGAATGTTGTAATAAAAAAAGTAACCATTTATTTTGCACCACAAGGCCAAAAGACAAAACTCTTACTTGAATAAACTTTCGTAAAATAATTACATGCAGCAATGAGCAACAAATGAAGCTTGAAGTAAGGCTATAGCTGGAAGTAAAGGCCAGAACAGCCAGTTCGATTTGCACAAATTACACTCCGTTGGTCACATAAACCCTAGCGCAATAACCCCAGCTGCACATGAAACCCCAACACAACAGTCTAGGGTTGTTTTCTATCTAGTATAGCAGCAACAAGCTCCAAAGCAATGAATGGCGTCCCAGATGAGGTACGACAGCTTTCCAAGGATGCACAACAGTGATTAAAATACTCCAAACCCTCACAAAAAACTGAAAATTGATAATAATCTTCAATCACACTGAACTGGAATTGTATCCTGATTTGCAAGCACAACTATGATTCGAAGATGGAATCACCTCAATGGGTTAAAGGATTTTTGTCCTCAAACCTAAATCCAAATGGTGAGGGTTTTCACCCTCACAATTTGTTCCAAGTATAAAGGTGTTTGTCCTTGTGCTAAAAACTGATGAATTGGAAGGCTCAATCCATTGAGAAATATTGATAATAAAAATTGAATGATTTACAATGAGAATGACTCTCGATACATAGACTCAATTGTCACTTTTAGGGTTAGGGTTTTACTTTTCACTTTTACCCTTTTTATTTCCACTTTTCCCTTTTCTTTTATTTCTAATAATAATAAAGTGATGTTAAGTTATCATTTTTTTTAATAAAAAGTCACTTAGACAACTTAAAATACTAATTTTATTATTTTTTACTTTATTTGAAAAAGGGGGACATGACAATTTTAATGGCAAATTATTGTGCATTATGTGTAATATACATTTGTCTTTAATGCTTGGCATCTTGTTTTTTTCAAATTTTATCTTTGCTTATTCAAGGTAAAAATATTTTAAAATGGCCTTGTGAGGCACCTGACTTTTATCTTGTATTGTTCTCCCATTCAAAGCTTACATGGAATTCCAGCATCCTTTGGTGATATATGTTTTGATTTCATGGTTTTATCTGCTGCATTCTTCTATGCTATGTGATAATGGGAGCCATTTTACATTACTTGCAGAGCTGGGTGAAGACGGCTCAACATACAACCATAAAAACTTGGGGGAAACTTAGCTATGCCAAGATGAGCATTCCGTCTTTAGACCTCAAAGCTCTACCTGCAATTTTTATGGTACTTCCTTATGAATTTGCAATCCTTGTGTAGAAAGAAAACAGCAAGCAGTTCCAATTAAATTTGAACTGGGAAAAGACTGTTTATAGTTACGACCTGTGTGAGCTATTGTTCCTCTGGGAAATAATATCGGTTAAACATCTCTCTAGACTAGCACTATCTCATTACTAATTTTATCTTTGTCATGTTTGTACTGAATGGTTTAATTGTTAGCAGAGAAGGATCAACTCCATAAGGTGCATAAATTTGTCATTTGAGTTCTGTATCTCCAGGATAGCAGTGTTATTTCAGAACTGGTTTCACATTTTTTCCTCTTCTTTCACAAAATCAGTTTAATAGTTAGATCCATTTTGAATTTGTAAATATTCTGAGCCTTCAATAACCCCTTACCATGCCTGTGCTAAAATACAGGCCAACACGATCCTTGAAGACTATAGATAGAATCCAAACATACAACATAAACTTATAAACAAAATTCATAATAAGTCCATAAGCTTTGAATATAAATATAAAATGGCTCAGATATTGAAATACCATGGTTACAAAAGTCAATTCCTGGGACAAGACCTTCAACCCAAACAGTGGTTGATTGCTCAGATATTGATATATTTTTTGCAGAATCTCCCCTACCTGAAAGATGACCTGTCAAAAGAGTTCGAATAAATTTAATTTTGAAGTTTCTCACTGTCAGACAAAATCTAATTATTCACTCACAAAGTAAACATAATATGTACCACCCATATTCAGTTTATCAAATTTCAATGACATCAAACAAGCATCCAAATTCTTAGGGATTTCTCAGGACTAGACAAAGGTAATACATACAACACCCGCTGCAACCTAGAGTCACCTAGTTGGAAATCGAATTTGAATTTGGTTCAGGGTAAAAATCAAAACATCTTCAGCAATGAAACAAAACCGAGAATATATGTCATTAAACTCAACAAATATAAATAGGCAGGTTTTATTTAACCTTCATGTTTCAGAATAAAAAATAAATATATAATCCAATGTTAAACTCTGAAAACAAATCAAACATGGTTGATCACTCCATTTACCCTTATATCTTAGTAGATTCTAAAGACATCATGCATTATATGACTGATCAAAACAAATTTGAAATTATAACTAACTGAAACATGATATTACAAAATTGAAATACAAACATTTGACAGTAAGTTGTATAATATGTAGTTTTCTTTTTCTCTCAAGTCAAAGTTTGAAAACAAAAAATAATATAAGAGCTTTGATGTTTTCAGTCCATGAGATTGAGAAAATATGACTTTTGGGTTAAAACTGTGTGCAGATTATTTGCTCACAGTTTTAACCCAAAAGTCATATTTTATCAAAAAACACAAAATATTATAAAAGAAGCAACATTTTAAAAGGATTCCTTTTAAATGGATGACGTCCAAACTTTCTTTATAAAAGAGCTGCATATTGTGACATGGCTTGCAACTATGTTCAGTATACTTACAACTTCCAGAAGAACTAATATCTTCAATTGATTTTGACACTTGAGTATGATTTCCTTGTGATAGAAATGCATGCCCATCCTGTACAGGTTGTTGAGATGGGAAAACAAAAGACCGGGGGCAAGGAATGTTCAAAGCTCGAGTCCAAAAAATAGAATTAGCCCTTCCAAATTTCAATCACAAGGGAAACAGTAAGTAGTGATAATAGCCAAATGCAGCACATTTGCAAAGCAGTGAGAGATAAATTTAGTGTATCAAAGCATAATTGAAGAGGTGTATAACAATGAAGCTAAAAGCAACAAAGTACAATATAACATATATGCACACAATACATATATGAAAGTTCAAATGAATTTTTCCAAATAAAGTCTCGTGTACCAATGACTCATAAACATATTATAACAACTCTTGATTCTTTTATAGAGCACTGCAAACATTCATGCCATGTTGCCATAATTTTTCTTTATCCAATACCAAATATTCAAGATGGATCAGAATCCCTCCCTCCATTGTTGTTAATCTTAAATAATGGTTGCACCATCCAAATCTTCAAACTAATAAAATCATTATCCTTCTCTCTGCATCTTCTCAGTGTTTCTCTCTAAATTATGATACAAAAATTTTGCCAGAAGACCATTTCTACTTTAAACTCTTTTATCTACCAATCAATTTATTATGCCAATCTTATGCCTTGAAGCTGGTTGTCAAAGTACCATGCCCCACTAAAATTTTGTATTTACAAAGCATAGCACAAAATAAAAGAAAACTTGCAGATGTTGATCTTCAGAATCCTGCCATTAAAATTTGAACTTCAGAACTTGGCAATTCACCATAAATGGAGAATGGATCACTTGTATATTCTTTGTATTGTGTACAGTGAACTATTAATGATCCTTAAATGTTGTCCGTTTTAATATAATCGCATATGGTCGAAGGAGATTAGCTCAAGTGGCAAATTTATGGGACTTCCAAAGCAGAGACTCAGGTTTGAATCCCCAGGAAACAAGATCAAGTGTTTAAATTGGTGCAAACATCACAATCAACTCATCAAGTGTGGCATACCCCAACAAGATGAGGTTGGGTGAAATTTAGAAACGAGATACCCCTCAATCATGGCAACTAAGCCAAAGTTTACCCCATAAGGGGAGTATATCAGAAAAAAAAAAGTTTGATGTAACATTTATATGGTTATAATGCGACTTTAATTGCCTTCTATAGAATTGCATTCTTAATGTATGAGATGTTGGCCCCAATGACTTTTTTGTTTGTATTGTACTTACACATTTAAGCTTTTATGAATGACATGTACTTTGAAGCAAGCCACAAATATAACTATCCATAGTTCAAAATCTCATCTTCAGCAATTAATCGGCAGCCCAAATTTTTGACTCGGACTCACGACTCAGCAATTACTCAACAATTTTATCACTAGTTAAAAAAAGATATAAATTCATAAAATAAATTTAAATAACATGTAAAACACTCTTCGAAAGCATGTGAAATGAATGTAGAGAACGTACAAGTATATTTTCTATTAGTTTTAGACCCCAAAAAAGTGCAATGCTTAGATTTAGACCCAAAAAGTACAATGCTCATCAATGCACCATAATATTATCTCCAACTCCTTGTACTCATTTGTTGTACCCTAGAAGTGGAAGTGAAGGATTCCTCCTCTGGAACAAAATCATCCACAAACATATCATCTTCATCATCCCCTCTTGATGAATCTTGTCATGTCCCCTCTTTAGCTCTATTTACAGAGACTTGAGAGTTGGCCTATCATCCGGGTTCCCGTACGTCAGCGGGGTGGTTACGGGACCTATCCAGAGGCAGTGGAGCGTGGTAGGGAGCTTTACAGGCCTTCCCAGATAGTTTGCATCAATTTCCTATTTTTTAGGAAGGGTTCCTAATTTTTAGGGTTTGACCAAGAGTTGACTAGGAGGCATCAGGGGACCTCCAGGAGCATTTTGGGAGTTTTCCTATTTTTTAGGAAGGGTTCCTATTTTTTAGGGTTTGACCAAGAGTTGACCAGGAGGCATCAGGGGACCTCCAGGAGCATTTTGGGAGTTTTGGTCACAATTCCTATTTTTTAGGAGGTATCCCTAAATTTTAGGAAGGCATTGTCAGTTAACCTGCCATGTGGCGGCATCACCAGTGGCCTGGGCTCCAACAGTTTTCAGTTCAAATTGGCTAGGTGATGGACTTGGAATAATTATTGAATATTAAAGTGCGGCTTTAATATTTAATAAAAATAAATTAAAGTGATTAATAATATCACTTTGTAATAAAATTTAATAAATGGACCCCTTCCTAGTTAACACGTGTTAAAAGACGGACACTTTATTAATGAGAAGTTGGACCCTCAACTTGGGCGTCCAACTTGGGAGACTTTAAATAAAGAAAAGAATCATTAAAAGATTCCCTTTTGATGCTACCCTAACCCTAAAAGTGGGCGCCCATCTTGGAAAAAGAATAAAGTGCGTTGGAAGTTCTTTTGGAGGCATCTTTTGCATATTTTTGAAGCTTCATTACAGATCTGAACTCTTAGGAAGAGGACAGCAGCATATAATCTCTTGGGAATGGAAACTCTCAGGGATTTTGGTGAATTGGACAACCCAGTTCATGTTTGTGGGAGGCATACCTAGGTCTTCTTTTGTGCATCATTGGACAGATTCTTGGGCATTCTATGACAGATATAAGCTTGCAGCAGTACTAAATCAGCATTATTCTACATATCCTTGAATTCTAGTTGCATGCATAGCCTCTCCTAGGTCAATACCATCTTTGTATGCAAGTGGCGTTGCAAAACAGGCTTTACAATAAATATAAAATACAGATCTGATTGGTATGTACTTCAAATTCTTAGTTGGTGCTTTTCTATCATTTAATTATTAATTTTAGTTCACTTTTATATGAGATCGCAGTTGCATGTATATCTATTTGCTATCTTGGCAAATACACATTTCAAGAAAACTGAAACCCCTTCTGCATCTCCTCTCTAGTCTGAAAGAACACAAAAAATTTGATAAAAATCATAAAACAAATAAAATTATAAAAACAAATACTTCATTTCAGCAAAGGAATCCATCAGGGATCTTTCAATGGTATCGGAGCCCTGGACCTGCCAGCCTGTGGGGTTCAGAGAATTGTTTTCTATGCATACATACAGGTATTATACACGCGGGAGAGCCCAACAAGAGCTTAGGGTTAGTATGGCAGGGGAACCCGTTATGGCAGAAGAACAAAGGAATGTCAGGAGGAATCAGGATGATGAAGAGAGAGAAATGATGAGAACCCTCATCAACACTCAGCCTAGGATTGCTCAGACCTTAGACAGGATACAGGATGCCTTGGACCGGTTGGAATTAGATAGAGGCAGACGGAGCAGATCAGTATCTGTGGCGGGAAGTCAGCGTAGTCACCAGTCACATGCATCAGACAGGAGCCCCCTTCAGTCCCCTAGGCGTGGACAGACCAGGGATAGACCCTTACTTCCTCAGTTTGCACTAGGTGAATGACCAGTACAGGTAGAGCCACCAGAGGTGGAATTTCAGGGTTCAGTCATGGCAGCTACAGCTGAGTGGAGAACCCTACCCCCCGAGGTCAGGGATGTCTTTCCTTTTCCATAGTATTGTGCACAGCGCAGAGATTCTACCAAGTTCAGAGGAGACCGAGGCACCAGACCTCAGCAGCAGAACTATGACCTCAGTAGAGCTACTGGGAAGATCACATTGGCTACATATGATGGTATGGGTAGTACGAGTGCACGTGCTTGGAAGCATAAGCTGGACATATATTTATCCTTCAGACCCATTCCTGAGCGTGAGGCTATTCAGTTTTCTGTCTTACATTTAGATGGGGTTGCCTACGATTGGTGGCATCATGGATTGGTCACCCATGATCATGCCTTAATTCATTCCTATGCAGAGTTCACTGAACGACTTATTACCCGGTTTGACTGCAAGGACACAGAACTCTACTATAGGGAGTTGGCACATCTTAGACAGACTAGACAGGTAGAAGCATATGTTAATGAGTTCTAGCGTATTGCAGTTATGGTACCTGATATGCCCCAGAGGCGTAGCGTGATGTTATTCATTGAGGGATTGCAGGATAGGCTTAAGGGATTGGTACGTGCCTTCCAGCCGGCCACTCTTAAGGATGCCATTGATGTGACATTGAGATTGGACACCACTCCCACTTATCAATCAGATAAGAGGCCATTCGGGGAATCGCGGCCTATTCAGAAGGCCAACACTTCACAGTTTAGAGATGGACAGTCAGCTAGACCTCCTAAGATGGATCAGCAGTCACGGAATGATTTGAGGAAGAAATTATGCTTTTCCTGCAAGGAGCCTTGGGAGCTCGGACACCGCTGTATGGGTAAGGGCAAGGTTCACTTGATTGAGGTCACATCCGAGCTTGGGGATGAAGAGATAACAGACACCGACACTGAGGACAGCCCTGAGGAGGTTATTCAGAAGCGACCCCAGCTAGAGATAGATATTCCTGATTCATTGGCGGCAGCCAAAGTGACTATGGCTACACTATCCAATTATCCCAAGTTCCATGCCTTTCAGTTGAAAGGTACATTACAGGGACAGCGAGTCATGAGCTTGGTTGACACAGGAGCCACGCACAATTTTATTGATCAGAAGTTGGTTGAGAGGCGTGGATTACAGTCTGAGGTGTTCGAGGGTTTTGGAGTTAAGGTTACAGATGGTGCAGTATTGGGTTGTACTAGGAGGACCTCACAGCTCAGCATTCAGATAGGGGATTTTCCCTTGACGGATAACTTTTATATCCTACCCTTAGCAGATTATGATGTTATTTTGGGTATGCAGTGGTTACAGGGTATTGGGAGATATATTATTGATCACCACCGCACGCAGTTAGAGTTCCTATCTGGTGGAAAGAAGGTGATCTTGAGGGAGCATCTGACGGTGGGCCTAAGGAGGTATCTTCTCGCGGGATGGAGTCTATTATTAGACATAATGATGTGATCTGGGCCACACGTTGTTTTGTGAAATCCAAGACACCTACTCCTCAAGATGGTAGAGCAATTCATGTTGACATACAGTCGGTGATGGATCGGCATGGCCGAGTATTTGGTGACATACCTCTTGGTGTACCTTCGGATAGAGGGTTTGAGGATGGGACTGTAGACGCTGTGGATGATGCTCTTCAACTTTCCAAAATGTTTGGCATACTGGTGACTGAACTTGGGAAAACTGCAGTGCTATTTACTTTTACAGTGGTTTCCACTCTGGTTAATGCAATAGCAGAAGAATCAGGTTCTGCAGAAGAAATACGGCTAGAGTTCAGATCTTTTATGGACAATTTGTGGCATAACTCACCACTAGAAGGTGTTGGTTTTATTCAGTTGTTTCTGCCAACATATGCGGTCAACTGTGGTTTTTATAATAGCAACTGGATAAAGGATTGCTTGGACCTATGGGCTGGAATGCCCAAATGTCGATTCTGGGATTATCAGTGGGCTGCCATCATGTGTCGTGTCATTAAAAACTGCCCTACAATTGACTGGGAATGTTTTCTTCCAGTCCTTTTCACTCAGTACCTGAATATCTTCGAAGTACCAGTGGCAAATAACAGTGGATCGTACCCTTTTGCAAGAGCTGATGTTCCAGGGGGCATCATATCCACGTTTTGTTCAAGGAAGCCAGGCACAACCACGAGAGAAATTTCTAAATCAATTGTGTTTCTGCTAAAACCTGGTGGTTCAGCTCACGTTTACTTCGAAAATATGGTTAGCCTTTTAGAACAATATTATCATCCATCTAATGGGAGTTGGTGGAGTTACTCTTTAGAACGTTTTCTGTGATATCTAGTGTACTACTCTCAAAAACGCCTTTCGCAAGAGCAACGAAATAGGGAGGATGGATCAGTAGTGGATCACAACATCCTTGGAAGCTTAGAGAGGGCAGAGTTTGTGAGGGTTATGTTAAAATTGATTGAACGTGGACAATACAGCAAAAATGAATCGCTTGCAGAAGCAGCTGTGTGTGCAGCATCAATATTATCCTATGTGGAGCCTTCTATTGTGCTACCCTTTGTTGTGTCACGTTTCCATATTGCGCTTGATACTATAACATCTCCACATCAATTTAAGTCTGCAATCACTACAGTGGCGCTTGCTGGTTGTGCTTTACTTCTTTCTTCTTCGGAAGCTTCTTTAGGAACAGATGAATATGAGTGTGTTTCTTCACCTGTCAATTACAATCATGCTTTAATGGTTTCTATATGCAATACTTTGCTCGGTATGGATGTCAATGATCCTCCGAAGACCCAAGCAACTATGCAACTATATGGATCCATATTCTCTTCACATGATCTTGGTAATCATAAGGTAACAGACATACCTCAAGAGGATGTCCTTGGCAAAGGGTCTTATCTTGCTGATCTAAAATATTTTATGGCTAAGCATAAGCAAGTGTTCGTAAATCCGAGCTACATACAAGGTATGACAGCCCATAGTAAGTTTGACATTCCTTGTTCCATACACATGATCACATTTAGGAAACACATGTTGAAGTTATATGAGAGACATTTTATTGAAGAGCTGATTATAGAAACAAAAGGATTGCCTAGTAAGAAGATTCTATAGTTTGATAATGTATGGTTTATCATGGGCAGTACACCATGGAGTTGGTTGGAAGTTATGGATAAGAATGCACCGAAGGGCATAGCAGCTAAAGAGGTGGAGGTACAGATCAGCTTTGGGACAACTAATGTAGTTAGAGGGACATGTGACTTTCAGCTAGATACACCTCTTAGACCAGCATTTATGGGTAGACACAATGCTGTCCTAGTTTCAGGACTTGAGATCTCTAAAGCAAGGACTGATTTTACATCCACAGACATCAGGGTACTCTTTTGCACAGCTGGCAGCCGTGAGGTAGAAACTATGACAGCCTTTGAGGATAGTTTTCAGTATGGTACACACCTTGAGACAGCAGCGTATGATGACATCTATGAAGGCAAACCTGGGAGGGAGAGTCCATTTTACAGCATCCGGCCTTGCAAGTTGCTTGTGGGAAAGCATCTCCGAGAGGGGAGGACTGTCATGTCCCCTCTTTAGCTCTGTCTAGCAGAGATTCCCTTTTGATGCTACCCTAACCCTAAAAGTGGGCGCCCATCTTGGAAAAAGAATAAAGTGCGTTGGAAGTTCTTTTGGAGGCATCTTTTGCATATTTTTGAAGCTTCATTACAAATCTGAACTCTGAGGAAGACGACAGCAGCATATAATCTCTTGGGAACGGAAACTCTCAGGGATTTTGGTGAATTGGACGACAACCCAGTTCATGTTTGTGGGAGGCCTACCCTAGGTCTTCTTTTGTGCATCATTAGACAGATTCTTGGGCATTCTATGATAGATATAAGCTTGCAGCAGTACTAAATCAACATTATTCTACATATCCTTCAGTTCCAGTTGCATGCATAGCCTCTCCTAGGCCAATACCATCTTTGTATGCAAGTGGCATTGCAAAACAGGCTTTACAATAAATATAAAATACAGATCTGATTGGTATGTACTTCAAATTCTTAGTTAGTGCTTTTCTATCATTTAATTGTTAATTTTAGTTCACTTTTATATGAGATCGCAGTTGCATGTATATCTATTTGCTATCTTGGCAAATACACATTTCAAGAAAACTGAAACCCCTTCTCCATCTCCTCTCTAGTCTGAAAGAACACAAAAAAATTGATAAAAATCATAAAACAAATAAAATCACAAAAACAAATACTTCATTTCAACAAAGGGATCCATCAGGGATCTTTCAAATCTACTGCCACTCCCCATTCTGTTGCTTCCCTCTCCAAATTTGCAACCTCCTCCTTGGTAAAGATGGGTTGCTCACCCAGATATTCAACAATCTAGTCTGAGTATGGATTGATATCATCCAAGTCAATTACATCATGACTATCTTGCACCTCAACTTGTTTCACATGAAGACGAAGATTGTATCGCACAAAAACAAGGTAATTGAAACATTTTCTTGTCAACTTGTTGCTCTTCTTTGTGCGAATGGCCTTAAACATGCTCCAATGCCATGTCCCCCTTTTTGGCCTAAGCACGGACATGACCTTTAATCTAGTTCTTTTGGTGCTTTCCCTAGGCTAAGGAAAGAAAGGGAAAAAGGGAATCATTGGTTCTAATTTTAAGTTATAAAATATACCTTTTTGATATATTTTTTATATTATAACTCAAAAAATAACTGTTGTCAACCTGGAGTTGCAATCTGATCAAAGATGCGCTGAAACGGCTAATCTTCGCTCCAGTTGAAACAATGAGATCTTCTCACTAGGGTGGGTGCCTCAATGGTAAGAAGAACCTCCAGAGAAAACTGGCTCCTGTAAGATGTATCTATGAGGATCTCAACTTCTACGCTACAAACTCCCTAGAGAAAAGGGAAAAAGAACTTGAAAGGAAATCCTAGCTAAAATGATGATACAACTAATTTGCTTGATACACTCAAATCGAGCTTCTGAGGACACTGATTCAGACAAGGAAGAGGTAGAACTTCAACTCCAATTGGTCAATACACATAAGTATTTTACGAAAAGGTTTAATCCAATGATCTAAGCTTGAGGAAAATGAAAAAATAGACCTGATAAAAGGCACTAAACAGCCACTAATATCCACTATAAACTCAACAAAAGACACTTTTAACACAGAACGTGACCTGCGTATGACCAGCTAATAACTAGGTACAAATCCAGATTTGACAAAAAAAAAAGAAAATCTATCACTTAGGCAAATCAAGAGACAAAAGTACATTATACCAGCTGCTGAAAATTGGAAAAAACACAGTCCTCTTGTTGATTCTGAAAAATGTTACAGCACAAACTTTGGCAGAAGATTGTCTTGCCAAAAAAAAGATCATTTTTACAAGGCTGAACAGCCATTAATATAAAAAATTGCAAAAATCCAAGAGATTAACGTTTGAAAATAGAGAGAGAGTAAACTCAAACCAACTCAGCCTTTACAAAAGTCTATTTTGTCTTGCATGAAAATTCTTTGCATTGAAAAGTGGACGGTGGGCTCAAACATTTGACTTTGCTTATGCATGATCGGTTGAGCCATGTCTAAAATTAGAGACTAGCTCTTTGGCGTTTTAAAGTGGACGACTAGGTTTGTTAAAATGCCCACCTCTCTTTGCATGAAAATCCACGCCCACCTCTAAATTTGGCTTCTTCATTTGGAGCTGTTGAAACGTTTTAAAACGCTGAGCTGGAACGTTTGGAGGGCTGAGTTGGAACGTTTAAAAGCACGAGTTTGACCAAGAGATGAGCTTGACTTCAACAACCAGTCAACTGAAGCCTTGACCAGTCAATCAAAATTAGCCCTTGCTTGCATGGAATTCCACGTTAAGAGTCAATAGATGAGCTCTACTTGGACTACTGGAATGTTTGGAGAAGCATGACTTTAACTAGTCAAACTATGGGTCAACTGAAACTTAGCATTCTGCCAAAAATAGCCCTTGTTCGCATGTATTTTCTCTTATTTTGGTCTGCCTATTCGTGTCTATTTTTGGCGGGATTCTATTTTTGGATTTAATTTGTCTATATTTGGTTTGTATTTCCTCGGATTTCCTGGCTATTCCCTTAGCCTAATTCTTTCAAATATTCGTTTTTATCTGCGGATTTCCTTTGGTCTCAAATTTTCTTCGGATATTCTGCTTTGCCTGTATATATTATCTTCGGGTTTTTTGGCTATCTCCTTGGTCTTATATTCCTTCGGATTTCTATCTTGCCATTTTTTCTGATTTTATTCTTTTTGGCACTTATGTCTTGCCCCCTGGATTTACCTTTGGTTTTCTTGCAGACTTTTATTATCTCCTTGGCTTTTATTATTTTCTGCCCCTTTTCGTTGACTTGTTTGCATTTTTCCCGAAGGAATCCTTCGGACAAAAAGTCCGAAGAAATTCCTTCGGAATTTTTGTCCGAAGGATATCTTTCCTTCTAAATTTCTTCCTTGCTTGTTTACATTCTTGGTCTAATTTCCTTTGTTAAGTCATTTTCTGCGGACTTTTTGATTTCCTTCTTTGGATTTTCCTTGGACTATTTTCGTTTGCAAAGCTTTATTCTTTCAGATTTCTATTGGCTCATTCTGTTGTCATCTTCTTGGTTTTGTTCCTTCGAATTCCTTCGGACTCTCCCATTGACTTCTCCTGTCGTTTATCATTTCCTTGGATTTTCGTCAGAATTCTTTCCTATCTCATGTTTTCCTCGGACTTTTTGTTTTCTACTTTCCCGCAACTTCACCTTTTGGAATTCTATTTTTTACGGATCTTTCATTTCCTTTGGATTTCTCCCTTCGACAACTTTTTCGAAGGAATCCTTCGGACATTTTTGTCCAAAGGAATTCCTTCGGACTTTTTGTCTGAAGGATATCCCTTCCAGAATTTTCTTTGCTTTGTATTATTCCCTCGGATTTTTTGGTTTCGACTTTTCCACGAACAAAAAGTCCGCGGGATTTGTTCCTTCGCTTTCCAAAGAACAGCCTTTCGGGTTTTTTGGAGGGCACCCGGGCTTTTTGGTAAAGTCCTTGAAAAATGCATTCTCTCGGATTTTTGTCCTTCTCTTGCCCTTCGGAAAACATGTCTGAGTCTTCTCTTAGCCCTTTTATTTTTGTGAAAAAAGTCAAGCCCCTTGGATTTTTATGCAAAGAACTTTTCCAAATGACAAGCCCTTTATTTTTCATCCTTTGAACTTTCTCGAAGCTATGTCAAAACTTGTAACCTTCTTTGATGAACCATTCCTTCGGACAAAAGTCCGAAGGAATTCCTATTATAGCAAAGGTCCTCACAAAAAACCAAGGTATTCTTTCCTTTGTGGTCTTTCTTACTTGGCTAGAGATGTGGATTTTCAGAATGGCATGAGACAATCTAACCTGTAGAAGAATTGTCAATAGTAACTTGTAAGGGTTAGCTTAACCCTTAATGAAGAAAAGGGAAAAAAATCTTTTAAAACCACCTTAACCCCCCCTCCAAGTGGAGCACCCCTTTTTGGGGACGATTTGTGGAGAATATAATATAAAAGATGTTATGATGATCATTGAAAAGGTTACCATGAGATTTGATCAAAAATAGGTTTTGGAACGTAGCTTCCTACTTGGGGTTTGAGGGGGATGAAAACCTTCCTTGGCCAACGATTTGGAGGACGAAAACCCTTCAAATGTTGCTAGTCCTATTCAAGGATTGGAGTCGATTCGATTCTAATTTGTTGTTCATATTGTAGTTGATTTCCATAGGATGAAGCTGATTTTGTTGGTTGAAAAAGGCAGGAATTATATTTGTAGGTCAGTGCCCTAGTTTCTGGTTTGGAGCTCACTTTCGAGCCATTTACACTTAATAAAAAACTCTAAATTTGGTCTCATATATTTGCAAATATTTTATCTCCATTTTGAGCCATCAAATGTATTCATATGTGGAATATATTGGGAGATATTCAATTTTCTTATTTCCTCTATATTTTTTGAAAAAAAAATCTAGAAATTAATATTTTCTGAATCTGTTTGAAAAATTAGTATTTATTTGCAAATAAAATTTCATTATTTTTGGAGAAGTTTCAAGGCATAAATCGTCAATTTACCCTAGTCACTAGGGTTTGGCAAGTCTAAGCTAATTGTTGATTTTAATTGACTGAATTTGTTCAAGGGTTTCCATTGGGTTTGTTGAAAAGCCGTTTGTTGCTTATTTTACCTCAAAAGGGATATTTCAATGGTATCAAAGATAATGTCTTGGCTAGCTATAGGGTTTGAGAGTTTCATGTCAAACTGTGACATGGGAGATTTGGTCAGTACAAGGTTTGAGAAATCCTCTCAAGCTCATGAAAGGAAGAAGTAGCCTTCCATTCGGATGGATTTGATGGAGATTTATGAGTATTTGACATACCCACCCCCTTTCAGAAAAGAGATGGACCTCAAGGATTTTTTATCATGGAAAAGAGGTAGGGGCAGTACTCGAGTTAGATGGGAGTTATATGATACTTTGAGAAAGATTGTTCTTCCCACATTTGATGGTTCTGTTGACGTTGTGGATTGCACCCTTGACAGAAGGTTGAGCTTTTGTCTTCCACGCGACACAATGGAGACTCCTCTCTTGCCTATGGGTCTGGCAAAACTGAGAGGAGAATCTCTAGATGAGGGCTAGCTCCCTTTGATGCATCTCTGATTTATTCCAGTACATTTGCTAGTATGTATGTATATATATATATATATATATATATATATATAAAGGGAGGGGGGTTGAAAAGAGACAAGGATTACCGAAGCAGAACCTAAACTAAAACAGTGATGCACCAAAAAAGTTTGATCTACTCATTTGCTCACACTTCAAACTATAAGAGCACATACATACACTTTATCTGATAAAAGGACCAGACTACAAAGAACTTAACAGAAAGGCTTGATGAAGACACACAGAAGACGAACTTACTACAGGTGTTGTAGGAAGACACACTGTCTGATAACCCTCTCCTATCTTTGCGCTCTAGATACAGCTCTTTTTGCTACCTGCAGGAATGGCGCTTTGTCTATACCAGGTGTGCTGGTATCAAGCCTGTGAAAGCATCATGGAACAATGACTGAACACAAGGTTAATACTCAGGCACACTCTGAGATATATCCAACCAGATAGAGGTAAAACACTTTTTATTGATTCAAGGTGAAAATTTGGTAGGGTTGTGCCATACAAAAATGAGAGTTCTTTTCTCCAATGAGAAGTTACAAATACATAGCCTTTTGGAAAAGACTTTGGCGCTTTCTGGAAAATAAATGACCCATGCTGCGTTGAGAGCATTGGGAAGAGGAAGCCGCTTAAAAGAGAATGTTGTGTCGGCTCCAGTTTTGACTTTAGGCGTTTAAAATATATTAAACGTCATGTGTGAAAACATGGGCCGCGTCGTTTGTCTGCAAACAAGACCCCTTCTTCAAGACATTCACGCGGTTGTCTGACCATTAATGCAAAATGAGGAAAAACAGGTCACGCCGTTCACTGTTTGTGCTCCTTGATGACCACTTGACAGAGACTGTTTCAACTGCTGGAACAACTCCTTGTGCCGACACCTTCTGCCACTTGGACTATTTTGTCTGTTTCTGCGCTTGGCTCTTTGGGCTCCTTTCTTGGCGGGTCACTGAGTTCATTCTTGATTCTTGTCTTTTTCCAGCTTTGTCTTTTCTTGGTTTTGTCTTTTGTCATCTCTTGGCTCTTTCTAGCAATCTGAGCCCCCTAATGCTATCTTCTATCAATCATTGGCTAGTTCCTTAGGCTCTTTTCTCAGTGGGCTCTTCCTTTTGGCCCTAAGGCCTTTTAATTCCTTCGGGTTCGCGCTCAAGCATTTAAAGATCAACAACTATTTCATTATCGTAAAGTTGACGTTCGCGCGCCCGTCGCCATTTGAAAGCCAACGGCTATTCCCTTGTCCTGAATTTGACGTCTGCGGGGACGTCACCAGACGTTTGAACCTGAACGGCTAGTTCGCTATGCTAGATTTTGACGTCTTCGGGCCCGTCACCCCTTGGTCAATTCCTTCATCTTTCCTTCCTTCAGCCTTTCTTTCTCTGCCCGGACCTTTGTCTTTTAACCTTCCCAAAGGGAAGGTGTCCCTTCGGGGCTTGGAGAAAGGTCCCTTTCTCAGTCGCCGAGAGTCCCCCGCAAGGGCACTTGCCCTTCGGGGTTCTTCAACGGCCTTGGCCTACCAATTCCTTCGGGCAAAATGTCCGAAGGAATTCCTTCAGACATTTTGTCCGAAGGAAATGTTCATTTGAATGCTCGGCCCTTTCTTTCGGACGAATTCCTTCGGACAAAAGTCCGAAGGAATTCCTTCGGAATTTTTGTCCGAAGGATTAAGCCGCGGGATTTTCTTCCGAAAGGATTTCTTCGGACAAAATGTCCGAAGAAATTCCTTCGGACATTTTCTCTGAAGAAATTCAGCCTTTGCTTTTCCTTTTATCTTTGCCTTGTGAAAATTTCCTTCGAACAGAAAGTTCGAAGGATTCTTTGCCTTGGTCTTTCTTCCCTTTAAGTGCTTTCCTGCCCTCCGCAAGGGTACCTTGGGGTCCGGAATTGCCCTCCGCAGCCTGCTAGAATGGTCCATTTTGTGCCTGACTGCCCTCCACAAGGGTTGTTTAACCTTCGAGATTTGCAAGAGCTTCGTATTTGTCCAAGGCATTTGCTCAAAGCGAAAAGCTCCATACTGAACCGAAGCCTGCAGGTACTTAGATCTTTCGATGTTCCATAAGAACAGGTCTTATTGCAAAGAAAAGGGGATATTGCAGAAGGTGGGTACATGACTAGACTGAGGGTTCAGAGTGGTAGGGAAGGAAGGAGACTGATTTTGGCCTGCAAGACCAAAATGGTCGACAGGTTCTACAAACATTTCAGCTAGGACATGGATTGATAAATTAGATACATACCTTGCACTTCATCCCGTGGATGTAGAGGAGGCCCTAAGATTCATCATAGCACATTTAGAAGGGGTTGTCCATGATTGATGGCACCAAGGGTTGATAATCCAAGGGCATCACCTCATAGACAACTATGAAGAATTCAGCAGGAAGCTCATTAGAAAGTTTGATCAGGCTAATCCAAAACCTTTACTTTGTGGAAAAATCAAGCACTTTGGGGCAACCAAGTGTTAAAAATTTTGAGTTACAAAAATCAAAACTTTTAGGGCAACAAGATGAGGGTTTCCAGCAACTTGATGAACAACAAAAAGAGCTGCATGTAGAAGGCAAAGGGGTGGTTGAACCAAGGGAGGCAATTACAGGTTGCACCAAAGAAGAGGAATCAAGTGGGAAGCCACTTGTAAAAAAGACAAATCATATACAAAGAAGGAAAAGAGAGAGGGACAAACTCTCATGAAGATTCCAATGAAGGAATAAGAAAACATGAGAATTTAGATTTGAGGAAGGAATGTGCACAACTCATGGAAACATCCTCCATGCCAAGGAAAAATAGGCAAAATACTCCAAGCCAAGAAGAAGAAAAATCCGCCCTTATAGCAAAGACCCAAGGGAGATGTGATGAATGGCTAAGGAGGGCAAGGGAGGCGAAATTGATAGTCCTTCAAGCTAGACAACACCTAAGGGAGTTTCAAACAGAAGGTGAGTTCTTAAAACATCAGTATGATAGTTTTGAAAATGAAGAAAAAACCATTTTGCATATTGGTGGGGAGAAAGTGACGGACAAGGTCAAAACTCCAAGTTCTTTGGCATGCATACAATGTAATGTCCCCAAATTGGACAAAATACCTGAAAATTGGTTTTTATGTAAAACCCTAGCAAAAGAAAAAAAAATGATTTTTACAACAAACCCTAGCTACAAATAAACTCTAAAATTAGCATAAAAATATGCTAAACCCTTCAAATCAATTATGAACCCTTTCAATAAGAATTAATCCTTCAAAAAATCTAAATTAGCCTTCAAACCCTACGCACCTAGGTTCAGAAAATAAATATAATTTTTGGCAGCCCTTTGATGGCAATTTATATTGTTTTACCTTCAAAAGGTCTTCATTTTTATGATGTTTTTCCCTCACAAACAAGCTGAATTTACCACAACAAATATTTAGAATAATATAGAAAATTCCAAAATATTTTTAGAATCAATATTTGACCTCAAACCCTCAAATAGGTCATTTTTCCAAATCACCCAAGGCTGAAGAAATTATATAAAAATTGTAGAATAATATTAGGCTAAGAAATGGTCCTCAAACATTAGTCAAACCCCTCCAAAACAGTCCTAGGGCACGTTGCCCAAGTTGGAATAATTAAATCCAGCCTTCATCCACGCAGCCCTACAACGTATGAGTC
Organism: Torreya grandis; assembly: GCA_037957365.1. Classification (NCBI taxonomy): domain Eukaryota; kingdom Viridiplantae; phylum Streptophyta; class Pinopsida; order Cupressales; family Taxaceae; genus Torreya; species Torreya grandis. The sequence goes on along the minus strand of JARHVA010000613.1, from coordinate 1,566,498 downwards.
TTCAACAACCAATCAATGCTTCCCCAAAAGCAAGTCGCCAACCCTTGGAATGTCCTTTCTGAATTTGATGCTCAATGGCAACTCCTAGATGAAGTTGCCCCATGGAAGAATGAGGGTTTAATCCTCAATCTCTTTGCTTGAAGGTTTTCATCTTCAAGTCCAAAGCTCAAGTTTTTTCGTGCTCAAAACTTGTAATTTCAATAAATTATCCAACATCCTTTCAAGAAGACCCCTCAATTGCTTTTATACTTCTGCCCAAATGAATCGCCCAATTTGGGGGAAATACCTTTGTTGATCTTTTTTCAAATTATAAAAAAATATCTTTTTTATAATTTACTTAAGTAGTTCAATAGTCATGACTCTTAAAAAGACCCCAACTTAAGTGAAAATATAGCAATAAAGTACTTTTACAATTATTCTTTTCAATATTAAATGTTTCCCTTCTTTTTCTCTTCTTCCCTTAGCCTTAGCAAACTAGGCAAGACTAAAGGTCTTCAATAGTGTCATGTTCAAAAAAGGGGACATGACAATCCTCCCCACCCAAAATTGTTTGTCCTCAAGCAATTGCAAGATCCAAGAAAGTGTCCTAACACTCCTTATAATGCAATGTCCACCTGTAATTGTTTTCCAAGGAAAACCATCTCTAAACTCTCGTTGCTATTGTGCTTGTTACTGTTCAACACGGACCAGCGGTAGTCATCCTCAAAATCTGTCACCAAACTTATTCTTCTTCCACACCAATGGCTACCCCAGCTGTAGTTTTCCATGTAGAACCAATGACAGTTGTTAACCTTCTCCAAACCCTCTTCCAAGTTGGTCATTTCAAGCTCCATAAGGACTGGAAACTTCCTCATAAGGGTTGTCTTCCAATCCTTGGCCCCTAAACTCAATTGACCCTCCATCAAGAAGAGGATCATCCCAACAACCACTCTGTACTTGATATGTAGGTTGTATATGTGAAGTACAGCCATGCAATTATCCCCAAAAGTCAACCAATTCACTACTAAGTTGACCTCCCATGTGCTCTCCATATCCACATACTTTGAGGACGCTAATATGAATACAAACATCATACAAAAAGAACTAGAGCTGCCAAAAGAAAAACATTTGGAAAGCGATACCTTGCTGCCCCAAATGGAAAAATCCATTTGATCTTCATTCATCGTGTGCATACTAATGTGGCCATCTTTCAACAAACCTTTGGTAGCTCCTACAAGCCATAGTAGACTCATCTAAACTTGTAACAAGAGAACAACAAAAAAATTCTTGGAGAACATACGTTGGAAACCACTTGCCACATCTTGTCAATCCTCCTAAATGATAATCTTCATGTATGCCACACATATCATCATTGGCTGCCCCTCTTCCACACATGCATATGTGGAACCAAATGTGAATCCAAAAAGAATTCATTCTGATAAACAAAAGAGTGTTGTATCGTACCTTCATCCTTCACCCTCCATGCAAGTGGTGCCCTTGAACATAAATATTTTCAGAATTTGATAGCAACTATAAATGGACAAAAAAATCAGTTTTTTAACCTTTATGAGGTGGTGGGAATTGCATCCAAAACTCAGAATTTTCTGAGTTCCAAAAATCAGACTTTGTTGGTACCCTTCTCCCTCCCACTACGGGTTGTACCTTGCTCAAATGTTCAATTTTTTTGGCCTTATTAGATGGCCGGAATCTGCTTACCAACTCAAATTTTTGAGTGAGAAAAATCAGTCCTCACACATGTATTTTCAGACTTAACTGTGAGCTGGTACATGCATGAAAAATCAGTCCTTATAGAGACTTTTTCAATACTTACTGCGGGATATAATGTAATGTCCCCCTTTTTGGTATAAAGTTGCATAAATCCTTAGCCTTGAATTGTTCCTAAAAAGGCTAAAGGAAGAAGAGAAAACGGGGACCATTTGTGAGCTTCAAGACCTTTTTATGATAAAGCACTTATCTAGTTTTGAGACCTTTTTAAGGGTCATGGTCACTTAAGGCCTAAAACTATTTTTAAAATGAAGCTTTTTAAAATATAATTTTTTTTTAAAAGGTAAACTCTCCATCCTTATTTTGGACGACACACTTGGAGGAGATATATAAAAAGAAATGAAATGTTCATTTGAAAAGTATATGCATTTTTGATATTGAATTTGTTGTGCACATATGTCAAACTTGTTCACCACAACTTGAAGACGAAAACCTTCAAATGTGACAAGGGTTTGGAGACAAAAACGTCCATTACTACATTCAGAGAAACTTTAATCAAGAATTGTGATTGTGCTTCAGATTTGCATGGTTGCATGCAATTGGACTTACAAGGGTGTTTTTGAACACCACCTTCATCAAGGATTGTTTCAAACCCTTCAAAGAGCTAGAAATTCATAATTTGTAGGTCAAAGAGGTGGGCGAACTTGTTTTGAAGAGTTTGGATGATCTTGGAGGCCATCTTTAGGGTGGCGACTTGCTTTGGGAGAGTGGCGACCCCTCTCAAAAGGGCAAATTGGCTCCAGAACCCTCTTCTAGGGTCAAAGGTAAATTTGACGATTTATTCCAGCTTGGAGAATTGTTTGAGGGTTGATTTGCAGATGATTTAGGGTGATTTTGTGCCCTAGATAATATTTGAAATTTATTATATTAATTCATAAGTGAACTAGGGTTTTGAGAATTTTGGGACAACTTTTGATGGGCTTTTCATGATGGAAAAATTCTGATTCTAATTTTGTTTGATAGCTACTATTTTTTTTATCATTTCGAACTATCACTTCATTGAAAAATCCAAATATTGTGGAAGTTGTGAATTTAGAAAATTTCATTGTAATTTTGCAATAATAAATTCTAAAATTTTGAGTTTCGACTTTTAAGTGAATATTTTGACTTCTAAAATAGTGGTTGCAATCTAAAGCTTAGTTCATATTTTTTGGAGAGTTAAAAATATCAAATCTAATTTTTGCCCTAATCACCTAAGCGTTTGATGGAGGAAATTGTTAAATATTGCTTCATTTTTTAAAGTGTGTTATTAGTTGAATTTGTATTTTTAGATACACTTGAAGGAAGGGGTTTTGGATTAGGTAGGATTTGTTGGAAAACCCCAACTTTGTCTAATTGTCTCATTTGAGGACATTATAGTGGTATCAAAGCCATATCTTGACAATATGTGGGATTCAGGGTTTATATCAAATAGTAACATAGACAAGGGAAGGATTGAAAGTCTTACTCAGGCAAAGATCGTGGGAATCAATCCCTCAAGGTGAAGGACCAACCTTTGGTTTGTTGGGATTTAATAGAAGCTTATAATGAGAACTTTACACTTGCACCATGGTACAAAAAGTTTGAGATATGGCAAAAGGCACCATGAGCACATAGCTACGCATGATGACTTGGGAAAGATAGTTCTTCCACCTTTTGATGGTGATCCAGGTATTCCGGTGAGAGCTTGGGTGAACAAGGTGAGTGAGTACCTTGATTTGAGGCCTAGGGGTAAAAGGGAAGCCCTAATTTTTGTCATCCAACATTTGGATGAAGCTGCCCATGAATGAAGGCATCATGTATGAGAAACACAAATGCACAACATCATTAGGAAACATGAGGAATTCTTTGAGAGAATCATTGATGAGTTTTGTAGGGTGGAGCCATCAAAACGAAGATCACTAAGGGCACCAAGCAAGGGTTTCCAATTGGATGAAAGGAAACCCTTAAAACAATTAACCGAGCCTAATTTCCAATTGTACAAGAGGTAGCCACTCCACAAGATTGTTAAACACCAAAATTTAGTCCATCATAGGCCTCTTGTGATGGGCGATCAGCTGGGAATTACATCAAAAAAATCAGGAAAAATGAAGGTAGGTAACGTTTAATTCGAAGGGCAGCCACCACGTGAAGGACCTTTGAAGTTTGGGCACCAAAATTCAGTCAATTGTGAGCCTATTATGATGAATAATCAGCTAGAATTAAAATCAGAGTATTCAGGGAAATTAAGGGCATGTAAAACTAGAGTTGAAGGGCAGCCACCAAGGGAAGGACAATCAGAAAATTCTAGGCAAAAATCGGAAGTTTTGGAGCAGCCAAGAACTAATTTTCAGACATGTGAATGGCAAGCAATGATCGAAATTTCTAAACCATAAAAACCAAAAATTCAAGGGCAACCAAGTAAGGAAGTTCCAATAAACTATGGAGCAACCAATGGGGTTGCAAACAGTTGACATTAATGGGGAAGTTACAGAAAAATCAGAACTTTCGAAGTTGAAGCCAAGAGAAATTGTTCAACCACCATGAGCCTACAAAAGGTCAAAAAGAAAGCATGAACAAGGACCTCATAATAGAAAGTTATGCCAAGAAAAGAGTTTTTGTATTGTCCCTTTTCATGCATCATTTTCCTTGTCTAATTTCAGATTGCAAGAAGCTTGGAGAAAACACTTGTTGTTATGTCTTGCTAAGGAAGCACATGTCCCAACAAAAGGGGACATAACAACGAGGTCCATTGAAGGAGTGATGCCAAGAAGGAAAAAAGAAGGATGCACCTTGCATATAAAGGAAGGAGAGTTAGATTTCTTGATGGGCAAACAATTGAGTTGTCAACTTAGTAAGTATTCAATGTTTTCTGTTCATGATTGGTTCTCTCATTACCTTGGTTGCAAAGCTTGTGCTATCATTGAGGAGGAGGTAAGAGACACTCAAGGAGAAGAAGTCTTTCAAGTAAGTTCAAGGACATGACAAATACCCCTCATGGCTGTGGGATCCAGGTGAGATCTATCAACATAATGTTGCCATCATGTATAGGGCCAACATGAGTAAAGAAGTAGACAAGGAATATCATGAAACATGGATCAAGGTAGCTGCTGTTTTTTTATATTTTCAGTTTGTATTCCTTGAAGTTATTAGTCACCTTGGCAAGCATGGGCACTAAGAAGGTGAGCTTGTCACTTTCCAACACTATAGAGATGGTCCTAACATATAGTAGTGGTTTTCTTACCACAAAAAGGAGAGATTGGGAATGAGAAAGGGCACACTACTACCGCGTTAAGATAAAACATGATTAATTGTAAAAGTGTTGTTAAACGCTAATGTTTTTTCTAACATGTTTGCTTTATGTGAAGGTTCATTAGTGAGAACACTCACCATGGCTAAAAGCAATACAATGGATATGGTAATTTCCAAACAAGGGCAGGGTGTGGAGGATGATTTTTATGTGGTTGGCATAGGGGAGACATATATGATCCTTGGTGTTCAGTGGTTGCACTCACTTGGTAACCACACTCAAAACTATCAAACCATGGAGTTAAAATTCAAAGTAACAGATAATGAGGTTGTTTTGCATGGTTTGAGTGATAGAGAGGGCCCTTCCTCAAATAACATGTTAGAAGGATGTTTCATGAGCATGAGGAAGATTGAAAAGAAGGCTGCCACAAGTCATCAAATGCAGTCCCTTATTCCCAAATTAGAACACTCTACAAGGCAATCGGTGAGCATAATAAATTCTGATTTTTGTCATCTATGTTTTGGGAAGGTTGAGAGGAGACTTGAGTGCCAAGGGCAGCCCAAAAATTGCTTTGGGCAGCACCCTATTCCTTATTGCAAAAATAAACATGAGGGTGTTCCAAGGAGCATGAGACCCCTCTTGATTTTAGAAAGGACTAAAATAGCAAGCAGTTGTTCACAAGGTTTAAATTGCAAGAAATGATGGCCCTCTTGTTTGCTGAAAAATGCTAGAATCAATTGGGCCTACCTATGGACTTTTGAGGGCATCAAGAGCAGTTTATTTCACATATGGTAGCCAAAGGGGAGAGCAGGAACAAGATGTTTGAAGTCTGATTTTTTTGGCTCAAAATTTGTTGAGTCAACATAACAATTCCAACCATAGAAGGCATAACCAACGAGTAACCACTGGCTGGTCTGTTACTCGCCAGGATAACCACCGAGCGAATAACCGCCACTTGAAACTGCCAAATTTGAAAAACCGCAATTTTTTTTTTAATTGGTGAGTACTCACCAATTACATTTAGATAACCAAACGATATATAAATAAAATAAACATTTAAGTATAAGAACTTATACTTTAAGTTATATTTTATTTATATATTTTCAGAATGTTTGAGAGTCGTTTCGAACCTCTAGGAGCTTGTCATGTCCCCCTTTTCAAGTTGAGACATGAAGACCCTTAGCTTAACAAATTGTTTCCCAATAAACTAAGGGGTGAATAGAGAGAAGAGGAAACAAGAGTCTTATTTGCACTTTTCCTAAAAAGACACTTTATGTTTTTTAGTTCACTTAAAAGGGAACCTTTAAGGGTCTTGATTGTTTAAGTGATTTTTAAAAAGATCATAAGGGAAGGGTATTTTAAGGTTCTAAAGTTACTTTGCCTTCCCAATTTTGGGTGCTTCACTTGGGAAGACTATATAAGGCAAAAGAAGAATCATTTGGGGAGGTTCATGATTTTTATGGATAATTGTTTTCTTGATGTCTAAGCATGAAAAGCTTGGCTTGTACTAGGAAAACGGAAACCCTTCAAAGAACTGAAATAAGGACGAAAACCCTTGATTTCAGACACAGGGCAACTTCACCAAGAAGTTGTATTGAGTAGATTTGGCAATAAAAAGGTGTTTTCAACACCAAGTGATAATTTGCAGGTGGGCGAACTACTTGGTGAGTAGGGCGAGTGCATGGAAGGGCTGTCCTAGGGCAGCGAATCACCTATTTGAGGGCTGCATACACTACAAAGGGCAGCGACCAGGATTTGAAGGTTGGCGACCCACTTTGAGGTCATTTGGAGGTGATTTGACAGTGTGGATCAGCCACACTAATATTCTGAAATTTATTATAAATTTTCAGCTCTACACCAAAAAATCAAGTTTTTGGCTGGTTATTTGGCAAATAATTTGATATATTTTATACTATTTTTTGGAGATTTGAAATAATATTTTGGAGCTATTTTCAAGGCATCAACAACAATATTTTGTTATTTCAGCTTGTTAGGGTTTAAGGAAATTTTTGAAAATTAATATTTTGTTGTTGGAGTGGTTGAATAAATTCTTTGTTTAACGAAATAACCCTAAAGGGGACATTACAGAGCTATAATGCAAATTCTAGGTTTTGGAGGATCCTATCATATTTCAAACTTAGTCAAATTCTAGAGTTTCAAGGTTTCAGACTTAGCCATATTTTAGAGTTTCAAAATTTCAAGGTGACATCATAGGAGGAATGAGGGTTGCATGAAGGGATGTAGGTATGATAGAATAGCATGAGAACATCTCTCACAAAGTGCCACAAGTCGACCCCACCCCATTCCCTGTACATAGGTTAAAACTGATACAGTGATACTTATACAAGAATCTACAAGTACAAATTACAAGAATCTATATTTTTAAATTCCCTGCTCTCTAGAAAACTAAGGGAGACTAAGAAAGTCTAGTAATCTATGCACAGGGAATGGCGTGGGGTTGACTTGTGGCACTTTGCGATAGATGTTCTCATACTATTCTATCATACCTATATCCCTTCATGTAGCCTTCATTCCTCCTATGATGTATTCTTGATACTTTGAAACACTGAAATATGGCTAAGTCTAAAACCCTGAAATCTGACTAAGTCTAAAATATGATAGGATCCTCCAAAACCTAGAATTTGCATTATAGCTCCTAGAGGTCTGAAACCACTCTCAAACAACTTGAAAGTATATAAATAAAATATAACTTAAAGTACAAGTTTACATTTATATATGGGTGTCTATCGTTTCTTTTATTTATATATTGTCTGCGTCGAGCAAATTTCAAGTATTTTTTACCTTTGTCGATTATTCCTGGTTATTCGACCACCCCTGTCGAATAACCGTCGGTTACCCAAAATTCCCCCTTGGCGAGTACTCACCAGTTACGGTTATGCGAACTACGATTCCAGCCACCTAAACGAATAAAATAATTGCATTTTAAGAGCACGCTACAGCCCGTGTTTGGGAAGACATATGCCAAGGTACAATCTGAAATTAACCACTCAGGAAATTCTGATTTTAAGGGGTAGGTATAGTAGCATGTGAAAGGTGAAAGATCTAAGTTTTTTGATAAATTCCAGCTTATAGTGTATTATGAAGCGTTTATAATGAGGCACGCCATTTGGCTTGATAAGGAATGGAAGGTACAGTTATATTTGATATATGTTTGGGAGCTACTGATGAGCTTTTGGAGTGCCTTATGCATGCATGGGATGATTGACAAGGGACAGCCTTTTGAAAGGCACATGGGTTGCACAAAGATGCCCGTATATGGTGAGTGGTATGTCTTTGAGGCCTCACATCATGATAGGACTTTGTTGGTTTCTTTTTGCATAATTGGATAGAGGTGGCCAGGCATTTGAAAGATATTTGCCCACGGGGAAGCAAGGTAATAATATTCTCTCATGTTTTTTGTTGCAACGTTGGGTCACATAACACCCCCTTTGAAGGTTTAAAGGAAAGGAGTTTGCTTATCATCCACTCAGTATTGAAAGGGATGGTTGATTGGGAACATATGGAGCCTTTCGAGGGCTATGAGAACACCTCTAGCTCTTGGGAGCAGCCCCCAAAACATAGGTACAGCAAGGTAAGGCTTTGGTTTGGAGCTTCCATTTCATGGAAGGCATTGACAAGGAGAGCATGCATAGTGAAGAGTCTTAAGACAGCCCTGTGGCTTTTGCAATTGATTGAAGACAAACAATTTTAGGTAGCGAGGATTGTAATGTACCCCTTTTTGGTATAAACTTGCATAAGTCCTTAGCCTTGAATTGTTCTTAAAAAGGATAAGGGAAGAAGAGAAAAAGAGAAACATTTGTAAGCTTCAAGAGCATTTTATGATAAAGCACTTTATTATCTAGTTTTGAGACCTTTTTAAAGGTCATGGTCATTTAAGGCCTAAAAGTGCTTTTATAAGGAAGCTTTTTATATCTTTTTTAAAGAAAAAGTAAACTCTCTCATTATTTTGGGCACTACACTTGGAGGAGAGATATAAAAGGAAAGGAAAGGCTCATTTGAAAAGGTTATGCATTTTTTATAATGAATTTGTTGTGCAAGTATGTCAAGCTTGTTCACCACAACTTGAGGACAAAAACATTCAAGTGTGACAAGGGTTTGAGAACGAAAACCTCCATTCCTACATTCACGGCAATTCTATTCAAGCGCTGTGATTGTGCTTCAGATTTGCATGGTTCCATGCAATTGGACCTACAAAGGTGTTTTTGGACACCATCTTCATCAAAGATTGTTTAAAACCCTTAAGAGCGCTGGAAATTCATGATTTGCAGGTCAAAGAGGTGGGCTAACTTGTTTTAAAGAGTTTAGTTGATCTTGGAGGCCATCCCTAGGATGGCGACTTGCTTTGGGAGAGTGGCAACCCCTCTCAAGAAGGCAAATTGGCTCCAGGACCCTCTTCTAGGGTCAAACGTAATTTTGGCAATTTATTCCAGCTTGACGAATTGTTTGAGGGTTCATTTGCACATGATTTAAGGTGATTTTGTGCCCTAGATAATATTCAAAATTTATTATATTATTTCAGCAGTGAACTAGGGTTTTGAGAATTTCGGGACAACTTTTGGTGGGCTTTCCGTGATGGAAAAATTCTAATTCTAATTTTGTTTGATAGCTACTATTTTTGTGATCATTTCGAGTTATCACTTGCATTGACATTCCAAGTATTGTGGAAGTTGTGAATTTATGAAATTCTGTTGTAATTTTGCAATAATAAATTCCATAATTTTGAGTTTCAACTTTTGAGTGAATATTTTGACTTCTAAAATTAGTGGTTGCAATGTAAAGCTCAATTCATATTTTTTGGACGGTTAGAAGTATCAAATCTGATTTTTGCCTTAATCGCCTAGGGATTTGATGGAGAAAATTGTTGAATATTGCATCATTTTTCAAAGTGTGTTATTCACTAAATTTGTATTTTCAGATACATTTGAAGGGATTTTGGATTAGGTAAGATTTGTTGGAAAACCCCAACTTTGCCTAATTGTCCCAATTTGGGACAATTACATATAAGGATCCAAGAAAATCAGCTTTTAGGCCCCTATCACAGGGTTGTCCTTGCCCCATCCAATCTGAATTTTCTGAGTTATAAAACTCAGATTCTTTATGTGCCTTTTTGCAAGTGGTTGCTTGATGGAATGCTCTCAAAGATTCAGGATGTGTACCTGTGAATGATGGCAGTTTCGGCTACTCAAACTCAAAATTTTGAGTGTACTATAGGCTGATTATTCAAACAAAACTTCCTTCTACCCTTCCCCTCCAATGCACAACAAAATTCAGATTTAGTCATACTTATTGATTTAGTAGAAGGCCGTATTTCCTTTGAAATTAAGGGCTGCCCATGATCAAAATTTGCAACCTCTTGCCATGGCCTAAAACTCACACTTGCATCCCACAACAATTCGGAACCTTGATCTACCTCCTTATCCATTTCAAACAATGGATTGTCCATACAATAGAATTCTTGCATTTCACAAGTTTGAACCTCGATCTTCTTCCATATCCATTTCAAACAATGGATTGTCCATACAATGCTCAATTTCTATCTTTGTAACTTTTGTTTTTTCGGAAAGCACCCCGAATCAAAGTCTCTTTGGAACCTAATAAGCTCATCAATCACTTGTTCAATTTCCTTAGCCCTTGCCTTATCCTCTTGCTCCCTCAACAGCTTTGCCACTTCAATCTTCTGCCCTTGTTTGAAAATCACCACATTCCTTGCATTGCTCTTGGCTATTGCAATTGATCTTCCTAATGCTCTTACATATGGAACAAACAAATTAGTAAAAACCATAGTGTCTAACAACATCCTTTTGATTCCCTTATCAAGCTCAAGGATCATGAAGTGCATCATTTCTTGATGCTTTGACTCTTCCTTGCCACTCCCCCATATTTGAAATTCAAAAGATAGGTTCATGTTGCACTTGACAGGGCTGTAGCAACTTTTTTTTCCCCTCCATTATTTCCCTTATAGTGGCTAGAAATCCAATCATACACGTGTGAACCACTCCCATGGTGTTGAGGTGTAAGAGGCACACCTTCTAAGGGCCAATACTCACCATGGAAACAAGAAACTTGATGGAAAGCAAACTGAAAATGGGAAAAATAGCAATTCATGTGCTACTTCCAATTCTTCCTTTGATCCTTGGATCATGATACTTCTTGCTTATACCTCTTTCCATGATGGTCCAAGCTTTATCCTTTGTTTCACAACATAACACAATGATTAAAGTATGCTTGTAAGGCTCACCCGGATCCCACATCCATGTTGGAGGTTTGTCATGCTTATCCCTAGGATTCACTTGGAAGAATTTTCTTCCCCATTGAGTGCCCTTCAACTCCACCTTATTGTTAGCAAAGTTTTACAATCAAAACATTGAAAGACCCAATCATGAGAACACAATGAGCACTCACCAAGAAGATAACCCAATTGTTTACCTATACAAAAATTTGATTTTTTTTCCCCAATATGCAAAATGGATTCTTCTTCATCCTTGTCTTTCTATTTCTTTTGATTGTTCATGAAGTTGTTGAACAAATTCTTGCTTCACCTTGGGAAGTTCTGAATTTTTCGTTACTCCCCCATAGTGTCTACCCTTTGTAACCCCATTGGTTACTCCATAACTTGTTGAAAACCTTCACTAAGCTGCCCTTGAATTTCTAGTTCTTGTGGCTCAGAAAATTCAATCATTGATTGCCCTTTACTTAGCTAAAACAACTCTTCTTGGTGCTCATATATTTGTTGGACAACTTCTTGCTACCCCACTATTTCTGAATTGTGATACTCAGAAATTTCATTACTTGGTTGTCCCAAGGTGTTTGATTTTTCTTCAAAGTAAGATTCCGGATCAACCCCATCAAACTTCCCAATGAGCCACTTGCTAAATTCCTCATAGTTGTCTATGCGGTGATGCCCTTGGGTTATCAACCCTTGGTGCCACCAATCATGGGCAGCTCCTTCTAAATGTGTTGTGATAAATGTTAGGGCCTCCCCTACCTCCATGGGATGAAGTGCAAGGTATGTACCTAATTTATGAATCCATGCCCTAGCTGAATTTTTTGTAGAATCGTCTAATGTAGGAAGATCAATCTTTCTCAAAGCATCAATTAACTCCCATCTAACTTGAGTACTGCCCTTACCTCTTTTCCATGATACAAAATCTTTGAGGTCCATCTCCTTCCTGAAAGGGGGTGGGTATGCCATATACTCATAAATCTCCATCAAATCCGTCCAAATAAAAGGTTGCTCCTTCCTTTCATGAGTTTGAGAAGATCTCTCAAACCTTGTATTGCCCACATCTCCCATGTCATTGTTTGACACGAAACACTCAAACCCACAACTGGTCAAGAAATTGGCTCTAATACCACTATAATGTCTCCAAATTGGACAAATTACCTAAAAACTGATTTTTATGTGAAACCCTAGCAAAAGAAGAAATTTTGATTTTTACAACAGCAAAACCTAGCTGCAAATAAACTCCAAAATTAGCATAAAAATATGCTACACCTTTCAAATCAATTATGAGCCCTTTCAGTGAGGATTAATCCTTCAAAAAAAAAAATAGCATTCAAACCCTAGGCATCTAGGTTCTGAAAAATATATGATTTTTGGCAACCCTTTGATGGTAATTTCTATAGTGTTTTACCTTCAAACGGTCTTCAAAATTAGTATAAAAATACAGCTACACTCAAATGCATTTTTATGACGTTTTCTCCTCACAAACAAGCTAAATTTACCACAACAAATATTTATCATAATATAAAAAATTCCAGAATATTTTTAGAATTAATATTTGACGTCAAACCCTCAAATAGGTCATTTTTTCAAATCGCCCAAGGCTGAAAAAATTATATAAAAATTGCAGAATAATATTAGGCCAAGAAATGGCCCTCAAACATTAGTCAAAACCCTCCAAAACTGCCCTAGGGCACATTGCCCAAGTTGGAATAATTAATTCCAGCCCTAATCCACGCAGCCCTACAACGTATGGGTCTTCAACAACCAACAACCAATCAACACTTCCCAAAAAGCAAGTCACCAACCCTTGGAATGTCTTTTTTTCTGAATTTGATGCTCAATGGCAGCTCCTAGATGAAGTTGCCCCACAGAAGAATGAGGGTTTCCATCTCCAATCTCTTTGCTTGAAGGTTTTCATCTTCAAGTCTAAAGCTCAAGCTTTTTCCTGCTCAAAACTTGTAATTTCAATTAATGATCCAAGATCCTTTGAACAAGACCTCTCAATTGCTTTTATACTTCTCCCCAAGTGAAGTGCCCAATTTGGGGGAAAATACCTTTGTTGATTGTTTTTCAAATTATAAAAGCATATCTTTTTTAGAATCTACTTGAGTGGTTTAATAGACCCTTAAAAAGGCCCCAACTTAAGTGAAATTATAACAATAAAGTACTTTTACAATATTCTTTTCAAAATCAAATGTTTCCCTTCTTTTCTCTTCTTCCCTTAGCCCTTAGGAAACTAGGCAAGGCTAAAGGTCTTCAATAGTGTCATGTCTAAAAAGGGGGACATGACATGCAAAGAGGCTGACAAGGCCTTTGGATCATGAAAAAGAACATTAAGGTGAAGAGCATGCAAACCACTCCAAATCGTGGTAAGCATCATGATTTACTTGCTAGATTGCAAAGTCTACATAAGATGGTTGTGACCAAGGGAAGCATGGAAGGCAAGGGTGTACAACCATTGGCTAAAATTTAGGTATGTATAGCTATTTTTTATTCATTCTCAACTCTTATAAATCAGACTCCATGCGGGAAAGCGCCCTTTAACAACCATGGTATGAAGGAGAACACCTTGATTAGTGTTGTAAGGGTTGACTATGTAGCGTCACAAGGTGCAAATTGTGCAAGGTACATACCGCTGTTTGAGAGGAAAAAGCAAGCAATTCATGACTACTTAAGTCACTATACAGCCCGCTTACATTATGTTTTATATGGGTTTACCAAAGGTTCAGCTTCGATAATCATGAAAGTGGTGATAGGTAACAAGTGCTATGACGTATGGGTTATTATGAGGGTTGTTTGTGACTTGTTGGCTGTTGTTTTTCACATTTCCAGCTTGTTTCCCCTAAGGTTTATTGTCTCTATGGTGAATATGGGCCCTAGGAAGGTGTGCTTCCCACACCCTAACACCATGGAGGTGGTCCAAGCATGTGTAAGCCAATTTCTAGCCACATTAAGGAATTTGAAGAGGAAAATAACATGCTACAACCATGATAAGACTGACATAAGCACATCTTTTGAATTCTGGGTGAGAAGGGGTTGTAAAGAAAAATTAGGGCATCAAGGAGTGCATATCATGTTCATAAGACTTGATAAGGTGATAAAAAAGGTGTTGTTCAACACCCTTGTTTTTACTAACATTTTTGCTATATGTGTAGGGTCACAACGTGAGCCGGTTGCAATAGCAACAAAACGTGCAAAAGAAGCTAAAAATCTTGAGTTAGGGCAGCCAATATGGTGTCCAAAAAATTATCACATTCCATGCTTGGAAGATTTGGTCAATCCGGAAAATGATAGGGTCATAAGAGTTGGAAATAATGAAGGGACTTACCACATAAGCTTGAGGAAAGAGGATGGAGAGAACGCTGCAATTTCTGAGTGTTGGCAGCCATTAACCCTAAGAGGGGATAGCCCTACCACAAAATCAGTAAGACATGCTAAATTTGAAGTTTGTTGTGTTTTATAAAGGAAAGATGGAAGGAAAATTACTGTGCATAGGCAGCCCATAAGATGTAAGGGGCAGCACCCTATTCCATGCTACAAGGGTGTGTTATAGGATGAGGATGAGGGAATTGAACCCATCTTGAATTAGGCAAAGGCCCAGATCATAAACAACAGAGGTAAACATGACTTTTTGTGAAAAAATCAGCCCACTTTACCCTCAAAAAATTCTGAGTTTGTAGGGCCAACTCGGCTGCCCACAAAATTCATAAATTCTGATTTTTTTGCATGCTACAACCCTTTGTAAGTTCCGAAAATGTAGGGGCAATGGGGTTTCTCTTTCGTGTCAAAAGGTTGGACTATGCAAGGAAGGTACAGCCCTTTCTAAGTTTAAAGTTGAAGTATTTTTTTGGCTCAATGTGTGTCCCCAACATTGTTAATACTGTGAGAAAAGGGCAACAAGAGAAAAGACAAGCAACACTCATTAGGACACCAATGCAATATTGCTTACACTTCCATGGTATCTACATACAAGGTATGCCTTCAAGTTGTTTCAAGATGGTTCTCTTCTTGCAAATTGGAAAACCACGATTTTGGGTTGGGGGAAGCTTGTCATGGCACATGGGATACCCTAAGGAGTTTTTGGATGCTTACCAAGGTAGTGTATACTCCATGACTGAATTTCAAATAAACATATTCATAAGGGGCAGCGACATTACACATTTCAGTCATGATCCTTTTGGCAGCTTGAACTCACCTAGCTCAACATGTGAGTGAATATTGGCATCCCTTGAAGATATATGCATGAAGAACTCGTCTAATTTGAACTTGGTAGTGAATGAGTTGACATTTCTAAGCAATTGCAAGGCTGAACATCACAACTACAGCCCTCATAGCAGCAAGTACAGTTTGGTTGATGAGATGTTTTTCTCCTTGTTAAGGGTAGGGGACAATTGATCATAGCTTCAACTCGGGGGTTTACAGCCCTTGGAAGACATGTCTTGGGGAGTTTGAAGCATGAAATGAAGAGTAATGACAGCTGTTTTTAGTTGCATAAGGCAGCCTACGCTTGGGGCAGCGAGTTGTTTGGAGGAGAATACAGTTGGAGGTCTAATTGGGAGGATGCTAAGGGTTGGTGGCTTCTTAGCAACAACAAGTACATTTATGGCAGCTTCATGTGAGGCAATGAGAGGCCTATAGAAGGTTGTTACAGCACTTGCAGTGCTTGGAGGTGACCCTCAATTTACAGGAACAAAAGTATTGGGATTTGGATTGAGGTTTCCTTTCCTTGGAAAACAACTACAAACAGACATTGCATAACAAGGAGTGTTGGGACACCCCCATAGATATTGCAATTTCTTGAGGACAAGCAATATTGGGCGGGGAGGATTGTCATGTCCCCTTTTTTGGCCTAAGCACGAACATGACCTTTAGCCTAGTTCTTTTGGTGCTTTCCCTAGGCTAAGAGAAGAAAGGGAAAAATGAAAAAATTGGTTCTAATTTTAAATTAAAAAACATACTTTTTGATATATCTTTTTATATTATAACTTAAAGGTAACTTGTGAGTAAAGGTTAGCTTAACCCTTAATGAAGAAAAGGGAAAAAAATCTTTTAAAACCACCTTAACCCTCCCTCCAAGTGGAACGCCCCTTTTTAGAGGAGGATTTGTGGAGAATATAGTATAAAAGGTGGTATGGTGATCTTTGAAGAGGTTACCATGATATTTGATCAAAAACAAGTTTTGGAGCATGGCTTTCTACTTGGGGTTTGAGTGGGACGAAAACCTTCTTTGGCCAACAATTTGGGGGATGAAAACCCTTCAAATACTTGCTAGTCTTATTCAAGGATTCGAGCTGATTCAATCCTGATTTGTTGTTGATTATTGTCGTTAATTTCCATTGGTTGAAGTTGATTTTGCTGATTGAAAAATGCAGGAATTATATTTGTAGGGCAGCACCCTAGTTTCTGGTTTGGAGCTCACTTTTGGGAGGACACTTACACTTAGTAGAAAATTCTAAATTTGGTCTCATATATTTGTAAATATTTTTATCTCTGTTTTGAGCCATCAAATGTATTCATGTGGAATATATTGGGAGATATTGAATTTTTTTTATTTCCTCTATATTTTCTAAAAATAAAATCTAGAAATTAATATTTTCCGAATTTGTTTGAATAAGGTGGTTTGAAAAATCAATATTTATTTGCAAATAAAATTTCATAATTTTTTGAAGAGTTTCAAGGCATAAATCGCCAATTTACCCTAATTGCTAGGGTTTGGCAAGCCTAGTCTAATTGTTGATTTTAATTGGCTGAATTTGTTCAAGGATTTCCATTGGGGTTTGTTGAAAAGCCGTTTGTTGCTTATTTTACCCCAAAAAGGATATTTCATCGAATCACATTCACACCCAAGAAAATTATATGGCTATAACAAATTACGGATGGCTAGCCTTTGAAGATTTGGTGTTTTTGCACCATAATCTTCTCACCACAAATCTAAAAATAGGACATTAAAACTCTATAAGTCAGCTAGGCTTACATTTATTAAAGAAGTCTAGTATCTACGAGTAAGAGACTACAATCAAAGGACTCAATTTGTTTTTACCTAGCCGTTAAGTTCTCCTTTGAATGCATAGTGGCACACAAGATAGTCTCCCCTAAACAATCTCGTAAATGTACAACTCATCAGAAATTGTCTCTAGTGGTTGCGTTGGGGATCATTCTCTCTATGCATATGTTGAGGCATTTCATAACCTTGCATACCTTGTGTCCACTTCAAGTGCGGAATTATGAATGTTGAATGCTGAATTTTGAATCATGATGCACGGAACGGTGAAGCCATTTTTTAGTATCCCCATGTTTGTGGATTCTCCTTCACACAAAGAACCATGTTGTAGAATGTAACTAATCGCTGAATTTGTGAAATCAACACCAACCTCTACTAAAATACACTTTTCAAGTGCATGCTAATTGGTAGAATTATTCTGGAAGTCAATTAGATATGTTTCTTAGATCGGATTATTCCTTTCATTATCTAAACTGACATCATTTAAAGCCTCAGTAAAATGTCTCTCATCCATGGATTTTAGCTTCTCACCTAAACCCATGATGTAGGAATCACTGCATACCTTGTGTCCACTCCAAGTGCAGAATTTTGAATTCTGAATGTTGAACGTTGAATTATGAATCATGACGCATGGAACGGTGAAGCCATTTTGTAGTATATCTACCTTTGTGGATTCTCCTTTACACAACCAAGGGTGGCCAACCTGTATGTAGCTTGGGCTGTAATCAAAGTGTTTACCTTTGTTGCATTAGAAATTGTTGAGATATCCTCAACACCTTCATCCAAACAATGGGCTGCCCATGTTCTATGAAAAGCTCTCTCCAAGGTAAGGTTAAGTTGTTGAATCCTCTTGGTACATGGGATGGTGAAGCCATCAACTACAGCCACATTAAATACTTTATCCTTTTTGTACCTCAAAAAATCATCCAGATCGCATATGCAAAAACAATTTTGAGCTTGAATCAAAGAATCTATATGCCCTATGCTTTTCCAGTATAGATTCAAATCTGCATATGGATTATTCTTCTAAGTGTGTACAGTGTTGTAATGAAAGATCTCACAAGGAGCTATGACATTCCCATCAATGTGATTATCATCTTCTGCAGATTCTCCTTTGTGTATCTTGGAAAGGTGAACATACTTGGAACTTGATTCTAAACGTGTGATGTGTTGATATTCTATGTCCTCCCACAATCCTAGGAGCAAATGTCTAAACACCACAATACACTTATTCTGAAAAATCTAAATATCAACATGATGTTTACCTTGCTCATGTCTAGAAATATCTCCAAGATCCCATATTAAGATGTGTAGGCAGCTTTGTGACTTATCTTCTTGACCTTTGACTACAATCATCGGATCATGATGATGCAAACACAACCAGTTATACATACAGCACATTATATATGGAGAATGTTATGCCAGTGTTGAATGGTATATTAGCAATTGAATCAAAACCATTATAAGAGAAAATTGTTGTTGCCCTATCTAGCATACCATGGACCTTGTATAAAAGACATTGATTTGCCAACTTATCACCAATCTTCATGTCAAATATTGTCACACATTCACTTGCAAATATGACTATTGTTTGGGCAATTGCACTCTCTATCCAAACATCAAATTTGAATCCACCCAAGATGGTATTGGTATGAATCTACTTACCTTGTCATTGAGATGCTCCATTGTCACTTACCTTGAAATCACTATCGGATGTGAGTTGACACGCCTTTGAACCTCGCATTTGACTTATGAGTCTTAAGGTCTCTTCATTATAATTATTCTGAGCATATCCTGTAATCCATGATACTTTCTCTTTACAAGTAGATAACGCAATTGCACTCTCTATCCAAACATCAAATCTGAATCCAACCAAGATGGTATTGGTATGAATCTACTTACCTTGTAATTGAGATGCTCCATTGTCACTTACCTTGAAATCACTATCGGATGTGAGTTGACACGCCTTTGAACCTCGCATTTGACTTATGAGTCTTAAGGTCTCTTCATTATAATTATTTTGAGCATATCCTGTAATCCATGATACTTTCTCTTTACAAGTAGATAACTCGAATGTTTCCTTTGGTTCCTCCAAAAGGCACACACCTGTATTTGTAAACCAATTAGAAATCTGATTTCTAAATAGTCTTACTAACACAATTTTATCTAATCCATTGGGATAAGGATGAAGTAGAGGATCAATCAACCAAACTTGCAAAACAACAATTGATTGTTCGCGCATACCTTTATGTGGTTACCATGCATGAATCATACCTTGTTGATGCTAAATGTTTTGTTGTTGCAGCTTTTGATCTGTGGCTTGTCGTTGAGATATTTGACCCCTATGCTTCAACCACTGAATCCTATTGTCATTCATAGTATTTTCCTTATGCTCATCCAAGGTCAATTCTGAATTTTTTCTTATCCATTTGTATGGGATAATGAAATTATCAACAACAATGATAATAAAATCAGAAATTCTCTCCACTCCAAGTGCGGAATCATTGCATACCTTGTGTCCACTACAAGTGCGGAATTCTGAATTCTTAATGTTGAATGCTGAATTTTGAATCATGATGCACGGAATGGTGAAGCCATTTTCTAGTATCCCCACGTTTGTGGATTCTCCTTTACACAAAGAACCATATTGTAGAATGTAACTAATCGCTGAATTTGTGAAATCAACACCAACCTCTACTAAAATACTCTTTTCAAGTGCATGCTAATTGGTAGAATCATTCTGAGAGTCAATCAGATATGTTTCTTAGATCGGATTATCCTTTCATTATCTGAACTGACATCATTTGAAGCCTCAGTAAAATATCTCTCATCCATGGATTTTAGCTTCTCGCCTAAACACATGATGTAGGAATCATTGCATACCTTGTGTCCACTCCGAGTGCAAAATTATGAATTCTAAATGTTGAACGCTGAATTCTGAATCATGATGCATAGAACGGCGACGCCATTTTGTAGTATACCCACCTTTATGGATTCTCCTTTACACAACCAAGGGTGGCCAACCTGTTTGTATCTTGGGCTATAATCAAAGTGTTTACCTTCCTTTGTTGCATTCGAAATTGTTGAGATATCCTCAACACCTTCATCCAAACAATGGGCTGCCCATGTTCTATGAAAAGCTCTCTCCAAGGTAAGGTTAAGTTGTTGAATCCTCTTGGTACATGGGATGGTGAAGCCATCAACTACAGCCACATTAAATCCTTTATCCTTTTTGTACCTCAATAATCCAATCTAAGGAACATATTTGATTGACTTTCAGAATGATTCTACTGATTGGCATGCACTTGAAAAGAGTATTTTAGTAGAGGTTGGTGTTGATTTCACAAATTCATCGATTAGTTACATTCAACAACATGGTTCTTTGTGTAAAGGAGAATCCACAAACGTGGCGATACTAGAAAATGGCTTCACCGTTCCGTGCATCATGATTCAAAATTCAGAATTCAGAATTCAGAATTCCACACTTGGAGTGGACACAAGGTATGCAATGATTCCTACATTATGGGTTTATGGAAAATTTGGTTCTATCGGCAAGTCCATGGGGATACTAGAAAACGGCTTCACCATTCCGTGCATCATGATTCAAAATTCAACATTCAACATTCCGAATTCAGAATTCCGCACTTGGAGTGGACACAAGGTATGCAATGATTCCTACATCATGCGTTTGCGCCTCGTGTGAACACTTGAGGTTCCTACTTAAGTGATATGTCAATGCATGGAGTATTCTATTTCTCGAAGCTCGCTAGGTTAGCACAGAACAACTAGATGACTAGTAAATGAGCGGAATATTTTGGTTCTATCGGCATGTCCTTGTTTGCGTAGATGATGGGGATCGGGATGGTAAATAATGTTTTGTATCATGCTAGAATGCATCAAAAATGGTTTGATTCAAAAACGAACAGAATATTTTGGTTCTATCGTCAAGTCCCTATTTGCGTAGATGATGGAGATCGGGATAGTAAATATTGTTTCGTAGATGATGGAGATCATGATTCAAAATTCAGAATTCAGAATTCCACACTTGGAGTGGACACAAGGTATGCAATGATTCCTACATCATGGGTTTATGGAAAATTTGGTTCTATCGGCAGGTCCGTAGGGATACTAGAAAACGGCTTCACCATTCCATGCACCATGATTCAAAATTCGGCATTCGACATTCAGAATTCCGCACTTGGAGTGGACACAAGGTATGCAATGATTCCTACATCATGGGTTTGTGCCTCATGTGAACACTTGAGGTTCTTGCTTAAGTGATATGTCAATGCATGGAGTATTCTATTTCTTGAAGCTCGCTAGGCTAGCATAGGATAACTAGATGACTAGTAAATGAGAGGAATATTTTGGTTCTATCGGCATGTCCCTGTTTGCGTAGATGATGGAGATCGGGATTGTAAATAATGTTTTGTATCATGCTAGAATGCATCAAAAAATGGTTTGATTCAAAAATGAACAAAATATTTTGGTTCTATTGTCAAGTCCCTATTTGCGTAAATGACAGAGATCGGGATAGTAAATATTGTTTCGTATCACAATAGAACGTATCAAAAAATGGTTTGATTCAAAAACCCTAGGGTTTTGCTAAAGAGGTGCCTTGAAGAGGAGATTTGCAACCTAAGAAGTGGTTGCAAGGCGAGATCTACAGCGATTGGTATGGAGTGTTCTTTGTAGAGCTCCCATAGCATATTTATGCATGGTTGGCTAGTATGCTGCCAATCGAAGACGGAATATTGGTAGAAATCACACCCAAATGAATGATCAGGTGAAGAAGCTAAAGGAAAACTAATGAGAATCAAACTTGTGAAATAGAAGTCTGGTGGAGAGATGGGCCAAACAGATATCTTTTGGAGTTTTTAGTGTCAACCTATACCTGCCTAGAGAAGGTGCAGTATCAATTCTTTCATGAGCCGAGAGGATCTTTTTTTGCTCAAATTCCCTTGGATGAAGATTTTGGTAGATTGGGGAATTGAGTCCTTAAACATAGAAGACTAAATCTTTGGCACGCATGGGCTAGGTGTATGGTAGGTTGAAGGGGAGTGTAGGGTTGTGGAAGAGTTGAGGAAGAAGGAAATCCCTAAGTAAAGGGACTAAGTGATTGGATGAGACAGAAGGAAGATTGCATAAGTATAATGAAGGTAGAGAGAAGTTGATAGCTACCAAGGACTCGAGGAAGAGGGGGGACCCAATCAAATGGATCTGTAAGTGCCTGCAAAGGAAGAGAAAGACGTGTGATTGGTTCCAACATAAAGAAGACACACCCCTATGAGAAAGATGAAGTGGACAAAGGAGAGTCGCTAACTAGAGATGATCCAAGTGAAGGAAATGCAAGTGATACATTAGGAGTGGAATGTGCAAGTCCTGAAGGAGACTCAGGTTCGAACCGACTAGAAGCCAATTTGCACGTGTTAATTTTCAAGAAGAAATTTGTAGTTGAAGTGAAGATTTAGGAAGAATTGGAAAGTTTCTTACAAAGGAGAGTGAGAACTCTGTGTTAAATAAAATAGCACCAT
The DNA here is from genome assembly GCA_037957365.1 of Torreya grandis. Taxonomy (NCBI): domain Eukaryota; kingdom Viridiplantae; phylum Streptophyta; class Pinopsida; order Cupressales; family Taxaceae; genus Torreya; species Torreya grandis. The sequence goes on along the minus strand of JARHVA010000613.1, from coordinate 1,543,744 downwards.
ACACACCGTTAAAGATCAGCCTTGGGCTACCTATAGGAGGAACAAGAAGTGGGAACAAAGGAAGTCAAGTTCCACTGGTGAGTAACCCTAGCCTAGTAGTGCAACTTCAGGTTGCACGGGTCCTATATCAACTAGTAGAGTAGAAGCCACAAGTGGGTTAGGAGTAACAACTCCTAGATCTAGCGTGCACGCACCAATCCATTACTTATTGCGACAAAACATCTATTATGAGATGTCGATGAAATTGCCATAGCATGGGGGCATTGAGGATGCCTCAAAACATGTGCATAAGAGCAAAAATGCTTGGAGAGCTAAAGGAGTTACTATCACAAAAAGAAAGGAAAGCCAGTTTGCAACAACTATTGGCTCAAGCACACACCTAGTTAAGAAAATATAATCCTAATCAGACTATGACTCACTTTGATCAGTTGAAGTTTGTGTTTCTCAAAGAGTTTAACATACCCAAGTTTTAGTAGAATAGTATATCTATGCTCAAGGAGATTAAACAAGATGTTTCAAAAAGTATCCGCACATAAGATGTGAGATTTAAGACATTGTTGTCTAAGTTATCTTATGATATACATCCATTGCAATATGCAGAGAGTTGGAAATTTTTCTTTGTTTTAAACTCTACATGATTTACAATCATCTAGACTGTACATGCGGAAGGGGGGGACAATTTCTTACCCTAGCCAAAACACCTCTCAAGGTATCGCCTAGGAGGTACCTTATCGTTCCATTCCCAAACACTTCTCAAGGTATCGCCCAAAAACTATTTTATTCATGTTTCCTCAAACACCTTTCAAGGTGTCACCTAGGGCATACCTTCTTGCAATTTTCCACAACTTGCAACAGGTATAACTTTCTCTTTTCGACTCCATTTTGAGTGTCTTTTTTAGAGTGTATTTTTTCAAGAGGAATCCAAATCTGCAATCAGATTTCAGATTAGATGAGATATTGCCCCAACGATACTTGGTTGCAATAGGTAGTGTGTTATCCCTTTATTTGGGAGCTTTTAAGTGTGTTTTGGGTGGTTTCAGCCCATAATTTTGGTACCCATGGTATTTTAATACCACTTTGATAGTTACCTAGTGACATGCATTACCGTAAAGTAAGAATTTGGAAGTATATTATTGTATTGTAAACGGTTGAGTTAATTCAATAAAGAAGAACTTGTGTTGGGTTTTTCCCGAAAAGATTTCCTTGGGGGGAAATCTTGTGTATTGTGCGTGTCATTTCTCCTTTCTGTTATAGCTTCGATTTTGTTAGCATTGTTTTTTTCATGCATTAGTTTATCAGTTCATTTCTCTTCATTTGGTATTAGAGCAAGGGTTTAGCTTTATCTAAAAAGCTAGTGCATATCAGCCCTCTAATAAACTTTTTATTGAGTGGTAGTTGTGTGTGTGAAAATATATGTGAAGGAAAATGATGGGAAGCACAAGGAAAAATATTGAAATTTTTAATGGCCAACATTTTGAGTTACAAAAACTCAAGATGGAAGATCTTCATGTGGGCAAATATCAATGGATTGTTGTATGAGAAACACAACCTATGGATATGAAGGTATAAGATTGAGAAAAGATTAAAAGGAAGGCGAAAACTTCAATCAAATTGTGTCTGTCAAATTCAGTTTTGTTGAATGTATCGACGGAGAAAATTGCTAAGAATATATGAGAAAAATTGGGGAATATGTATCGGACAAAGTCTCTAGTAAACAAATTGTTTCTTCAAAACAAGCTAATTCCTTGAGAATGAATGATGGTGACTCTATGGCAAAACATCTAAATGCCTTCAATATTGTGGTAAGTCAATTACTTTCTATCGAAATTAAATGGATGAAGAAGAAAAGTGTATTACTTTGCTGTGATCTTTATCTTACTCTTGGGATAATCTAGTTATGGCAACAACTATAGATAATCTAGTTATGGCAACAACTAGTAGTACATCAAAATTAAACTTTAGGATGTAGTAGCAGCCTTATTATTAGAACAAATGAGGCAGAAATCCCTTGAGGATTATAAAACGAAGGATGCCTTGTTTGTGAGAAATTGTTCCCAAGAGAGAAATAAAAAGGAGTCAATGGACAAAGAATCGAAGTCTAGAGGTAAATGTAATACTCTGGGGAAAAATCAAAGGAAATGCTGGAATTGTGGTAAAACTGGGCATTTTAAGGACTGCAAATCTAAAAAGGTTGAAAATGGTAAGTTGTTTGACAATTCCCATTCTGCATAAGCGAAGACCTCTAGTAAAAACTTGGGGGATCTATTTTTGGCAACTTCAAGTACACATGCATGCAATGGTGCATGTTTGATTAACTCAGGTGCCTCATTTCATATGACTCCCAGTAGGAAGTGGTTTTGTGAGCATGAAAAGATCAATGGAGGTGATACCCACTTAGGAGACAACTCGACATACAAGATCATAGGTTGAGGAAGAGTCAAGTTGATGTTCAAAGACGAAAGGGTTATAACCCTCCTTGGTGTTCTGCATATTTTGGGTTTGGCTAGAAATTTAATTTTTGTAAGAAAAATGAACGATGTGGGTGTGCAGACGATATTTAATAAGGATAGCTACAAGATGGTCTGTGGAGCCATGGTAATGGCAAGGGAAGTCTACACTAGAACGTTGTGTGCTAGGGTTTGGGGGTATTATTCATGTATGATGTTGATCTATATTTATCTCCCAAATGACAGAGTGCTTAGTGATCTCTCCTTGCAACTTGGGTGAGCACTTTGGCTTCTTACTTAAGTGATATGTCGGTGCATGGAGCATTGTACTTCTTGAAGCTTGCTAGTTTAGCGCAGAACAAGTACATGACTAGTAAACAAGCATAACAACCAGCCTACAATGGGCTACCTAAATGAGGCCATGAATAGGGCCAAAGAAGTCGTGATGCAAAAGCATCTAGGTTCACAAGCAATCTTGCATCAACCAAAAATAGAAGTAATGTTAAGTAGCAATAAGTAGTGTTCGCAGACTTATGATGTGATTGACTATAGTACTCCGGAATCACACCGAAGGTTAGAGGTATCTACCAAATCATCACAACATGCTCCATCACACACTTCTTGAGTGGCGCAGCATTTGAAACCCTAATGTGCAATTGTAATTGAACACAAAATTTCAAAAAGCACTAGAATGCTCCGTGGCACCTCGCGATTTGCAGGAAACATCTAGACGGACATAGAAGACCATCTATCAAATCAAAACATGGCATGCAAGTTATGATTTTGTGTGAAATTACAAAAAATGCTACAGAGTTCTATGACATCTCGTGTTGTGCAAGGAACATCCAGACAACCTTACAACACCAGTTGTCAAAACAAAACATGGCACCCTTACGTATTTTTGGGAAATCACAAAATACACTGCACTGCATCATCTCACGGCCTATATACATACTCTAGATAGCATCAAAAAGTGTCTCATATCTTCAAAAAATGGCACACGATTATGATTCTAAGCAGAGCTCCTTAAACTTTGAAACAAGCCAATGGATACTTCGTGTCAGGGTGCAACCTGCCCAATGTTAGGTCCAGGGCTCATGCTCTGACAACACACTTGTCAAGATTTCTTACACCTATCTAAGATACCTCATAACCTAAGGAAGACAAAAAGCCACAATGGGAAGAGAAAAGGCCTCATGAAGGGAAGCTGAAGGGCTGCGACTTCCATAACAGTTCTTGGGCAACTCCTTGATAAGGAAATGCATTCCATTTGAAAAGGGGTTCAATCTAGAGTAGAGAAACAATTCAAAGAGGCAGCCATCAAAGAGCTGCAAGCAAAGATTTGCTTTAGTGTGAAAATCTAAGTGGGAACTATAGGTTTGAATCGAGACCATGAGTGGACTGAGGTTTTGTAACATTGTATGTGTTTGTAGCCAAATAAGGTTGTAGGTGTTTGTAGTTGTGTGACTTTATATTGTAACTCCTCGTTGAAAGCAATATAAGAGAGTCTTTTGTTTTTTGTGTGCATGGACTGTATATATATCAATTGATGTGCATTGAGTTCATAGGTTGCATGGTCTAAGGATGTCCTTCATTGGACCCCTTAACCGTGACTACATCAAGCCATGAAAGCATACTATGAATCATTTGGTTAATAAGATGGCTTGAAAGATGATTGATTAGAGAGAAAACAATATGCTCCATCTCTTGATTCATACAGCAGCGATCTTCCTCAACCCTGCTTCATATTATTATAAATATTGTGATAAAGAGGACATAGTTAAATTTTTCACCCGCATGGAGAGGATGGTGCTAGAATTCGAGACTTGAGGATCCAGTTGGATTAAGTAGGAGGTGCATAGGTGGGCATAAAGACCATTTGGCTTTAAAAATTTGGGGATGCTGCAATTTATTAATCTAAATAGATCTTCACATGGTTCACAATTCAATTAAAAATATTTATTGTCTGCAATTATTTTTTGTTTTTGCAGATGCATGGTAGGACTATGGTGTGCAAGAACCAAGCCTTCATTAAATTTTCATTAGATTTCTTAGCTAGGTTTGCAATGCATGAAGTTGCAATGGGAATTGGAGTATGATAGGCCAAAGAAAGGAGGTATAATAAGGAGGAGCATTAAGTTAGTACCAATATTTTGGTTTGAAGACCAAGGGGAAGATAATGCCACAGTGCTAGTGATGAAGCCAAAATGGCATAAGATATACCGCAACTTACCAGGACAAGTTAGCAATGGCTAGTGGATTCACCTAAACATCATGACGGACTTTTACCCAATATTGTTCTTCTATGTCAAATCCCACATCACTTATGTTTGCATTAACACAAAGAGCCATTGAATGGGGACGATCTTGCCAACAAGCTTCATACCCACCACAGAGACTATCTTATATGTATTGTTGAATAAAGCACGGACTACTTTCCATAATGAAATTCATAAAGATCAAGATGCATTTTAGGAATTTGCAAAGATTGGTTGAATATTACGAGTCACGACAAAGATGTGGGTAAGTTAAGTTGCTTATAAACCAATGTTTAGAAAAATTATAATGTTAGGATATGATAGAAAAGAGAGAGAGATATAGATAAAATAAATGCATCGTAAAGACAAAGGTATGAAAAATCAACATATTCACATAGATCAGGATGCTAGTTGTTTTCAAAAACAATGTTGGAAATTATAGATGATAAAAAAAGCCTGCTTCCCAACAACAAATGGAAGACACATGAAAATAAAAAAATGCATGTTGAAGATTTGACAAAGCAAGAAGCACTATAAATTGATGAGGAGTACAAAAATGTAGATCCAATGGTGTAAGTGGAATACTTGGTGCTGCAAAGCAGAGACTATTAGTGGATGCATGATGACTATGAAAGGAATCTAGAAGCAATGAGCTTAAAAGAAGTAGAAATCACCAGTAGCGGAGGGAGATGTGAATGAGAAGAGAGAACAAACACAACAGTTTAAAGGAAAAGAGAATGTTATTGTCCCCTACAAGGTGAATGAAGAATGTGAGGAAGTTGACATAGATGTGCAATTAAAGTTGAACACCAACACCACAACAATTGAGCATGAAATTATCAAATAAGTTATTAAAATGGCAAGTCTAGATTGTTATTAAGAGTTGGATAGTGCACCTCATTAAGGTTGGGACAAAGATAATTTCCCATACAAGTAAGCTGAGTAGGAGGAAATTTTCAGACAATCACTTCACTTTAAGAGGATCAAAGAAGGGTACTTCAAAGACAATAAGAATTATGATCAATCAAGACGGAGGTGGAATCACCAAATTGCATTAGTGAATATTTTCTTAGTTAAGATTTCTAGTTCACAACTTCAATTTTTCTCCTAAAGACATTTACTAACCAAATTAAACTTAAAGATTTGTTCATATAAATACCCGGAAGAGTAGGATAATGCCCCTCAACCTCAACCCAACCCTATAGACGAGTAGTCAAGTGCCTAAAGGCCCTTTAACGGAAGAAGGAAGTCGTCAATCTCTGGATTGATGATTGGATCGCGATAGCTCTCCTCCGGCGAATGATTACATATCCAATCCGATGAGCTATATTTATTCAAGAACTGGAATGAAGTGATTCGATTAGAGCTACCTATAATATGAGAACCAGAGTGAAGTGACTCAATTCAAAGAAATTATGGTATGACAACTACAATGAAGCAATTCAATTTGAGCTCTAGTATATAGTCTAGTATATATTTGAAAGTCAAGCTGGAATGTATTGTAGTAAAGCTGCTGACGTCAAGTCGTTTAGTAGTTATCCATAGCTACAGTAGTTAGCCATAGCCATAGTAATTAGCTATAGTAGGACAGCATGGTGATTGTCATTGCAAGATGGGAATAAGATGATCCAAGTCAAGACAGCCTAGTTGGAAGTAAGACAATCACCTCGTGAACAATTAAGACATCTTCAAATCATTGAATTTCCTTCCATAAAATGCAATTTTTTGCTATTTTAATGTTGAATTTCAAGTGTATGATGGTCAGATACAAGACATGAAGAGCTTAAGATGGCTTAGCGTGTGTACAAGGCAGCTTCGGGCTAGGGCACAATATGGCTTGCAGAATATGAATAAAATCAAATAGGATGGCATGCATTGGGTGCCAAGATGGCCTCAGCAAGACAGCCTGAAAATAATAATTTGGATGACCTAGTCCAGCGAAGCAAGATGGCCTATACTGGGTAACAAAACCTCTTGAGTTAATAACAGAGCAGCCTGTCCAAGACAGCCTCATATTGTGGAAAGCATGAAAGCTTCAACAACACTGCCTAAATGTGATATTGTCATTAAGAGATACTTGGAATCAAGATGGCCTATATGAAGAGTCAAGACAGCCTAAATAAATGATTAGGAATGTTAGCAAATCACGTTTAAATGAGTTGAGTTCGCCTATGTATGTATTTGTTGAGTCAGCCTATTTGGCTCTTAATTGCATGCATAAAATTAAGTGTAAAAATGAGTGACAACACTTAGAAAATTATCATCCATCTATCTATTAATCTTAAGGAGAAGCATTTTGTAGTCTTCAATTTCATTTTTTGTATGCATCTTTAATGTGATGGTTTAATTTTGACTTTCATCATGGTATTAGAGATGTGATTAGTGTAGAGATCATGCGAAGGGGTTTTGGGAACATAGTGTGGTGAGTTTGCCATGATTGAAGCCACTCGTGTCTAAGAGGAAACTTTTAGCTATACAAGTGGTATTAACTCAATTTGGTTCTAACCATTTAGTAAGCATTGAAAGGGACCAGCCATGCACAAAACAAGGGATCATTACATGCAGGCAAGTCAAAACAACAAAAGGTGGTCAGAGGTTTAAAACATGGATCAGACAAAACATAAAAATGAAGTACGCCTATGGCTCAAAGGAATTATTTCTTTTATTTGTAAATCAGACTAGATCAGCATCAAAACGTTTTCTTCCAAATTGGGATTGTTCCCTTGCAAGGTTGGACATCTGTGGCATTATGTTTTTGGATAAAATGCAAGAGCTTTCCCATTATTAAAACGGAACAATTAAAATAAAGAACAGCTCTTAAAAACAAAAGGGGCACTTCCATATATCTGCTGATAACAAAGATAAACAGTGATATTACATCAGCTGAAACAAAAAAACATAGTGTAGACACCTATTTTTTATGCAAGCCTCATTATTACAATTTTATTATCATTTTTTTGTATATATTGGTCATTGGTTCATATTGGGATCTTATTGGCACATTTTCCTTTATGTTGGACCCCGCATAGCCTTCCCTTATCATCGTTCACTCTTAAACATCTTCAGATCTGTCACTTATTTTTACTAAACTCATAAATATTCCTCCAAACCTATTGATAATTGTTTTATAAGATTTGATCACCTTGAACGTTATGGGGGCAATCTGATAGTGGTCTGACCACTGTCGAACCATCTTGATACTGGGCATGTCAGTTGTGGATCCTTTGTTCCATTTCACCATGTTTCATGGTGTCATTTTGTCAGCTTTCTTGCTTCCACACTTTAGGCTTGCACACCAATAAGGTTCTAATTTTAATTTGAGAAATCTATATATACACAAGCACTCTAATACATTTTAAGAAGCTACAACATTGATTATAAATCTAGCTCTCACGTCGCAATTACAAGGAAGACATCTAAATATTTTATCTATAGATTTCCTTTTAGTTGCATACTTATACTACATTGAAGAATTATTGTTGCATACTTTTACCAAAAGAAAGACTATTGAAAGAGCATATAGAATCACCTACTTTCTTGCATCTCATCTCATAGGGATAAGGGTTGTACTATCATATATAGGGATCTAATTGTTGACATGCAAGAGTGCTGATTTTCAACTTGTCAAAAAGTAGGAGCAGACTAAGGCAGGCCCATAAAAACAATACCAACATTTTTATGTCTTTGCAAGGTCTCATGGCACAGATTAGGGCTTCAGCAAAGCAGAAGGCATTCTGGCAGTTTCGCACACTAATTTGCTGATCTAGGAGAGGTTTCTATTGAACAAGCACAGACAGAGATTCACAGAACTTCAGACTGATCTGATCTTCACAACCACTATTGGAAGCAGACAATGACTTTCCGGACAAACTATCAATATCGGAACATTTTGATACTGGTCATCCTCTATTGGGACAGTCTGATTCTGAACGCTTCATCAGATCATCGCGATCTTTTTTAATTCTCTTTTGCACTGTTTACGGACCCTTTTCTCAACATTTTCAGCCTCTATCAGAGTTCAAGTGAGCCCGAAATCAGGTGCACATCTCAAAACCCTCTTTGTAAATTATCAATCATTCAAGACACTTTCATTCATCTCCCCCAAGCACTAGGCAAATCTCTATTTACTGTATTTAGATCAGATCTACCCTTGTACATATTTATTCGTGTAGTGTAGTATTCTTTACCTCTATTACCCTTCACCAATAAAACACATGGCAACTAAGAGCAACTAGGAAAGAGCCTACATCTATACACTACAAACATCCTTGTAAAACTAAACCCGACTAAGTACACTATTAAAAGGACTATTACAAACAGAAATATTTGACATTTATACAGCTGGATTCCCTGATCATATGTTATCCAAAAACAGGGAATTTCAAATAATATGTTGATTTCTGCATTTCCCAAGGAGGTGATATTTCTACGTCATGCCCAACACAGATATTTTTGCTTGTAAACAGGTCATTGGCCTTCATCCATTGGATCATTTGGACTCTGCGAGATGGGATGGTATATTGGGGCATTCCAATCAAAATCCAGGCTGAGTATTGGGCCTTTTGTGGGCACGGGATTGTTCAGCTTGATATTGCATTGTCTCCTGCACAAGACATCACAAAATCTATACAGTATGGTGGACCAACTTGCACTTATATACAAGATGGCATGGTGAGCGATTACAGCAAGCTTGTTAACCAGGTGAAAATGATAAAGACTGCTACCCAAGGGATTCGAGACAACATGGATAGAACGCAAGAAATGAACAAAGCGCTAGAGTCTGTGCTAAGCAAGGTAAGAAGAGCTGTGTTGTAGTGGGAAATATTTTTGGTAAATGAGCTACTGATAAAGTTCCCTGAGGCAGTCATAGTCAACTTGCCTGAGGATGGATAAAGTTCCCTGAGGCAAGAGGTAGAAGAGCTTCAAAGAAGGGATAAGTATGAAAGTGTGGACAAACGAAGGGATAAGCCTAGCGTGGAGGGAAGGAGTTGGATACACAAGCAAGCACCAAAAAATTAGTGTCAAAGTGAGACCATGGATGCGGGATAGGCTGGTAGATTGACCATCAACCATGCAAGTGTGATGAGGTAGGGCTGCCACTTGGAATATGCGTGAAATAGGTGGCATTAGGTTGCATGAAGACACTTAACGATTTGCATAATCCACGTGTCAGTATTTTTGTTTTTTCACCTCAGGAAAGGATGTATCCATTCCTTTAGGAAGTAGTGATAGAGGAGTATATGTGGGGAAATATGCCATTTTGTGAGGGTAATTTGTATCAGGGAATGTGTAGAATGCTTAGGATTTTAACATGGGATAAGGGGAATGTTGTTGAAGCATAGTTGTAGAATGTAATAGATGTTTCATGGGCTCTTAGATGATTATGATTACTATGAGGTTCTATGGAAAGTGTTGGTTATTGCTATCCTATGAATGCATGTCTTTGTTGTAGCCATGTTTCAATTGGGTATATGAATGTTATATGTTGATCTTTTATGATTTGTTTGAGTTTGAGTAGTTTAGCTAAATGGTTAAGTCTCATTCAGAGTAGACTAGGATTTACAACAAAAATGCAAAGCTCCATGAATGTCAATGTTAAAGATGGACTCAGCTCTCTGAAGCACTTTGGGTGAGACATCTTGCAAAGGATGGTGTCTTCTTTAAAATGGGACACACCAACACTCTCGTGTACCCACTAAATGCATGGTTGTTTGGCTAAGTGCACTAGTAGTATTAGTATAAAAATATCCATCACTTCGACGAGTAGTAGTAGTACAAAAATATCCAACACAAAGCAATGGATATAGAAAATGAGAACAAAACACTCACTCGAGGAAGAGGAAGAGGAGCAAAGATGATGATTCAAATTATAGCGATAACAAAGAACCTGGGTCAGTGCAAGCCCTAAGAAGAGACATGATTTGAAAGAGTTAAGAGCTGAAGGAAGATACCAAGATGAAGGCAAGGATCTTTGGTGTACCAGTTGCAAATTAGAAAGTCACACCAAGGTGAATTGCCCAAAGAAAATATTCCATGAGATTTGTTAAGATACAAGGCATTCAGTCAAAGATTGCCCATACAATTTGTGAAACACTTAAAGGGAGCAATAGACATTGCCCACCATGCCAACAAAGCCAAATAATAATTGATGCCAAAATAATAGTGTTGAAGTGGTAGTCAAATTAAGTACCAACCCCCAAGCTCGACCAATCATACAATGTTAGAAGTATAACCAATGGGGGCATTTTGCAGGAGATTCTCCAACAAATAAGAACAACAAACTTCTCTATAGATGGTGTGGGCCAAGGGATCACGATGATTCCAATTGTCTAAAGCAAGCATCCTCAGTGAACGTCACCATAATTGGCATAGCAAAGGATGAAGAGGTAATGGCAATCATAAGAAGAAGAGAATAAATCCATATACACTGGCCCAAGAATGGAGAAAGGAAGATTGGTTGAAAAAGGGAGGAAGATTAGAGGGAAATGGTCGAAGACTAGGGACGATTGCATGAACACAAGTACGAGGACCAGTAGACTTGAGTTTGACAAAGCAATTGCAAGAAGTGTCTTGCAAACCACTATACCTGTAAAGGTAGTTTATTTACTGCAAAGCATTTCAAAGTTGAAGAATGCAGAAGAATGAACCCATAGTCGAGACCCCATTTTCAAGTGATCAAGCAATCAACCCCATGCTCTCCTGAAAATGATTCTAGCCCGATGGCCAGCAATAGTGCATGTCGAGATACTTTGGGAGAAACCTGACAAACACCATCATAGATGGTGGTTTGGGCGTCGATGTTCTTCCAAAAGACACTTGGAAACATGTTTGCAAGTCAACTATTTGGCATCCAACATTCCAACTGTTGGGAATAGACTAGCATGGCATAAAGGTATTGGGCATACTAATGGGACAAAAGGCATTTATTTGAACCATAGTTCAAAATCTTGTTCTTGGTGATTTCTCGGGAGGGCAAAATTTGAACCAAATCTCGGATCTCGAGAATTTCTCGACAACTTTATCGCTACTTTAAAAAACATATAAATTCATAAAATAAACTTAAATTAAATGTAAAACACTATTAAATGACATGAGAAATGAATGTAGAGAATGTCATAGGCCCATAAGTATATTTTCTATCAATGTGAAATCAAAATAGAGTACAATAGTAACAAATTACAATACTACAAAGTTGCAAATTGAAAACTACAAAGTTCAAAGTTACAAACTACAATGCTCATAGAGTCATGAAATATCAAATATGCATATTAGCTTTCATCTCTAGTCCCTAGAATAAATTTGATGTGGCTGCCTAGTAGAAGTGGAAGGTAAAAATTATTCCTCTCCAATGCCAACACTGTCAACAAAGCCAAATGTATCATCTAGTTCCTCACCAACACCTCCTAGTACCTCTGTTACCCCAAATGCTATTGCTTCTTTTGCCTCCCTCTCAATCTGCAATCTCCTCCGCTCTAAACATGGGCTCTGACTCTGCATCATCACCGATCCGGTCGCCATATGGATCAATTTCATCCAAGTCAATAGAAACATAGTTATCTTGCCCCTCCACTTGTTTCACGCGAAGACGAAGATTATATCGCACAAAGACAAGGTCATTGAGGCATTGTGTAGTCAAACTATTGCGTTTCTTTGTGTGAACAGTTTCAAACATGCTCCAATTATGTTCACACTCAAAAGAGCTACACGGTTGACACAAAATGCAGATGGTTGGCTTTTGAAGATTTGGTGTTTTTGCACCATAATCTTTCCACCACACATCTACAAAAACGAAATAGTCAACTAGGCTTGAATAAATGAAAGAAGTCTACTAGAAAGAATAAACAAATGACTCAATTTGTTTCTATAGTTTACCTGGCAAGAGGTGTTTCATCTTTTAATGCATAGAGCCGAAGAAAAGAGTCTCCCCGTTGCATTCCTGTAAATCTGTAACTCATCAATAATTGCATCTCTAGTCTCATCATTAGGGATCATCCTCTCTATGCATGTATTCAGGCCATCCATAACCTCCTCATCTGCCTTAAATGAACAAAATGGAAAAACCTATGATTCAAATAGTAGGTTGTTGCATGAATATGTCGATGGAGTGTCTTGTTCCATCTTCGATCAATTATACGCCATATGGGTTCATATTTTTTTATTATACCCATAATATTTGGATATGGCCTCCTTGGCCACATCCATGGCCTCATACAAATAACCCATTAGGTTCTTTCCCCATCCACCAACCAGAGAACTCGAACCAAAGGCTCTAACACCTATAACAAAATAATACACAAATTTAAAATGAAAATTATGAAAAAAATTATAACAAATAAATGATAAATAAAAATAATAATTTAGTTTAATCCTTTAAGGTTACCTTAATGATTTCCTCTGTGTGCTCCGAAAAGACCTCATCAAAAATGATCTTCACGAGCTTTACCCCTCCATCATTTTTAGCATAGGGCGACCCCACCCACCGATCACTCACCACCATCTGCTTAAAGTATGCTAGTAAGACCGCAATGCTATGCAATGTGAGGAAATTTGTGATGAATCGTGACTCTCGATCGCACAAGTGCCTTTCCATTGGTGTGCTCTCTCATCAAATGCAGCACCCAAGTGTGATTGTAGATGAACTTGGTGGTATTTTTGCTCTCATCAACCACACTATTCACCCATGAGATCTTTCCTATGTCCTCGAGAAAAAGATCAATGCAATGCGCTGCACAAGGGGTCCAAAAAAGTGTAGGGTGCCTCCCCTCACGAAGTCTGCCTGCTACGACATATCCGGCCACGTTGTCCATCACAACTTAAACCACATTCTGCATATCTACTTGCATCACCACCTCATCCAACATGTCACATAAAGTATTTATTGTTTTTACTTGATGGGAGGCATCAATTAACTTCAAGAAAACTAGCTGTGCATTTGAAGCCACTACAAAGTTAATCAATGTACGATTTTTCCCATCCATCCACCCATCAGATAAGATGGTGCACCATTTTTTCTGCCATTTTTTTTTTGGTCGTCTACAAGGGCTTGTGTATGTCTCTTTGAATCCTCTAACAACGGACCACTCAAGTCATGAGGAGTAGGAGCTTTAACCCCTTTCCAACAACGGTCAATGTAGTGACCAAATTCTCCCAATATGGACTTTTTGCCACATTGAAAGGAATGTTGTAGTACCAAAAATTTGCTGCAGCTGTCATCGCTTCATTTTGCAATTCTTTGTTCCAAGCAAGACCTTCCAACAAAGGTTGTGACCCAAGGCACTTCTAGGAACAAAAAAAGTAGTCGAACTATCACTAATGGATGATCCTCATCCTTGACTGTGACATGGTGGAGTTGGGGCAATAGAATAGCCCTCTATGTCACTATCGTCTCTCGTTGTCCTACTCATTAGGAGTGCAAGTGCATCGGCTTTCCTCTTTTTTTCCATTTTTTTTCCACATTCACTGTAATGCAAGCAGCGAATTCTCTAAGCTTCAAGTGATGCTTGATTTCACACTGCCACATCATTTTGTGTCAACTGTGCAATGTGGTTTTTCAAGTGAGAAACACCTTCACTTGTATTTATCTTGCAATAGTTGCATATTTCACAATCAACTACGGTCATCAGAATTAGGCATGCAGCGAATAGGACCCGCGTAACTCGATGCCATTTTTAAACAACAAACTTAAACCCTATATAAAAAAATATATATGTTTTAGTCTTTTAAAATTCAAAATTTAAATATAACTGTTATTTAAAATTTAAATATAGCTAGAATCTAAAAATAAAATTTCAATGATCAATTCTTTTTGAAGAAAATTTCAAATTTTAAATTTTATATTAAAAATTAGAAAGATAATGAAAAATTTAAAAAAAAACACCTAGAATCTAAATCTCTGATGTACATTGTGTGTTGCAGGATGCCAAGCTCTTAGTGGAGTCATCACTCGTGCACTATTCAGAGTTCTCAATCTCAAGCTTCAGTTGTATATTGTAGCTTGCCAAATAGTACTACTAAAAAATTTATAAAATTGCAGTCTCAATTCACCCTCATTCAAAGCAAAGAATATATATTCATATTGTATCCTGTATATATTGTATAGTATATAGTTATAGTATATACTATAAAGTATATACAGACTACACAAGGCACAAGAAAAAAGCCCGTAGCTAGCGGCCCTATGCACAATCCAGCACGAGCAAACTACAGTATAATAGTAATAACTTATAAGTATCACTGCGAAGTGTCAACAGTCAACCGATTCTCTATTTTTGGGGTAAGCTGCAAAATAATATTACAAAGTTCAAACTTCAAACTTTTATGGGCCCCAAACTACCTAGGGTAGTGAACTGCAAGTGCAAACTGCAATGAGGGCACTGTAATATGTATGGCTGTAAAATACTAGGGCTGCTAGCACGTTTTTTTGCTTTTCACTTAATAGTGTACTGTCTGTGGCTTGTGCAAAAGAAGAATGACAAATTACAAGTGCGTTAATACCATGGAATAAGGAAATCGCAATAAAATAATCCACAATTTACCTTTATTTTTAATGCATTGATTGTTTTTTTGGTAGCTGAGAAATGGGAGTTTCTCGAGGATTTTTGCTGACAAATCGCTGAGAAATAGAGGGCTTCTCGTCTCCTGAGAAACAGCCCGATTTCTCAACTATTTGCTATAGCACAAGATTTGTCGAGAAACGGCAAGATCTCGCCAAGATTTGAAACCATTAATGGAACACAACCCTTTATGTTGAATTTTGTAGTCATCTCATTACAGAAGGCGGCCTATAATGCATTGTTGGGTCAAGGTTGGTTGATAGCAGCCAAAAGCACACCACAAATGGAAGAAAATCTACTCTCCATTGAAAATAGAAGTTAAAAATATGTGACAGATCAAATTATTAGGGCATTAAGCAATGAATGAGCCTAGTTTGGCTCATGGAACTCAAACTCCAAAGAAGAATGCTCAGAAGATGGAAATCAAGTTATTATGGTGCCAAACAATGAAGGGATCTTGGGGTTACAATTGTGCTTCAAAGATGAGACTAACTCCCTCAACGGTCTGTTCCATTGGAAGATGATGACTATGAGGTATTCTAACTCGATTGTAATAGCCTTGAAATTATGGATGTAAAAGAAAAAGACTTGAAAGAGATGACCATAAATGAAATTCAATGATGCCAAGTACTTCTAAATTATCCGCATCATAGTTAGCTTACCCACCTGAGTTCGCAAAATACAAAGTCAGTGATGCAAATATTGATGATAAGTTGGCCCGCCAATTTGAAAGTGCAACTAGCGAGAAGTTCACAGATTAACTATTGTAATGTCCCCCTTTTTGGCATAACTTGCTAATGGACCCTTAGCTTGGTTTTTTTCCCACAAAGCTAAGGGAAAGAAAGAGAAGGGAACTATGACGGGGCTATTCAAAGAGCAAAAAGGTGAAAACTACTTAAGTGTTCTAATTTTCAGTTTATGCAAAAAGTGTTTTTGGTTTAATTCTCACTTAAACAGGGGACCTTTAAGGGTCATGAGAACCTAACCCCTCAAAAAAGAAATTTAAAAAGGTAAAGTTGTTTATGATTCAAAAGACACATCCTCCCAACTTGGACGCCACACATGGGGATGATTATAAAAAGTCATTGAGGATTCATTTGGAAGCTTCTGCTATTTTGGAATATTGAATCATTGATCAAGTATGTCAAGCTTGTTCATCACAACTTGAAGACGAAAACCTTCAATTGTGTTAAGGGTTTGGAGACGAACACCTCCATTCCTACATTCATGGCAGCTCTATTTAAGGGCTATAATTGTGCTTCAGATTTGCATGGTTGCATGCAATTAGACCTACAAGGGTGTTTTTGGGCACCGCCTTTATGAAGGATTGAATCAAACCCTATAGAGAGCTGAAAAAGTGCAAATTGCAGGTCAAAGAGGAATGAACCATTAAAAGGCCGCAAGGAGACCACCAAAGCTAGGTGACTTCCTTGGAGGGTAGGCCGAATGCCTTAGGGCATCATTGGACTTGCTTTCGGTGACTTAAATCAGGTTTTAAGCAATAATAATAATTTTAATATTATTATTATATTTTTCTGATCTTTTGAAAGCTGATTTTGAGTGGATTGAGGGCTGAAAATATGAGAATTAATTCAGAAAATTATTTACATAATTTTTCCTAGTGGAATGATTCACTTGGGCAGGTTATTAGAGAGTTTTTGGGCTCTAATTTTGAGGGAAATAATTTATTTTATATTCATAAAATTATTTTAATATTTTTCCAAGTGGGGCAATTTGATTTGGGAAACTTGGAGACCTTGTTGAAGGGATAAAACAAGGGTTTGAATTTCAGATTTGTTTCTCCTATTTTTCTAAGTGTGACGACTTGTTTGGAGGGGCTAAATTGACTATTGGCAGCCCTAATTTGTTCCTTAAAAGCCCTAATAAAATTGCAGGGATTTTTGGCATATTTATTGCGAGTTTATGCAAGGGTTTCAAAGCTGATTTGAAGGAAAAATACAGCTGTAGCAGGATCTTAAAATTTAGAATTGTTGCAAAGAAATTCCAGTCACATCGTCATTCCATCTTGTTACAAAAAGAGGTACTTCATTGCAGTTACATATTCAGTAATTATTGGGGTTATTGTGGAGTGTTATTATTTGGGATTTGGACATCTATTGCTGCTAGGATTTGTTGGTTTTTTGGGTAGCATACATATTATTTTTAATTTTGCATTAGGGTTTGTTGGAAAACCCCAATTTGTCCTATTGTCCCATTTGGGGACATTACAGTGATATCAGAGCCACATCTTGGCTATATTGTGGGGTGAAGGGTTGTTGATAGGTGAGTGGCAATAAAGAGATTAAGTATTACTTGAGTAGTAGGACGGAAGCAAGACTTCCACCAGTTGGATCACTTGAGCAAGAACAGATCATGGGTGTTGAGATGTTGTCATTGATGTCAAAAAGTTTGCTATTCAGTAAAGAATATAGTCATTAATATCAAGGAATTACTACATCATGCAGTTAAGGACTGCATCATGTTTGCTATGGACTGTCTCAAACAGCGATGGACTGTATCAGGCAGCTACGAACTACATTAGGTTTGCTACGGATTGCATTAGGCATGCTACGGATCGCATCAAGTTTGCTATAGACTGTATCAGGTATTCTACAGATTACATCAGGCTTGTTATGGATTACATCAGGTTTGTTA
Source organism: Torreya grandis (assembly GCA_037957365.1). Classification (NCBI taxonomy): domain Eukaryota; kingdom Viridiplantae; phylum Streptophyta; class Pinopsida; order Cupressales; family Taxaceae; genus Torreya; species Torreya grandis. The sequence continues at coordinate 1,525,831 of JARHVA010000613.1, read as the reverse complement.
TAGATTGCATCAAGCTTGCTACGGACTGCATCAGGGGTTCTACGGACTGCATCAACACTGCTACGAATTGCATCAAGATCACTATAGACTTCATCAGGTCGACACTAAATGTATTCTAATGATTGCTAGGTCTATCCCAGCTTCGAGTCACTCAAACCGACCTATATAAGTAAGCTTTTATATAATTTAATGGGAATTATGTTTGCACAAGAGAATAGATTATTATGTAGCTGACTATCAAGTTTTGTTTGGCCAACTTTCAAGAGATTGTTGAGTACTGTCTTGTATATAGGCAAGATCAAATTGTCCTTTTTAAGTGCGAAAAAATAGAGGAATATAATTCGCTAAGGAGTAGAGCAAGGGTTTGTTGAGGAACGGATGGCCAGAGGGACCTGAGTATGAAATCATCAAATGATTCATACACAATCTGCTAAAAGAGATGAACAGAGAAGGCAGAGAGGAAAGAGAGCCTAACGTGTCTATTTGATTGATAAGTAGAAAAACAACAAAATAAATGTGAGGTTGATAAGTAGAGAGAGAGCAGAATTGTATCATCATTTGTTGACAGAAGCAATTGAGAAAAGTGGATGATTTGAAGTAGTTGAGTTGGTGCTTGGCAAAGGGGGTTGAAGCCTCCTGTAGATTGGTGTCTACAAATCAAGGAGATGGTGCTTCTTAGCAAGTGGGTGCTTGCTAAATCTTTTTGTCAAGTTGGTGCTTGACTATTTGGGGTTGGTGCCTCAAGCTAAGTGGGTGCTCAGCAATCTTGTTGACTCATTGCATATCTGATTCAGGACAAGTAGTCCATGTAGTGATCACTATGGATTTTCTTCTCTTCAAGGGTTTCCCATCTATATTATATGTTGTCTTTATGTTCTTTGTTGTGGTTTGATTGTTTTATCGATTATGTATTGATGCTTGACTAACAAACTAAAGGATTAGGAGAAAGTTTTAAGAGCACACTAATTCACCACCCTTCTCAGTTGTTGTACTTCCAACAATGGGTGGCATGGATCACCAAGAGACAAAGAGAGAGGAGAGACAAGATAGTTGAGGAGAGATTTGAGAAGTATTCCCAGACTCAGGAGCGAATGACAGCTGTGATGGAGGGGTTTCTTCATTCCCTTAGCGAGATGGGTGACTTAAAGCCACTCAATGGAGATAGCGGTGCTTTAAGGAGCAAGCCAAATTCGCATACACCCCCTTTAGGCAATGGAGCATCCACACGTAGGCCCACCTAGCCTACATTTGTTCAGAGGGGGGAGCCCGCACCCGTGAGGGAGGGGTTACCTAGCCCACGTGAGGAGTTGGAGAGGGAGATGGATGAGTATGTTACCTTATCAGTTATAGTGAGAGGGCTATGACTTTTTCCGAGTTTTCAGCTTGAAAACGGGGACAAAGTGGGCTCAGGATCAATCAAAGACAAAGGGGCAACCAGGGAGATCTCCAACATGTGTTGGAAAAGTTATCACTCTCCACTTTCGATACGTCACAGAGGAGCTCGACGACAGCTTGGATTCAGAAGGTGGACACCTTTTCACTTCGACCTATGGCAAAAGGAAAGGCTATTCAATTTGCCACATTGCATTTAGAGGGAGCAACCCATGATTGGTGGTACCATGGTTTGATCATGCAAGGACACCAGCGCATACACTCCTATGAGGAGTTAAGCAGGAGATTGATAGAGATATTTGATAGAGCAGATACGAAACTTCATTACTATGATTTAACTCAATTGAGGCAAAGGGCCTTAGTGGATGATTATGTTACAGAGTTTCAAAGACTTTTAGTCATGGTGACTGATATTTCGAATAGGAGATTCGTGGTGTTATTCGTTGAGGGCTTGGTTGATTCCTTGAGGGGATTGGTCAAGGCATTTGATCCACCTTCATTGAGAGAGGCCATCCAGAAGGCCTATGATTTGAAGTCTTCTACTCCAAGGGGCAGATTCACACCTTTGGGACAGCCAAAGAACATTTTTTTCCACCTACAGGGCAGCAAAGAGGTGGCGGTTTGGGGCAACCGAGGAGTAGTTATACAGGTCCTCCAAGGACCAATCATGAGGGTCCCTTGATTAGACCAAACCAACCAGGTTTGGGGCAGCAGAAGGAGCTACCACATAGTAGTTTTGATGTGAGAAATGAGTTGAGAAAGGTCTTTGTTTCACATGCAAGGATCCTTGGGAGAAGGGCCACAATTGTCATGGTAAAAGGCAAGTACACTACATTGAGGTACTTCCCAAAGAGGAGAATGATGAGGAGGAAATTGGGACAGCCACCTATGAGGAGGGCACTTTGGAGATAGAGGGAGAAGAAGAGTTGAGTGGCACCTTGGCATCACTTTCGGGAGCTCTAGGTATTATCCCTTTAGAATGAGGGGATCATTGAAGGGTATACTGGTCACCATACTCATTGATAGTGGGGCAACCCACAATTTCATTGATAGAGGGCTAGTAGCATCATGGGCTAGTAGCATCATGTGGTCTACAATCCATGGAGTTCAAAGGATTCAGAGTCATAGTGGCAATAGGTGCACCATCCCTTGTACTACCAAGGTTCCAAAGCTTAGTTTCACTTTGGAAAGACATGTGGTAGAGAATGATTTTTATGTGGTTGGCATAGGGGAGACCAATATGGTCCTTGGTATTCAGTGGTTGCACTCACTTGGTAAGTACACTCAAAACTATCAAACCAAAGAGTTAAATTTCAAAGTAGCAGGTAATGAGATTGTTTTGCATGGTTTGAGTGATAGAGAGGCCCCTTCTACAAATAGCATGTTAGGAGGATGTTTCATGAGCAATAGGAAGATTGAAAATAAGGCTGCCACAAGACATCAAATGCAGCCCCTTATTCCCAAATTAGAACACTCTACAAGGCAATCAGTGAGCACAATTTTTGATCTTTGTCATCTTTGTTTTGGGAAGGTTGAGAGGAGACTTGAGTGCCAAGGGCAGACCACAAATTGCTTTGGGCAGCACCCTATTCCTTCTTGCAAAAATAAAGATGAGGGTGTTACAAGGAGCATGAGACCCCTTTTGATTTTAGAAAGGGCTAAAATCACAAACAGTTGTTCACAAGGTTCAAATTGCAAGAAAAGATGGTCCTCTTGCTTGCCAGAAAATGCTAGAATCAGCTAGGCCTACCTATGGAGTTTTGGGGGCATCAATAGCAATTTATTTCACATATGGCAGCCAAGGGGGAGAGCTGAAAGATGTTTGAAGTCTGATTTTTTTGGCTCAAAATTTTCTGAGTCAACAAAACAATTCCATCCACCTAAAAGAAATTAAAAAATTGCACTTTAAAGGCACACTACAACCCAAGTTTAGGAAGACATATACCAAGGTACATTGTAAAATTAACCACTCAGAAAATTCTGATTTTAAGGGGTACGTACAGCAGCATGTGAAAGGTGAAAGATCTGATTTTTTTGATAAATTCCAACCTATGGTGTATTCTGGATATGTTCATAATGAGGCACGCTTTTGGCTTGATAAAGAATGGGAGGTACAATCCTATCTTGTAGGTTGGTTAAGACTTTGATTTGATCATTTTAATGTTCTTATGAATGAAAGATGTGATAAAAGGAAGTCAAAGATGAATGGCATGCCACATGTTTTGAGGCACACTCAAGGGAGGTTGCATCTATGTGCTATTTTCACTCAAGGTATTTTTCAAGATGAGATTATTGTTACTTATTTCCAAGTTTTGGAAACATCTTTTGAGGGCACATTGACCACTATGAGGGTCTAAATTAAAGGCAAACTAGGATGGCATGTGTTATTTCTTTAGGGATATGAGGAAGCCTTGAAAGGTGGTCATGACACCTTGAGCTCATGGGGGCAGCCTATAAGATACAGGTTTAGCAAGTTGGGAATTCAGATTGGAGCTTCTTTTCAGTGGAAAGCCATTTCAGTTGGTAAGTATGTCATGAAGAATGTGGGGATAGCCCCTTGGCTTTTGCAATTGCTTGAGGACAAGCAATTTTAGGTGGAGAGGACTGTAATGTTCCCCTTTTTGACATAACTTGCTTATGGACCCTTAGCTTGGTTTTGTTCTCACAAGGCCAAGGGAAAGAAAGAGAAGCGAACTATAATGGGGCTATTCAAAGAGCAAAAAGGTGAAAAGTACTTGAGTGTTTTAATTTTCAGTTGAGTTATGCATAAAGTGTTTTTGGTCTAATTCTTGCTTAAACAGGGGACCTTTAAAGGTCATGAGAGCCTAACCCCTCAAAAAGAAAATTTAAAAAGGTAAAGTTGCTTATAATTCAAAAGACACATCATCCCAACTTAGGCACCACCCTTGGAGATGATTATAAAAATCCACTGAAGATTCATTTGAAAGGTTATGCTATTTTGGAATATTGAATCATTAATCATGTCAAACTTGTTCATCACAACTTGAGAACGAAAACCTTCAAGTGTGTTAAGGGTTTGAAGACGAAAACCTCTATTTCTATATTCATGGTAGTTCTATTCAAGGGCTATAATTGTGCTTCAGATTTGCATAGTTGCATGCAATTGGACCTACAAAAGTGTTTTTGGACACCGCCTTCATGAAGAATTGAATCAAACCCTATAGAGCGTTGGAAAAGTGCCAATCATAGGTCAAAGAGGAGTGAACCATTCAAGGGCAGCAAGGAGACCACCAAAGCTAGGCGACTTCCTTGGAGGGTAGGGTGAATGCCTTAGGGCATCATTAGACTTGCTTTTGGTGTCTTAAATCAAGTTTAAACAATAATAATAATTTTAATATTATTATTATATTTTTTTGATCTTTTACAAGCTGATTTTTAGTCGATTGAGGACTGAAAATAAGGGAATTAATTTTTAAAAATTATTTACATAATTTTCCCTAGTGAAGCGATTCACTTGGGCAGATTATTAGAGTGTTTTTGCGCTCTAATTTTGAGGGAAATAATTTAGTTTATATTCAGAAAATTATTTTAATATTTTTCCAAGTGGGGCGATTTAATTTGGGTAAGTCGGAGCCCTTGTTGAAGAGATAAAACAAGGGTTTGAATTTCATATTTGTTTCTCCTATTTTTCTAAGTGTGGTGACTTGTTTGGAGGGGCTAAATTGCTTATTGGCAGCCCTAATTTGTTCCTTGGAAGCCCTAATAAATTTCAGGAATTTTTGGCATATTTATTGTGGGTTTGTGCAAGGGTTTCAAGGCTGATTGAAAGGGGAAATGCAGCTGTAACATGATCTTAAAAATTAGAATTATTGCAAGAAAATTCCAGCCACATCGTCATTCTATCTTGCCACCAAAAGAGGTACTTTATTGTAGTTGCATATTTAATAATTATTGGGGTTATTGTGGAGTGTTATTGTTTGGGATTTGGACATCTATTACTGCTAGGATTTGTTGGTTTTTAGGATAGCATTCATATTATTTTCAGTTTTTCATTATGGTTTGTTGGAAAACCCCAATTTGTCCTAATTGTCCCATTTGGGGGCATTACAACTATAGTGAGCATGAACGCAAGGTCTAAGAATAAAATTGCAATAGAATGTGAAGTACAACCTCAAAAATGGATTCTTTCTAAAGTACAGTTGGATGCAAATATGATTGCCTTAGACGTACCAAAAGTAATGGCACATCGAGCAACCAAGGTCATGTCGAGTTAGAGAAAGTATTGCCGTAACCAATACTTGCAGCATGTGAATTTTGAACCGAGGGAGCTTGTGTTAAAAGAGGTAAGAGGAAATACGAGTGTGATAAGTATTTAAGGCTCAAGAATTTCCAGCCCGTGGTTTTTACCTTAAAAAATAAAAGATCCCACAATGAATTAGAAGTAATTGGACATTCAAAGATATGATGTAACAAATGTTTGGAAGGGCCCTAAAACTATAGTTTGGAAGCACAAAAGTGGTGGTTTGTAACTATTCAAAAAGTACAAGTGCTGCTAGTGTACAGTATAGTCATATTTATGTGGGGTCCTCATTGTCTAATGTTGCTACTTCTATATCATAGTATGACAACTCTTCTACACACCATTCTTCTTCTCCAATGTATGCCCAACATTCATTGAACGACAGCTTTTCTTACCCATCATACACTATTGATCTTCCATCATATGTTCTTATTTCACCATATATTTTTATTCTTCCACCATGCATTGAAGAACTTCCAACATAGGCAGCTGCTCCTCCACCATACATTTTTTTTTAAATGTATGTTGCATGCTCCTTTTCTATCATAATACAGGTGTACTGCAAGGTTGTAGGAGACTGATGCAATGTTGTATAATATTGCTAGTGTCATATGGAACTGCTACAGTGTCATGCGGAAATACTACAGTGCCATAAAAACCTGATGCAGTGTCATACAGACCTGCTACATTTCTGATCAGTTCATGCAGCTACAGAGAGTACAATATTTGTGAAAAAAAAAAGCATACATAAATAACTGTTATTGGAAATCACTGTTTTCAGAAACAAATTCAGGCAAAAGCAAACTGCACGGGTTTTTTCAGTAAGAAAGGTTTTCGGATTTTTTTTAGGGGATTCCCAGCACAAACAGGTTTCAGCTATTTTTCCAGCAAAACACATCATTGGTGCTAAACAACCACCTCTTCTACCGCTGCAGCCTCCAAGGATGTCATCTTTCTTCTCTCTTCTATCTCATTTTTATCATTTTGAATCTAGGTTATGTCAGAAGGAATTATTACTTGTTTCCAAGGAGGTATAATGTAGTCTGTCATGTTAATATTATCATTGTTATCAGCATATAATAAAAATGATGTTTAATAGTTTGCTTGTATTGTTAATCCTTGTATTGTCAACTTTGGTAGTGTGTTAACCACTTTTTTAGTTATGAACGGATGGTTCTGATAGTTGTGTTTCAGCCAACCACCATTTGGTCTTAAATAGTAAGATGAATGTCAAGGGAAGGGCACTGATGCAAGAGGTCCTCCCTATACCAAGCATTGTATTTTGCACTACCTTTGCAATAAAGATATTGCTCTCTCCTATTCTAATGGGTTAAGTTCATGTTCTGTATATATAATTATGCAAATAGTATTATTTGATAGTGTAGCTTTTGAAGCAAACACTCGCTATGATAGTGTTTCAAACACTCTAGCCTTCTTTAGTTCTCCTCACACTACCAAGACTCTCCTGCTCCATAATAGTGTTACACACTCTCGTGCTAGAATCACCTCCCAGCACTATCGAACACATCATCAACCAGCACTATTAAGCCTTGAGCAATCTTTACAGCTTGGCTTTCTGCCTCCTCAATTGACCAAGGATATGCTTCAAGTTCACTTGATTTGGATTCAGCAATTACTCCTCTTCTTGTTCACTCTCTGTGTTCCTTATGCCTAGCGAGTCAAATCTATAAATGTCCTTGCAATATACACTGTCATCCTTGTTTGATAAGGGATCTTTTGAGTCACTTTTTGTAAAACTTACCTTCACTTGGGAAGCCACTACAGATCCTTCACGCTAAAGGTGGCCTGCACTTCCTTCTTTCTAAACAGGTTGGCTTCAGGCCACCACCTTGTGTGGCTATTGACTCCTCTCATTGTTGTGTATTGTGCTGACCTTTTGACTTCCTCCATTCCCTGCTATCTTTTTCACCTAGTTAAAACAGGTTTCTTCTACTAGTCGGAAACCAGTATCATGTTCATCTCTGGTACCTTTTTGTTTTCACATTTTCTACTTCTATTCTCAGTTTGTCCTCATATCTTTTCCTGGGTGTTCACATTCAACTTCTTTCTCGTGGTCTTCATGAAAACATTGCATCAATTTATATACTAAAAACCTGAGCAGGATGGCCATAAAACAGTCCACGTACTTGCTCCACACCAGTTTATCCCAAACTTGATTAGGTGTAGGTGTACATGGCTTCCTACTGCACGCAATCTTAACCTGCAATTTCCCAAAGAAATGCTAAAATCCTCTCAAACATGATCTCTAGTTTTATTTGCCTAAGTCTGATCCAACTCCCTACCCATCAAATCTTTATACCATACCCCTAAGAATCTATTTTATTGGTTTATGACTTCGCACTTGTTATGACTTCAAACTCGAGATGGTTGTCTGATAACTACGCTTAACCTCTATGGACCCACTTTTGTTTGGAAATAATGCCAAAAGTGTATCATAGTGGAATCAACGAACTACTGATCATATAACACAACTATATATAAAACACAATAAATACCATTAAACATAATAGGATAAGGTCATATAAGCACATAATATAGAGATGGCATTATCATCACTTGTACTGTACAAGTTTCGACAATACAAAGATAATGTGGCACAAGGAGAAATACAAAAGAGAGCTCCCTCAATAGATGTCGGCAGTTAATTGCATAGGCATGTCCGTGTTGGGTATGTTTGATGGCAACAACCATCCGAACATCTTGTATGCAACCAATTCAACATAATAAAAAAATTAAAAGTAGTCATGTACATTACATAGCAAATATTTTCATGTCCAAACATAATGCCATGTGTTGGATTCTAGATACTCATTAATGTCATACTAACAAAAACTCATCTTTTTAACTGCCGACATGGCAAGATTTCAAACAATGCAAGTCATAGCCTAGCCCTATGCATTTAAACAATCTTCTATAATTTCTACTATTCTGGGTCAATCTAGAAAGAGCTGATCATCTATCAAATTTCAGTCATCTACACTCAAATCAATGAATGAATTTGATTTTAGAGACTTTATTTTTGTTTTATTTTTAAATCAGTATTAACATGTCAATGATCATCAACTCTGATTGAATTTGAGATCTAATTGTACAAATAAATGCGTCTTCTGCAAAATCAGGATTAAATGATGTTTTAAGAAACATTCATCAATCTTTCACAAATTTTCCCACGTTGAGAGAATATTTTAAGCTATAAGAGGTTTCCAAGTACCCAGACGGTTATCTTTTCAGTTAGTTTATGATTAGACATTGAAGATGATCAACAAGAGATTGGAAACATTGACCAAAATAATGCTTACATATTTACCACAAATGTGGAAAACCTCATCTATTCATAGACTTTTTGTTTAAATTAACAATAGGTTTCCTTATTTTTTGCACGAATTTGCCAATATTACTCAAATTGCAAAACAAAAGGAATAAGATAACATTTAAAAAGATGATCTGACTTACCACAAAAAGTCCTCAAAGACTATTTCCCTACAAAATTCCCACGTATACAAAAATAAATTACAAATCAGAAAGTTTTCAACCATGCAATAACTGAAATAGAACACAAACCAATGTAATGGAACATAATGAGAAACCACATACAACCACTAAGTACAAACAATTCATAATGTATAGAGACAATGAATTATCTTGCAAGAGAATAAATGGTTATTTAACTATTGGCAAGTTCAAAATCTATAATCTTCATGTTGGCAATTTGAGATGCTTTGATGTCAAGAAGTCTAGTGAAGAAGGTTTAGTGCTTCAATATCATAGGTTGTCATGGATGTCAAAAATGCAATCATTAATGACAATAGCTTAGTGGTTTTGCAAAAGGCTTTTGACCCAAGGATTTTGGATAAGGCAAAAGTTAAGTCTTGCAAAAGTCACTTGCAGTGCAAATCGGGCTTGTAAACTTCAATTACTTTAACTTATTTCATAAGTTATAAGTAAATAGCCTTTGAAAAACCGAATGTATCTTGCAGTGCAAATCAGGTTTGTGAACCTCCACTACTTTTACTTATTTCATAAGTAATAAGTAACTAGCATTTGAAAACCCGAATTGGTCTTGTGGTGTTAATCGGGTTTCTAGAACGACTTTACTTTGTTCAAATTCATAAGCTACGCAACTCGAAGAACCCGATTTGGTCTTGGTGTGTAGATCGGGTTTACGAAACAACTTAACTTATTTCATTTTCTTAAGTTAAGTAGGTTGAAGAACCCGAATTGGTCTAGATGAGTGGATCGGGGTTGCAAAGTGACTTAACTTATTTCATTTTTATAAGTTAAGTAGTTTGAAGAACCCGAATTGGTCTAGATGAGTGAATCGGGGTTTTGGAATGACTTTACTTCTTTCAAGCTTATAAGTCATGCAGTCTGGAGAACCCGAAATGGTCTTGAAGAATTCTTTCGGAAAAAGTGTTAAGTCCTCGTCGGGAAAATTGTCCCAAACAAAATGCCGAAGGGATGGTTTCAAAAAGTCCGAAGGGTATGTGGTCACTTGCAAAGTTCCCGAAGGGTACATTTCAAAAAGTCCGAAGGGCAAGTGGACCAATCAAGAAAGCCGAAGGGATGGTTTCAAAAAGTCCGAAGGGTATGTGGTCACTTGCAAAGTTCCCGAAGGGTACATTTTAAAAAGTCCGAAGGGCAAGTGGACCATTCAAGAAAGCCGAAGGATCATTTCAAGAAATCTGAAGGACAATTGGACCGTTCAAGAATTCCGAAAGGATCTTTTCAAAAATGCTGAAGGGTATGAAAACCTTTGCAAAGAAGCCGAAGGGTAGTTTGCAGAAAGGCCGAAGGGTATATGGACCATTCAAAGACTACTGAGGGGATGTTTAGTAAATGCCGAAGGGTATGTTGCAAAAACCCGAAGGGTAAGTAGTACATTGCAAAAGTTTTCGAAGGACACTTTCGAGTGAATTCGAAGAACTTCCCAAAGGATATTTTTCCAAACTTGCCAAAGGATATGGTCGGAAGAAACGTAGAGTAAAGCTCTGAGCTAATGCGCAGATGACAAGTGTCACATTCGCGCTTGTTTAGTGGGTTAAAAGTCGTGCCTTTTAATAAGATCGTTGGCTCACGATCAACAGCACAGTGAATATATAACGGAGCGAAGTGTTTCCAAGCTTGAAAGGTGCTCAACTAATAATAGCTAGTGTCAAGATAAACATCGAGCAAGTCTAGAAGAGATCGACGGAGCGAAGGCATTCAAGGATGCTGTAGAGAGCGAGATGTTAACAAAGTTGTTGGAGGATAACGTCGAAGTAAGTTAAGTCAAGCACTTTCAAAAACCCGATGTAGTTAGTTAAATTGTGCATTCTCGAAAACCCGACAAGAGATGGAGTGTTTAATGTTAAGACTTGCATTTTCAAGAACCCGACAGAGTGAGTCGGTTACAAAAGTCTGAAGCGTCGATTGAAGGAACATAACCGGTTCTTGTAAAAACGGTTATTCCTTTGAATCTCTTATATATATTCAAAGGTTGCTTTCAAATTGATGTGATGCAAAATTCCAAATTGACGAAGAGCAGGGAAGACAAAGGGTTATACACATTTTGGAATCAGAAGAGTTTAAGCCTGTGATGCAGAGATATGAAACTCGTCTAAGCATGGAGAAGTAAGATTGAATTGGTATATTTCAAAGTGTCAATCAGATAAATTCAAACACAAAGAAGGGGTGCAAGAGAAATGAAGATCATACAAAAGTGTGTTGAAGAAGAAATGAGCAGTTGCAGATAGGACTTGCAACAAAGAACAGACATGGATTCTTTTAAGAATCTAACCAGAATTGTAATTCACTTTGTCTGATAGGTTGGTGCCATCAGATTGAATTGGGTTGGTGCTATGAATAGGGAGTAGGTGCTTCCTGAAGAGTTGGTGCTCTTAAAACAAGGGATTGGTGTCTCTAAGGGATGGGTGTCCTGAAATTTAATCAGTGAGATTATGTCAGTGAGACAAATTTTGTGAGGCTGGATTAGAACAGTAAATTCTAGTAGCTTTCTCACCGTGGTTTTTCCCTTTGGGTTTCCACGTATAAATCTTGTATTGTGTGTTGTGCTTTTGTGATTGTGTTATTTCTCTTTCATGTGTTTTTGTTTTCCATTCATCATGGAAGGTATAAGAAAGCAAGTTTTTGAGATCTACTGATTCACCCCCCCCCCCCCCCCTCTCAATAGATAGGTGTGTTCAACACTTCATGCTTCCATTATTGAGATGCATTTGTAAAAACATTCAATTCTGAATCTATGCGATCGTTGTACATCATTTTGAAAATAGATGCTTTTCAATACAACGTGCGTGGTAACCTTCTATAACTTCTCTTCTAAATGTGAATTTCAATGCACTATAGAGTTTGCAAGAAAATGATTTTCACGTTGGATAAATAAAAGAATATGAAGATTCCTAATACACATAACTCCATTTCACTTGCAAGTTGAGATATGTTTTCCTGGACTAATTACATTAACCATTAATGTTGGTTTTCCCATAGATGTACAATAAATCCTTAAACGATCCTGAATGAAAATAGTTTCATTTTCATTGTGCACAAGTAAAGAAAGCAATCCACGGTCCCAATTTCTTTAACCTTTTTGCGGGAAGATGTTTCTCAAGTTACGTAGACTTGTATGGAATATATTAAATAAAGCCAAATATAATATAATTGGAAACCTCTATAATTTTCAATGCTAATTTATGAACAACTAGCTTCAACTAAGCCCAAGTAACTATGTGTGCCTTCTTTTGATTCAAACAGATTGTTTGCAAGTTGATTCAAGTTCAAGGTGTCAAGCATGAGTGATATAAGGAATACTATTTTTGCATGCGACTCACGTTTTTCATTTCAGTTATTGTTTCTAGCTTTCATTGGAAGCTTCAAAAGAAATATGAGGGCTTGCATCCATCCTAGAGACTTCCCCCTTAGCTGAAAGTTTTAAGGGAAGTCACACAAAATCTTGACCTATCACTATCCCTTTTTTCGCTGAATAAAATATGAAAATTTATGCTAATATTTTCAGCATATCCCTATAAAGCTTTACATAATGTAGTCTAAACTGAAAAGTTTGCATGAAGCAAAATACCAACAAAAGCATACCATTATCAGAACTCCTATGCATATGGGGAAAATTACGTTTTGTAGACCGTTTGTGTTGTTATCAACGTCTTATTAATTATATGTTAGTTGCTGACATTGTTATGTGATTAATGATTTTTTTGTCGGTGTTAGGTAGCTTTGTAAAGGTTCTCATTATATCAATTGTTGATGGTTTTGTCTAATCAACAACAGTTGGGTTTTCTTGTTATACAAATAGAATGTTGTAGGTCAGGGAAAGCATGTTGGTATCAGGGCCTCCTTGAACCATAGTTTCTAGGAGAGGGGTACGGGTACCGGTATGCCATTATATATAAAAATAGGAGACGAGTATAGGGAGATGGAAATATATATATATATAATAAAAACTGGATTTTATATTTAAAAACAATTTGTTAAAAATTTTAATAGATATTAAAATTTAAAATGTATACATTTTAAATTTTAATATTATATAATAAAATCATATATATTATAAACTTATAAATTTATAAATTATAACTTACAAAATATAAAAATTAAAGACTTATCTAAGATAAAAATTTTAAAATTTAAACTTTAATATAAATTATAATTATAAAAGCTAAAAAAATTTATTTTTTTAATAATTGACGACGATGCCATGATATTGTCATCCCAGTGCCACAACGTACACTAGGATGGCAATGTCACGACAATGGCATTGTCATTGGGGATACACACGCTCCTCAAACGACAATGCCATGACATTGTCATCCCAATTTTATAAAAACCTAGACCGACCACGATCCGGTGATGGCCTACGAATTCCTGAGAAAAAATCATTTAGGGTTTCAAAAAAAATCATGTCGGGTATGCATTTTTTCTAGCAGGAAACAATCAAGAGATGTGGGCAGTCCCAAAGAGATGTCTTTGTACCCATCTCATGTACCTGAGATGCATCCTAGGGGGTGGGGTACGTGTTTCCCTGCAACTATGCCTTGAACCATATAAATTGTACGGAGACATCTTTTATAAAAACGAAGCTACTATTGTTCAAATACTCTACTATGCCATGGTATGGTATGTAATTACTATTATGTGTATGTTGTTATTGGTAGTCTAGTATCTCTATAATCATTCTACATTCTGGCCTCCTTCATTTAAAGAACGTCAGGTCAGGTTAAAGTCGGTTCAAGAGAAGCATGACAAGGCACCCCATTATCTTGTAATATCTATGTGCAAAACATAAACGTGAACCATAACAAAAGATACTACAATGGTACAAAGAGTTCACGAAGAAGCCCAACGTGTATGACAAATAACTCGTGCTATTGACTTCAAACAAAGGTGGAGAAGAGGACAACAAAGTTAGTGAGGGGAACAAGAAGTTAAATGGTCTACTCAATTGGTGGAGCAACACGAAAGAAGATAAAAGCTACATCTACCAGCCATTTCTAAAAATCCATCAAGCAAAGTATGAATTGGAAGCCTTTGTAGCAGAAGGTGAAGTGACAATCAAGGCCGAAGCGTAAGAAGTCATAGCCACATTCGAAGACAGAGCAGAAACCAAGTAAGGGCTCGGCCAAAACTGGTGAACCCTACGTCACTCATGAGTAAGGAGTGGGTAGAGATTGCCAAAGTGAAGTGCAGACCTTTCTGACCAGGTTGGGTCGAAGGGTGTTGCAAGAGAATTACATGAAAACTCCAAGGCAACCCAAACGACAAGTTGGAGGTAGTCACATGAAAAGGGAACTTGACGGCATGCAAGATAAGAGTATAGATCCCTGCCAAAGAAAGGATTGAGCATAGGGATGTGTATGATAGTGCTAAGAGGGCAAAAGAATGTTCAACACAAACCTTCCCAATGGGGAGCCTCGTATTTGAAGCACCACGCCAAAATTAACCCTTAACCAAAGCCATGGTTACCCCCATCAACTTCATCTCCAAAAAAATAAAATCTGCCAAAGTTTATAGGTGACGGATCCCATAGGATGCTGCTAAACATGAACTACCATTGGGAATGCCAATGGGTATATAGATGAATTTATGTAGTTAAGATGTTTCATGGCCACCCTTCGAGGAATGGCTATTGATTGGTTCGTAGATGCACAAAGATTGAAGAAAACAACATGGAAAACACTCAAGCAAGCCTTCGAGAAATAATTCAAACCCCTGAGGTATGACAAAGAGATTGTTGAGAAAATCTACAATAACCGACAGGGTAAACATGAGGATATTCATACCTATAATAAAAAACTCAAAGAACTATGGGGAAAACTTAAAAAAGAACCTATCGATGGCTTGAAGAAGTGATGGTTCATTGAAGGGTTGGTACCATCATTGCAAAGGGCAATGAAGTTGGTCCCACTCTCATCTTATGATCATGCATACCATCGAGCCATGGACATTGAAAGCAATTAAAAAAAGTCCTCACGGTCAAAAGAATGTGAAGAAGATGACCTAATTCTAGTGAGGGCAATGAACCTAGATCAGCACGAGCCTTGAGAAATGATATGCTCCAGTTGATGAACGAACTAAAGAGAGTCGATAAGAATGAAGGCAAGGATATTTTGAGTGAAGATTTGTCAATTTATAGGGCATTCAATCAAGGACTGCCCATACAATTTGGAGATTAAGAATGACAAAGAGTTGTTCACACAAGAAGAGCCATCAACACCACGCAGCCAAGTAACTACCGACAACAAAATAATAATGGTAGCGGGAGTCAGATTTAGTAAGACTCCCAATGATGCCCAATTGTATAATGTTGGGAGTGCAATGAGTGCGACCATTTCGCAAGAGATTGCCCTAAACAAAATGACATTGGACTCCTATGTAGATGGTGTGGACCTAAGGACAATAACAACGACAATTGTTCAAAGCAAGCCAATATCAATATGATTGATGTAGCCGAGGGAAAGGAAGTTATGGCAAGTACCAAAGCAAAAGTGAAGGAAGCCACTTACCCCGACCCACGTACTAATAAGGAAAGGTTGGCCAAAGCAAGGGTGGAAGTTGAGCGGGCTATGGTTGAAGAGTGACATCAGTTGCATGAACATACAAGCACAATGACGAGCAGACTAGAATCTAACAAAGTTATTGTACATGTTATGCAGATCACTATCCTTGTTAAGATCATTGACTTATGCAAAGCATTCCATAACTCAAGCATGCTCTAACTACTACCATACAAGACAAATTCGTACGACGGCCGATTTCAGGTCGTATGACCTCTACAACAGTCCATACAGCTAGGGTTAGTAGTTGACAGCAGCATAGAGGAATTTTTGGGCAGAAAATAGGGATTGCATCACATGCATGAGGTCTATTGTGCTTTTCCAGGGCAGTCGTACAACTACAAGTCCAAACTGATTAGGAATTGACTGTAAGAATTTAGTTTCAGCATTTACTTTCATTTCCAACTTAGGGGTTATGCTGAATATTCATTAAACTATTGTTTTGAAGACATTAGGTACTGTTGTACCCTTTTCTACATTGAATTTGAATAGGGTTTGAATACTGCCTGTTAGTTTCATCTTTGTTCTTCTAATTTTTTGAGACGAACAATATATATTATTCATTGAATGCATTTCCAGCTATATAGAAAGCTTGCAAACTGTTTGACAAAATGACTTTGTGAAACCTTTGGACATTAGCATGGTTTAAGGATGGATATATGACTCATAAAATTAGTTGCAGCTATTATGATTGTTGGTATTTGGAAATTCCTCACATTTGGTTGTATGCTAAGTGTTTGACGAAATGGGACATTACATCGACATTTTGGGTCCATCTATGGGACCCATTATCAGGGGATAATGAATTTTATTTTCACAAAGATAAGTTTGATACAATATAAATAAGATCTTGCTTGACTCATGACCTTCTACATTCCAAGAACCCTTAATTATCTATTTCTTCATTAAAGGTATTAAAGATCTCCAAGAATTATTTATAATGAGTCCATCATCCTTATTTAAATTGTTTGAAGTCTTTTCTATTTCAGGTGCTTCTCATACTATACGCTCCTTCCAATGGCCTAACTTCACAATTAACTTAGCATCTTCTGCATATATATGGTGCTTGAGATTAAATGAGTGCTCTACTAGTGCCAACTTTTTAATGTCTTCATGTAAGAGGTCTTTGTTGTGCTCCTTTAGTCGAATTTGTAAAGACCTCCCCGTTTCACTGATGTATTATCTTCCACATGAGCACGGTATTGAATATACGCCTCCGTGTAGCTTTGGGTTCTGAGGATCCATGCCTCTATCCAACATATCCCTCAAAGTCTCCAAGGGGTGAACACTACTTTAATACCTTTTCAGGTTAAGGTCTGTGCAATCTGATATGTGGTGCCTTGTAATGTCCCTTTCTGGATATTTTATAAACTCTAAAATTCACCGTGAGTCCTTTCCAATACAGAACATCAATCAAATATAAAAAAAATCCACATGCAATATTGATATTGAAAACCAACTTAAAACTTCACTAAAATCCTTATTTTATTGAGATGAAATTACAAAATATTGGTAATGAGGAAACAAGATAATAAATTGCACATGCAATACAGAAAAACCAAATCCGATAACAACCCAACTGTAATATTTTATTCAATGTGTTGTCTACACTGAAGAATACATGTAAATAGAGTAGTAAATTCACAACAAACCCTTGTCAAATTCCCAATAAAATCACCATGCACAACAACAATAACCCTAGTACAAGAACGATTCACCAAAGATAAGGTACAATAGTCTAGGGAAACGAATCATAGCACTGCAAGGAGGGATGGCATTATGCTGAAGGGTGGTATGATGGCCTTGAATGTTGTCTAGAACCCCACACAATAGCCTGAAAATTATTTCAAACCCTCACAAGGGCTGGAAAATGATAGCAATCCTCAATCACACTAAAATTGACATTTAATTCTGATTTGCAAGCACAATTATGATTTCTAGATGAAATTAACCTCAGTGGGTTAGAGGGTTTTCATCCTCCACACTTGTATATCAGAGGGTTTTCGTCCTCAGATGAAAAGATTGAACACAATGGCTCAAGCTCTAGATTAAGGTTTGATTATCAAAGATGAATAATGACTCTTTTGAGCCCAACTCCTTTTATAACTTCTCTTTTCCAATTTTACCCTAAAAGTATTTAAAAATAATTTTAATAAAATATTACTTTTCATCCACTTGATAATAATTATTTTTTGGTCCTCTTTAATAATAATAATAATAATAATACATAAGTGTCATTTTTATGTTGAAAAATAAAAGTGACCTAGGACAACTTAAAGTATTATTATTAATTTATTTCCCTTTATCACTTAGCCTACGGGAAATATGGAATAGCCTACAGGTCTTCTGATTGGCTTAATTCTGAAAAGGGGAAAGGACAGTCTGTGCTTCCCAGAATTGTTTTCCCTTAAGCAATTGCAAGCTCCACTGCTCTGACTTGCCCCAACTGACCAACTCTATAATACCTGGATCCCAATTCATCCTTGAGGATTTACAATTCCAAATCTGATTTTTTATATCCTTCCACAATCCTAGGGGCAAATGCTTAAAAAAATTTGAATATCAACATGATGTTTATCTTGCTCACAAAGTGAGAGGGTATGAACGCCTCTCAATACCAAGTATTTGGTTGCCTAGGCAATTCATGCCTCACGAGAAGTTTTCTTAACTGTGACTACCTTTATTTTTCTTGGCATCACAAACCATGTTTTCGCTTTATCGTCATGCATTTGTCC
Organism: Torreya grandis; assembly: GCA_037957365.1. Classification (NCBI taxonomy): domain Eukaryota; kingdom Viridiplantae; phylum Streptophyta; class Pinopsida; order Cupressales; family Taxaceae; genus Torreya; species Torreya grandis. The sequence goes on along the minus strand of JARHVA010000613.1, from coordinate 1,507,361 downwards.
AACAGAAACAAATGATCTTCTACAATTATTAAGAGCAAACCACAAAATGGAAGCTGCATTCTTTTATGCTTGTTTCTTAGTTTTAGCATGTTTTCCTTCCAATGTCATCCCATCAAACTTCACAGTGCACTTGAAAACGGGCATATGTGATGGGCCAGATCTAGTTGTGTTGTATACTGGAAAAGGTTTCCCTTCTTTCTGCATATTTCCTGTAACAAACTCTTGTACATTGATGACTCATCTGAAGAAGAACCTTTCTCTGACAATGACTTGAGCACTATTGTGGCAGCTGCATGTTCATTTTTCAATTGCAACATTGCATCAAAATCTGCTGCAAATTTTGTTGGATTTGTGTCAATCTCTTGCGTTAAAATTTTGACCTTACTTTCAAGGATATTAATTGTAGAGAAAGAATCTGCATGCTCATCTCTAAGATTCTGCAATTCTTTCTGTAGCTGTTTTTCTGATGATCCTGAAGCTCACTCTGCATGTTCCTTATTTAATGCTTCATAGTCCTACTCTATATGCTCTATCTCGTTTGCCAAGTAGTCCCATTCCATTTTGTAGTCTTGAGCCTCCCTAGAAAGTTCAAGAACCTTATTTTCTAATTCAAGAGTCAAATGAAGCGTCCTCTCTATTTTCCTTACATCTTCATCTTTTGGTTTTGCAGTTTGTTGACACTCATTTTGCTGGGTCTCAAGGTCAAAAATTCTACTGAGAAGCTGCCCATTTTGCTTCTGTATATGAAATAATGCATTGCTAATATCTCCATGTTCTTCCTCAACATCAGATGTTTTCTTGTCTGTGCTTTTCCTGAACCCGCTTTTAGATACAGTCTTCCCTGGGAATAGTGACATTTCTTCCATAAGGTCCCCAATTTGTTCCCGTGCTAGCTTTCCAGCTTCCTGGCTTTTAAAGAGACAATTTTGTAACTCAAGGTTTTCTGCTTCCAAAGTTTCAAGTTTTGCTTCCAAATGCTGGTTAGATTCTATCAATGCCTGGGCTTCTTCATCAACCATTGAAATCCAAAACTCTAAGTCTGCAATATTGATTCTATTTATTCTGATATCCCCCTCTAGATTCTGGTTGCTGTTTTCCAATTCAATCCATACTTTATCAAGCTAAAAACCCTTATCCTGTAAATGATCTAGATCAGATTTAGTTTTTTTCTTAGAAGGCTGGTTATATTCTAGCCTTTTGTCCTCATCTGAATTAAAACATAGGTTTTTGACACTGCTCTTTCGCTTGTAGCTTGATTACAATGTTCTTAAGAGGAGGGTCCTTCCTAGATGAACAGTGCATGCTATATTCAAGATTAGCTAATCTTTTATTTCCAATATCTATCTCATTATTCAACTTATAAATCAAGTTGCTTCCTTGTTTAGCCTCTTGGAATTCAGTATTCAAGATCTTCAAGTCAAGTTGTAAGGACTAAGGATATATTACTGCTTTCTAGAATAATTTCTTTAGTTATTTCTCTGATTTTCTGCTCTGAAGATGATATAGTTTGTAGCCATTCCATCTCTATATCCTGAAACAGCCTTACCTGATTATTTTGACCATATATTGTAACATCATGAGTTCTGTTAGAGATCTCTTCAATATTATTATTTTTCTGCTCTAACAATTCTTCCAAATCTTGCACAGCTAGAAGAAACTCGGAATTTGATTCTTGTGTCCTGTAATTGCAAACCCAAATTCATGTTTATCTGTTTTTCATAACCTAACTCTTGCCCGAGCTCCTCTATGGCACACCTTGCATCAACTATTTCGTTTGCAGATTTATCTGCAACCTTATGTTTTTCATTGCATGTTCCTAAAGCCTTCAGTTGCTCAAACTCTTATTTGATGTTGTCACTCTCTATTTTGAGAGAGTAAATTTCATTTGCAAACTCCTGCCCCTGATTAATCTCCTTTGCAAGTTGTTTCTTTAGTGTTTCCGTTTCCATGGCTAGTTCTTTTGTTTGTCTGTCCAATGAAACTTCATGTTGGAATTCCTCAATGGTTGACTCAGAAGCTTGCAGACTTTCTTTCAGACTCTCATTTTCTTTGGAAATATTTGATTTAACATTTTCAATGGAATGATCTAGATTATGACTGTGTGTCCACTGACTATGTTTTATTTCTGGTTGTCTACCATGTGCCAGCCAATGGCTGGTATTGTTATCTTATTTTTTAGGCTTGGCATTTCGGCTCAGAGAAGATAGAAAGCTCACTGCATCTTGATGGAATCCATTTCCTTTCAAACCCATTTCATGAACATCAGGAATCTGCTTTTTTGTGTAACTGCTTCCTGAACTTGAAATTGATATAGCATCAGCAGGTGGGTATCCTCTGTTACCTATGGCGTCAGAACGTTTTGATGCAAATTTGCAAGAATCAAAACTCAAGCGTCTACTTGAGGTTGCCACAGAGTTCTCTTGTATGATGGATTCCTCCATGGGCTGCTTCCTCTCAATTTCTTGCAGCTCTAATTGTTCTTTCTTCTTCAGCATTCCACTTTTATTTTCTTTGAAATATTTCCAAGAATTCTTGAAAGGTGATATAAGATTTGTAAATGTCAAACTTCTTGTCATATTCATCGAAGGCAAGAAGTTTGCATTCATCTCTATCACACTGCCCTTTTAACCACACCTCATTAATAGAATCTTTCTTTCGTGCTCTTCTAAATGAAGCTAAAGCTTTGAAGCTAATAGAAAACTGCTCCAATAGCTGATCCTTAAAACTTGGGTTCTTCATGCGTGCTTCTTCTCTTTGTGGAAATGTTGCTTGGAAAGTTTTGGAAGGGAGGTTGACTGAGATCCTCTCATTAGTTGAAGAGCTTCTTTCCCCTTGATTCGCCTTATTCTGATTTATACCCTGCCAGACTCAGACTAACTCTAACATGGATTCTTTCACTGTCCTTTGGATTGTTCTTTCCAGATCTCTCTGACCCTGACTAATCATTTCTTGCAAAAAACTCATCTCGTCTATAGGAACCCTCTTTTCTCTATCCCCCATGATTTCTTGTCTGATCGACAAGATGGCAAGATCAATGCTGTGATACCACTGAAATGTCGCTTTCTAAATAGTTTATAAACTCTAAAATTTTCTAACGTCCCCTTTACGATATTTCTAAATTCTAAAATTTATTGCAAACCCTAGATAAAAATCAATTTTCTGATTTTTCCAACAGCAAACCCTAGCTGAATTGAACCCTTCAAAAATAGCAAAAAATTAGGATAAACCCAACAAACCAATTGGGGTTTTCAACAAACAAGTTTTGCCCTTCAAAAATATGAAAATACCTTCAAACCCTAGGCGTCCCAATCTAAAATATTTAATTTATTTTATGGCTGATTTATCCTGCAACAACACTTCATGGAACCTTCATAAATTGCACCAAAATGACTAAATAAATATGCAAAATTTATTATGAATTTTTTGAATACATTTGAGGTCCAAGTGTCCTCCAAAACCCTCACAAAAATCAAAAATAATTTCAGGAATAATATAAAAAATTTCGAATATTATTTGGGCACAAAATAGCCATCCAAACCCTAAAAATTCAGCTCCAAACCAATTCGCCCTAGCTGGAATAATTTGGCAATAATTTCACAAACCCTAAAAGAGGGATATTCCCTTGTGGTGCAACCCTTAACAGGGTCTTCAACACAAGTGGCCAAGTCGCCACCCTAGGAGAGAGTCAAATCACCGAATCACTGAATCTGAAATGCAATTACAACACCTGAAAGTAGTGCTGCCCTGAATAGGAGTGGAGGTTTTCGTCCCCAAACCCTTGTGTCCTTGAAGGTTTTCATCTTCAAGTCACCTAGCCAAGCGTTTCATGCTTTTAGCCTTAAAATCAAATATCATAAATTCATAGTAACCCTTCAAAATCATACCACCCTTTATATTATATTCTCCACAAATCCTCCTCTAAAAAGGGCCGCTCCACTTGGAAGGAGGGTTAAGATGGTTTTAAAAGATCTTTCCCTTTTCCAGCTAACCCTTTTCTCACAAGTTACCTTTTAAGTTATAATATAAAAAGATATATAAAAAAGGTATCTTTTTATAACTTAAAATTAGAACCAATGTCTCCCTTTTTCCCTTTCTTCCCTTAGCCTAGGGAAAGCACCAAAAGAACTAGGCTACGGGTCATGTCCATGCTTAAGCCAAAAAGGGGGACATAACAAATTTATCGTGAATCCTTTCCAATACTAAACACCAATCAAATATTAAAACAACCCACATGCAATATTGATATTGAAACCCCACTTAAACTTTCACTGAAATCCTTATTGTATTGAGATGAAAGCATACAAAATACTGGTAATGGAGAAACAAGATAACAAATGCACATGCACATGCAATACAGAAACACCAAATCTGATAACAACCCAGCTATAATGTTTTATTCAATGTGTTGTCTACACTTTTAACATTGAAGAATACATATAAATAGAGCAGTAAATTCACAATAGCAAACCCTTGTCAAACTCTGAATAAAATCACCATGCATAATAACAATAACTGTGGTACAACAACGATTCACCAAGGACGAGGTACAGCAGTATAGGGAAACATATCATACGGCTGCAAGGAGGGATGGCGCTGAGTTGGAGGGTGGTATGACAGCCTTGAATGTTGTCTAAAACCCCACACAGCAGCCTAAAAATTATTTCAAACCCTCACAAAGGGCTGGAAAATGATGACAATCCTCAATCACAATGAAACTAAAATTTAATCATGATTTGCAAGCATAGTTATGACTCCTGGATGGAATCACCTCAATGGATTGGAGGGTTTTTGTCTTCCACACTCGTATATCAGAGGTTTTTGTCCTTAGATAAAAAGATTGAACATAATGGCTCAAGCTCTGGATTAGGGTTGGATTGTCAAAGATGAATAATGAATAATGAATAATGACTCTTTTGAACCCAAATTTTCCTTTTATAACTTCTCTTTTCCAATTTTACCATAAAAATATTTTTAACAAAATATTAATTTTCATCCACTTAATAATAATTACTTGTTGGCCCTCTTTAACAATAATAATGTCATTTTTATGTTAAAAAAATAAAAGTGACTTAGGACAACTTAAAGTATTATTATTAATTTACTCCCGAACTTTATCCCTTATCCTACGGGACTTCTAATTGGCTTAATTCTGGAAATGGAACATGACATGCATTGTATGTATGGGAGTGTAATCATGGGCTTTCTCTCTTCCTCCATTGTCTCCCTAGTATTTGTTCTCTCTCAAGATATGGCCCGCTTAAAAGATCTGAGAATCTATCTATCTCTATATCAATTTCCCCGTAAGACCTTTGTCAAATATTCTAGTTCTTGCCCTAGGTGCTTCTTGCCTAAGACTCTTATTGCCCTTGTTGCCAATGTGTTTAAGCACCGTCATTTTTTGGGTGGGGTGGTGGTGTGAGCCACTACCAAGATAAACATTTGTATATGTTTTTTTATGTGTACTTGGTTTGAAAGACTCCCATCGTATATTCTAGATATCAAGACATCCATGAATGGAAGACTCCTCGCTTCTTCAATCTCCATTGCGAATTGGATATGTTCAAATATTCCATTGAGGTGGCTCAAAAAACCCATTCAAATTATCTTTTCCAAAAGGCCAACATAGATTCATGTCATCAACAAACCTGATCTCCCATCGAGGCTTTTGTACCAACACATGTAGAGATCTTATTCAAAAATCTTCCATACTACCGGGGATAAAGGGGATCCCATGGCCACTCCGACTATTTGTTCAAACAAAGCACCTCTAAACGTGAAGAATGTAGATTGGAGGTAGATTTGTATCAAACTCTTGATTATAGGAGAGGTAGCCCTTCCAACTATTTCAACCACCTCATTGATGGGTATCTTAGTCAACAGTTGTATCACATCAAAGCTTACCAGCATATCATCCTTTGTCCCTCTTTCATCTTTTATCCTAGCCACAAAATGAGTCGAGTCTTTTACAAAGGAGCTAGTTTTTCCCATCATATGTTTTTATTTTTTAGCTAAAAAGGAAGATAATTATAGGTTGGTGAGCCTCTAGTATTTACAATAGGCCTCAGCAGGTTACCTACTTTACGTATCTTCGACACTCCATATATTAGAGGCACAATGGGTGCATTGGGCATAAGTCTAGTTTTTGTGAATTCATCAAAGGTGGAGTCCTTAATTGTTTTTCTTACCTCCCTCATTACTTTTTCCATACGATTATGCTGAATTTCCCTATAGTTACCACTCCCCATGAGGTGCTCTTCCATCTTCCTATTATAGTCACCTTTGTTCAAAAGAACCATAGCATGCTCCTTGTTGGCTTTCACAATGATGATTTCTTTATTCATTCCTAGTCACTTGAATGCTTCTTCCTATTCTCTCATGATGTTTCTATTTGGAGGCTTCGTCCTTTTTAGTGTGCATGTACATTCAAGTCTTATTTCTTCAGCTATCTGTCAGCCATTTTGGCCCACATACAAAACTTTCCCCGAGGAGGTTTGTGGTATAAAAAGCCATACAAAGCCTTGAAGAAATGAGCAGAGTTCCTATTGAAGAAAGATCAAATGGCTTAGAAGCAGGCTCAACATTGCAAGTGGAGGGATCCAAGCAGGTTTCATGGTGATCAAGCAGATCAAAGGTCAGGGACAAGTTGCACAAGCATTGGAAAGTCATTTGAGCATTCTAAGGTCCAAGCACAAGTTCAGAAGAGCCTGCAGATTTTAAAAGGGCTAAGTGCAAAACCTTTTTTTTAACTAAGTCCTTTACTTAGCATATTGTTTCGGGCTTTTATTTGTCTAAGTTCAATTCTTGCCAACTTTTCTATTTTGACTAAGTGTTGGGAATTCTTTTGGACATTTTGTCCGAAACGAAATTCCCGAAGGCATGTTTCATTTGGACATTTTGTCCGCGGGAAAAGCTAAAGTCTAACTTTCGTTGGGGAAATTATCCCGAAGGCAAAAAGGCTAAGCACAAATTGTTTCGGACATTTTGTCCGAAACAAAAAAAGACGCAGACTTAATTCTTTCGGGGAAAGTGGTCGAGCAAAAATCCCAAAAAGCAAATTTTTTCAGACATTTTGTCCGTGGGAAAAAAAAGAGCTAAGTGCATTTGTGTCGGGAAAATTGTCTGGGACAATTTTTCCGAAGACCTAATTCTCTCGAACATTTTGTCGCAGCATATGTCCCAAGCAAAAGCCTAAAGGAAATGAAATGTCTTTGCCAAAAGCCCGAAGGAAGTTGCTTTAAGCAAAAAAGCACAAGACAATTCTTTCGGAGAAATTGTTCCACAACAATTTCCTCAAAGACATAATTACATCAACCAAATTGTTTCGGCAAAGTTGATCCAGCAAGGTGGTGATAGGGGTGCAAACGTCAAACTAAAGCTCAGTAGTCATCCATTGGAGTCCAAAGATTGACGGTCGCGCAAACGTCATTGGCGTCAAATGACGGGCGCGCGAACGTCAAATTCAAGCCATGCAAATGACCGTTGAAGTTCAAATATCTCAATGACGGTCGTGTGGGCGTCAAATACGTTCACACGGATGCCAAATATGGGCACGCAAACATCAAAGTTGGGTCTCATAAGTTAGCCGTTTGAGGTCAAATGCTGGGTCCAGGCAAATCCGACGGTCCACGTTCGTTCGTAACAAGGAGATCAACGGCACACAAGCAAGTCAAAAGGTCAAGGAGCTTAGAGGCCACCACGTGGCACAAGCGTGGAAGTAGACAGACTGACAGTGGATCCTGAGTGCAAACGCGGGGCTACCAAGTGGAACCAGCGCAGATAGGGATTGACCAGTCGAAAGCAGGATCGATGGCTCTCACTCAATCGTACATATCAAGATCGATGGTGCAAGATGAGTCAATGGGTCAATAATCCGAGTCGATTTCGACAGCGAATTAAATAGGGGCAAGCCTAGGACTTTCAACAAAAGTCAATATGGCATTTTTTCGACCCGAGCAAAGAAAATATAAAGGAGCCTGGCCCAGATAGGATCCAGGTTGAACCAAAGCGAGGACACCAAGACTAAGCATTGCCAGCAGAGCTCCACAGAGTGGACCCAAGTTCAATTTCCCATGCAGGGGTAGATAAATGAGATATATTGGGGGCTTCTCGTCCTTCAACAGAGTCATAGCTCAACAAACTGCCGCTCAAAGTACAGATGGCATGGCTCTGTCAGTTTCGAAATATGAGGATCTGGTCCTCATAATGAGTAACAAGTGGCAAATGGTGTGGAAAATGAAGGCAGACATGTAGACTTCAACAGCTTCATCGCCAAACCTAGCTGCATGAAAGTGACCCTTCTCTCCACTCTTGCATGCCTCGACAAACCAATAAAGAGCAGTTAGCGCCATAACAAAACTCTAACAAATTGATCTGATTGTTGTAACTGCATTGATGCCGGAACCCAGCTCGGAACAACTTCATCCCACCGTTCCAATCATAAAGAAGCATCAGTGAAAGGAATAATGTAACGGTGCAACTGATTGAAGTGACCTGGATCAATCAGGAAGCTTGAATGAGCATAAATGCAGAAGCAATTGTAACTGCGGTTCAAATGGAGTTGTGCTCATTTTTATTCCTTATTTCAGTGCCAAAATCCCTCTCTTACTCCCCTTTCTTCTATAAATATAGCCTTTGAGCTATTGTTGAACATCCCTCAGGCTGGTACGACTAGACTCTACCAAAAATTTGTATTTTGCACCTCTTGGAGTAGTGAATAGAGCATTTTTGTAGTTGATTACTAATTTGTGCTTAGTGTTTTGTATTTGTTTGATATGCAAAAGTGGTTGTCATCTTCTCTTTGCAGGTCCAGGTTCAACCTAAGTGCTAATAAACTTCCTTGCAGGTCATCTAGCGTGTCTTAATGTTGATGACTCAGGGATAGAGTGGACTGTTGACTGTAAGTACATTCAATCAAGCCTTACCCTCATAGCCCTCCAACCTAAGTCCATCAAACGAACCTCCAAGTGAAGTGTTGTTGCTTGGAAACCATTGTAAGCACTGCATTAGTTTTATGCATAGTTCATTAGTGTGTAAATGTTTCAATCTTGAGAGTGGATTGTTGAATCTTCAATGCATCACCATATGTTAGAATAGGTTTTATTTTATGCAAATCTCTTAACTCTTTTCACCCCAACTTGTTTAGGTATTAGAAAGAGAGGTCCAAACTATAATATTTGAGGAACTAGCCTCATTAAAAGCCCTAAAGGTCTGATCTAAATATAGGCATCCCATAGCCTTAGATCATTCCCATGTTAGTCTAGGTATGGGTTAGACTTGAGCAAATCTGATCTCTATTGGATGCTATCTGGAAAGCTAACACTATCTCCATAGGCGAACTCATTACGATGGCCTCTATATTTCCCACTATGCCTTCATATGGAATCTGCCTAGGTGGTACAACAAATCCCAAGCCTCTATTTATAATGTTGATCGTTGGACCATCCAATTCTAGATGAGACAAGTTTAGCACGTTGCCTTTTAGTTTAGGCGTTGCACATAGTCCCCTTGTGGCAAACCTAATGTTGTTGTCTCCTCTTCTGGCGCTCTTGTCTATTCAACTTCCACACTCAAGCACCCTAACATTCCTGGAATTTGACCCACGTGCTCTTGACATTTCGTTGTTCCTTCGTTGACCTACATAGTATGTGGTTCTATCATGTATGAATTTCTCTGTGCTTCCATTGGTCCCTGGCATGTCTTTATTCCTGCCACAGCCTCCTCTTTAGGCATTTCTATCCTTATATCCTCCTTGTGCCTGTGTATCTCTATGGAGATTGTGTAGTATTCTCACGCTACTGCAGCTTTGAAGCATGGTGTTCTAGTGACTGATTTTCTGTTATGCACGTGTTGGGTTGCATGGTATTGTGTGCCTACCCTAGCGTTAATATCCACTGTATCAAAATTTATTTATCCCAACAACTCTCTGATGGTGGCCACGTAATATTACTCCTATATTTCCAGCTATGTTGATGCCTTCTATGGAGATTCTAAATTCCAAATGAAAATGCATAGGAAAGATGGTAGAACTGGAACAGAAAAGTTTATTAATATGTGTTTTGTACATGGCATACTCTTGAGAAATATGAATGGTTGTTTGTCTTCCACTAGCTACATTTATGCTCTAATATGCTATCTAATGATATGGTGAGTATCTAGCTACATACATACATATACATAATGTTACAAAGCTATGAAGGATAAAGAACCATTATGGAACATGAAATGGTTGCTCTTCCATGTGATTTCATCTTCTAGTGGTTGAGTTGAACAACATTACAATGTAACAGTCGAATCTAGCTGTTAATAGTAAACTTCAAAGTAGAGCATCGCAAAGTATGTATGTATGACAAGTGTGCGATGTGTAGTATTTTGTATAATGCATGTATTCGGCACATGGTTGTATATCAAAAGTATTTAAGAAGATGAAAAGACCTCTTTGGATAGAAATGAAAGGTTAGGAATGCAAAGCGACAGAACCTTTGTAAGCTTTATATATACAACTCAATTGTAAAGGAAAAGAGTTATGAGTTCCGATTGTGAGATAATAGAGATCATTTGATGGTTCCATTGAACATTTTCTGTGTATTGTTTTTTGCGCATTACTTTATCTTTTATGTTCAAATTTGTGCAACTAATATAAAAGATGTATGTTTTGTTCTAATAACCTATGTTTAGATGAATATTCACTAAGAATGAATGAAATGAGTGAAAAGAATGAATCGGCTTTCCATATCCCCATCTGTCTACATATGTAACAAAACTTGCACAATAAAATCCTTGGCATGTTCTGATGAGTTTTTCTTGGAACCTCTACTAAAAATGGTGCGGTGAGCGTGGATTTTGAAACATGTTGAAATGGCTATCGGGTCAAAAAGATTTGGAACGATGGTTGGATGAAAGAATTCAGAAATTCACAGAAGAATAGGCTAGACGAATTGAAAGCACAACGAAGAAAATCATAACTAAGCACATTCATGGCAAAATCAATGAAATTTTTTGGTGCCAGTTGCCCAAGCTATTAGCTGTTTGGTTGTCAAGAATTGAATATTATTGCTTTAGGCCGCGAAACAGAGCACTTTGTCAGGATTGAAGAAAAGTTAGAAAGACTATGAAACTAGACACTAATTGGATGCGTGCGATAGACCATTGGCTAAAAAACACTATTAATGGATACATCATTGTGTTTGTCAAGAAAGGGTACATTGTGTTTGAAGTTATGCATGATTTATTTGTAAGAGGCATCAGAGGTAAATTTAAACAGCAACTACCATACTTATGAAGATGTTGGTTGTGGAGAAGACCATGGTGACAATCCCAGTTGAGATGGAGTAGTCGTCTAGGGCACTATGAGGATGCGGACTAAAGGGAGTGAATGATGAGGAATTGAGAGACGGAACTTGAATCTTAACCTGAATCCAAAAGATGGAGGATGCAAACAAGTAGAAAGAGAAAACAATTCTAGGGCTTGAGAAAGAACTGCAACGACAATGGTCAATCGTTGTATCTTCATATTCTCAAAGTTTGTCATATTCTTTTGTTGTAACAATTCTAATGGTCTATTCTCATGTCTTCATCCACATTCACCATTTCTCGTGATGATGATTCATGCCTACCTGCAATTGTACCATCCTAATTAAAAACATTTTTTGCGAGTTGGGGCAACCTAGTCGTTCCATGCTCATTTTCATAATGTCCCCTTAATCTACATCACATTGGGCACACCAAGGTTGGATTCGAGATTGCAATCTCTTCTAATGTGCAAGTCTAAGAGTTTTAGACATCATGGTCTTTAAGTTCTCTTCTCTAAACCACCAAGTGTAAACTCTCTTGCGATAGTCATTTTTACCACCCATGCTTGGTTTTCCGAATCCGTGTGGAGGAATTGCAATAACCAAAAGAGTTAAAAGCCATATCAAATAACAAAAGGCAATGATCAAAAGGCAAAATTTATAAAATTCAGATCACACCAAAAGATGTGATCTTTATCTAGCACATCTCATATTCTAGTCGAAACTCAAACTCCACAGCTGGCCTCATGATAGAGCCAAGGTCCATTAGGGTGCGATAGGCCGTAGACTAGGATAAGAGGTTTCAAAATCATATATCGTCATAAGTTCCACCTACTTTCTCACACAAGTACCCAATCTTCGCAGTAGACCAACAGCTCTATAAGGGGTCCTGAAGAACGAGGAACGCGTTGTGGGAAGGTAGGTCCATTTAGTTCTATAAAGGTCTTTGATGTCAAAAGTTTCTTAGTCTTACCAACTTGATGTAAGTGTCTTGTCTCCAGTCAAGAATATATTGTCACCTTGGTGCCACCCTTTCCCCCACTACCCATTTCATTTCCCCCCTTGACATGCATGTTTGTTTCTAAATATTTTTCCAAATTTCTTCACTTCCTATTCTCCATCTCTTTTTCAACATGTTTAGAACATGACAAGTTTTAGTTTATCTATCATTAGAATAGAAGTTGTATCTTTGAGTTGTTGCAAAATGTTTTCTTAATCATTGCCTCATCCTTCTCAGATCACCCTTAGTTATGTTTGGGACCTTGAGTTTTATTTTTCACCTTTTTGCAGGCCATTTCGTCCCATTTATTTAATTACAATCTTTTATTCCATTGTTGATCAAGTATGGATTGTTACTTCTCTTTCATCAATGTTGTTTACATTTGTTGTTTTTCCATCTTTGTTTGAGTATGGTTTGTTTCTACCCTTACATAGATGTTGATTACATTATTTTGTTTCATGATTCCTTGGTTTGATCTAGATTATTACTTTTCTTACTTTGGATACATGTCTGGGTCTTTAGGTCATTTAGTAGCCTTGGCTTTTTGGTTACCCGATTTTCTCTCATGTCCGTCATTTAACTTGGACTTTTTGGTTCTAACCTAGCCTTTGTCATCCCAGCTTACCAAATTTTTTAAAGTACTTAACATTTGTCATGAAAGTTCTTCATTTACTTTCCTTCTCATGCGATTGTTTGTATTGCTCTATAACCTTGTATCCCTAGGGTTTATCCAAAGCAATTAATTCGCCCTCCACGATCAAGGCTAAAAATACAACATGCTACCATTCAGCGATAAAGGTAAGTCAAGGTATGTATATGGTTTCAATTATTTCACTTATGTACTTTCATTCATTTTTTGCTTTCTACTGCAATTTGTTAACTTAGTGTGTTGTTATATTCTTTCTCGAAGCACCATCCCATGTTACACTCATGTGCCACATGATGAGCTTCGAGTGGGACATATGTATACACAATATTTTTAAACTTTATCATTTACTAACACTTTCTCTCTTCAACAACCTGTCAAGTTTCAATCTCTCTGAGTGCACACCTTAAAGGGTGCATTGGGAAAGGGGTGGGCAGACCATTAGTGCTTTGAAAGATTGTTGTCTAAATCTATCATGCCTATATCCACTACAAAATCCCACTCACTTAATCTCATAAGCAAATCCTCCTCCTAAATAGCCCCTGACTAAGCCAAGACCTATCTTTTCCAAATATATCGGCCTTAGTCGATGTTATGCTTCCACTTCCCACCAAAATTCATACTAGGTCGCCCTGGGTTGACGTAGTTCTGAAAGTCACGGCACACACTTCACAACTATGTCAGCCCAAGCCAACCTAATTCGAGGGTACACGGTCACTTTCTAACCATGTCGAGGCCAGCCGATATTGTCGGCTAGAATTCTGAAAGGGTTTAGGGTCAACTCACCTCTATAAATTCAAGGCTCATTTCAATCCAATAGAGAGGAACATTCATTTTCACACTATTATTGCTTGCAATTCTGCTTTCAATCTACATTTGCAAGAAGCCATTGCTTAGATTTTGCCTTGGAGGGATATAGCTCGTCTTGTGGAGTCTTGGATACAAATATTAGTCTTGTAGCCTAGAGCTGATTTCAACCATCATGATCCTTACAACCACAACCACAACCACTCTTGCAAAGCACCATTTGCCAAGAGAAAGACTGAGGCTCGACCAGTTCTATTCAAGGTAAGTATTCCTAACCTTGGCTCTTTCATTTAATAGATAGATATTGCATAATCTATAGTTTCAAATGTATAACTCTTTGTTTAGATTTCCTCTACACTTAAACTTAGTGTGGCTATAGGGTTATTCAAACTTGCCATTTTCCACCCTAGGTAGCCTAGGCCTCCATTTGCCTACCATGGTTCTTTACCCCTTTTAGTTGTGTTTTAACCATCACTCTTATTTGTGTTGCAAGCTTTGGTAACACAATTATATTAATTTCATTATTATTGTTAGAGACCTAGTTAGGGTTATTGCATTATATTGATTGCCTAGAGGCTTTAGAACCCTCTCCATTGGTGTTGTGTAATAAGTGCTTCCGTGGCTAGGTTTAACAAATTCAGTCAGTCATGCCCCGATATAACTAAGTATACAACCGATTTTAGTTGATTTACCTTCTCTGAGTCCAGATCTATTACATAGGGTAGTTTGCAGGTTTATCTTAATTTTTTGTATATAGAACCATACCCCTATGATAAAAGAAAGACCCTTTATAATTTTGTGTGTTTTCTTGAAAGTTTCAGCAATTTAATTCTAGATGTGCACCAAAAAATTTCTTCCACTTTATCCAAACCGCCGCTCTGGTGCCAATTATTAAGATCCGAAGTCCACTATACAAAAATATTGTAAAATATTAACATAAATCACGTGCACAAGAGATGTATAGCAAGCCAATGTGCCCTAATCTTCAATACACTCAAATAGAAATAGAAATAGAAATACCCTTAAGGCAGGGTTACACCATGCATATCCCTTAAGGATGGAACCATTCCAAGATATCTCCTTCTATGAGATCCAAACCTACTTCCCTAGTTTATCTTTACTACTAAATAGAATTGGCTATAATCCATGATCCATGATGATTTATAATTATAGATTCCTCTATATGTAGCTTCTCTTTTATAAACCCTAGGGTTGGGATAAACCCTTAACACACCTAATACATATTAGGCCAACTAATAATAAAAAAAAATTCATTACATAAGTTACCCATTAGGCCCATTCTATCTAAACATTCTATATGTGTTCCACAAGTTGAGCAATCCATAACCTAATACATCATAATAGCCTATCCCTAGGAGTATAACATTCCATCCCCTTATATCTAAACAAGCAATTGTATTTTCTTCAAATGAATGATCCTATCAAGACCTTTACCAACCTTGTGTTTCACTTGTTTCTTTATCATGAGTGCCCTTTTACTCTTGTCATAAGAAATCATTAGATACTAGACCTATGTCTTTCCAAAGGCAAACTGAGTACGAATAGGTGTAGTAAGTAAACCTCCAAGCCAAGAAAAACATTCTTTATCACTATCCTTATCTACACCCTGAGTTGCATGATCAACAACTTGACTAAGCTTCTTTACATGTTCCTCATGTGCAACCATTTGATCTCCTTGATCTTAGCGAGTGATGTCACTAGAAGAGATGGAAGCTCCAATGGATCCCACTCTAAGATGTACTTCATTTGGTGTTTGTGCAATTTTATGAGTATTTTTGTCACCACTGAGCACAAGTTGCACCAAAACATCTCGACTTGACGTCAAAGAACAAGGTCAAACATCTACAACATTAATAGTCATTGAAAAAGAAGCCGTGAGAGTATCAATTGATTGTGAATGAACAAAAACATTCAAATCATTTGAGCTCGTGGAGCCCATAGGACTAGAGGTACTAATACCCTTGGCTTTCCCAATACATCTTCAAGGAAAATCAAAAGAAATCAATTTTCTTTGCAATATTATGGGAATAGAAATTGGCCACTTAGAAGAAGGTTAAGCAAGAACTACTAGTTTTACTAGTGGGCTTTGAACAAGTGGAATTGGTTGGACCAATCTCCAAATGCTTGCCCTTGTCTTCTTCAAACTTCATGCATTCTCCTTCTCTCATCAACCTCTTTATACAAATCAGCATCCTTCATTTAATTATTCTCCTTCATATTCATCATGACCATATGTCCACCAAAGGGTGAAACTCATGGTTCACAATCATGTTCCCCTAGGATCAAACCTCCTAAAAGGCTCTCTTTCTAATGCATTAAGAAGCCAAATCTGCACATTCCTTTGCGGAATGAACAAAGTCGGATAGTGTGAAGGGCCTTACAATGATGGGAAAGTTGAGAAACATTTTCCTACCAAGTTTGTTAAGATGACAATTGGCCCCATTAATGGTTTAAACCCCAATCTCCTTCAAGACTTATCATTACATGACAGAAGATGGTAGGGTGCAGTGTTGTGCACTGACACTAGCAACACAAATAAAACTAAAATCCTTGCTTGGGACCTAGATCCCATGGATGAAATGGTATTAACAACCTTAGGAAAAAACCAAGGTGGGGTGACACCAATCATCTTAATCAACAATGGTAAAAGGAAATAATCACATATTTTAATGTAGTGCCTCTAAAACTTGTTTTACAAAGCTCTTGATTGTATGCATTAGTAGGGAAAGAATTGGGAGACCAATCATAGCCAAAACCAAGAAATTCATTATAAGCACAAAACTATGTCAAGCCAGCCTAGGGACATAAAGAATTTGGATCTCTAGCTGAGAGGAGTTCCTCTCACCTTAGAAGATGTCCAGTAAATGCCATCCGACAGTATGTTTTCCCAACTGAACTTCACCCCATTTTCAAAGGCTTCATAGGGCAGAAGAAACCAATGCGATTCAAAGTGGGCAGTATCAACAGCTCCATACAATCTTGCAAGAACCATGACTTTCTGACATCAATCCTAAACCTAACCACATTATCGTGGCTGTTTCTGAGACTTTTAAAGTTGTTTGAGCCCTCTGCATACTTGTTCAAAAAGCCTTTAGCATCATGTTCCCCAGAAAACTTGTTAAACCACTCTTTATCCAAGAACATATAGGGCTTTGGTACTTTATATATTTGTTAAAAAGCATCGAGAGCATAAAAAGCAATTGATTCACCAGAGTTTGATCAATTTACTCTCTCATCAAAATCAATCTGCCTGAACAATTCACAAATAATGTTTGGGAAAGGAAAGGACTCTGCCCTCATAACAATGTTTGGTAACCAAGACTTCCAGACAAGATGATCATTATCTCCCTCCTTATCTTCTAAATCAAGGTGAACATCTTTTGGAACCTCAGCTTGTAAAACACAAGTGAGAAAAGCTGGCGAGAAGCCACCCCATGAATAAGAGTGGTATCTCTTACCGGAGCAAAAGCTAGTATCTCCTCTATTTCTTCAACAGCTTATCGAACTATTGCAGCCTTGCCACCATCAAGCTTCATTTTCTTTTTCCCCATAACATGACAGATTACAGGAGCAAGCATAAGCAAGAGAGCAAACACTGGGCAATTTTTTGTGATTAAGGGATGAATCACCCAAGTTTAAGGATTCGAGACATAACAAAGGAGTAATGATAATGAATAAATTTATTTGAGAAAATCATAAATGAAGCTGTAAAAGACAAGGCTTGAGAGATCAGCAGCATGTGAACTTTAATGTGCAGGATTCAATGGCTCGCAGATGTGGGGGAGAAGGCAGAAGAATCAATGTCTTGTGGATGTTGGGGATAAGGCAGAAGAATCAAACTAAGTCTCAAGAATGCGTGATGTCTGAAAAGGTGGTGGATAATGGAAGAAGTCGAACAGAGGGGAAAGCTAAGATGAAAGGCACTTATGATCCCAATGTCCATAAGCATTGGGCTGAGAGAGAACTCAGCAGGAGCTGGGCACCGTGAAGGGGACAAATCTGGAGCACTTTGACCATCTGATGAGGGCGAAGAAGGCACAACTAACACATGGACTAATCAAAGAGGGCATTGCCGGAGGGACCTACCCCATTTCTCAAAGGCTTTAAAACCATCAGATGGTTCCCAGAAAACAATGGGAGGATCCTTGAAAAGGGATGAACCCTGATAGGTCCCACAAGCAATGGGTGACACAAAAAACAACTAAATGATCTGTGACAAAACAAGAGTTGTGCAAGAGGGCAATTTAATTCAAACTTATTCAATAAAATGTGGTAAATTAGATTCCCCGTTGGGATTCGGAAACAGGAGGGAGAAAAGGTGAAAACTGTAGTGGAATTGGAGCACTCAAAGGGGGAGAAATCTTTAAAAAAAAACATATTTGGTCGATGAACATTTTCACATTTCAGAGTGAAAAGTAAAGACAGTGACTGCATTAATGTATTTTATCATACATAAGGCAAAATAAATAGACAATAAGATGGCACCTAAGTGCAAAAAAAAAAGGGATGTAGTTGGGCTCAACAATATGATTTGTAATATTTGTTGGCAAAAATGGCATGCTAATGCTCTACAAACCAAATTAATGTAAAATCATAGAGCTTGTGATTTTAAAGTAAAGAATAAAACTCTTAACATTACTAAATAATATTTGGAAAAGTCCCAAGGAAATGTTCCTTACCGAAATGGCATGCCACTGAGTGATAAAAATGACTCTACAAGTTGCTTCACCTTATCGTCAAAAATGGCTTTCAAATTTTTCAACTGCAATAGCCAACAACAAATTATCTTAGAGATCTAAAAATTGAGATGCAAACATTAGTTGTGTACTTCAAATTTTGTTTTTTAAAAAGGTTATATGGGTACAGAAGTGTGGGGATACACATGATGCAAGTACACAGTACCTGGGGCAAACCTATTGAACTTGAAACTAAAAACATCAAAATTGAAAGTTGAAACTTCAACCATAATATCAACATGAAACATAGTAAATTTCAAACCAAATATATCTTATTATATTAAATAGAATCAATTAATGCCATGGGCTGATTAAAAGATAAATATAATCTTCAAAGTTTTCCAAAGTTGATAGTTGCTACATGTAAATCAAAATTACAAATTCATGTAGCTGTCATATGACATCAGGTTTCAACAAGAGCATGGTAGCAAAGTCGTGAACAATACAAGTCAAACTCAATTTGCTGGCTCTTATCTTTGTTGGCTAGAAATCAAGCCCTTCAATCTCTTTTTGCTATGAATAAATACGAAGAGAACAGTGACGATTCAGAAGAGGAGTCAAGTCAAATGAATAAAATGATAAAATACATTTTATTAAAATAAGGTTGTCATTTGACAATTTTAGCAATATCCAAATTTTGCACGAGTGATGTTCAGACTAGCAACTGACACATCAGATAACAAAGATTGTGAATTGCAAAGTTTGGCATTGCATATTTGAGAAAGTTGAATATGGGATTTTACAATGACCATGCATGTAGCTGGTTCATCATATTTTGAGTTTCGGTGCAAGATTTCTGCCACGGGTAGTTTCTTATGTGTCAACATGTGCCTATATGTTTTTGAGTTTGAGAGCTTTGTGGACAAGGATTGTTCACAATTACAGCTTGAAAGAGATTGAGGTAGTCATGCATTG
Organism: Torreya grandis; assembly: GCA_037957365.1. NCBI lineage: Eukaryota > Viridiplantae > Streptophyta > Pinopsida > Cupressales > Taxaceae > Torreya > Torreya grandis. The sequence continues at coordinate 1,487,948 of JARHVA010000613.1, read as the reverse complement.
TAATGTAGTTGTAGCACATTTATGGGGTTATGGATTGCTCATGAGAGTTATCTGGAGTTATCCATGATTGATCGGAACACAATGTGAGTGGGTGTGAGTTCTTACAAAGTTGGAGATGGATCACAAGGAGTAATTTCATCATGATTTGTGGTTATAGAAATTTTGAATGCAACATCTGCATCACATTAGTTACAAAGACTGACAACTCAACGGACTTAGGCTTATAGGGAATTTTGTTAGGAATAATATTATTTAATCCTAAGTCCTATTGTGTTCTATGATTATACTATAGATTTACCACCTAATTAATCTATTCTTAGTGGGTGGTTATTGGTGGTGGTTACACCTAACTTGGTTTAGGTGGTTACACCGGAATTTGTTCAGATGACTACACCTGAGTTGATTCGGGTGGTTGTATTATTGTACTATATATTCATGTTGAGAGATGGCAATGATAACACAGTGCCACTTGTGAAATTATTTGTTATACATTCATTTTTGTGTTTTTTATTTGTCGACATCATAATAATCTAAAACTAACCCATTTGTATTATTTTGTATTACATACTAGTACAAATATCTTAAATATATTTGTCTGAAAAAAGTTGTGATGTATCAATCTTGAGGCACCTATATTGGATTTGACACATAGCTTTGCCTATTAAAGGGTTCCCCATTGATTAATGATTGTCAATGTTAAAAAAATATTTCCTAGAAAAAAGAGGGCTCCAAACTCCACCGTATGCCCAAGATTGTAATGTCCCCAAATGGGACGAATTAATGCAAAAGGGGTTTTCCCCAAAATCCGCAAATCTGAAAATGCAATCAGCAACCCCTAGATTGCAAAACAAGCTCTCAAAACCCTTAATGAACCCTAAAAACCCTTAGGTGCAAAAATCATGGGGTTTTATGGGTAAAATTCAGCCAACAACTTATTCCGAAATAACTGAAAATGTGCAAGAAAAATTCAAAATTTAATTTGCACAAATAAGTACCTTTTTTACCCATTTTCTGAAGCTCAATCACCACAATAAGATGGCAGCAAATTCTGATTTATTATCAAAATTACAGCTACTATTCCAAGTGAAAATTTCTCTTCAAATCCCTACCAAAAATAGCCACAATCCTCTGAAAAATACCAAAAAAATTCCAGCGACCTATTTGAGCATAGAAAATGCCAAAATAGCCCCTCTACGTCAATCACCCCACTTCCAAAGTGCTGGAAAAAATAGCAGAAAATTATAGAAAATATTCTTGCCTTCGGCAAGTGGAAAATCCTTTGAAAACCTGTCAAATAATTAAATAATAATTATGCAACTTATTATTTAATTTTTCTCCTTCAAACCCTTCTCAAATCATCACAAAACTTCACACAAATAGTCAGAAAAATAGCAAATAAAATCAGATTATTTAATTTGCGAATTTTAGATCAATTGAAACTACAAACCCTAGATCCAAGCTCCCCAAATGGTTCGCTCCACTTGCAAAAATAGCATAATAAATTAGCAAACTCAAAATGCAAGGAAAAAACCATGAAACCCTCATAAACATGCACACAAACCCTCCAAAGCAATTCGCCCCACTGCTTAGGGCAAGAACAAGATCTCTTTTACCAATGGTGGTGTCAAAAAACACCTTTTAGATTGATCAATCACCAACAGTAGCGAACCTCTATTGGACATGCATCCCAATAGTTTTCTTCAAGCATGAAGAACAAATTATCAAAATCCAACATATCGTCCATTGTAGCCTTCACCATGTATTTATAACTTCCAAAGAAGGTGAACCACTTTGGAAAGATAAAACACTTTTTTTTTTCTTGCTTTAGCTCCCATACCGACATCTCCTTTTTGAATAATATATTAATTAATTGCCTTAATTAAAAGTACTTTAAGGCAAATAAATTAATAATTAATTCATTTAAGCACTTTAGTGGTAAAAACCACTTTTTAAATATTTTATTAATTAATTAATAATTGTCTTATAATAAAAATCACTATTTCGACAATTAATAAATAATTAATAAAATAATATCCCCCAAAAAAGGCTCCTTTAGCCTATGGGGAATAGACTAAACGTCTTCAAGACCTGTTTATTCATGATGTGGAAATGGGAACATCACAAAGATATTGTTATTTTTTTATCACTTTCTCCAAGCAATAAAAAAAGCACTCCCCTACGACGGTCAAATATATGGCATATTTAAGGTCAGCCATTTTTTATTGACATCTCACAATTTTGCAATCACTCCTCCCACCCACCTTGTCTATCACTATAGTTACACCTCTCAATGTAATAACCATACAACAAAGGACACACACGAAAAACGTAACAGCAGGAGAGAAAAGGGAATTAGCCACCAAAATTGACATTGTACACTCTTCATTAGCATAGGTTAAATATATTTATAAAGTTGAGGGTGTGTGTTGGATGGATTAGGCCAAGTGCATGCAAAGTCTACCAAAGTTGGGCATGAAAAATCAGCTTAGTTAGTCTAACTGACATGGAATCAAAGAGACTCAAGTGAATTGAAATCGTCCTCAATTAATCCAATGTGTATTCAACGAAGCTCTAGCAAACTAGGCCAAGTATGTGTAGGATATATTTACAATGATGTAGACAATTACAAGAGAGGAGATAATTACAAGGGTGATTTTCATCATTTACTCTCTACTGAAATGAAGGTGTGCCCAACTTCTATGCAAGATGAGGAATCTTCTTTGCAAAAGAGAGAATAAGGATGTTAGGTATTGAAAGATAGGTAAATATCGTAAAAAAGATACATATTGTATTGATGAAAAAAAAAGGTTTATACAAAAAAATGTCCCTTAAGCTTAAATAAGCTTACGGGCCACAGTTTATATACATGACCCAATAGTCCAAACCACCAACTACACACCCATACAATCACTGACATAAGTAAATTAATAACTAACATCGATTTACTAACATGACACTATATTAACTTATTTATTAAAGGGGGTGTCTCACTAGGTGATACATGCCCTGTAATGTCCCCATTTTCAGCTTCTCTTGCATTTTAGTTGGCACTAACTTTCTAGGTGTGTGTCAGCGTTATCAGAGGAGTTAATTGATGTTTCCAGTGAGCTTAAGTGGTCATGAGGACTCATATGCCACTTTCAGATGTGATTTTTGGCTTCCGATATGGTATCCAAGATTTTTGGAGGGAGCGTCTATTTTTAGTAAGTCACCCGGTTGAGTCCATTTATCATCTTTCATCATTGGGATCACTCCTACGCAGTCAGTTTTCGGTTCCGATGCATTTCGGTCATTTCTGCTAATTGGGTGTAATATTGAGCTATTTATTTAATTAATTTTACTAAGGTTGTCATTTTAATTAAAATATTTAATCGAGCACCTCAGTATTATAGCTCATTGTAAAGATAACGAAAAAATTTAAATGATGAGATGCTAAAAAGTGACTTTCAATGCCGAAAATGTTTTAAAAGTAAAATAAATCACTTTTTGGAGTTAAAAGGCTTAATAAATTAATAAAGTGATTTTAAAAGGGAGTTTATGGAAAGTTCCCTAAAACACTTATAAAAAAAGGGGATTGAGAGCTCATTTGGAATATGCAGTTTATTATATTTCTTTGATTGAAACCCTTCTGGTTCTAGAGATCGAACTTGGTTCATCTCAGCCTTCTTGATGACGAAAAGCCTCTTGGATAAGATCAACTCCGGTGGTAAAAGACCCTCCCAAGTTGATTGCTGGTAAACTTATTCAGAGTTTACGTATTGTCCTTCATTGCAAGATTTTGGTACTAAGCAGAAGGATCCAGCGAAGATCAAACTTATCAAAGATTTGAGACAAATAATAAATTTGTTATGATGGAGATTGAAGGATATTTGATTACAGGTCATTGGTGATAGAAATGGAATTCATATTGTATGATTTTGTGATAGAATCGTTGGGTTATTGAAAGTAGATCTGAATATGACCATTGTTAAGCGCTAGGGTTTGGATAACAATTCATATCATAAAGGTTTATTTGGCAGATCTGGGCGCATATAATTTCAGATTGAGGGTTTGTTGAAGGTAAAATATCATCCTTGTTGATCACCTAGGGTTTGAGCTTGCTTGGTAGAGTTGGTGCCACCTTTGGAGTTATTGTTTCATATCATTTTTGTAATCAGATTGCATATCAATCCTCTGCAGTCATAATAGGTTGGTAGATCAGGGGTTTGAACAGCATTTCAACATCCATTTAATACCTATCATCCACCTAAGGTTGGCGGCTGCCTAGAGAATCCATCGTCCTATCATTGGAGGAGATTTGAGGTCAATTTTGGATCTAATTTAGTATTATCATCATCTACAAATTCATATCAGACTTCATTGTGGATAGCAGCCATCAAATCAGTCATCTATTATCATGTATGATCTAATATTGTACTAAGAAGCGTGATCAAATCGGGTATGTTGTAGACAATTTCATTGTTTCAAATCTTTAATTTGGAATAAAATACTATGTTGTTGCAATCTATATCAAACATCTGATTGTGTTTTCAGTTCATCCATTTGTCATTATTTCATGTATCAAATGGTTCTATATTGATATCATAACATGGCAAATGCATTCACACATTGAAAACTTATAAAAACCATTGAAAACAAACAAGAAACAAAATCAAAAAATTCAGAAAGTTGGATCAGATTAAACAAAAGTTCTTACATGCCCCAACTAACTACAAACATACGATAAAATATTTTTTGGATTATAAGACCCAACAAACCCCCCTTGATCCAAAGGGGACCAAAAGATGATCTGGAACAAATGATTGTCAAATCATCTAACAATATTTGCCACAACATAGAAACTGGCACCATATACAACCTGGTACTAATCAACCAGTGTCTTTACACAAAGCCTATCCTGACATGAAGATGAGCATCATCATGGGCATACTTATCCCCTCTAATCATCCGTACTTGTACTAAGTATGAGCATCATCATGGGAATAGTCAACCGCATCAATACGTCTAAAGGATAATTTAGTGCCTTTGTATGGCACATCTACCCTGATGCCCAACAACACTAACCACTTTACTCAACACTATCGGTGCTAGCGACCCCTATCAATTGTACAATCACCAATATCTAATCAAACATCAATACAATATCTTCCCCCCATCAAGCGAGAGGTGAGAAGCTATGCAGCAAAAATATCATCAAATAATTGGTCTACTCATCAATGATAACAAATAAATCAAAACCAAAATTTGGACAGAAAGCATCGAACTCTTATCTATCCAAAAAAGCCACTATAGCACAACCCGATCTTAAAGCTAGCAACGAACTTAAGATGGGTCGGTCGTTGTCTCTCAAAAGATGTCTTTAGGTCTCTCTATACCAGGTTCAGAGATATAATGCACTTCGTCTTTTTTTTATGTCTGGAGGAATTCTTTCTAAAAAAGCATTCATGAGCATGGTGTTTCCTACCATCACATTCATAACATTGTGACTTATTCTTGGATTTGGGAGATGACTTGTGACTGCTAGTACTAGAAGATGAAGTATCAGTTGTCCAACCACGACACCGAGATAAATGTTTATGTTTATGTATGGAAGTCATGTCCCCTTTTTGAAATATTTAAGTATGAAAATAATTAATGATAATACTTTAAGTCGTCCTAAATCATTTTTATTTTATAACATAAAAAACACATGTATTATTATTATTAAATAGGGCCAAAAAATAATTATTATGAAGTGGATGAAAAGTAATATTTTATTAAAAGTATGTTTAAATACTTTTAGGGTAAAATTGGAAAAAAGAAGTTATAAAAAGCATTGGGATCAAAAGAATTATTATCCATTATTCAACTTTGACAAGCAAACCCTAATCCAAAGCTTCAGCCATTGTGTTCAATCTTTTCATCTGAGGATGAAAACCCTTTGATATACAGGTTTGAAAGATGAAAACCCTCTAACCCATTGAGGTGATTCCATTTACGACTCATATTTGTGCTCACAGATCAGGATCAAATTCCAGTTTTCAGTTTGGCTTGAGGTTATTATCAATTCCCAGAATTGTGTGAGGGTTTGGTATTGTTTACCATTGACTATTGTGCTACAAATTGTGATTGCATTGAGGTTCATAGTCTGTCGTACCACTCAGGGCAGCGATAGTTATATTGGTGGTTGACATTTGTGCCCGTCATACCATTGGAAGCTTCCTCAAACCCCAATGCAGCCCTCCTGCTACTACCATCCCCCATACAACACTGTTGTGCCATCATTGAGACTGTCATACGTGAAGAAAGGTCCAAATCGTGGGAAATTATTCACTGTTGTACATTGATTGTTGGGGAAGTTTACCTAGTGGGCTGAGTTTCATCTCAAACAACAAGTAGTGACCTCGGAGCTACCATTTCAGTTTATACAACAATTGTTACAATGTCCAACCTATCGTACCTTCATCTACAGCTAACATAACATTAGAATCATTCATCAAACCCTGTCGTAAGCTATACTATCCAGCATTGCTCTTGTAAGTGTTAGGTTGTTGGATATTGATAATAAACTAGGGTTTCATATCATACAAAATGATTTATGTTGTTGATAATCAGTTTGTGTAAATATCTGTATTTTCCATTCAATACAATCAAGATTTCAAGTAAGTTTTCAATATTAATATTGCATGTGCGATGTTTTAGTATTTGTTTGATATCCATTATTGAAAAGGAATCACAACAAACTTTAGAGTTGATAAATTATTTAGAAAGAGATATTACAGTGGTATGAGAACTGTGATCTACCAGTGTGTGAATTAGATGAGAAAATCATGAGAGAGAAAAAAATACCTACAGAAGAAATTAATCCTTGCATGAAACCATCAATCAAAGTCAAAGATATTTGACAAGGACCATCCAAAGGACAGTGAAAGAATCCATGATAGATATGATACAAACCTTGCAGAATATAAATCAGAACAAGGCTACCCAAAGGAGTCCTTCAGCAATTAATCGACCAATGTTTCTTCAAGCAAAGTTCTAACAAAGTGAAGAAAATATAGATTCTATTCAAGAGGTGTTGATTAAAATAAAAAAGGGCAAGCAAAGATACAAACTTGAGGCCACCCAAATCATTGACCAGTATCAAGGTATGCCTGATAGTTTTAAAGCTAGAGTTTCTTTTGATGAGTACTTGGAGTTACTCTAAGTGAGATATCTAAATAAAACAGGTTTGTATGAATATATAAGAGAGTTGAGAAAGACAGAGTAATCTGCCATGCAAGTTGAAGGTAAGGATCTTTTATCAAAAAAAGATATTTCATTGACTTCTAAAATTGATTGTCAACAAAAATTGTCTTAATGAAGTCAAGGAACAAACATCACTTGTTGAATGCAAAATTGTAAAAGATGTTCCAATAATTTTTAAGGGTATCCACGAAACACCTCTCCAAATCAGTAAAACCCCATTATGCTTCCAAGCAAAGAGGCATGAACTATTTGACAGAAACTCAGACTTCATACCAGTTAACAAGTCACAAAGGGGTCGAATACCTCAATTGCAAGCCACAAATCAGCAACTGTAACAACAAAGCATTCAATATCAATAAGGTATGGTTCATGCATGGGAACCACACAAAAGTATGCCCGAACAATCAGTTGTTTTTTTGCAGGTTTGGTTGATTGATCCTTTACTCTAAGCTCATCCCAAAGGACCAAATAAAACTATGCTAGTGGGACTAACTAGAAATTAGATTTCTAATTGGTCCACAAATACATGTATGCCTTTTGGAGGAACCAAAAGGAGAATTCAATTTATCTACTTGCAAAGAGGGAGTATCATGGAATGCATGGATTACATGATATGCTCAGAATAATTATCATGGAGAGACATTGAGACTCATGAATCAATTACAAGGATACATGAATCAGTATATGGCAGCAATTGAGGGCACTTCAAGAACAAAAAAGTTAGATTTCGATTTTTTCAGGAGATTTGTGAAGCTGAGATGTCTTCAAGCAAACCGGCAGTCAACTACAAATGCCTATGAGGCAATCAAGATGCTTTAGCAAGTCCGTGAATATGTGCCTACTACTGTTGCATTGGATGCGTCATAATTTTTGGCATCAATTGCCCAAGTACATTATACAATGAGATTGACATATAGGACACTTGTGATGGGATATGAACTTGAACGACATGAAGAAAATCAGTCTCAAAGTAAAGAAACTAGTACAAGTGTGGAAACTAATTTTTTTAACAAAAGACATTGGGATGATGACTTCCCGTGGTTTGAGTGGTACTTAGTTGAAGATCCAATTAAGGGTCAAGGCTATGAAGTGTCAATCTTTTTGGAGCTTTGTCAAGAGGATATCAACATGCCATATGGATGGTTAGTGTTTGTCCATTGCTTCTTTGTAGTGTGTAGTCATAAGGAACAAAACTCACTATTCAGCAAGAGTATAGACATCGATTTTCTGCAAGCTGTTCAGATTGGGGACTTGTTTTGTTTGCTTCCCGAAAGGTTACAGTTGAATCTGCAAATGATTTTCTATTGGATGATGCTTTAATTGTGGTAGCAAGGGTACAAATATGTACGGACAAACTATGATTTAAAGAAAGAGACTGGTTTTATTGACCTCAAGAATCAGAGAGCAACATGCTATTTGAATTCAGTACTCCAAACATTCTATCGCATTCCATATTTCAAAAAGGCAGTGTATCACATGCCAACGGAAAATATTTCAACCAGAATTCCTCTAGCTTTGCAGAACCTATTTTATAATATGCAGAGCAACAATGATAGTGTATCCACAAAAGAACTTACAATATCATTTGAAATGTTCACTTTTTGGGATATTTTTCTAAATTCTCAAATTTATTGCAAACCCTAGATAAAAATTAGTTTTCTGATTTTTCCAACAGCAAACTCTAGTTGTATTGAACCCTTCAAAAATAACACAAAATTAGAATAAACCCAATGCACCAATTGGAGTTTTCAACAAACAAGTTTTGCCCTTCAAAAATATGAAATTGCTCTCAAACCCTAAGCATCCCAATCTAAAATATTTATTTTATTTTATGGTTGATTTATCATGCAACAACACCTCATATAACCTTCATAAATTGCACCAAATTGATTAAATAACTATGCAAAATTTATTATGAATTTTCTAAATATATTTGAGGTCCAAATGTCCTCCACAAAAATCAGAAATAATAATAAAAAATTACAGAATAATGTTTAGGCTTAGAATAGCATATCAAAACCTCATAAACAATTCCCAAACAATTTGCCCTAGCTGGAATTGATCATTTCCAACCCTAGATCCAAATTCAGCCCTATAAAATAGGGGTCTTCAACCTGAAAATCCACTTTTGGCCTTCCAAACCCTAGTTGCCACCCTTCCAAACTATTTGCCCCCCTTGGAAACACTTATTTTTGCCTTTTTCTGAATTTTGATGAACAATGGCAGCTCTATGAAATTGCCCCATGGAAAAATGAGAGTTTTCATCCTCAATCCCTTTGCTTGAATGTTTTCAATTTCGTGCTTAAAACTTGTAAATTCAAATAATGATCCAAGATGCCCTTCAACAAGACCCCTCAATTGTTTTTATACTTCTCCCCAAATAAATTACCCAATTTGGAGGGAAATACAATTGTTAATCTTCTTTCAAATTATAAAAGAATACCTTTTTATAATTTACTTAAGTGGATCAATACTCATGACCCTTAAAAAGGCCCCAACTTAAGTGAAATTATAACAATAAAGTACTTTTACAATTATTCTTTTCAAAACCAAATGTTTCCCTTCTTTTTCTTTTCTTCCCTTAGCCCTTGGGAAACTAGGCAAGGCTAAAGGTCTTCAATAGTGTCATATCCAAAAGGGGGACATGACAATCCTCCCCACCCAAAATTGTTTGTCCTCAAGCAATCGTAGTAACCAAGGGGTTGTCCCCACCATGGGCCTCATGAAAAACTCAATCCGTGGTCCTTCCCAATGAAGAAAACCCTCATGATGAAGCTTGCTACTGCTGTAGATGAAGATTCTTTGCTTTTTATGCAAGCTGGAATTGAAAAAACAGCAGCTCCTAGTCTTCTCTCTTTGTTCCCTTGCGGCCTCATACCTCGGATGTATCAAAAGGATGATGGAAAAAGAAAATGCCTCTGAAATTGCAGTATATCAGTGGCTGCAAAAGGTTATTCCAGCAAGGTAGTCTTAAAAAATTTGGACCTTGATTGTCCCTAAATCAGCTCCTGTACATGACACAAACACATTAGTTCAAAAAAGAGTCATCTTCTTCGTTTCCACTTGTGAAGTGGTTGAAAGCAAAGGTGGGAATGCCCTTGAGAGCATGTGAGAAATGTCACTGCTTCCCCCACTCTCCATAGTGACTTTATTACTCGAAAATTACTCAATCCGAGGGGCTGGTAGTGTCCTCAATCTTGTCCTTTCAAACTTAGCATGGGCTGGAAACTTCCTTAACATGCAAACCTTGGCCCTCATGCCCTTACGCATTCCTACCTTGGAGAGAAAAACTTCACAAAGAGGATTGTACTTGATGATTAGAGGACTATATTTACACTTTACAGCCTTACAAATGTTCCAAAATGTCAACCTATCCATTGCCAAATTGCATTTAGATGGACTTTTCACACATATATCTTCAATGGATATCATCATGCATTCATAAGGTGTGTTAGAAAAAAGATCATGGCTGTAGATTAAAACCTTACTACCCCATATGAAAAGGTTTATTTGATCCTTAGTCATTGGGTGCATGTTACCTTGGCAAGCATCCATCAACTCCCTATACCCTCCTATGTGCCATGACAAACCTTTCCCAATTTGCAAAAAGAAAACAAATTTGAAATATATTACAGCATACCTTGAGAGGAGATATCATGGAGATACAAGCAACTTTGCTTTGGTACCCTCGTGTGTCTCACGTCTTCCCCTTTCTACCCCTTGTCAACCTCATTAATCATGTAAAGAATGCATTTAGAGCTTAACAAGGATCCATACTTACAATTTAGAGAGAGTTGTACCATACTTATACCAACCAATTTCTTGTCATGAAAGGAGTACCCCCATTCATATGCATTTCCAAAACTTATCATGAGTTGTAGCATGCCTAAAATATTAGAATTTTTGTCCTTAGTAGGCAGTGGTACTGGTCTTACCAATTCAAAATTTATTGAGAAGAAAAAATCAGACTTTGCACACGTGTTTCCATAATTTATTGGGAGCTGTATTGTATTCCCTTGATTTTTCTGAGTATGACACTTTCAGATTTTGCAAAAACAACTCAGAATTTTCTGAGTGTAAATTTGGCCTACATCTTAATGAAATTTCAGACCTTCCTCTCTTATATACAAACTGATTTTCTGCCTCCTTGAACTCTTGACTCAAATTATTATTTTCAACATTCATTGGGTTCAATAAACAAGGAAACAAGTGGTACTTTTCATACCTTGAGGGCTATCCATTCGCTATTTCGTTGATTTCTTTGGGAGGACAATATTTCCCCAACTTCGATTCCTTTACCAAACCATATGAATGACCAAATTTCATAAGTGAAGGTGGCTGCTCTTAATTTGAAAAAACATTCTTTCTTGCTGCCCCTACGATATTTTTATCATGGAAAACCCCTTCCATTGCTTTCAAGGTCACCTCCAAAGATGCCTTATCACTCAAACCATGCAAGATTACTGTTTTTTCATTCCTTTCAAATTTAAGCTCCATGGTTTGGTAATTTTGTGTGTACTCTCCAAGTGAGTGCAACCATTAGATGCCTAGAACAAGATTGGTTTCTCCAATGCCAACCGTATAAAAATCATCCTCTATGGAGTGTGTCTCCAACATGATGTCAAGCTTGGGGACCTTAGTGGTGCAAGGAATGGTGAAGCCATCCGCCACAGTCATATGGAAACCCTTGAATTCAATAGATTGAAGCCCACATGCAACAATCAAACTTTTATCAATGAACTTGTGCATGACCCCACTATCAATGAGAATTGTAACATTCATACCTTTCAATTTTCCCTTCACACGATAGGTGTAGAATCTAGGAGTCCCCGATAATGAAGCAAAGGTGTCACTCATGTCCTCTCCCCCAAGGATCTCCAAATGTTCTTCCTCATAGGTGGCTGCCCCTTCCTCTTCTTCTTCATCTAAATGCACCTCAATGAAGTGCACTTATCCCTTTCCACGGCAATGATGACCCGGTGTCCAAGGGTCTCTACAATCAAAACAAAGCTTCTTCCTTCTTAGCTCATTTCTTGTTTCATTGCTCCATCTTGGCAGCTCTCTTTGCTACCCCAAACCCTGCTGGTTTGGCTTACCAAACTACCCCAAACCTTACTAGTTTGGCCTATCGAGTTGCCCCAAATGAGCAGATTTTTGTGGCCCAAAAGTGTTGCCCCTTGGCTTCCCCCATTTATCGTCACTTGGCTGTCCAAAAGGTCCAAAAAAGTTAGTTTTTTGTGAAATAAAGGGCAGAATTTTACCTTCGGGTGCTGAACACTCAAGATCAAGGGCCTTTTGAATGGCTCCTTGAAGAGAAGATGGGTCAAAAGCCTTGACCAAACCCCTAATGGAATCAGCCAAACCCTCCATGAATAAAACCACCAATCTTATTTCTAAAACATCCATTACCATGACTGAAAGTCTCTAAAATTCAGTCACATACTCTTTTATTGTACCCTTTTATCTCAATTGAGCCAACTCTCTAAAGTGTAATTTCGGATCAGCTCTATCAAACCTCTCAATGATCCTTCTATTGAATTCTTCAAAGGATTGAATAAGTTGATGTCCTTGGGTGATCAACCCATGATACCACCATTCAAGGGCAGCCCCTTCTAAATGCAAAGTACCAAACTGAATAGCCTCCTTTTCCAGCATTGGCCTAAGTGAAAAGTAGGTGTCTACCTTTTGAATCCAAGCCCTAGCCGAGCTCTTGGGGGAACCATCAAAATTGGAAAGTGAAAGTTTTTCCAAGGCATGATGAAGTCCTCCTTGGCTGCCCTTGTGCCTTTGGCCAATCCTATTGCCACCAAGTTGCCCATGCTTCCATGATGTGAAAGTTGAAAAAATCCATTTGATCCCTAAAAGGAGTTGGCTAAGTCATGTACTCATCATAGTCCTTCAATAAACTATCTCTCAATGTGGATTGCTCTTCCCTTTCTAGAATGGCAACTTCTTGCAGAAAAGTAGGTTGGTTAGGCCTACGTGTAGCTCCTACATTCCCTTTAGGTAGTTGATCCGTGAAGTTGTGACTTCTAGAAGCACTACCATCCCCATTAAATGGTTTGTCACCCCTCATTTCCTTCATAGTTTGGACAAATTCCGTTATCATAGCTGTCATTTGTTCTTGAGCCTGTGTGTACCTATCAAACCTTTGTTCTTCTCTATTTTCAACCTCATACCTTGGCTGATCCAAGTGAGACGTTGTTTTTGTTTGCTGATTTTCTTCAAAAAATTCTTGATTCTAAGGTAATACCTTAATTTTTTGTCACCCTCTTCCATGAATCACCTTGGAGATCCATGACTAGCCAATATATGGCTCTGATACCACTAAAATGTCCCATTTTCAAGATATTTTTCTGAATTCTGAAATTTATTGCAAACCCTAGATAGAAATTAGTTTTATGATTCTTTTAACAACAAACCCTAACTGAATTGAACCCTTCAAAAATAACACAATTAGGGTAAACCCAATGCACTAATTGGGATTTTCAACAAACAAGTTTTGCCCTTTGTATGCATCTAAATTCGCTCGCTTCATTTAAATTCCGCTTATCTAATTTCTCATCTAATCTCGTTCTAAAATCACCCCTTCTAATCATTTATCTCATATCCCTATTAATATTTCTTCATTCACTAACTATAGTCTTATCCCACTTCTTCGCTAATTCCCTTAATCATCTCTTATCTTATCCTAATCCCCACTTATCTATTATTTGAAAGTTTTAAATTCTCATGACCCACCTACTAGCCTATTCCTAAGCTCTCCTACACCCCTAGTCTCTAATCACCTACCTAATCCCTATATAATCCCCTACCTAATCCTAATTAACCCCTAAGAGGATTCTAGAATTCTCCAATTCTAGAATCCTCTCTATTCTCACCCTTTCTCTCTAGAAGCCTCTAAATCTAGAGGCTTCCAAGCTCTCCCTCCTTCCTCTATTTAAATCCATCCATCCCTCCATGGAAAACAACTATAAGCTAACTTGAATTCTCATGCCATATCCATGATAAACTGGCAAAATAGAGGAATCCATAACATCTCCATGCCAATCTAATCCATGAATTAATCCATGATCTAGAAATCACAATGTCGAAATTCCAAGTCCATAGGAATCAACCATCCGTTTGAACATCTTGGAAGGAGGCTAGCTGAAACAAAGGATTTGGTAAGGTTTATCTTATAAATTTGATATGTTTCCATAATTCTTCCTACTGAGTAGTTTGATGTTTTGAGTTGAAATTGCATAGTTTATGGTAATTTAATCAAATAACTCAAATTTCACACTACATTTTGGCGATCGTAGTGGAGTGAAGTGGACTGAGTAATGGTTTTTCAAAGAAAAACCATGTCATAGGTGAATGTTAATGGATACGATGCCCCCTCGAGGGGACATGTGGGGAAGAATGAGACGGATGACCACTCGAACGAGGAAATGAGGGGTGGGATGCGATGAATAGATAAAGGGATGGGATGCTAGATGTGAGACAGATGATAAAGAAGACAAATTTGACTTGAGCAATGAGCTACAGATTAATGATGCCCCTAGGAAAGACACATGCACAGGGAGTACAAACGACTAAGTCACATTTATCGACACATCCCAAGGGGGTATCAACCGTAACATGATGATGATAGGATTAAAAGGCGGCAAGCTTTAGACGTATCCCAAGCAAGGACGCATGCAAGGGAGAGCTATAGGCCAGGGTAGGTAAGGATTGGATAATTTTAATGATGGGTGTAGCTCAAAGCTAAAGTTGATTGATATGATGGAGATGATAGAGAAGAATATGATCGAGTGACCAAAAGATAAAGGAGAAGAATTAGAATGCAGTGCGTCAAATCAATGAGCCTCAATATGATTAATAGTGACGATGCCCTAGTAAGGAACATAAAAAGGAGCGATAGATAATAAATTGACCAATCAGGGATGATATATGGAAGAAAAGATGGATGGTGGGATTTTTGTTGGGCCCAATTGACAGGTGTGGATGATTGACGAAAAGATTAAGGAAATGGTTGTGAGGATGATGATTGATCAATAGACTGGTTGATTAATGATTGATATTATAGCTCAAAGATTGGACTGATGCAAGACCGGGGGATGATGATGGATGATGAGGAAAGAGGTGAGAGTGGCCGAGCTATCCTTGGGCACTGAAAAGTAGCCAAGTGTTGCCTACATAATCTAAAAAGACCTCAGGCCGATGTAGTTTTGATTAGAGGATGGAGGATGATGATGAGGGAGTAGAAGATGATGATGATGACAATGATTAGTGTTTAGAGTGTGATGTTAGTGATTAAAGGATATGACTCAGATCATGAGATGAGAATAAAAGATTAGATGTTAGTCGAAGGGATCACGAGGATTCGATTAGTGATGGAAATAAAGATGATGGAGGATGATTAGATTAGTGAGGATTTAAATTCCACTTATCTAATTTATCTCATCTAATTCTGTCCTAAAACCACCCCCTTCTAATCATTTATCTCATATCCCCCATTAATATTTCTTCATTCACTAACTATAGTCTTATCCCATTTCTTCGTTAATTCCCCTAATCATCTCTTACCTTATCCTAATCCCCACTTATCTATTATTTAAGAATTTTAAATTCTCATGGCCCACCTACTAGCCTATTCTTAGGCTCTCCTACACCTCTAATCCCTAATCACCTACCTAATCCCTATCTAATCCCCTACCTAATCCTAATTAAGCTCTAAGAGGTTTCTAGAATTCTCCAATTCTAGAATCCTCTCTATTCTCACCCTTCCTCTCTAGAAGCCTCAAAATCTAAAGGCTTCCAAGAAATTTTTAATTCCTTTTAATTCTCCCTCCTTCCTCTATTTAAATCCATCCATCCCTCCATGGAAAACAACTACAAGCTAACTTGAATTCTCATGCTATATCCATGATAAACTAGCAAAATAGAGGAATCCATAACATCTCCATGCCAATCTAGTCCATGAATTCATAATCCATGATCAAGCAATCACAATGTCGAAATTCTGGGTCCATAGCAATCAACCATCCGTTTGAACATCTTGGAATGAGGCTAGCTGAAACAAGGGATTTGATAAGGTTTATCTTATGATTCTAATTTGTTTCCATAATCCTTTGTACTAGGTAGTTTGATGTTTTGAATTTCAATTGCATAGTTTATGGTAATTTAAACAAATAGCTCAAATTTCACACTACACCTTTCAAAATATGAAATTGCCCTCAAACCCTAGGCATCCCAATATGATATATTTATTTTATTTTATGGTTGATTTATCATATAACAACACCTCATGGAACCTTCATAAATTGAACCAAATTGATTAAATAATTATGCAGAATTTATTATGAATTTTTTGAATATATTTGAGGTTCAAATGTCCTCCACAATCCTCACAAAAATCAAAAATAATAATAGAAAATTACTAAATAATATTTAGGCTTAGAATAGCCTATTAAACCTCATAAACTCCCAAACAATTCGCCCTAGTTGGAATTGATCATTTTCAGCCCTAGATACAAACGCAGCGCTATAAAATAGGGGTCTTCAACCTGAAAATCCACTTTTGGCCTTCCAAACCCTAGTCGCCACCCTTCCAAACTATTCACCCCATTTGGAAACCCTTATTTTTGCATTTTTTCTGAATTTTCATGAACAATGCCAACTCCTAGATGAAGTTGCCCCACAGAAGAATGAGAGTTTTCATCCTTGATCCCTTTGCTTGAAGGTTTTCATCTTCAAGTCCAAAGCTCAAGTTTTTTCGTGCTTAAAACTTGTAAATTCAAATAATGATCCAAGATGCCCTTGAACAAGACTTCTCAATTGCTTTTATACTTCTCCCCAAGTGAAGCGCTCAATATGGGGGGAAATACCTTTGTTTATCTTTTTTCAAATTATAAAAGAATACCTTTTTATAATTTACTTAAGTGGATCAATACTCATGACCTTTAAAAAGGCCCCAACTTAAATGAAATTATAACAATAAACTACTTTTATATTTATTCTTTTCAAAACCAAATGTTTCCCTTCTTTTTCTTTTCTTCCCTTAGACCTTGGGAAACTAGGCAGGGCTAAAGGTTTTCAATAGTGTCATGTCCAAAAGAGGGACATGACATCATTTGGTTGGACCACATATGAATCTTATCAATAGCATGATGTGCAAGAGTTCAACATAATATTGTGTATTAAGCTAAAAGAGACAACAGAGGAGCCTCTTCAAAAGCTCTATGAAGGCCAGCTAAAAAATTACATAGACTGCAATGATGTGAACTACCAATCCACTAGCAAAGAGTCGTTTTATGATCTTCAGCTTGATCTCAAGGGCTGCAAGGATGTTTATGCTTCTTTCGATAAATATCTTAGTGTTGAGAATCTTGATGGTGACTATCAATATAGATCAGAGAACCTTGGCTTCCAGGATGCTCGAAAGAATGGTCAAAAGCATTAGGGAAGACTATTTCAGGATATAGAGATGGAATGGCTACAAAATATAGCATTTTCAGGGCAGAAAATCAGAGTAAACAAGATCACTATTGCAGGCTTAGAGATTCAGCTTTCAATGGTTGATGAAGAGGCCCAGGCATTAACAAAATCTAACTAGCATTTGGAAGCAAAACTTGAAATTTTGGATGTTAGATGTATATTGGATGACAATAGAAAGTCAAGGGAGTATAATCTTAAGTTTGCCCGTGATTATTCAAAAAGAATTTTGAAGGCATTAGGTGAGAATGGAAGCAAGCTAAAATCCATGGATGAGAGACATTTTACTGAGGCTTCAAATGATGTCATGATAAACCTAATGAACAATCAAAAGAACTTACAAGTTGGAAAGATCAGCTTAAGCTCTCTTTCAAAATGGATGGCTGATATGGATGGATCTTATGCATCTATACATGACAACAAAGTTTACAATGAGTTGCAAGGTTCATGGAGAAGAACCATGACATACCCAAGAAAGGTGTATAAATGGATGATCAAGCAAGATTGGTTTGAATTTGACCTTGGCCTTGCAACTAAACAAGCAGACTTTCTGGGTAAGGACATGAAAGTTGGAAGATGTCATTATGTGTTTGATGATATAATTAATCAAGGCCACATACCTTGTGAATCTACATTTTCAATGCACACCATGGCTTACATTGAAGCACCAGATCAAGGTTTTGTTGATGAATCCAATGATATTTACAACCATGCCAAAATATAAGGGAGCTTAGATGTCACATATCTTTTGATACTCCAATTATGGGCACCCTTGTACCTAGAATAATAACAGAATTATGTTCTTCTAGGTCGAGGAGTTGTTAACTAGGTGCAATGATGTTTTGGGCCATGACTTTTGACCTAGGAAGACATGGAAATGATGCCTTGATGAATATTTTAGTAATGCAATGTTTTGATGTAAATAGTATCCTAAAGTAGGAGGCTCATGGAAATGTTATACTGAATTAATAAAAAAATAGCATGCCAAATCAAGGGAAACCCAAAGGCCGAAAGTGAGGACCGACAAGGGAGTATAACACAATAAGTGGGGAATTGGATGCACCTCACTTGTCCCTCACGCAAGTAAGCCTCATACATGCTTTCCAACACACCCACTTACACATCCATAAAAGATGAAAATTCCATAGTTTAAACCTTGTTTCCACTTTGTGATGTGGGAGCTTCCATCAAGCTTGAGATCAGAGAGAGATGGGAGTCTGAACCTGAGGCTTGTGAACAATATTGGGGCCATTGCAATGACTACAAATATCAGCAATTCTCTATTAGGTTTTGGCTACTAGGTTTGAGGAACTAAGGAGGCCAATCCAGAGATCGAGGCAGAAGGATTGCAGTCCAACAGTGAGCTGAACAGTTTCTACTAGCACAAGGGAAAGCTAGTTCAGCTCAAATTGGGAAGAAAGGTTGGTTTGCAAAGGGCTTACCTTATTTTGTCCATTAAACCTTTTTGTCATCCTTTCATCCTAGCCATATCATAGCCCCAGCACGAGAGAGTGGGTTTTGAGGAACTTTGGCTGGGAATTGAACCTTATGGAGGGACGAAGGGTTTCCCCTAGTTTGCCATACAATCATCAGCAAGTACAGTGTCTTTTTGCCATGATTTTATCTTACTTGCTGCAGTTCCCATAGAGTTGTAGTAACTTGTGAAGAGTCAGTGCTTTATCTGCTTCACTCGAGAGATTTGCAAGGGTACTTTGACATTCCAGCTATGAATTTATTTGCATTTTAAGTGCCTAGATCTCGTTTTTGGGGATTCCGATACTGGACATGTCTTGAGATTTCCGCTTGGTCAATTACATGCTCTCTCACCAACTCCAGATTGAGACAAACAACCACCTTTCTAGAGAGCAATGCATTTATAGACAACATAATGATAATATCAAGCCATCCTAAGATGACTTCATATTCAGAATCTAAATGTCTTATGTACTACAAGGTTAGGGACAAGGTTCATCATTAGGATTTAGGAATGCCATTGCTTCTTCAACCACTTTGGTACAATAAGAGAGTTATAAATATGTTGGCCAGTGTAATATCCCCTTTTCGAGATTAGAATAATATTATTATTTACAATAACAAGTATTCTTAAATGCTTAAAATAATAATGTCTAAGGGACTTTATGTTGGCCACCCCTTTTCTATTTTTGATTTTTGACTTAAAGAGGGGACCTTTAAGGGTCATGGGCAAGTTAGCCCTTAAGGGAAATTATAAGGATGTTGTTATTAAATATTTAAATTTTCCCTCCAAATGGAGCACCCCACTTTGGGAGGGAGCTTTTTGTGGAAAAGGTTATAAAAGGAGGATGAAGGTTCATTTTGGGGGGATTATGTTATTTTGGTGAATTAATTTCACGAGTTTAAACACGAAAACACTTGGCTTACATCCTTTAATGACCAAACCCTTCATTGGAACTGAAGTTGAAGATGAAACCCTTCAACATTCAGTTAAGGAAGCTTCAATTCAGAGGTTGCAAGGAACATATTTGGTCAATCTGAGGTATTCTAACATCATTTTCACGTACAGTACAGCAGATAAGGTCATCAAGAGGTTGGGCGCAGCAGTATAGAAGTTAGAGAAGGATTTTGAGTTGCCCTAGAAGGGCAGCGCCTGGTTTGTAGGGGTTTGGAAGCCCAATAAGGGAGCAACGACTTGTTTGAAGACAGCCAACAACATCTAGGAGGGCAGCGCCCCACTTTGGGGTTCGATATTATATTTTGCAAAGCTTACTCAAACCATAACTTTTGTTTGGAAGCACCAATACATTGATGGTATTTTTATCATGTTTTTCAGCTATTGAAGGGATTAAGAAAATCAGACTTGAGGCTTCTATTGTGGACGGTAATAATTCTGTAATTTTGATGAATATTTGATTGGAAATATTGATATTTGTGTCCTAGATGTTCATTTCCAGAATTTAGTAATTTATGGCTAGAGTTTGAGATTTTAAAATTCAAAATTTGCATAGTTGTGTTAGGGTTTGCAGTGTTATTTCTAGGGTTTTTTTGAAAACCCAAATCTTTCTAATTCAGCCCTAAAGAGGACATTACAGTGGTATCAGAGCCTTTTCTTTGCTAGTTATGGGGTTTGAATTGTCTACAATAGATTGGCGACCTAAGTTTTTTGCGAAAGGAGGAACACATAGATCCAATTCAAAAGGTGGGGATAAAAATACAAATGAACAAAGAAAGGCACAATTTTGAGGCCACCAAAATCCTTGATGAGTATCAAGGGATGGTTGATCATCTTAAGTCTCTAGTCTCCTTTGATGAGTTCTTGAAGTTACACGAAATGATGGACCGAAGTAAATTTGGGTTGTGCTTACATAAGAAGGTTGTAAAAGGAAAAGGAGAAGAATTCCCAAATTGTGATAAGAAAAGAAAAAGAAAATTGGAAAGAGGGAAAGTCAAACCCTCATAAAAATTCCAAGGAAGGAATCAGAAAATGAGAGAATTCGGACTTGAAAAAGGTTAGTGAACAGCTCATGGGGGCATCCACCATGAAAAAGGGTAGTGGGAAAAATGTTCCAGCCCAAGAGGAAGCACCATTGCTGCTTGCCCTAAGAGTTCAGTGAAAAAGAGTTGTGATGTTTTTTGCCATTGTACCTCTCATCGTTTGTTTGACTTTGTGAAGAGTACCGTTAGGGTCAAGCAAGGATGTCCTCTCTCATCAACCCTTTTTAGCATATACATTGATGAGTTAGAGGAGTTGCTTCGGCAGCATACCCATGTGGATGATGGTTGTCTTTTGCATGAGGTGCTTATAGCCATCCTTTTTGTTGATGATGTTTTCCTACTCTCGCACTCTGAATAAGGCTTATAGCGACAACTTGATTCCCTTGCTCGCTTCTATGAACTCCAACAGCTTGTTGTCAACCTTAGTAAAACTAAGGTCATGATCTTCAATATCTCCAAGTGCTCTCTCTCTAGATTTTAGTTTTTCTAAAAACGGGAACTTCTTGAAATCACATCAACCTCTACACTTATTTGGGGGTCCAATTTTTTGGCCCATGCTTTAACATGAAGTTTGTTGCTCAACCACACCTTTGTAAGGGGTATGCCTCTTTTTGTTTTGGAATGTCAATGTTCCCAGATCCACTTCCAGGTCATCCCTTCCAAATTACGCTTGTATGATACTATCATCAAACCTACAATTTTGAATAATTAAGATTTTTGGGTCCTATCCTAGGGGCAGTTGACTAGGCCCGTATTGAGAGGGTCCAGACTCACATGTTGCAGTGCATGATCCATTGCAAGCAAACAATTCTTCAGTGCATCATCCAAGCTGAATTTGCCAACCAACCACTATGCCTTGAGACTATATTTAGGGTTACTTTCTACATCCAAATGCAGATCCCGAGGGGACTCAACATCTAGTTGTGAGAGGTACCCTACATGTTACTTTTCTCTTCATAAAGGATTGCTTCACTATTCCCCACTAGACGTTGGCACTGTTAGTACTTTGAGACTAGGTTGCTCCTCCTTTCTATTGGCATCCCTATTGACAACCCTTTCATGTATTCCTTAGATGCCCCTCCCAAGCTCCTTCCCACAAAGGACGTCATCACTAGGGCTGCCAGAGAGGACATCTACAAACAGTATAACTAGACTACTTGGATCTCTCGCTATGAGTCGCTTAGCCCCAAGCTCGCTATCTACGCCGAACATCTCTTACAGGTAGTGGACAATATTATTCGTTGCTCTCACTATCTCTAGCGATTGGTCTCATGACTTGAGGTTTCCCCTTCGTCAGATGAGAATTTGTTCTCCCCAGTTACGAGCTGAAACAGACCATCACATTCTCCCTCAAGACCACATCTTTCGTCTTTGTTCCCTCCAGGGAGGTGGAGACCAAGGACCACTTCATTTTTAGATGCCCTATTTGTTATGAAATCTGGGGAAGATATCATTGCTTCTACACAGACTCAAACAACACTCTAACCACTTTCTTCAGATATACAGACCCGTAGTGCCTGGCTCTTTATCTTCGCGAGGTTGTCACCCTCCGAGATTGATTCCTACAATAAGAACCTATAGGGACCTCCCGAATTGATCACCTCTTTCTTTCAGCCCATCCAAGTAATTGGTAGCACTAAGCATCCTTTGGACACCGATACATCACACATTAGCGTTGATAGATCAATTAGGCAGTGCTTCTCTCAACACATCATTACTACTCAGATCTCTAGGCCTTCTATCTCTCAGCATCATGGCTTTGCTCCACCTCGTCGGCATGTCTCTACTCCTCTCCGATGACATGGATCTACTACTTGCGAGTTGCCCCCCAGACCACAAGGGCAAACTTATATTATTATTCGTTGCCCTCAATATCTCCAGCGATTGGTCTCATGGCTTGAGGTTTCCCCTTCGTCAAATTAGAGTTTGTTCTCCCTAGTTACAAGCTGAAACAAACCATCACATTCTCCCTCAGAACCACATTTGTCGTCTTTGATGCCTCTAGGAGGTGGAGACCGAGGACCACTTCATTTTTACATGCCCTATTTATTATGAGATATAGGGAAGATATCATTGCCTCTACAAAGACTCAAACAACACTCTAACCACTTTCTTTAGATATACAGACCCACAGTGCCCGGCTCTTTATCTTCGTGAGGCTGTCACCCTCCGTCATTGATTCCTACAGTAAGAACCTATAGGGAGCTCCCATATTGATCACCTCTTTCTTTTAGCCCATCCAAGTAATTGGTAGCACTAAGCATCCTTTGGACACCAGTACATCACACATTAGAGCTGATAGATCAATTAGGCGGTGCTTCTCTTAGCACATCATTACTACTCAAACTACTCAGATCTCTAGGTCTGCTATCTCTCGACATCGTGGCTTTGCTCCGCCTCATCGGCGTGTCTCTACTCCTCTCTGATGACATGGATCTAGTACTTCCCAGTTGCCCCCCACACCACAAGGGCAAACTAATATTACGAGTTTCTTTTCTACTACAGATGTTACACAGACCTTGGATTTTAGGGGAGATCCTAGAGGATGTGTGTTGCTTCCTCCTCAAATCCCCCAACCTAGCTCCTCCAACCCTGTATACTCACCGAACAGCATTATCATATCTCTCACAGTGATCGATAACGTCTCGGATGACTCTTCCACTTTAGGTACAGACAGAAACATTCAATGAGATTTGCCTCCAGCCTTCATTAGCACATGCTTTTGGGGCTTTGGTTTTGCCCCACATTGCTATTTGTATTGGTTTCTTTGCCACTTGTGTTAGTGGCACACTATCCTATTTTGTCTTTCGTATTTTATTTCTTTAGTTCGGCTTTAGGATTCTCGCTTCCTAGAACTTTCTATTGCTATTGGTTGTATTCTTCAGTCCCATTGACCTACTTTTGGTCATCTATGACATTAATATAATTTATTTATTTCTTTCTTTCTAGACAACAATTAAAAACCTAATAATACCAATGTAAAGAGATATGTCCTTTGGTTCCCTCAAGCTGAATCTGCAGACTTCACTAATTGCAGTTCATCAAATATGTTCCTCAGATTCATAATTATGTAACTGCAGTCAATTCATCTGTAACTCTGGTTTGGACTTCAGTTCACATGATAGACCACACTTTATTTCAAATTCTCATGCCGAAATTATCATAGAGATTGCCGCTGCATAAATATATTCTGCTAGTTTACCCTACGTGCAGCATCAGTTCATGCCCAAAACATTACAATTCACTGTTTGACTGGGTTGGTTTGCTTAGCATAAACAACCCAGCTAACACACTTGGAAATTTCCCCTAGAATCTCTCTAAACTGATGCCTTTGCTTTCACTTTTGCTTCTAATATTTTCAACTAGACTTAAGATTTCTAGGCTGGAATTGGTTAATGCAGTTCCTTACTTTATCTCTACTCACTGAACATTTCAGTCCCACAGACCAGGTTTCTCAGTCACTCAAG
The DNA here is from genome assembly GCA_037957365.1 of Torreya grandis. Taxonomy (NCBI): domain Eukaryota; kingdom Viridiplantae; phylum Streptophyta; class Pinopsida; order Cupressales; family Taxaceae; genus Torreya; species Torreya grandis. The sequence continues at coordinate 1,463,304 of JARHVA010000613.1, read as the reverse complement.
GACATTAATAAATTTTCATTCTATGTTTTTCAGCTTGATATCTCTTGGGAAGTGTTTGAAAGAAATACTGCAATTCCCTTCACCACCTTTATGTTTTATCAAGACACAGCCTTCTGAAAATCAATGTCAAGGCAAAAATAATAACAATTTAATTTACATGAGGAGAAGATTTACCTGCAGCCTGGCTGCATGATAGAGTGCAGTGCCCATTAGCTCTGAAAATTCATCTTCTGTGAACCAAAGTGGAGTGCTAAATGTCAAAGGCAGCATATCAAGATACCTGTTTTTCCCAAATAAAAATCAAGGAAAAGCATCTCTAAATGCCTTCTGCCTATGTCCATTGCATGAGTTCTTTCACTTTTTAAACTTTGTCATGTTAATTTGCCGCATCCGCTCTCCTCTCCATCCCCAACCCCACCACCATTGTAAGTCAAAAGTTAAAACTAATGAAAGGCCATATATATTAAAGTATTTATAAAACAAGCATTCTTATGAGTTAATATAGGAAGAATGAATACATCCTCAAAGATACGGTGACCAAAATGAAACTTCACGAGCACGCTCCACAAGTAAAAAGAGAATTATAAGGAACCGGTCATCAATATCTCCTTCTTCAAAGAGCTTCCCATATTCTGATCCTAAAGACGGGTCTTGTAATACAGTCATTGGAGTGATAGCCAATCTGAGTGGAGCCACAAGGAGGACACCTGTACAAACAAAGACCAATTAGGTTAAATACCATAGGCAGTTCTTGAACAAAGCTTTGAGGCCAAGTAAATGGTTCTTGATGGTAAGCTTTGGTTGAGTCTTAAACTGTCAGTACTTTTATTTCTTTTCATTGCTAAGATTATGGCATAAGTTTTAGTATGGGTGTGTTGTTTGCTTCTCTTCACTATCTGTTTCATCTTTTTGAAATTGAACAGGAGATAAGAGCTATCTCATCTTTCCCACTCATCATGAACTCCCCTCATTAAGTTCTATTTGTTACTTTCACTATTCTACCAACCCACAATTAAACTCTGTTTGTTCCTGTAAAACAATCCTTGAATCGCTACTCAATTTCCTGTGGTTGGATCCTGTCAAACACTGCTTCTTGTGGGTTTGTTGTTGGTATACAATGGCCAAAGGATCCTTCCTTTGGAAAGCACTATCTGGGGACCAACATTTAGAAGCTCGTGAAGGCAGTCAGAAAGAAAATTTTGATAGATCTGGAAGGTGTGTTTAGTGGGTTCAGTGATTTTGCAAATATGGGTGGAGGTTTCTCGTTGGATGATAGTATTCTGATAGGGTTGGAAGATGTGGGGCTTTCTGTATGCAAGAGCTCACGAGAAACAAGTCAAGGAGTCGAGGATTTCTTGGTATGTGATAGAACATAAGAAAGTAATTGGAAGATGGCAAATTGTGCATTATACATCTCGAAAAAATTTCTACAATAAACATTGCATCCTTTTATGCTAACTGTGCTTTTAAGATTCTAAAGGTTTCAACTAAGGATACTTAACCGTCCCAACAAGATGAAAATCATCTACACTAAAGCATCATGATCTGGGAATCTTTACCTCCAGAATTGTCAGTCGCAGAATATATACCAAATCCTTCTTCTGAATTACAAGGCCTCATCTTGCAACCCTGTAGCAGGATTCCATTTACCTGTTCAAGGGCAACCCTCGTCATAAAGAGCATAAGTTGAAGAATGAAACAACTAGAAGCATGAACTGTGCCATTCACAAAACCCATTTGCATAACTATGGCAATGGACCCTAAATAGATATGTTCCCCAAGGGATTTTCTTTCATAAGCTTAACTCAACCAATATATTTATCCATCTTGAGTATCCAAATATTATGTGGTCCACAAACTAGGAAGATGCCCACAACATTCCCTCTTGGTCCTTTGGCATGGTTTCCCCTAGTTGCAACAACACTGAGGCATCATTTGCATTTACAATTAAGTCTTTTATCAATCTTTCAACATATTTCATAAGAAACACTTCTTTGCGTGGATTGATTCATTTTCTTTTCCTTATAAAACAAAGAAGAAAAGTTCAAAGTTCTTTGCAAACAATTCAGATTTGTTGAATCTTTTGTACAATTTTTATTTTGTTAATGTCACTACCAAAGCAGGCATAATATAAAAACTGCAGTTGTGCTCCTTATCATTTGATTTTTACTTGATTCAGATAAGAATACACATAAACTAACCCATACAAATTATTTGTCCTCTAAATGTTTTGAACTCCGCATGTTTATTCATTATCTTAAGGGGATCCATTCCCCTATTAATTTCAACATTAATTTTACTATAATACAATGGACAATATGGGGTATTTTTTTATTGTATGTGTGAATACACACACGCGCGCGTGCACATATGTACATACATACGCATGCACACATGCAAACGTGCACATATGTACGTGCATGCACACCCACTCACACACATACACGCATGCAAGCACACAACCTAGGCACACATGCTCACACACATATATCAAAATAGGGTTTTTTAAATATATGTGTGTATGCAAGCATATGCACGCACACATAAATGTGTGTGCGCATGTGTGTACATGCACTTGCGTGTGCATGCACGTGTGCGCGTGTGTATATATAAGTATGTATGTATTTTTTAAAATAAATGAAAATTATAAAAAACATATTTTAAAGCATTCGATGGTATAATTAAACCATGTATATATATTTTTAAACTACAAGAAAATTACAAAAAACATATTTTAAAATGTTTCAATCGTAAAATTGAACCATTAAACATCAACAAACATTCTAAATAGCTGAAACTTAAATAGAATTAACATCAATAATGTTGAACATTCAAAATTCAACAATGAACTCGAAAATTGAGTAAAACACGGAAATACAAAATTATAAACAGCAATATCTGATTGTTATATTATCAATGATTGAAAATAACTATTTAAAAATGCCCCGCTTTTTAATTTTACATTTTACAAATATGTTTTTTTAAAACAATTGTTGACTTGGAGGACGCCAAGGCATCCCAAGGACATTTAAAGCAGATTGGGGGCATCCCTCAATATCCCAAGGATGTCCCCCAAGTACCCCCTACAACAAGAAACATCCCTAAGACCCCAAAAATGTTTTGAAATGTCTAGGGCATGTGAGATAAAAATGCAGAAAAATGTGGACGTGGGGTTGGACATCCCTAGAATGTCTGGGATGACCCCAGAGGGCAGGTGATGCCTTCCTGTGGAACATTAACAATTTGTTATCTTTAAAATTATCACAAGTTGCTTAACTTGTCAGTGGAAAAATGTATAGATCCATCTTAAAGCATAGACAAATGGAGTCTTCCCAACAATGCCCAACAAGCAACTACTTTGTTTTATAATGTATGTTAGTGCTTCAAAGAAAAACTCGGAAAGGATAGAGAGAACGTGCAGTCCTCAATGTAGAACATTGAGTTGTCTCCCATATAAAATGGAAGTGAGCAAAATTAGTGAACAAAACGAAGCTTATGCCTCTAAGGTATTAAAGGTCCATCCCAAATCTAGATAAAGTATTTCAAGATTTGAAACCCTAAGGACTTGATGTTGGCAGATGCTCACAAAGAACAAATGGTTTGAATTCCATGTCTAAATCAAAGAACCAATGGCGAAGAATTTCAATGGTTAAACTCAATGACATTATGTTTCTATATTCAAGAAAACAACATTTATAGAAGTTGCCCATAACTCAGTGTATAGTGCCACCCCCAAAGCAACATCTTGCCTCTCTCTCATAGATATATTCTTATCATCTTGTGAACGCATCATCGTTGTGCATTGGATGTATTATCCTTATGCCTTGTATTGGACCATGTTTGATGGGTCAATATGTGACTTACACAGGAAGACTGAGTAGCCTTGACTCTTATTATTTTTATTTGAACATTGTTCTTTCCTTTATTTCGTGAAATAGAGGGATTAGTAGCCTTGACTCTTATAATTTTTATTTGAACATTGTTCTTTTGTGAAATAGATGGATTTTTCTAGCCATTGTGATGTGTATTATGTTTGCACGGGATTTAGTGGTGTACTTTTCTGGGCCAGCTGAGACCCCTCTTGTCTTGTGACCTTTGGGGTGAAGGATTAACAACAGATGTAACCACAATGGTCACAAGAAAAAAAGTGGTAATTGAGGAACATAGAAAATGGTGATCTAAATGTCGATCTCTTCCAAACTAGGTATTACAGAATGGGTTTTAGTCTTTTGGAGACAATGAATGTCTGAATCCAAAATTTAGGCCATGTAAATTTTGAATTTCATGATGAATTGATTAGATAACATGGCAGATCATGATTAAAGTGGAAAGAAATATTCTCAATTATTTTTAGCTCGTGTGTAAAGTTATTTGACAAGGAAATCCCCATTTCTTCAACAAACACAATGGATGGATCACACAATATTCAAAATTCCCGCTTTTGAGAATATTACCAAAAACAGATAATATAACCAAAAATTCAGTTATGGGCATGAAAAGAGAGGTGTTTTCAGTCAGTCAATAAATTAGGTGGCAGCTCAACCCAGGTGTTTTTTACACACAACTGCCGTATAGCATGCAGCAAGCCAACAAATCAACAATAGTTTTTGCCCTTAGAGTATCTTCGGACTTACTTTCTATACTACATAGTCAAATCCTTGGATAGCTCAGCCCAAGTTGGATGAGGTACACATTTGGTCCTTTGTTCTTCTAAGATCACCTCTTTGGGTCCCACTAATGTCAACATTGCTAGCATCTTGAGAACAGCCTGCTTTTACAATCTAGTGGCATCTTTATTGATCATCTTCCCCCATTAGGAGTGTCCATTCATTAGTAGGTAGTTGAGTGCCATCTATCTATAGATAGGTAGTCAAGTTATTGAATTGAAAGTAGGTGGTCGAGTGCCATCTATCTATAGATAGGTAGTCAAGTGCCATCTATCCATATCCACTCGATAGGTATAGGTAGTCGAGTGCCATCTATCAAGTAGGAAGTCGAGTGCCATCTAATCTATATATCGGGTGCCCCATACCCCATACATAAGAGAGGGTGAAGGGGGGCTTCCTTGAATAGAAATAGATATAGGACCTAAATCGAATGATGCCTCCTTCGTAGATGCACCTCCTTACCTTCTTCCTTCAAAGGAGATCATCAATAGGACTTTTGGGGAGCATATATACCAGCAGTGCATTTAGGTCACTTGGACATCTCCTCCACAACCACTTGGCAGTGGAATGACTTTCTATACCATGCATTTCTTGCAGACTGTATATTGTATCATCATTCAGATTGACTATATTCAAGATCATAGATCAAATGGCTTGAGGATTCCCTTTGACTAGTTGAGAGTGTGCTCTCACCAATTACAAGTTAAGACTAACCAACATATTCTACATGGTGAAAGGATCTACCAATCTTTGCCCCCTCTAAGTGATTACCAATTGAGTAGCATTTTAGTTTCAAGTGCCCTATCTACTATGATATTTGAGGGAGATACTAATTTTCCTATGCAGAGGCTCACAGTTCTTGAGGCACTTTCCTTTGGTGTCAAATCAGAGGTGCTTGACCCTTTTTTTCAAGCATAGTGCAATGTGCCCAAATTGGACAAATGCAATAAATCTAAAAGTTACAGCAAACCCTACCCAAGCAAGTATATTTTCCGAAATTTGACCCCAAACCCTAGCATCCAAAACTTTCACTATGCTGAATTAAATGTGCAAACCCTAGCTGCCAATTTTTTGAAAACTGTAACTGAACAATTAGGGCTCCGACAACCTTGAAACCACTGTCAAATAGGTGCCAAATATGCAGAATACACGGCCCTGTAAATACCTGATTTTTTGAGATCTTCCCAGATGAAAGGGCTGTAAAATTATATTAATATTAGCCAATAAATATCAGAATATTTATAGAATATTTCAAAATGTTTTTCAGGTTGTAATGGCCTCACAAACTCTTAGGAAAAGCCCCAAAGGGGGCTGCCCAAGCTGGAAAATATTATTTTTCGGATATCAACTCCTCGCAGCCCTAATGGGGTCTTCGAATCCTTCATATCCACGCATCCCTTGCAAAAAGAGGTATTCAAAACTGAAATTATTAATTAATGCCCTAGTTGGGCTTCCAAACCAAGTCACCATCCTCCAATAGCAAGTCAGCAACTCTAGAACAAGTTGCCACCTTTCCAAAGGGAAGATATCAAAAGTTCTGAATAATGAAGCTCAATACAACTCCTGTGTGAAGCTGCCCTAGTTCTGAAATTAAGGATTTTCGTCCCTAATTTCACTTACCATAGAAGGTTTGTGTCTTCCAAGGTATAAAGTTAAGCAAGCATGCTCAAACTCATAAATTTTATTCAAAAACATGGTAACCTCTCAAATGATCATCATTTCCCTTCTTATACTCTTCTTTTTCATCAAACCCTTTCCAAAAAGGGGCGCTCCACTTGGAGGGAGAGTTAAAGTAGTTTTAAAGAGATCATGTCTTATCTTCATTAAGGGTTAAGTTAACCCATGCTCCAAAAGCCCCTTTTTAAATGACATAAAGTCCCTTAGACATTATTATATTAAGTATTTAGGAATACTTTTTATTGTAAATACTAATATTATTCTAATCTTGAAAAGGGGACATTAAAATCCACCCTTCCCAAATTTGCTTGTCCTCAAGCAAATGCAAGCTCACCTAAATAGCTATCTTTGTAATACTTGGATCCCAATTCATCATCGTGGACTTGCGATCCCAAATACTTGTTTTATGAACATAGCCTTGAGCTCCAATGGGTCCCATATTGTTACTGTGGACGGAAAACAAACTCAGTTGCCCCCACTCATGTTTGTCATGTGTCATGATCATTGTACTCTCCCTGGACATATGCAAACTATGCACTCTTTGATTCATAAGAGTCTCTTTATCAACACTCATATAGGTTGTTCTTAAACCTGCACATAGAACAAACATGTCAATGAAAACAAAACATCTCCACATCACTCCATCCGCTTCACCATGTCTCTTAGCATGTTGTTCAACTCTCCTCCCATGCTTGCATTTTCTTCATACTTTCCATTCGTGATATGGACTTCCAAAAATCCATTCTTGTTGCACCAAACATGGTTGTAGTTGTACCTGTTGTATTTTCTCTCTCATAATCAACATTGTAGTGGGTGGGCACTCCTCCATGACAGCTGCAAACCACCCCTTGTTATTGTTAAGAAGAAAATCCTTCCACCTTGAGACTGAAAACACTCGTGTTTGTAAAAGAAATTGTTAAGGGGTTGGTTATGGTGCAAACAATGGCAAAAGGCATAGGATGGCAGCCAACATACTCGAATTGCATCACCACATTCAGAAGTGTTAGTGATTTATGTGCTGAAAACAACCCTATATTGACTGAAATTGACTCCATCACCCCAACAAATAGAAAATTAATCCAGTATGTGAATGGGTTTGCATGCACAGTTACATACCAGCTGTGGAGTTGGCTGGAAATGTGCATAACAACAGCTCTACAACCCGGGATCGTGACATATTCTTGCAAGAATTCATGCTCTTTGAGTCTCCCTTTAGGCCAAGCAACTGAAATTACCTTTTTGGCTATCACACGGGAGTAAAAGTGGCTGGTACTATCACTGACATTATTAGAAAAAATGGTACAGCAGCTGCCCTTCAAGGTATTCTTGGCCAAACTCAGCCACGAGTGCAAACTAGGGGTGTGTCACAACCCTCCTTTCGCTGAATCTTCAACTATTTTTTGCCTAATACTTGATCTCCACTCAGTTTTTGGGGGATGGCAGCCAATTTCCCAACTATTGTGTTGGGACCTCCATCGTGCTCCTTAGGGATCCTCCTGGACCTCCCTTCAAGTCAATTGCATGTGTTACAACGTTCCTTTACCCAAGCAACATTGAGCATTCCTTTACCCTTCTTAGACTCCCATATAGCATTCACATTACAAACCTTCATGTGCACCCTCTTGAGACCCAAAACGAAAGGATCCCTGCCCCTATTGTCACTCCAAGTGCCCCTCATTTTATAATTGCTTCCCTGTTGCTGCTCAAGATGATGGCAGCCTTGCCACGGTGTGTACTCAAAGAGTCAAAAGCATCATACTTGCCAAATGGTCATTTCTTTGCACATGTTGACTATTATGACAACTCATCATAATTGACATATTAGGAAGCAATGAGTTTGCAACATTTTCATACCTTTGGCTGTCCTCAAATTTGTTCACCTTTCTGAAAGACAATGTGTTCTCATGTGGGCTGTAAGCAAAAAGATGTGCATATCTAACCACACTACAAGTACGAGCTTCACAACTTGGAACCAAAAACATGAGCAAACATTTTGAATGTTCCTTCTTGACTTGAAATCCAATGATGTTCTCTTCCCTAGGTCTGAAAATTTATATGCAACCTTCAAGTTCTAATCTCTTACCTAATAGATGAAATAATTCGGATCAGCAAGTGTAGATTTCAACCTTATTAATAATGATATCTTTTGGCAGCTCAAAAAATAATTCGATCGTCACTTATGCACATACATTTTTGAGATGATCTTTATTGATCATATTGTAAGCTAGTCCTTCCAAGAAAGGACACCACTCAGTTTGTATGCAAGCTGGGAACAAATTTTGACAGTTATGAATTACCTGATTTCCCCCCCAATTTTGAACTATGTTGGCTAAATGAAATATTCCAAAATAATATAAAACACTGAATTCAGGAATTCCTGCAAAACCGTAGCCAAATATTGATTTTTATACAGCAAACCCTAGTTGTAACAAACCCCTCAAAATTAGCATTAAAATATGCCAAACCCTACGAACCAAGTACAAAACCCTACGAACCAAGATTAGACCCTTCAAAATGGAAATTACCCTTAAAACCCTAGGCGTCCCAAATCTGAAAATTAATAGCCCTTCTTGTTGATGTATGTATGCTCAAAACCATCTAATTTGTATTCAAAAAATTGCCAAGAAATTACAGAATATTATTGACTGTAATAAATGTTTTTCACTTGGATTTATGATGCTGAGAAATGCCAAAATATTACTGAATAATCATAGTGGTGTTATTATAATTTATGAATATATTTGAGGTCCAAAATGACCTTCAAAACCTTCTCAAAATCAGGAATAAATGCAAAAATAATTATAGAAAATTTTGAATAATGTTTAGGCTTGAAATCGCCTATCAAACCCTTACAAACAATGTCCAATCAAATCGCCCAATGTTGGAATTAAATGTTTCCAGCCCTAAATCCCACGCAGCCTTACAAGTAGGGATCTTCAACATGAAAAACAGAATTCTAGGGCCTCCAACCCTAGTCGCCAACCTCTTACGGCAACTAGCAACTCCCAAAAACAAGTCGCCAATCTTCAACACTTATTTTTGTATTTTTTTTTTAATTTTATGCTCAATGGCAACCTCTAGATGATGTAGCCCTCAAATGAAGAATGAAGGTTTTCATCCTCGATCCTTCATTGGCCTTGAAGGGTTTCATCTTCAAGTCCTTGGTTAAGCATTTCGTGCTTAGACCATAAAATTTGAATATAATCAATTGCATAACTTTTTCACATGATCCCTCACTTGCCTTTATACTCTCCCCCAAAGGAGTGCATCCCAATTTAAGGGAAGACATTTTTCAAATTATAAAAAGAACACTCCTTATAATCCACTTAAGTGGCTTGGGTGCCCATGGCCCTTAAAAGACTACAACTTAAGTGAATTTTATAATAATAAAGTACTTTTACAAATGTTCTTAATAAACTCAAAGTGTTTCCCTTCTTTCTTTTTCCCTTAGCCCTTGGGAAACAAATCAAGACTAAGGGTCTTCAATGGCTCCATGATCAAAAAGGGGACATGACAATCCTGCTCACCCAAATTGTTTGTCTACAAGCAATTGTAACAACTAATGGGTCGTCCCAACTATAGGTCTCATGCAAAACTCAATCTTTGATTCTTCCCATGGAAGAAAGACCTCGTGATAAAGCCATTTATTGCTGTACTTGAAAACTCTTCGTTGCTTATGCAATCAAGAAATGGTACAACAGCAGCTCCTATCCTTTCCATTCCCATTGAGGTCCTATACCTCGGATTTACCACAAAGATGATGAGAAAAGGGAAATTCTCAGAAATGGCAGCCTTATAGTGACTGGAAAAGTTTGTTCCAGCAAGATGTTTGCTGGGAAATTGGGCCTTAAATGTCCACCTATCAATACCTATACAAAACACAAACATGTTAGTCAAAATGGAGGACCTTCTTCCTTCATGTTCCATGCAGGGGTGGCTCCCTTCTCTTCCCATGCTTGCATACTTGACCAGGTTCTCCAAATGTGGAATGGCTGGAAACATGGTTGTGGATGCCTTAGATGCCATAGGAGGGCTGCCCATGCTGTTAACACCCTCAAAAACTGCCTCTAGACTCAGAATTTTTCCATCTAGGAGAGCTGGGAACTCCATCACAATGCTTGAACCCCACCCTTTGCCTTTGGACAACCAAAAAGTGTTTTCATAACCCAAAGGAATGGTGAAATCAATCACTTCCCTTGTGATTGGTTGGCTGTGTATGCAAAAATCAGACCTCTTGTGACCCCTCCATAAGAACTTGGTCAACTACAACTCACCCTTTTGGGGTGTTACCTTGAAATCAGCAACTTCCATGCATCCAAGGGTCGGTCCTTAAGCTCACAACAAGTGGGATGGAATTGTCATGGGCATCATGGTGAAAAGGAGTACCATGGTTGTCCCTCATGTCCATTCTACTCCATATGTGCACCTTATGACCTTTAATGGACTCTAAAGTCCCCTTCATGAACAAAAAGCAAAGTTTGCTCTCCTTTATGCAAAAATCAATTTTAGTGAATTTGGAAATCATACCTTCAAAAAAGTGTGACCAATTTTGACATGATTCTACCATACATGTCTCTTGCTACCTCTTTCTTTCCCCCATCCCCTTGAGAGGGGACGTTGTTGTGGTTTCCCAAACTCAACCCTTGTTGTCCCAAAAAAGAATTCACACCATGTAAAGCACTTACCATGTTCGCAAAGAGCCATGCTATCTTGCCTTGGAAGGGCTGACTTGAGTTTCCAAGTTCCACTTTCTTTTGAAAACCAAAGGTCCATCTTCCCCTTTAATGAATTCGCTAGAGGTTGAAACGAATCAGTTTTTCCAGAATTTCTTGAGCACGAGTTATTTTGATATTTTATGAAAAACTCAGAATTTTTTGAGTATAACCTAGGCCTCTTCCCCATGCAAATTTCAGACCACCTTCTTTTTCCACAAACTGAAATTCAATCTTTTCATAAACTTGTTTTGAACCTTTATTTTCAAAATTCGTGAAGTTCATAAAACAAGAAATTAAATGATCTTTCACATACCTTAGTGGCTGCCCATACTCAATTTTGGCCACTTTGTTGACCTCTTTTGAAGAACAATACTTTCCAACCTTTGACCCATTTACCGAACCAAGTGTATGATGAAGCTCTACAAGTAGAGGTGGTTGTCCCAACTCAAAAAATGTAGCCTTCCTTGTTGCCTCTACCAAAGGTCTCTCATGGAAGATCCCTTCCATCACTTTTGAGGTCACCTCCGGAGGTGCCTTATCACTCAAGCCATGCAAGATTACCTCTTTCCCATGCACATCAAATTTGAGCTCCATAGTTTGGTAATTTTGTGTGCTCTCCAAGAGAGTGCAACCATTGGATGCCTAGGACAAGGCTGGTCTCTCTAATGCCAACCACATAGAAGTCATCCTCAATGGGGTGTGTTCCTAACATGATGCTAAGCTTGGGAACCTCGGTGGTACAAGGGATGGTGAAGCCATCCGCCACAGTCACATGGAATCCCTTGTATTCAATAGGTTGAAGTCCACATATAGCAATCAAATTCCTATCAATGAAATTGTGGGTGGCCCCACTATCAATGAGAATAGTAACACTTTTACCTTTCAATATTCCCTTCACATGAAAGGGGTAGTATCTAAGAGCTCCCAATAATGAAGCAAAAGTGTCACTCAGGTCCGCTCCTCCAAGGATCTCCAAAGACTCCTCATAAGTGGCTACCCCTTCCTCTTCTTCCTCCTCTTCTCCATCCGAATGTGCCTCAATGTAGTGCACTTGCCCCTTCCCACGGCAATGGTGACCCGATGTCCAAGGATCTTTGCAAGTGAAGCAAAGTTTTTTCCTTCTTAGCTCATTTCTTGTCTCATTGTTCCATCTTGGCAGCTCCTTTTGCTTCCCCAAACCCTGCTGGTTTGTTCTACCAAGCTGCCCCAAAGGATTTGGCTTTTGTGGCTCAGAAGAGTTGCCCTTTTATTGCCCTCATCTATTGCCTCTTTGCTGTCCAAAAGGCCCAAAATAATTAGTTTTTTGCTGAACAAAGGGCAGAATTTTACCTTAGGGAGTTGAAGACTCAAGATCAAGGGCCTTTTGAATGGCTCCTTGAAGAGAAAGTGGATTAAAAGCCTTGACCAAACCCAAAATAGAATCAGCCAACCCTTCCATGAACAAAACCACCAATCTCTTCTCTGAAACATCTGTTACCATGATCGAAAGTCTCCAAAATTCTGTCACACATTCCTCCATTGTACCCCTTTTGATCCACCTTCACTGAGGCCATTCAAAAGGCCTATGATTTGGAGTCTTCTACTCCAAGGAGCAGATTTCCACCTTTGGGACAGCCAAAGCATACTTTTTCCCCACCTAATGGGCAGCAGAGAGGTGGCGGATTGGGGTAGCCCAAAAGTGGCTTTGCAGGGCCACCTAAGGCCAATCATGCGGTTCCTTTGATTAGACCAAACCAACCGGATTTGGGGCAGTAGAAGGAGCTACCACATAGTAGTTTTGATGTGAGGAATGAGCTAAGAAGGAAAGGTCTTTGCTTCACATGCAAGGACCCTTGGGAGAAAGGCCACAATTGTCGTGGCAAGGGATAGGTTCACTACATCGAGGTGCTTTCCGAAGAGGAAAATGAGGAGGACGTTGGGACAGCCAACTATGAGGGGAACACTTTGGAGATAGATGGAGAAGAGGAGTTGAGTGGCACCTTGGCATCACTTTCAAGGGGCTCCTAGATATTATCCCTTAAGAGTTAAGGGATCGTTGAAGGGTACGCCTATTACCATACTTATTGATAGTGGGGTAACTCAAAATTTCATTGATAAAGGATTGGTAATATCATGTGGATTACAATCAGTGGAGTTCAAGGATTTTAAAGTCACAATAGCGGATGGAATCATCATCCCTTGTACAACCAAGATTCCAAAGCTTAGCCTCACTTTGGAAAAACATGTGGTTGAAGATGATTTTTATGTGGTGGGCATAGGGGAGACCATAAAGGTTCTTGGTATTCAATGGTTGCACTCACTTGGTGAATATACACAAACCTACCAAACCATGGAACTTAAATTCAAGATAGCAAGCAAGGAGGTTGTTTTGCATGGTTTGAGTGATGGAGAGGCCACTTCTTCTAAGGCCAATAAAATGTTAGGAGGATGTATCATGAGCATGAAGAGAGTGGAAATGAAGGCTGTCCCTAGACATAAAACGCAGCCTTTCATCCAAATTTGGAGCCTTCTAGAAAGCATTTGGTAAGCATTGCAAATTCCCATTGTTGTCATATTTTTATTAAAAATGATAGGGAGAGAATGGATTGCCAAGGGCAACCTAAAACATGCTTGGGGCAGCACCCTACTCCTTTTTGCAAAAGGGGAAGTAGTGATGTTTTAAGGAAAAAAGGACACCCCCTAAATTTTGAAAGGATGAAAGTGATTAGCAGCTGTTCAAAGGGTCCAAATGACAAGAAAGGAAGGTCTTTCTTTTTGCAAAAGAAGGATAAGCATGGCTGGGATCACCTATGGAACATTGGGGGCATCAAAAACCATTTATATTACACATGGCAACCAAGAGAAAGAATGGGAAAAAATGGCAAGAAGTCTAAAAATTTTTGTTTCAAATTTCCTAACTTATAAAAACAAGTTCAGCCACATGGAGGAGGGAAAAATTGGCACTTTTTGTCATATTACAGCCTACATTGGGAAAATTTGGTACCTAGATGCATTCTGAAAATAATCACATAGTAGAATTTGATTTTAAGGATCAATTACAGCAGTATATATGAGGCCAAAAAAATGATTTTATTGGTAAATTCCAGCCAAGAGTGCATTCTGAAAATGTGTATGAGAAAGCATACTTTAGGTTTAATCAAATTTGGAAGGTACAATTCCATGTTGAGAGTTGGCAAAGGCTTTTGTTTGATCAAAATTACATCTTTCCTATGCATAAAGCGAGTGGTAGAAGACACACTCAAGAAAGTTTGTGCCTATGCACTTTTATCATTCAAGGTATGTTGTATGAAGAGGCCTTAATGATTAATTACAGAATTGTGAATATTTTTTATGAAGGCACATCATTCACTTTGGGATACAATATCAAAAGCAATCAAGCATGGCATGTCTTAGTCCTTTCGGGTTATGAAGAATTCTTGGGAGATGATTATGACATCTTGAACCTTTGGGGCAACCTACAAGGCATGTGTTTAGCAAATGGGAAGTTTAATTTGAAAGTTCTTTACAATGGGAAGTCATTTTAGTGAAAAGATGAATTATAAAAGATGTAGGGACAGCCCCATGGCTTTTTCAATTACTTGAGGACAAGCAATTTTGGATGGGGAGGACTGTAATGTACCCTTTTTTGGTATAGTTTGTTTTTGAAGTCCTTAGCTTGGTTGTTCCCACAAACCTAAGAGAAGGAAGAAAAGGGAACATGGAAGGGGGCTAATCTATGAACAAAAAGGTAAAAAAGTACTTGAGTGTTCTAATTTTCACTTGAGTTTGTAAAAAGGTACTTTTAATCTTATGTTCACTTAAGTTGGGGTCATGGGAGCCTAAACCCTCAAAAAGTGGAGTTTTAAAAATATGAAGTGCTTATGTTTTGAAAAGATACAACCCTCCAACTTGGGTGCCACCCTTGGAGGTTGGTTATAAAAGCAAAGAAGGAATCTTGTGAATGTTATGTTGAATATTGAATTGAAAATTTTGATCAAGTATGTCAAGCTTAATTACCACATCTTGAGGACAAAAACCTTCAAAAAGTGTCAAGGGTTTGGGGACGAAAACCTATATTCCTTCTACTTGGGTAGCTCTATTCAAGCGCTGTAAATGAGCTTTAAAATTGTATGTGTACATGCAAGTGTGTCTACAAAAGTGTTTTTGGACATTAATTTTATTGAGAAAATATTGCAAACCCTATCGGAAGCTGGTTTTGGTAATTTTATCGGTCTTTGAGAGTGGCAAAATCCCTTGGGAGCTTGTTCGTGGTGCGGAAGATCATTCCAAGGTGGGGCGACTTGCCTAGTGAGTTGGGCAAGCCATTTGGAGGGGTCGTTGAAGCCAAGGAGGGTTTCATAACATTGTATTTAATTTTTCAGCTATGACACCTTGATTGGAGGGCTGATCTTGAAGACTTTGAGGTTGATTTGGAATATTTGCGAAATACAAAATATTGCAAATATTTTATACTAATTTTCCAGCTTGGGCTACTTGCCCTAGGAGTCTTTTGGAGGCCATTTTGAGGATTTTGGGGTGAGTAAAATATTCTGATTTATTTTCTATATTTTTCTGAGGTAGGACGAATCAGTTGGGAGAGAATTTGAGCATCTTCGAAGGATTTTTAGACTCCACTTGACAAGGTACAAATTGTTATATTATTTCTAATTTTTTAGGCATTTAATCATAAGGGTTTGAAGGAATTTGGAAGGGAAAGGCAAGGGTTTCATTCTGAAAATTCTGCCCTTATTTTCTGAGTGGGGCGACTCACTTGTGAAGCGTGTGCAAGAGTTTAGGGTCCTTTGTTTGGCCCTAAACAAGAGGCCATTAATTATTATTAATATTTGTGAATTTTAGAATATTTTTCAGTGGGTTTTGGCTTGAATACAAGTCTGATTTTTGAAGTTATTACATGATATTTATTTCTATATGTGGTGACTTGGTTGTGGGAAAAATCGATCATGTTTTAGGCCCTAACATTGGCCAATTTTGACATAATATGCATGCTCGAATTTGTCTACAATTTATCTTCAGTTGTATAGAGTTTTTTGGAGTGGATTTGGTGACAAGAAGAGGATATTAAAATCAACTATGGGGCGTTGGCAGTTTGGAGGGATAACCACATCAATTCAACTCCCCTTCCTCATTCAATGTGAGCCATTGTGGGCTAAATCTCATAAGGTATTTTTATATTTATTTTTGAACATTTGAAAGTGTGAAATTTTCAGTTTGGTGATGCATATACAGCCCTAGGGTTAGCTGGTTTTAAATTTTCAGAATTTAGTCTTTGCTTGGGTTTATTAATGGTTTGTTGGAAATTCCTCTTTTTTTATCATTGTCCCAATTTGAGGGCATTACATGATGTGTGAGGTTGTGACTTCCTGAAGCACTACCATCCCTATTGGACAGCGTGTCACTTCTCATCTTTCTCATGGTGCAGACAAATTCTGCCATAACTGTTGTCATTTGTTCTTGGGCTTGTGTGTACCTATCAAGCTTCTCCTCTTCTCTATCCTCCCTTTCATTCCTTAGCTATTCCAAGTTAGCCATTTGTTGTTTTGATTCTTCAAACGGATTTTCAGCAACTTTTTTCTTGTTTTTAAAGTAATACTTTAGTTCTTTGTCACTCTTGGACATGAATCAATCTTGAAACTCCCACAACTAGCCAAGATGTTGGCTCTGATACCACTGAAATATCCCAAAATAGAATAAAACCCTGAATTTTGAAATTTGTGCAAAACCCCAACCAAATATTGATTTTTCTAATTTTTATACAGCAAACCCTAGTTGTAACAAACCCCTCAAAATTAGCATAAAAATATGTCAGACCCTACAAACCAAGAAGGAAATCTTACAAGCAAGATTAGCCCCTTCAAAATGGAAATTACCTTTCAAACCCTCGACATCCCAAGTCTGAAAATTAATAGCCCTTCTTGTTGATGTACTTATGCTCAAAACCATGGTTTGAATAACCAGTGAGTAACCGCCGGTTGGTCGGTTACTCATTGGGAATTCCCCATGGCGAATAACCACTAATCGAAACCGCCCAATGCCAAAAAAAAAAGAAAAAAAGAACCGGCAAGAACCTGCCGGTTACTCGCAAGAAATCACAAGTAATCGCTGATTACTTGCGAGTTCTCGCAAGTAACTGACAGGTACTTGCCGGTTCTTTTTTTTTTTCTCTTTTTTGACATTAGGCGGTTATGTTGGCTCTGATACCATTGAAATATCCCAAAATAGAATAAACCCCTAAATTTTGAAATTCCTGCAAAACCCTAGTCAAATATTGATTTTTTTATTTTTATACAGCAAACCCTAGTTGTAACAAATCCCTCAAAATTATCATAAAAATATGTCAAACCCTACGAACCAAGTAGGAAACCCTACAAACAAGATTAGCCCCTTCAAAATGGAAATTACCCTTCAAACCCTAGGTGTCCCAAGTCTAATAATTAATAGCCCTTCTTGTTGATGTACTTATGCTCAAAACCATGGTTGGAATAACCAGTGAGTAACCGCCGGTTGGTCGATTACTCATTGGGAATTCCCCACGGTGAATAACCATTGATCGAAACTGCTCAATGCCAAAAAAAAAGAATCGACAAGTACCTGCCTGTTATTCGTGAGAACTCGCCAGTACTCAATGGTTACTCACGAGAACTCGCAAGTAAACCGACGATTACTCGCCGGTTTTGCGTCCTACTGAACACATGCCGAACCGCTAGAAAACCACAGGTTTCTCTCCAAACACTCAAAAATGCAAAAAATACGCAGAATGCAATCTTATAAAATGCAACACACCTCACATTTCATTCACACGAGATTTGAAGCATTCAAGAGCGGATTGATGAGAATTGAGCGAAGAGATTTCCAGGTTGGTGCATTTATTTTTTAAAATTTTCAAGCATGTGAAGGAATTGTAATTTAATTAAAAACATGTTTAATAAATATTTGTGACTCAGTATAAAAATTTGATGCATTTTATTTTAATTTCATGCAATTCGTCAAAGTTTATGCATTTTTTTTCCAGGCATGTAAAGAAATTGTAATTTAATTACAAACATGTTTGATAAATATTTTTGATACTTAATATACAAATTTGATGCATTCAGTTTTAATTTCATGCATTCTGTCACATTTTATACATTCCGCTAAATTTTTGTGTTTAGTATTTACTATTTATGCCTAATTTTTTAGAAATTTTGATTAAAAATGTTTTTTAACCATTGCCGTTATGTTTAGTTTTCATGATATATCATTACAATTTATTTATTGTTGTTTTTAACAACTGTTATAGATTATAATTTGTTCGTTAAAATTGTAAATCATAAATATATTTTTGCTTTCGTTTTCGTTTTATAGTTTATAATTATCATTTATTTATCGTATTTTAATTAATAATTTGTATTGAATGTTTTTATTTTTTGTTTTTTAATGTTGTTTTTAACATGTTTGCACTTTGCAAGTTATCCATTAGCAAACAATGGCATTTGGTAGTGCATCAAGCTCAAATTCAGTTAGTGGTAGCCAATCGGCTCCCCCTAATGCTCGCACCGATACTTGAAAGTATGTCACACGGGTTGGAACATCGTAGATGATTTCAATTTGCAACTTTTTCTCGAAGAGGATGTTAGCAGGTATCAATCGCATGAAGTATCATCTTTCATGCATTCTTTGCCGCAACATCGCACCTTGTCCCAATGTCACTAAAAAAGCAAAACGAGAAATGATGGCGGAGCTTGCATCACTAGACAAAAAGAAACTAGAGAGGGCAAGGATGCAAACAGCGTTAACAGTGACCATTAGTGCCACATCGACAGAGAAAGAAGTGGCTACAATACAAGAAATTGTGGGCTCTAGTCGTGGTCCATGCAAGCGTCATGGCACATCTGCACTGGCTTCGACTCAGTGACACTCCTTTTTTGTGATTAGAAATACACCTGAGGCACAACCTTCACTCCAAGCTACATGATGGAACAAGTAGGTGCATGCAAAAGAAGATAAAACACGTACAGATTTTTGGTATTTCAACAACCTTCCTTTCAACGTGGCGATGAGCCCATACTGAGAATATTTGGTTATAGTGTTGACATTTGCGGCGAAATGGTACAAGGCACCCTCTCCAAAAGACTTAAATGGAAAGTTGCTCAAGAATGCAGTTGAAAATGCAAAGATGATTGTTGAAGATCAGAAGAGGTTGCGGCGTAAATTTGGATGCACCATTCTTTTTGATGGATGCACAGATAGAAAGAACCGCACCCTCATCAACTTTCTGGTGTTTTCAAATGGTGAGCTAGTTTTTTTAAGTCTATTGATGCATCAAGTAAAATAAAAAATGCAAAAACTTTGAGCTTGATGCTAGAGGAGATTGTCTTAGAGGTGGGCATCGATAATGTTATCCAAATTATCATAGACAATGCAGCAGCATATGTGATGGTTGGGAGACTTCTTAGGGACAGACATCCATTTCTTTTTTGGACACCTTGTACGGCCCATTGCCTTGACCTTCTTTTGGAGGACATAGGCAAACTTGATTGGGTGCAACCAGTTGTAGAAGAAGCTAGATAAATAACTCAATATATTTACAATCACCCTTAGGTTCTCAACTTGATGAGAGAGCACACCAATGGAAAAGAGCTTGTTCGAGCATGGATCACCAGATTTGCAATGAACTTTCTTACATTGCAAAGTATTTATAGTTTGTTGACTCCTTTGAAGCAAATGTTTGCCTCTCAAGCATGGATGGAGTCATCTTATTCCAAAAAAGTTGATAGAATAAAGGTTTCGAAGACAATTATCAGTGAGGCCTTCTAAACGAGAGCTACAAAGATCGTCAAGGTAATTTGAAATTACAATTTAGATTTCAAGTTGTTTCCCTTATTTTTAATTTTTTAAATTTAAAGTATTCATTTTATAATTTATCTATAAGCTTGTAACACTAACTTTAATTTGTTTGTAACTTTGTAGCTATCGAAGCCTTTGGTGAAGGTTTTGCGATTGATAGATGGAGAGCAAAATCCAATAGGATATATTTATGAGGCCATAGATAGGACCAAAGAGACAATACAAAATTATTATAGAGTGGATCAAACCAGATTTGATCCCATTTGGGAGTTGATTTGTAATGTCCCCAAATGGGACGAATTAGGGCAAAAGGGATTTTTTCCAAAATCCACAAAATCTAATTTAAAAATGAGCAAACCCTAGCTTGAGAGTTAAATTCTCAAAACCCTTATTTAATTTCAAAAACCCTAGATGCCAAGAATGAGGGTTTTGTAGAGTATTTTCTGCCAATAAAATAATCTAAAAATAAATAATAAATTTCAGGTTTAAATTCTTTTGAAAAATACCTTTCTTTCTCCTTATGCCACAAAATAATGAAAAAAATTGGTTTTAATCGCCACTTTTCTACTGCTGTTTAGAGGATAAAAAGTCTTCACCAATTGTTGATCTATCACTTCCAGCGACTCACAAATTATGAAAATAATACTATATATGCACAAAAATATGGAGAAAAGGAATATCCAATTATTTTTCCGAAATTCTGAAAATTGTGATTTTTATGCCCAAAATACAGCTGAAACTTCATAAATCCATAACTATGAAAATACTTGATTTTAATCAAGTGATAGCTCAAAATGAAACTAAAAATATAAGCTTTTCAATGAAATATAAATCATAATTTTTCTTCTATGAGAAGGTCACCAAAAACTGCTTTGAAGATCTGAAAACCCTAGTTTTCTGTAAAATAATTAAATAATAATTCTGAAAATTATTATTTAATTTTCTCCTTCAAAACCCTTCACAAGTCCATCCAAACTTCACACCAATAATCAGAAAAATATCAAATAAATTAATTTATGAATTTTTGACCAACTGGAGCCTTCAAACCCTAGCATCCAACTCCTCAAGTGGTTCGCTCCACTTGCTAAATTAGCACAATAAATTAGCAAAGCCAAGATGCAAGTAAAAAGACCACAAACCCTCAAAATCATGCATACAAATCCTCCAAAGCAATTCACCCCACTCCTTAGGGCATAACAAGCTTTCATTTCGCAAAAGTGGTGTCAAAAGACACCTTTTGTTGTGTAATCAATAGCAAATCATGGGTTATAGTGCCCACTCCTATTGAACACACAGGTTCAACAAAATCTTCAAACATAAAAAATTTCAATTATCAAAATTAGCATATCTTCAAATGAGCCCTCATCCTCTTTAAATAGCCTTCTCCAAGTGTAATGCCCAATTTGGAGGGAAGAGTTAATTTAAAAATATTGGAAGTATTTCCTTATAATTTCACTTTGGGCCTTACGTGCCCATGACCCTTAAAAGGCCCCAACTTAAGTGAAATTTATAACATAAAATATTTTTTCTATTAATTGTCTTTATTTTTAAGTATTTAAAAATACTTTTTATTTTAGCAATAATATTTATTTACTTTCAAAGAAAGGGGACATTACATGATTGATCAAAGGTGGAACAATCAACTCCACCAACCCATCCATGCAGTGGGGTACTACCTTAACCCAAAGTTTTTCTACTCTGATGGCTTCATAGATGCTAGTGGAGAGGTTATGGAGGGGCTCTCAACATGCATTGAGAGTATGACCACTGACGTTGAGGTGAGGGGCCGCATTATTTCAGAGTTGCAGAACTACAAGCAGATAAGGGGAAGGCTCTTTTCTTTAGCACTAGCTATTCGAGGGAGAGCCACGCAGTCACCAGGGAATACAAAATGAATTCTTTACTTGTACCTTACCAATTATATATTTACAAATTTACAATTATTAATTTCTTACAAAGTTTTGAATATCTTGTTTGCAAGGTCGTGGTGAGAAGATTGAGGTGGAAATATCTCAAATCTTCAAAGGCTAGCCCTTCAGATTTTATCTCAGTCTTGTAGCGCTTTTAAATGTGAGCGCAATTGGAGTTTGACTCCACACGAAGAAGCACAAGTTGAACCAACAATGCCTCAATGACTTGGTTTTTGTGCAATACAACCTTCGACTTCGCACAAAGAAGTTGGAGAAAGCATCAGAAGAGCCTATAGATCTAGATGAGATCTATCCCTACAATGATTAAATTGCACAGGAAGAGGCCCTCATGTTCACAGAGGAGATTGTTGATTTCGAGAGGCAAGCTATGGAGGGTGCAGCTAAAGCAAAGGAGGAGAGATTGGATTAGAGGACATCCTTTAAGATGAGCAGAGGCAGAGGTGGAGCCATAGGGCCAAGTGTAGCCTTCTAGATAGAGCAAGGTGGAGCAACTGAGTGGGAGGACTAGAGTTTCTCAACCTCCCTTATTTTTTCAAATAACAAGGAAGAAAAAATTATAGAGTATTGTAATTGGTACTTGTAGTCTTCTAGATTCTTGTATAAGACTATAAGTCTATAAGTATCATTGTAGTTTGTACTTTGACTTTGTTGTATTCACATGATTATATGATTTTGTACTTTCTATGTATTCAAATCTAATAGAAAACAACTTCCCTATGTTTTACAGGCTTATTTCATCTATTTTGCTTCTATAATTTCTAAAAAAAAATGTTAATTTTATAAATATAAGTATTTTTTGTCCGCTGGTTATTTGACTGAGCGAGTCAAATAACCGCTGGTTACCCATTTTGGACCCTTTGTGAGTACTCGCACCAACCGGTTATGCGAACTATGCTCAAAACCATCCAATTTGTATTCAGAAAATTGCAAGAAATTACAAAATATTATTAGCTGTAATAAATGTCTTTCCCCTGGAAATATGATGCTGAGAAATGCCAAAATTTTATTGAATAATCATAGCAGCACTATTATAGTTTATGAACATATTTGAGGTCCAAAATGACCTTCAAAACCCTCTCTAACATAGGAATATATGTAAAAATAATTATAGAAAATTTAAAATAATGTTTAGGCTTGAAATAGCCTATCAAACCCTTACAAGCAATGTCCAATCAAATCACCCAATGCTGGAATTAAATGTTTTCAGCCCTAAATCCAATGCAGCCCTACAAGCAGGGGTCTTCAACATGAAAAACATAATTTTAGGACCTCCAACCCTAGTCGCCAACCTCCTTGGGCAACTAGCAACTCCCAAAAGCAAATCGTCAATCTTCAACACTTCTTTTTGTATTTTTTTTTAATATCATGCTCAATGGCAACCTCTAGATGATGCTGCCCTCAAATGAGTAAAGACGGTTTTCGTCCCCAATCCTTCCTTGGCGTTGAAGGGTTTCGTCTTCAAGTCCTTGGTTAAGCGTTTCGTGCTTAGACCATAAAACTTGAATATAATCAATTGCATAACCCTTTCAAACAATCCCTCACTTGCCTTTATACTCTCTCCCAAAGGGGTGTGTCCCAATTTGAGGGAAGACCTTTTTCACATTATAAAAAGAACACTCCTTATAATCCACTTAAGTGGTTTGGACACCCATGACCCTTAAAAGACCACAACTTAAGTGAATTTTATAATAATAAAGTACTTTTACAAATGTTCTTAAGAAAATTAAAGTGTTTCCCTCCTTTCTTTTTCCCTTAGCCCTTGGGAAACAAATCAAGGCTAAGGGTCTTCAATGGCTCCACGATCAAAAGGGGGACTTGACATTGAAGTATTCATTTTTTCAGTTGAAATCATTCACCAACATTCCCCAATGATTTAATGGCCTTAAAATGATCAAACTTGTAGTTGTTCAAGTCTAGAAACAACAATTTATAATATTATTTTACCAAGGTTAGCACCCTGAAAATGGGACAGTAGTTGCAAGGTTGAAACCTCTGTGCAAAAACAAGAATTATGAGCATTGTTGTGACTGAAAACACTTCAGTAAGGGCTGAGAATCCTTTCCCAACAGTCACCAACTGGAGATTGCTCCTTCCCATGACCGACAATGATTGTCAACCAGCCTGTATGGGTGCAAATGAACTCAGAATTTGCATGATGGCAGTAGCACTAAGTCTATAATTTTCACCTGGATCCCACATCAATATTGGGAATTTGCAACTCCCAATCCTTGAGTCTTCCAGTGATATTGAGGGCTTTTGTTGCACCCATCTATTATAACCACCCACTATAAAATCTAAACTACAAACTATCTCAACATCCCTCTCAACAAATAGATTATCAAAAGTTGATTTTGTATCCCTTTCAAAAAGTGGATTATCAAAATATTGAAAGTTATTTCTATCTCCTTGCTCAAACCAATCTCCCTGTTGCCCCAACTCTATACTGGCAACTTCTGATTTTTTTGGAAAATATTCCAAATCAAAATCTTCTTGAAGTCTAAGAAACTCATCAATTACCTGTCTGATTTCCTTTGCCCTTGCTTCATTTTCTTGCTTCCTAAATTGTTCTACAACATCAAGCTGATTTCTGCCTCTAGAGGTGCCCTTTGGGTATTTTCTAAAGAGATCTTGGTTGATTCAAGCTCAAAGGTGAGCTCATCAACCTTAATCTCAGTTGCCTTAGATACATCTAAGGCCTCGTCTGCAAATTTGATGGCCACATCCTTGTCTTTAACCATATGCAGATAGTCTGATTTTATTGTCTCCATTGCATCCTTAACTGTATGTAAATCTAGCATAGTGATAGCTTTCTCAAAGTGTTCCCTCTTCACCTTTGGCCTTAATTATTCAAGAAACCTTTTTGTGTTATCCAACTTTGTTAGGACTTGCACCTCCTCATTTGTTACTAACAATTGTTTCTTCCAATCTCCATTGTGAAACCCAGAGTCTTGCAATGAAAATGATCTATTGTTAGAATCAATGCAAAAATCAGCATTCTCTTCTAAAACATACCTTTTAAAATAGCTATCCTGAAAGATTTCTGCTTCATAAGAATGTTTTGAGTATTCTTCTTTTTCAATTTCATATTATTTAACTTCAAAAAAATTTAATGTTGATCTCTCTTCTTCTTCATGCTCTACTGTCAAATAAGGCCTCAATTTTTCTTCACATTTCTTAACAACATTTTCAATCAGCACGTGTGCAGTTGGGGAAGTAGTTTGTTCTTGCCTCAACCTCTCCAGTAAGATAGATAATAATTGTTGGGAAATATCATCACTTTCATTTAGAGTCAAAGCCATAATTGTCTAGAAATGATAGTTGAAATAGAAGTACATCTAGTTTTGTAATGTTCCCTTTAAAGTATTTTTGAAGAGTTTTCAAGAGAACAAAAGAATGCAATTTGTGATGTAGAAATATTTAAAATTTTGAAAGAAAACATTTGAACGACTGATCACGATATCCCTGATCGCGTACGGAGCCCTTTGCTAGATTTCGATTGTCTATGATATAAATCGACGCGGTTTTTGGATTTTAAGTGTTTTTTGGTATTTTGTTCTTTTTCGCCTATGTTCTAGTCGTGTTTGCCCTTCGGGGCAAACGTGAAGGTCTTTCAAGGTTTTTGTTGGGCACAAATTTATTCACTTGCAACTAGAGTGCACAACAGAGGATGGAAAAAAGGGAAACTTCCAAAAAATCTTTCAAAGACATTCTGAAAGGGGAGCAGACCCTCAAATTTAATGGCTACAAATGCAATGATGGCTGTTGCATATGCCTAAGATCGACCCATGGAAAAAGGAAAATGGGTGTACGAGAGTTGTTGATGGTTCTCCTATAGTTGTGTTGTTAAAATCCGATATTGAAAGTGGCATTGAGGATTTAGAAAGTCGAGGGTTGATCATTTGATTTATGGGATTTCGTCCTTCTCTAATGGCTTTCAAGGAATGGTCATGGAAAAACTAGCATACTAAAGGTGAGTTCTCTATCTCAGCATACCCTAATGGTTATTTTTTAATTCATTTTGCTAATGTTGAAGATAGAGAGCACATATTCCAAGGGAGGCCTTAGTTTTATGGTAAAGCAGGTTTGTTTATGAAACCTTGGCATCCAATGTTTAAAGCAGAAGAGGAATTACCTTCAGTGGTTTCGGTCTAAGTTCAATTGTTTGGTCTTATAGCGGAATATTGGAATAACAATGTTTTTACAACAATTGGGAACACCATAGCATCATACATGATGACGGTTGATAGTTCCTTGCAGCTCGAACAGATGATTTACGCTCGCATTTGTGTTTTGATGGATCTTAACAAGCCTCTACCAAGCAACATTACCTTGGATGCAGGAGAAGGGTAGTGGGAACAAGTAGTTGACAACGAGAATATTCCTTTTAGATGCAGGAATTGCCATGAATATGGACATTTTTGTGAAGGATTGTCCTTTGAAAGCTCAGGACCAGAAGATGGATGAGAATAGTCAAGCAGAATTCATAACACTGAAGAAAAAGAAAAACATAAAGAAAAGTGCCCCTTCAAATCCACTTGGAAATAACGGAAATAGATTTGCTAGTCTTCAAGTGGAGAATGAGGAAACTGATAATGAAGACATGATGGAATCACAAATCCTAGAAACTCAAAAGCATGAACTGGATCCTCATGAAAGGATGAAAGACGAGTTGAATAATAATCAATTATCTTTGATTCCCGTCACACATCAGTTGGATCATCCTCGTAAAACAATGAAAAGTTATCAAAGGAAACCCAAATTTCAAGAGCAATTTGATAACAACACACAGGAATATCATCATGAAGAAGCAGGGAAATCTCTAATGATTCAGCCCAACATATCTGAATCGTAGAATGTAGATATAATTCTGGGAGTTAGTCAGGAAAAAGCAAAAAAGATGCAGATGGATTCAAATGTTAAACTAGGAAGGAAAACTACTCGAGCAATTTTACAGCAAGAAGGCCAAAGATTAAGTTCAACTGGCAAAGTTAAGGATTCAGCACATATTTTTCTTCAGCCATCCCAATGAAAATTATAACTTGGAATATCCGAGTGCTAAAAGGTAGCCCTTCTAAAATCAATGAACTTAGAAGAATGACTCAAACAAATAAACCTTAGATGATGTTTATACAAGAGACTAAGGTTTCGACTAAGTTAATGGATGTATTAGCTAGAAGGATATGGCCCCATACACAGGTGCTTTCTTTAAGTTCTCAAGGAGCTTCAAAAGGGGTGACTTGTATATGGGATCCCAAAAAGATCACAGTGATCAACTCTTGTGGAAGCAAAGGGGTTATACTAGTGCATGCTTACTCCCAAGAGGAATCTAAACAAATCCTTTCTATTAATGTCTACACCCTTGTTTCCATCGAAGATAAAAGATTACAATGGCAGCATATTAATCAAATGATACGATCCTTTCCAAACATTCCTCATGCTAGGAGACTTTATTACTATTTTAAATCTTGAAGAAAAGAAAGGAGGTATGGCGACATTAGATGCAAGTTCACATTATATGACTACATGCAAACAAAATCTTTAGTTAGTGGATGTTAAACCTAGTAATGGTATGATGACATGGTCGAATAGAAAGCAAGGGCAAGATTGTATTCTTGAGAGGTTAGATAGATTTCTACTTTCAGAGTATTGGTGGACTTCAGATTATATTCCAAAGATACATATTCTTAATAATCCAGAATCAGGTGCACCTGAGTTGACCTAATGGTGAAGAACAAGTGTTCCCAAAAGGGAGGTCATAGGTTCTCATCCTGCAAGGGGTAAGGTATGCACACCTTCGTGAAAAGTATCCACATGCAATGGGCTAACCGGCTCGGTGTTCAATGCGACGAGGTTTAGCACATGACTTGAAACCTATGTTCAATGCGACGAGGCAAGTCCACAGTCCATGGCTAAGGATACTATTCACCGCTAGTTTAGACATTCCGGTTACAAAAATGTCAGTACCCAACATTTACCGATGAGATGTGGGTGAGTTGGTAAAGTGACTTAGTTGCTTCAAGCACCATCCAGGTTCAAATCTCAGTTTGGTATCTGAGGCCGGTTGTGGCCGATCATTGGTATTCTTGGGCCGATTGTGGTCGTTGATGGTATTCTCGGTCCGGTTTTGGCTTTTCATTGGTATTCTCGGGCCGGTTGTAGCCATTGTTAGTAATTTTGGTACTTGTGATAGATGATCACTTAGGGATTTGAGCCCTCGATAGTGTCCCAGACCAGTTGGAGCTCTGATAAAAAACGAATACGGTAAGGGTCCCACCAAAACCAATATCTATCAAAAAAAAATCCAGGATCAGATCATTGGCCAGTGTGCTTGGAGCTTGGGAGAACTTTCCCATGCCATGCCCCCTTCAGATTTCAATTGATGTGGCTCTAACATGAGAACATTCACATTCTTATTTGGCAATGATGGATTGAAGGCAAACCTAAGCATGGAACGCATATGTATATGTTTGTCAAAAGATTGAATTATATTAAAACTAAATTGAAAGCATGAAATTGGATGGAATTTGGTGACATGAAGGAAAGAAAGCAGCAGATCCATAACAAGTTAAAGGAGATCAATGCGGTAATGAGATATGTGGTTAATGAAGACTTAGACAAAATGGAAATATCTTTGAAAGCTAATCTTTGAGAATGGGAGAGGCGAGAGGAAATTATGTGGCAGTAGAAATCTAGAATTCAATGGTTCAAAGAGGGTGACAAAAATACAGCTTATTTTCATAAATCTTTGTTGGCACGAAAGTCTCACAATTACATAAACTCCTTACGAACAGCTGATGATAAGAAAGAATACTCCTTAGAAGGAATAAAAAAATTGCTATGGAGTATTTTTCTAATCTTTTTACTGTTATCTCTTTAGATGGTGTGGCACAAAAGGAGGTGTTGGCAAATATTCCAAAGATCATTTCAAAGCAGGACAACAGAGAACTATATACTCAAGTTTCGGAAGGGGAATTAAAAACAATTGTTTTTACTATGAAAAAAGGAAAAAACCCTGGCCCAGATGGTTTTCCGATTGAATTTTATCAAGCATTCTAGGACATCATTAAAGATGAGCTTCTTCAAGTTGTGGAGGAGGCACTAAAGGCCAAAACTATCTTAAAAGAAATAAACAAAACCTTTATAGCTCTAATTCCAAAAGCCTCTGAAGAGAAATAAATATCAGGGCTTAGGCCTATAGCTTTATGCAATGTCCTCTGCAAAATTATTACTAAATTAATGACAGAAAGATTGAAACCCTTAATGCATAAAATCATATCTCCAGAACAAGGAGGATTTGTCTAGGGGCGACAAATCCATGATGAGATTGGTTTGGCCCAAGAAGCTTTACACTCCATGAAAATGCAGAAATCTCCTATGTTTATCAGGTTGGATCTCTCAAAAGCTTATAATAGAGTAGACTGGACATTTATATGTCAAGTTTTGAATCAGTTTGGCTTTTTTCAAGACTGGATTAACTGAGTTCAAACTTGTTTAGAATCAGTGTCATATTCAGTTATGGTTAATAAGGCAAGGTGATCTGATCTCTCCATTCTTATTCGTCATACTAACTGAATGTTTGGGACAGTTGATGACTAAGGCAAGGAATGACAAAAAGATAGGAGGTGTAAAGTTGGCGAAGGGAGTAAATCCTCTGACTCATTTACAATTTGTTGATGATTCTACACTTCTTGGAAAAGCTACATGTTTGTAATCTTCACAGATGCAAAATAATCTTCAGATTTTTACCAAAGCCACTAGACAACTTATTAATCAAGACAAATCCAACATTATATTTTTTCATTGTTCCGAGAGACAAGAAGCTTTGATTCTTGATATATTTAAGTTTAGACGGGGCTCTATTCCGATTACTTATCTGGGAGTACCACTTACAAATACACAGTTAAAAGATTGGAACTGGATACTAAGCAAAGTGAAAACGAAAGTACAAAAATAGACAAGCAGATGGCTTTCTTCTGGAGGAAGAATGACTTTGGTCAAAGCAGTCCTTCAAGCCATGCCAAATTATATCTCCTTTATTCTAAATATTCCTATAGGAGTGTGGAAATAGTTGGATACTCTCCTTCAAAAATTCATTTGGAGTGGAGCTCAGGGACACAGGAAAATGGTCCTTAGTTAAATGATATACTCTTTGCCAACCAAAATCAGAAGGGGGCTTGGGATTTCGATCCTGTTCAAAGCAAAATAAAGCTTTAGCTGCTAAACTTTATTGGAGATTGTTAGAAAATTCAAATAATCTGTGGGTTGTAAAGATCAGAGCCAAATATGTGAAAAATCACCCTCCTGAGAGAATAATCAGATTGGCTCTTCCATCAAGAGGCTCTCTAGTTTTGGCAATTTTGGGGATAGGCAAAGCAATAATAAAGAGATATTTTTTCTGGATAGTTAGAGATGGTCAATCAGCGAATTTTTGAACTGATTCTTGGGATGGTCACCCACATATTATCACCCAGTTCCCTGATCTAAAATCTCTAATGAAAAATCTTCACAATAAAGGATGGGATAAGATTGCTCATTACAATCAACCATGTATGTATCGTTGGAAGGTTGGAAATCGATGGATTTCTTCTGAGGAATGGCCAGTTTCACTGAAAACAAATCAAAGATACTAGATTCTATCTTACAGGGAAGATCTTCATGCTCTAAAGAATCAGATGTAATAACCTGGGGGACCAATTCTACAGGAAGTTATGTTTCAGACGGATATGCTTCTCTGTAATATAAATCCTCATCCTTTATGGTATATATTTAAAAATTTATGGCAGCAAGAACTTTGGCCAAAAGTTAGCTTCTTTGTCTAGTTGTTGTTGAGAAGAAGAATCCTAATAGGGAACAGAGTAATGAAAAGAGGATATAATGGTCCTATAGATGTGCAATGTGCTTGGATGACAAGGAAACTATTATCCATTTATTTATAGAATGTCCCTTTGTGCAGCAAATGTGGCAAAATTTGGCTTCCTTATTTCATATTCCTTGGAATGGAATTCAAGCCTTAGAATAACCTTTCAAATAATGCGTGAAGCAATTAACGAATGGCCAAAATTTGGAATCAGTCCTATGGAATGAGATTACACTTCTTATTTGGAATGTGTGGAAGGAACGAAATAAAAGAATTTTTCAACAGGAAACTAGGGCTTTCTCTTTTGTTTGGGAAGTAATAAAGAGGAATATTGTTGAATCAATCAAGTAAAAAATCAAACTTCTTCAAAACTTGTGTGCGCAATGGATTAATCTCACTACGAGGTTATATATTAATCTGAACAGTCATCAAATGGGTGAGTTTAAAACAAGGAGGAAATCTAAAGGTGAAGGTAAATGGTTAACCCCTCCATGTGGCTTTGGGAAGCTAAATACTGATGGAGCATCTAGAGGAAATCCAGGTCAAACAAGCATGGGTGGAATAGGCAGACTATCAGATGGGTCAGTGACCTTTCTCTTTTCCGAAAGAATGGGTTATGCAACAAATAATTTGGCTGAAATTAAGGCAGATTTTAGAGGTTTACAAGAAGCAATTAAAGTTGGGTGGAAAAAGATTCAAGTGGAATCTGATTCTCTTATAATTATTAACCTATTATCCAATTCGTCATTGCAGAAGGGCAAGAATTGGCAAATAACTAGAGAGCTGGACAAAATTCACTAGTTGAAAGTTACTTTTCAAGAGATATATTTCACCCATGTTCCTCGACAACAGAATAAAGTAGTTGATGCTTTAACTAATTGGGCTTTGGATAATCATAATATTGTTTGTTATGGTCCACCACCTATATGATGGCCCATTAAGCTACAAGAAGATATCCAACAGATTCTAGATCTTGACTGACTTCCTCTATATGGCTAATGTGAATAGATATGTTTCTTGTGCCAAGGCCTGGACTAATAGATTTCATGCCTAGCATGGTAGAACTTGTATATTTGAATTAATATATTTGTTCTCTTTAGAAAAAAAAAAAAAAATTGTCTGCATAGAAGTTACAACATTTTTTGCATGATTCTCACTGGCAGCTGTAAAGAAATTTTAAAACATTTCAATAATGAATTCATCGCATTCCAAATCGAAAAAATTGTGACCCTCTTATCAAAATGTCCTTTGTTGTCCTCTAGACCTTGAAAACTCTCCACAAGCAGTTGAAATATCTACCTCATGCTTTCGTTGTTGTACGGAACCTTGGGAGTTGTTATCCTTGTAATCTCACTAATACAATTGGTAACCAAAAGCCTTACCTTTTGTCTGGGTGTCTCGAGCTGGGTCTGGACCAAAGAAATCATCGAGGGTTTCACTGCCCACTCTATTGTCACATAATGTGACTTTTTTATCTTCGATAATCCATTTTCTACTTCTTCCAAGATGCTGGTTAGGTCACCTATTGGTTGACATGGACACTCTAGTTTCCTCTCCACTGTGTAGAGCTTCTCTTTCCCAATCTCTTCCATCATGTTGCATTAAAATTTTGATTTAAACCTACAAGCTGGCAAGATCTAAGCTTTGATACCATTGAAATGTCCCCAAAATCAACAAATGCAATAAATCTAAAAGTTACAACAAACCCTAACCAAGCAAGGATATTTTATGAAATTCAACCCCAAACCCTAGCATCCAAAACTTGCAATATGCTAAATTAAATGTGTAAACCCTAGCTACTAATTTTTGAAAATTGTAATTCAACAATTAGGGCTCCAACACCCTTGAAACCATTGTCAAATAGTTGCCAAATATGCAGAAAACATAGCCATATAAATCCCTGATTTTTTTTAGATCTTTCCAGATGAAAGGGCTGGAAAATTTTATTAAAATTGGCCAACAAATATCAAAATATTTATAGAATATTTTAGAATGTTCTTCAAGCTATAATAGCCTCACAAACCCTCAGGAAAAGCCCCAAAGGGGGTCGCCCAAGCTGGAAAATATTATTTTCTGGATATCAACTCCTCACAGCCCTAATGGGGTCTTCAAATCCTTCATATCCACGCAGCCCTTGCAAAAAGAGGTTTTCAAACTTGAAATTGCTGATTACTGCCCTAGTTGGGCTTCCAAACCAAGTTGCCATCCTCCAATAGCAAGTCGCCAACTCTAGAACAAGTTGCCACCTTTCCAAAGGGAAGATACTGAAAGTTTTGAATATTGAAGCTCAATACAACTCTTGTGTGATGCTGCCCTAGTTCTCAAATGATCATCATTCCCCTTCTTATACTCTTATTTTCCATCAAACCCTTCCCAAAAAGGGGTGCTCCACTTGGAGGGAGAGTTAGAGTAGTTTTAAAAAGATCGTGCCTTATCTTCATCAAGGGTTAAGTTAACCCATGCTCCAAAAACCCCTTTTTAAGTCGTAATCAAAAATAGAAAAGTGATGAATACAGCCAGCGTCTATGTTCGATCCCTGTAGCTGGTATCCCCAATGAAGAAGCTGAGAATTTTCTTTTGACAAAGCAATGCCACGTATTTACCATATTCGTGACTATGCATTATTTAAAACTGTGCAGATAACCTGCATTATATATATTTTATACCATAGGCCAATCGATCTTCAAAGAATGAGTGAATGAATAATATAGACTCCGTCTTTTTACCTTATAGGCTCGGCTCGGCCTACCAAACGGACACATACCTCCACGCCACAAGCTCGGCCTACGTCCTTGTTCTAATCTAAAGATCTTTATTCGAGACTACGGATTTACCATATCCGTCCACTTCATACTTCAGAACTTCATTTCACCAAAACCTGCAAACAATTCTCACCAAGCGTGGTATTTGGAAAACCGTATATCTCCATAGGCTTAGTTCGGCCTCAGCATGCCCTCACATGTATCTTCCTATGTGCCTAGTCAACGGCTTTTGACAGTTGGAAGGAATGAAAAGGGCACAACTTTGGGCTTCGAACCTCATCCAATATCCCATGCATCAAAACCAAGCTCTTTTGGTGCCCATTCCGGGCCTCTTTCTTCACTAAGGCTTTCCAAGCCTTCGAACCGCGTCTCCCTCTTGCTTTGACCTGTTCATGTCATATTAACAGAGCAGAAGCTATGTTGATAAAGAAGCGTCGAGCCATGTTAATGGATGAAGCGATGATTTGACTTGGGCTTCGTTGCTCGACTTGACTCACACTCACATAGTGAGCTCTTAATTCCAATATGCATTATATTCCTGAGCTCCTCCTCGTTCAATTTCTCTCTCAGCTAGACTCCTCCATGGTTGAGTCGATGTTCTTCCATGGGTTACACGGCCATATCAAATGTACCGAAGCCTATCCTTTTTCTTCGCATCCATCTCCATTTTCTTTTTATCCTCCGTAATGATATTACGGTTTATTCATTCTTTTCCGCAGCCAACTCCGTTTCTCTATATCATACGATGAGCCATTTTCTGACCGATTCCCTGCCAAATCGAGATCCTTTAATGGCTTTTATCAATTTGAAAGCTCCCCCTTCCGCAAATCTAACTTGCAGTTAATTTGATATATGGCTGGTCCAATGGATTTGATCAAAAAGGAAATCAAATCCTTTTCAATCTCCTTGAATCTTGCATTATCCTATAAAGACTCAACTTCTCATCTAATAAGGAATTCTTCAACTATGCTGGACTCCACGCCATTCGTGGATGACTACAACAATAATAGGATTATTGAAATCCTTTGACAACTAATAAATCCATACAAAATATATTTAGGCCTTATTTCTCCTCCACATGACAAGTATGAATATTTGAAAATATAACTTGGAGGGAAACTTGCTTAGGTTAATGCCTATCGAAGGCTTATTCAACTAGTCCTTGCTAGATGCTCCTGCATCAAAAAGGGAAGGCCGACATAAAGTCCCTTAGACATATTATTTTAAGTATTTAGGAATGCTTTTTATTGTAAATAATAATATTATTCTAATCTCGAAAAGGGGACATTACACATAGATCCTTAAAAGAAACCCCCAAAGTTCTCACAATGATTTCTTCATTTTTCAGCCCACTACAAGCATTGGAGATGATAAACATGTGTTGGATATGTTTAATTCACATTCAAATGGGGATAGATCAGTGAAGCAACGCTCCTCTTTGTGTATCGCTACTAGGGCATCCCAATAACCCCAGTCACAGTATAGGCAGAGTGGATCTACTTCATTCAACATTAAGGGCTTTCCCCTTGTTCGCAAGTCAAGTCACAGAGGCAGGCGCACCATCAAAGGTTCATTTGTTGGGGATGTTAAGAGAGCTTCTAGAGGAAATGCCCGACTTCCTCCTAGGATTGTCTAGCCTAGCCCCCTCAACTTTGGACATTGTCGTCTAAGCATTATCAAATCCTATAGTGACCCTCTCGAGATGATAGATGATGATGTTGTTGGACCTTCTACCCTGAGCCTTGCTACACAAATATGACATTGTTGGTCTCTCATGATTTCCCATTTTCCTCTTCACCAGCTCCATGTGTCCTTGAGGGTTCCTTCATCATAGTTTTATTTGTACATGACTCTTATGATTCAGGGTTCAACAATTTTAAATTTTCTCCATTGTTTGGTCCTATGTTTCTTTAGTGCTTTGTAACCTTTTTTGTAATCTAGGATCCCCTTTTACCATAGTACTTCTCTATTAAATTGAATGCACTTTTCAACTCCCATTGGCTTACTTTTGGTCATTCGTGGACATTAATATAAAAAAAACCTTTATTTCTTTCGAGCTCTACCTTGTATGATTAAGAGGAAACACTCTAAACCTATATTTTCTTGGAGATAGTACAATCAAAATATTTCATCACTGCTAACAAAATTATAATTAGCATCGGCACCTCTACACTACATGACACCTCAGCATAGATATGTCACTATTGAATAGGACAACTATTCCATGGCCTTATAGAAACTTGAGGCGAACCAATTCTTCGACTACATCTTCTAAATAGTTGCAAAATCCAAATTAAGAGACAGCAGGGTGAGGGTTCAAAAACTCCCCCCAAAGAAGAGAATTATACACAACTTGGTACTATGCCCTCACAAAAAATGGCAACTAGGGAACATCAAAATGGTGACCTACGTGTCATCATCTTCCAAATTTTCCGAGACGATGAATGTCTGAACCCATTTAAAATTTGAATTTCATGTTGAATTGACTAGATGGCATGGCAGACCATAAATAAAGCAAAAATGAATATTTTCAATTATTTTGAGCTTATGTATAAAGTTATCTAACAAGGAAATTCCTATTTATTTACGGCAACCTTGGATGGATCACACAAAGTTCAAAAATAACACTTTTGAGAATTTGCCAAAAACTAATAATCTGCCTAAAAATTCAGTTATGAGCAGATAAAAAGGGGTATTTTCAGTCAACTAGTGATTAGAGTGGCAGCTTAACCCATAGGTTGGCTCCCTCTTGTTCTCGCTCTTTCAAGTCAAGGGTCATCCGCCTTGTCCTCTTCCCAGCCCCATACCTATACAACTACCTGGATGCATGCAATGTATTGTCCATACCCAGAAAGTGGATTGATGATTTCTGCCCCAACTCGGATGCAGTTTATTGTCCATGCCCCAAAAGATTGATGATTGTTAGATGCATCATGGCATATAAGAGGAGGGGGGCATCAACAACCTTTGTCGATCAAGTGCCCACCATGCATATAAATAGGGGATAGGGGATAGGGTCGAGTGTCGACTACAACTATATATGGGCGCCATATAAGATATTGTATTAC
This sequence comes from Torreya grandis, assembly GCA_037957365.1. Taxonomy (NCBI): domain Eukaryota; kingdom Viridiplantae; phylum Streptophyta; class Pinopsida; order Cupressales; family Taxaceae; genus Torreya; species Torreya grandis. The sequence goes on along the minus strand of JARHVA010000613.1, from coordinate 1,426,804 downwards.
TTATATAATAGCCATATATATATATATATATATATATATATATATATATATATAGTGTATGATGTCGGTCATCCTGTCAGTATATCCTCTTCTTATATACTGGTCACTCGACCACCTCATTGATGCCAACCACCTAGAGAGATTCTGGACAACCGTGTGAATGGCTCTAGCAACGAGGGGGAAGAGATTAGTTCCAATGGCCCGATCGCAAGCACTAGCAATGAGAGGATTAGTTCCAACGACAGCAGCTTCAGAACACCCCACCTAGGAGCAATGAGAGACATAGGCTCACATCATTTGCAGCCACACCTCCAAGGCTAGGAGGACGTCGTACCAACTGGGGCACCCAACCTACCAGCATGACTCGATTAACCAGAACAAAGTCGTGTCCAGGGACTACCATAACGATTTATCTATCTCAAGGCCGGTAGGACGAAGGACACTCCCCCTCCCAATATAGATATAGGGGCCTTTCATATTGGCTAGATAGTTAGACCCTACCATGAAACATATCAACCAATCCAGTAACATCAGATCCATTGCACCCATCCACCACCCATAGATGGCATAGATGGGTCGGATCCTATCGGATATTCTCTAGACTAACCTACCTATATATATAGGGGGTTGGGTCGAGGGCCCCAGTGCATTTCTCCATCCAACTGAGTGAGAAACATCCGGCCTCATTACCATTGCATTATAGCTAGAGGGCCTTCACACTGATATACCATTGGAGAAACAGACAGTCAATCCAATTCAATGCTCCAATCATAACCAGTAATGCCGATCAACATGACATAGGGAGATAGAGCTCATCCATGCACTCGACCAACCAACATGGCTCCCAATGGGAATCCCCATTTAGATAGGGGCCCTCTCCCTCTCTAAAGGATGGCTACTTCCAAGCCCACCTCCTGGTTGTCATCACTCGATTACTTCCTTTTCCACTAAGTATTTGCTTAGGGACCTTAGTGTACAATCTAGGCTGTTTCCCTCCCAACTCTGGATCTTAGCACCCAAAGTCTGTCTGCTTATTGAAATGGCATGTACTCAAAGTTTTCTTGAGGTTGATCAATCTTTGGGCCACCCTAGCCCATTGAGTGATCTAACTTAGGCCATAAGCATGTATGCTCTACTAAAATGGATTTTGCGGAAAACTAGCTATATTTGATCTTGACTGGCCTTTTACCCATATTCGAGCTTAGTCAATCGCATACGATAGATCGCATAGAAAGTGGAAAGTTGGTTAAGTGCATGGGAGAGTGATTGAGTGCATATTGGTTGGTTGAGTATCCATAGTTGGTAGGTATAGTTGGAACCATAACTCGTAGCAAACCTCCCATATAGTTAGATAGGGGTCATAGCGAACTATTAAGATTAAGATAGAGTAACCTTTCTAGATAGTGCCATCTATAACTTAACTACCATATCTAGATAGGGGGCCTGCCATATATAGATAGTGGAGAGGCGGCCAACTATATCTATCTTGGTGGCCGACCCTCTATTCTGGGGGTCATATAGAACTATAGGGTCCCCAAAAAAGAGGGCTTTGGCCTATATTATCACCCCATTATCTGGAACCACTTATCCGAGTACCTATTCTATTCCATTAAAGATCAAGTCAAGCAAATAGGATAGTTCGGGAAACCCCCCTCTATATATAATGGTCCAGTCGGAATAGTTATTGTATCGCATTGCCTTGATTGACAAAGGGGCCCGCAATATGGCAGGTTCCTCGGCCCCCCTCTATCCTACCCCCTCTATCTATACTCACTCTAAATCTAGAACTAAATAATTGGTATACTCTACTCAGAATAGGGTTGTCTATCCTTGAAGAGGATAGACTCTACTTTATAGGGTTGGGGTTGGGGTTGGGGTTGGGGTTGGGGTTGGGGTTGTATCACTTATGTAATACAACTATACTATATAGGGTTGGGGTTGTCTATTCTCGAAGAGGATATACTAAAATAGATTGATTTAGTATTATAGGGGTCCTCAAGATCTATATCAAGGCTATATATAGAGAGTGGGCGGCTACATAGATGCGAGCCCAGCCCATATCCCATATCGATAGTAGATAGAGATAGAGGGGAGGCTGACGGGACTATGACTATTTGTAGTTGTAGTTATGGCTATAGCTACAATTACACCCAAGGACGATCCCACATCGGGAAGTCCCTCCCCCTAGCTATATCTATATATCGGGGGAGTGCCAACTCCAACTCCAACTCTATATAGCCGCGACCAAATCTAGAAGGCCTATCTATGGCCTCAGCGAACCGCCCCCGCCCTTACCAATAGATCTTAACTACTGAGTGCACCTCCAGATCCATCTATAGGGGCCGGGGCGAGGAGGCCCACCTATAGCCTATAGATGGTGGGGGAGTGTTCTATTCACTCACTCCAAGGGTGCCCCCTCTATTTCTATACTCTATATATAGAGAAAGGAGAGGGCCCTATATCCATATAGGCCAATGGCCATCTAGATACTAGGCACTTAAACTAGACTACTGACTAGAAACTAACATCGGGCCATTCCTTGATCAAAACAGGCCCCTATATAGAATTCTGGCTTCAGATCACAGACTCGACTGAATACTATCTATATAGTCTATAGTCAGGCAGGAGGGTCTTTTACACACAACTGTCATACAAAATGCATCCGAGCCAACAGACTCAACTATAAGTCTATAAAATACCTATCACTATAGAATGGGACAGCTACCATGACATTTCAGATTCTGGAGACAAACCAAGTCTTCCGATACATCTGCAGGTAAAAAAGGGTATTTTCGGTCAATCAATGATTAGGGTGGCAGCTCAACCCAGGTGTTTTACACACAACCGTCATACAACATGCATCCAAGCCAACAGACTCAACTATAAAATACCTATCACTACGGAATGGGACAACTATTCCATGACATTTCAGATTCTGAAGACAAACCAAGTCTTCTCATACTTCTGCTAAACAGTTGCACAAAGTCGAGTGGAGAGAGGATTCAACAGCTCCCATCCCCTTCAGAACAGAGAAGTACACACAACTTGGCACCATGCATTCAAAGTTGCAGCCGCTTCAATGTACAAGGATTTTATACAGATCCCTTCAGGAGCATGAATTTCCTCACAAACTCCTCTCAGCATTTGAGCATATAAAATCTACTACATCCATAGGTGTCTGTAGACTGCTACTCAATACACATCTGAGACAATTATTACACCATACTGTAAGATTATAATCCACTATTGTATGGAGCATACGTTTATATTAATGAACAATGATTTATAATCATCTCTGTTAGACCGATTAAAAATTCATTAACACAAATCTTATCTACTCTTATGACTGATATATGCAGAATTAATATGATCCCTATGCATATTTTTCCAGAGTGGCCATATTGTGTGGATTACATAAAGAATTGAGAATTGAATGGGTAAACATGGAAAAGAAATAACTTGCAGCAGACGAGTAAACACACAGATTTACCCTAACAAAACCTAGTGTGGGAAAACTACATCATGTGGAGTTGTGCTTTTCATCCACTGTCAAAAGAAATGCAAGGTTACAACTCACAAGACTGTGGCATACGGCCAAAAACCTATCTCCTTTGTTCTACATCTCCAAAACTTTGTTCTCCAATGTCTTCTCCTTCCTCTATGCTCTGCAAACTGAGCTCATCTCTCATTGACAATGCAACTTCCTCGTTCTCCTTAAATCAAGGCATGGACAAAATTTTAAACAGAAAAGTCCAAACAACCAACCAACCCAATAGACAGCATACCAACCAATCCACATTCCAAGCTGGGCATTTAGTTTCAACCTCTATCTTATTCAGGACGGTTTCAGTCCTGAACAGACCTGGAGGTGTCAAGTTTGTTTGTGCCCGAACTCATTCACATCCTGGGATGGGTGTGGTCATGGACAAATCTGTTTGTAATTCATCGGGACAGGTTCAGCCAATCCAACACAAGCCCGTCCTTGAAACCAGCTGTGACCAAACATAATATTCAGAAAGCTTCTCTGAACCTTCCTACTCTTTCTCTGATGTTTTCTAGACCTTTAGAGCACATTCTAAACACTTGCAATTCCACCTTAGCCAATCACAAGCCTAAAGAAGGTCTACTTACATGAAAGAAGATGCTTTAAGGGTCATGCAGGCCTCTCAGAATCTTTTACAACAGAGATACAATATGTATGAAATGAATTACATTTACAACATCATTTAATTCGGATCAAGCATACAATTTCCTAATATGTATCATGCTTCTGCTCTCTATTCTTGTTGCTCATTTTCAGTTCTGTTCTAATTGATAGGAACCTGCTCTCAAATCATGCATAGATTGATTATACTTTATCTCCACACTTCCAATGTTTTTTAATATTATGGTTTTAGTCATTATAAATTTATATCATACCAATCTCAGAATTGGTGTTGTCACCCAAATTTTGCTGAGGACCCGATCGATTCAAATGGAAATTCTCATCTTTTTGGAGATTTAAAAGTGATCTATCAGTTTTGAGACATTGGGGGATGATAAACAAAATCCTTCCTTGGGAACACTCCACCATTCTCTCATTTATGCAAACTGGACTGAAAATTCATAGCAGGGTATTGGCTGAGCTTTAGCCCAGATTTAAGTGGTATTGGAGCTGCTTTTGATGGTAATTGGCTTCATACTTCATATATGTTGGACAGATCTTCATACTTTCTCTTCCTTCGATCATTAAGCCCCTTTCTTGCTGATTTTGCTTTCCCCTTTCTTCCCTTTCTACCATTCTGCTTATGAAAAGATCAGAACCGGAGTGGGTAATAAAAAACATTATTATCTCAGATTTTGAGAAAAACTGGAGGTACTTGCAGCACATGTCAGCAGCAGCAGACACTTTCTTTATCAATGTCTTCTTCACTCCATGGGCACACTTGCATGACATGGTGGACCTGAGGTGAAGAAGAGTACCCTTGCAGTTGGCAATGTGGCAAGGCTTGGTCATCTTGGTTGGGTTGGAAATGGTAAAGCTCAGCTTTAAGTGATATTGGAGCTACTCTTGATGGAAATTGGCTTCATACTTCAGATATGTTGGACAGATCTTCATACTTTCTCTTCCTTCAATCATTAAGTCCCTTTCTTGCTGATTTTGCTTTCCCCTTTCTTCCCTTTCTATCATTCTGCTTATGAAAAGATCAGAACCGATGTGGGCAATAAAAGCATTATTATGTCAGATTTTGAGAAAAACTGGAGGTACTTGCAGCACAAGTCAGCAGCAGCAGAGACTTTCTTCATCAATGTCTTCTTCACTCCATGGGCACACTTGCATGACATGGTGGACCTGAGGTGAAGAAGAGTACCCTCACAGTTGGCAATGTGGCAAGGCTGGTTTGTCTTGGTTGGGTTGGAAATGGGCATTCGCAAGGGATGGCTTGCTCAAAAGAGATAGGAAAACTCCAAGGGCATCTCTCCAAAACTCTTACTCTTTCATTTCTTTGGTTGTTAATTCTCTTTTATGTTAATGAAATAAAATATTTATGTTGCAGAGAAAATGAATAAACTATATAATCATAAATCTCAAATGTTTAATAGAATATTTGGGATGGGAGTCAGAACTCATGAAATGTTAGTTCGGATCATGGTAATGAGAATGCCCCTTGCCCTTTCTCTTTAGTTTGTAATGCAAGCATGTTAAAAAGAATGGCAATGTTTTCTGAAAATACAGTTAAATGCTTAATAGTTGCATGTACTACCGCAGACTTCCCTTGTCCATTTCAAAGGTAGTATGCACGTGAATGGCTTATGCAAGTAGACTGTATAATAATTTTCTGATATTTATAAAGCTTATAAACAACAAGAATATGATGTTTTGGTAGTCGTTTTTATGGTTAAAGAATGGATATATGACTATCCATGCTAGGCTATGGGTATGCGCTACATAATTCTATGTTAGTGGTTAGAGGAAAAGATAAAAATTAGCAGCCTAGAGAATTAACTTTTTTGCAGATAATTGCATGCATAAATAGGGTAAACATGTTTTTGACAATCTATGTTCATAAGTATGATCCCGGAATGCAATTTTTTGGGCTAGCATAGTAGGACCCCACTTGATCTTTTAAGTGTCTTGAATGCAAGAGAGTGAATGGAGAGTGAATTATAAATGAGATAAAGGAGTTATTGTATGGATCATAGTCACGAGGTTCGGCCGGATCTCAGTCGAATCCAGGAAAATCCGCAATTTTTTCTGGCATCCGGATTAATGCGGCAAGTTCAGTTCGTTTTTTTAAATTAAATCTTGCAAAGTTAAAAAGTGACAAAAACCCTAAAAACACCCTGTAGGCGAGCGAAAACCCTAAAAAATCTTATAAATTCGCGGTGAAACCACAGAAGTTAAACACATTGAGAAGGCAATAGATTTGTTGAGAAGGGCAAGAGATTCAGTGAGAGGGCGGAACGGACACAGTAGCAAGTAGCGGTGAAGAGAACGCGGACAGCAGGTTGTGGCTACTAGCGAAGAGAACCGCTGAGAAAACTGTGAACGCAGACAGCAACTCAACGACGAAGGTAGCAACTCGGCGATGCAGGCAGCAACTCGGCAACACAGGCAGCAGCTCGACAATGCAGGCAGCAGAGGACAACACAAGAGTCAACAAAGAACGCAGGCACTGAGAAGACCTAGCAGACAAGGCAGCTGGACGAACGGGAGAAGCCGCTGGGTGACCGACGGGATCATGATCAGGGGAGCAGCATGAGATAGGTCGTTTTGTTTTGGTTTAAAAATTTTGGTTTAAGTTTATTAAAAATATGATTTTGATTTGTTTTTTTTTTAATTTGTTTTTTTATTTGTTCATTTTTTATTTTATTTAAATTTTATATGTTATAAAATATAAATATTAAATATAGTTTAATAGTTATTAAAATTATTTTAATAAATAAAATGAAAATAATTTTTATTATTTTCATTTTATTTAATAAAATATTTTTAATATAAAATATACGTTTAAATTATCATATAATTTTTATTTTAAAAAAATATTTTTTTAAATTTTTTAAGATTGTTTATATTTATAATTTATAATATAAATTAAATTAAATTCAATATAATAAAATTTAAATTTTTTAAAAATATAAAAATAATCTGAATAAATATTATAAAATTTAATTTATAATTTAAATATATATTTTATATTATAAATTATAATTATATTATTAAATAAAATATTAAAATCTATTAATAATTTAATTTTTTTAATTTATATTTTATAATATAAATAAAATTAAATTTTTATTTTTATTTTATAAATTTATATTTTATAAAAAATTTAAATATATATTTTATATTGAAAATTATAATTATTTTATTAAATAAAATATTAAAATCTATTGATAATTTAATTTTTTTATTTATATTTTATAATATAAATAAAATTAAACTTTAATTTTAATTTTCTAAATTTATATTTTATAATATAAATAAAATTAAACTTTAAGTTATATTTTATAATAAATTTAAATTTAAATTTGTTTGTTTATAATAAACTTAAATTTTATTATATAAAATTTTAGTTTATTATAAAGAAATAAATATAAATTTAAGTTTATCATAAATATAAATATATTTTATGCTTCTCATAAATAAATATAAATTTTAAAATATAATTATATATATGTTTAAATTATAATTTATATTTTATAATGTTTATTTTAAATATTTTTATTTTTAATTTCTTTTCAATTTAAATTTTATTATTTATTTATGCAAATAATTATAGTTTTATAATATTATTGTATATATGTCATTTAGTTAAATTAAAATATATATTTTTACAGATTTTAAATGTGTATTAAAAAATGTTTATAAAACTTTTGCAGGGCAGCGAAGGACAACCTATCATCATGGCAAGTACTCCGCTTAAGAAGAAATACATTGTTCAGCGAGATGAGAATCCCAAAAATATGAAATGCACTCTTTGTGATTTAAATATCACAGGGACTATAACAAGGGTTCGAAACCATTATTTTGGAGGCCCAGATGTGAAAATTTGCCCAATAACGGTGGAGAACCCCATATATGCACCATTTCTCAGTCAACTCCAAAGCAAATATATATTGAAGACAGTTGTATTAGCAGTTGAATCTTCAAAGAGGACTAAAATCCAATGCAATATGACACAGTTTGGCTCATTTTCTAGCTCAACGCATTCCCCAGCGTATATGAAAGCCAGTGAAAGTGAACATCAAATGTCCCACTCTCAGCGTTCTTTGAAAGCCATGTGGAAGGCGCAAAAAAAATATGTAGATAGATTGGTGGCCCACTTTTTTAACGCAAATGTCATCCCTTTCAATATTGTTCGAAATCCACATACGAAAGCAATGGTAGAGGAGATCATCAATTTCGAGAAACGCTACACAATGCCATCTTCCAAAAGCCTAAGAATTGTTCTGCTAGAAGAGAAGGTGACATCAATATCTAGTGAACTAGATAAAAAGAAAAAGCACTGGAGAAAATCGGGTTGCATTGTAATAAGTGACGGGTGGTCTGACACAAATCGAAGGCCCCTCCTCAATAAATTGACTCAATGCCCTAAAGGGTCTATGTTTATCAAATAAATTGATACAAGCAATGATGTGAACACTGTAGATTTTATTTTCAAATGCATTGAATTTGCTATTCTGGATATTGCAAAAGAATATGTTGTCCAAGTTATCATGGATAATGCAGCAAATTGTAAAGCAGCATGGGAGCTTCTTATGGACAGGTTTCCTCATTTGTTTTGGACTGCATGTGCAACTCATGTTTTGGATCTTTTGGTTGCAGATCTTGCAAAGTTGGAACGGATAAATAGTGTTGTCAGAGAAGGGAAACAAATTTTCAAGTTTATACTTAATCACTGCTTGACCTTGAACTTGTATTGCTCATATGCAAAGCGTGAACTTCTTTCTCCGGCCAAAACAAGATTTGCATCTAATTTTATCACTTTGCAAAGAAGGTGGAGGAGAGGACAGTATTGAGAAGAGTTGTGACTAATGAAGAATGGGTACAATCTAAGCTTTCTAAGGAAAACGATGCAAAGGACATTGAGAGAATTATCTTGGGTAGTTCATTTTGGAAGGGTGTCGAGAAGACGGTTAAAGTCTTTGAGCCACTTGTCCACTTGTTGAGGTTGACTGATAACATGAAACTGATAGAAATTGGAGGAGCTTATACAATGAATCAACTCATGTTAACGAATAATAAAGAGAGCCGAACACAGTGGATTCTTTCAACACAAATATATTATGTTATTCTCTGCATTCTCTGATTAATACATTCCGAGATATTACACACATATATAGGAAATGTATTTCCTGTAACTTCTTCCTAAAATCTCTCCCGAAATCTCTCACACAAATCCTATAACTAAGCACACGATATATTGTTATAACAAATATAAACAATATATCTCAATATATATATTCTAAATTAATATTGTTATATATAACAATATTCTATTTTACTAACTACTAATTGTTACTATTTCACCTCACGGTAAATATCAACTCTAGTTTTTACTATCCCGTAAATACCTATTTTCACCTAATGTGAAAACTATTCCCAACATTCCCCCCCATAGTTTTTACGTGGTACAATATATCTCTGTTTTTTTATTGTAGCGTGCTCCACCTCCATGTGCTCATGATCTTCTCCGCATACAAGTGCCATCACATATCTTCCTTCTTCACATTCAACTGCAGTTGGTTTTCACAGGTTCATCAATAACCTTACAAAATGATTTTCTCAGGTTCACCAATAACCTTACAAACTAGTTTTCTCAAGTTCACCATTAACCTTACAGAATGGTTTTTTTAGGTTCACTACTAACCTTACAACATAGTTTTAACAGGTTTACCACTAACCTTTCATCATGATTGCTACAATGTTTTTTTAGATCAACATTCTCCAATGTAAATATTCAAAAGAGTTACATGGAAATATTATTCACACGTGAACAGGGACATAGTTATGTTCTTATTTTCAATACACAACAAAAATGTAAAACACACCATACTAAAAAATAACACACCACACATGTCACCAAAACATGATGCGGCCCCGTCGTTGGCGATTGACGAGAGGTCGCTGAAAGACCTCCTTCCTCCATGTAGCCTCCATCCTCTAGTATGTCACTGCTCACTCAGGGGATGAAGTCATGATATTTTCGAGGGAAATCCCTCCCACAATGCGGATGTCACGTACAAGCGATAATGCATCCATAAGGCAATTTTTTTTTATTTTTACAATGTGGACTTTTTACAAAACCACTGACATAAAGGACTGATACTCTCGACACATTAAAAATCAACTCTAAACTTTGTGATAATAATGACTTGTTTTTTGACGAATTTTTGACACTTACAAAAAATTAACATAACCTATAAAACATTATTAACATGACTATTACTTTTAACATTTGACCCATCATATGGACTTTTGACATTAACTCTTATAAAACCATATATGATATATTCAAACTTAAAACACGTATACTTAGGTTTTTCAAACCTAAAATGACAAAAACAATTTAAAAATTGACCTATAAAGCCTAAAACTAAATAAGGTACTTCAATGACTCTACCCAATACTAATCAACTAATAACAAATATAAATTTACATGCACTTATAAAGATAAAAGACTCCTAAATAAATCAAAATTGACCATCTTAAAAAACAACGAATTGAATAAAATGTCAATCTTACTTTATTGACTCGACTTCAAAACCTAAACTTGGACGAAGCTTAATATAAAAATACAAAAGAATAAACTAAAACCTTTGACTTAACTTTTGACGATGTTTGTGTAAAATTTATAGAAACAACAAACTCTTAGAGAAAGGCACAAAGCACAAATAGGTAACAGCTGAAGCAACATTCACAGTCCTCAAGTATTCAATGCTAAAATGAAATACACGAACCAGAGTTTGCAAGTACGGCAGACATGCACGGACAACGATAGACAAGTGCACAACGAAATGAACTCTCAATGTTCATGCACATAAAACTACAGCTAACAAATATATTGGACCAACTAAGACGTGTACAGTGGTTGAATAATAGCAGAGCTCGTGGGCAGCAAATGGATCTTGTAGTGTATACATAAGCTTTCTTCGGCCAAGTAAGCACAGCTATGACAGAGAGTCGTATGAGGATCGACAGCGCAGTCCAAATGGAAAAATATCTACAGATGATGGCAAGAGACAAATGGAAGTGGATATCAACAAGCTTGTAACGACGGCGAACTATCATGCATATAGATTCAAAACTATGGCCTCCTTTCCTAGTGAAAATGAGAGGCACCTTTTTTGCAAAACAATACAGATCTGATGAATATGACCAGAGGTAGAACGTATAAGTAAACACATAAATGTTCATGCTACGGTAGATCATGCTCTTGACATAGGCAATGTTCATGTATAGGGACAAATCACGGTGAAACTTCCCCTTACAAATTTCTAGAATCCCATCCCTACTCTGATACCAATGATAGAAATTGGAGGAGCTTATACAATGAATCAACTCATGTAAACGAATAATGAAAAGAGCCGAACACAGTATATTTTTTCAACACATATATTATGCTATTCTCTGCATTCTTTCATTAATACATTCCGGGATATTACACATATATAGGAAATGTATTTCCTATAACTTCTCCCTAAAATCTCTCCCGAAATCTCTCACACAAATCCTATAGCTAAGCACACAAAATATTGTTATAACAAATATAAACAATATATCTCAAAATATATATATATATATATATATATATATATATATATATATTCTAATGTAATATTGTTATATATAAAAATATTTTGTTTTACTAACTGTTACTATTTTACCTCACGGTAAATATCAACTCTAGTTTTTACTATCCCGTAAATACCTATTTTCACTTAATGTGAAAACTGTTCCCAATAGAAACCTTGTATTAGATTTGTGTATGAAGGCATGGAGCAAGCAAAATAACAAATTAAAAAAGCACTAGTAGATGAGAGTGATGAAGTTCATTGTATTTGGGGCATTGTGGATGTAATGTCTCCAAATGGAACAATTTCACCAAAAATGGGTTTTCCCCAAAATTCACAAATTCTAAAATTAAAAATCATCAAATCCTAGCTGTTGTAATTGCACCTTCAAACTGAAAATTAACTCATAATTCACCTTAAAATAAATACCAAATAAATACTTTGTCAATTTGGCCACTAATGGTTCTTGCCGCAATGAGGAAAGAGCCTGAAATAGATGTTTCAACCCTCCAAACCCTAGCACAACACTAGCTTAATTGAAGTCTTTATTTCCCACTCTAATCCCTGCTCAAGCTTGGTCCAAACCAATCGCCAAAACTCAAAAAATTACTGCAATAATTAATTCAGAACGAAACCCTTGCAAATCTACCCTCAACAAATATTATTTCCTATGAACTAAAAAATTCAAAAATTCATAACTCCCTCAATATTTGGAATTATGATGCAAACAAGAGCTCAAATTGATCATAAAAATAATGACTATCAATTAAAAATGATTTCAGAATTTTCTTTCCATGAGAAGGTCACCAAAAATTGCTCTGAAATTTTGAAAACCCTATTTTCTTGTCAAAAATAATTAAATAATAATCTGAAAATTATTATTTAATTTTCTATCAATTTAGAGCTTCAAATCTTCTCAAAAACCCCACACTAATATGCAAAAAATTAGCAATTAATTTTAGAATATTAATTTGCATAAATAGACCCTAAAGGGGCTTCCAAACCCTCAATCAAGCCTTCCCAAAATAGTTCGCTCCACTTATAAAAATAGTGTAAGTATTAATCAGAAATAATATGCAAGAAAAGAGCCTCGAAAACTTCACAAAAAATTCACAAGAGCTCCGCAATGCAAATCGCCCCACTCTAAAATAAATAACAAGATATCCTTAGCAAAGGTGACATCAACAGACACCTTTTATAGAATGATCAACACCAAAACAACAAACACCTATTAGACATGCATCCCAATAGCTTCTTCAAGCGTGACGAAACAATTATCAAATTCAACATGTCTTCAATTGTGATATTCACTTTGTATTTGTACCTTCCAAAAAGTGGCGAACCACCTTGGGGAGGTAAAATACCTCATAAGCCTCACTTGTCATTTTTAGAATATCTTTTCCTTTCTTTACTTTAGCTCCAAAGCCAACATTCTTTTTAATTTCACTTTAGGCCTTTTTGAATTAATTAAATAACTTGTCTCAATAAATTAGTAATTAAAATTACTTTTTGACAAATTAAATAATTAAGTCCTTAGATAATTAATTAAATTGCTCAAATAATTTAAGTGATAAAAATCATTTTTCAAGTAATTTATTAATTATAAAGCCCCTTAGAATAATCATTAAAATTACCTTAATTTTTCAAATGGTTAAAACCACTTTTCTAGTAATTCGAATAATTATCCAAGATAGTTCTATTTTAATAATTAATTAATTTTCTTATATTTTTGAATGATTAAAATCATTATTCGAGCAATTTTATTAATTATTAAAATTATATGAAAAGGGGACATCACAGTCCTCCCTTCCCAAATTTGTTTGCCCTCAAGCAAATGCAAGCTCATATGCCCAATTACCATGTCCAAACGGTAAAACCTGTTGTAGTGTTCAAAAAGCCTTGCTCCTATACCTATTAAGTGGAATAACTGTTGCCAAAAAGCATAGTGTGACATATCCCAAATGGATAATGAATGCCATTCCACCTTGCCAACACATCCCACAATGCAAATCCCTCCTGTACATGTTTCCCAAGGGAAAGAAAATCCAAATCAATCTTGAACTTATAATACTTATATTTTGAGGAGTGTCCCAATGTGTCCCAAATCATAGGAAAGCCATCAAATGTCTCACTGCACCTGTATGCCCCCATCTCACTCAAAATCGAGTGGGGTATGAAAGGGTATCCAATCATGTTGCCCCAACTATGTCCTCCAATAAGTATCCAGCTCCATACTCCAATCCTCAAAATAATCTCCCAAAGATGCAATGTAGGAAAAAGAACCATACTTTGGAAGCAACTTACCCTTCCATGAAGCCTCCTAAAATAGGTCACTCCCATGCAAAAAATATGATCAACCCAACACTGCCCCTCCTTGTGAATGTTGGGTGGGAAAGTGACTTCAAAGACAACCCAAACATTCCAAAAATACCATGTAGAAAACGGTTGTACCTGTGCCTTAAAATCAGACATGTTGTACTTGGAAAGAGGTTGTAAAAGTAAACACAACCCTGACTTTTCCTCATGCCATAGAGACTGCCTGTATAGTGCAATAAAATCAATCAACAAATACTCTTCAAAGGGTTGTATACAAATTTTTTCCCTACCTTTTTCATCCTTATTAAGTGGCTGGAAATTCTCTTTTGATGCAGAATTTTTGGAGGCAAGATTTTCATGTATTCCAATCAGCGTTTCAATATTTGGTGGTAGCTGTAAGCAATAGAAAAAATCAGACTTTCCATACCTATGAAGGGGCTGTAGTATGTTTTCTTTTTTCTCCTCTTTGTCCTCAATCGGTGGTTGGCAATGTTCCCCATACTCAGAAATTTCTGAGGCAACAAATTCGGACCTTATCCACAAAATTTCAGAGCTTTTACTTAGTTGTTCCATGCCAAAAGAGTTGCCTTCTATGTAGGATTTGAGCCATGAATGTAGCAGAACATCCTCAAAAATTTTGACAAGAAGAGAAACCAAAATTTGCTCAAAAACATACCTGCCACCCAGTTGTGCACCACTTGGGCTTTTGCCCCATCCAAAGAGATCTCATGCCCCTTGAAGCCAAGCTTCCTATCCAAGTCTCCAAAATATAAATGACAAAAATTAGCTTTGTTCATGTTTACCAAGGAATTTGTAGGGGATCCCCTCACAAGCTGGTCATGATGCATCATGGTGGTTCTTGCTCTACCTTCAAACCTCTCATTCCCTTTTCTCATGCTCACACAACCATTACCAAACATAATGTTAGATGAAGATGTAGGACCCTCTTCATCATTTAAGTCATGCCAAATGACTTCCTTGCTTGCCACCTTTACAAGGGGTCTCTCAAATAAACCTACACATAGAACAAACAAATTAGGAAAATCATTGGTATTTAATAACATCCATTTGATCTACTTGTCAAGTTCTAGGATCCTTTCTGGATGTCTTGATCCTTCCTTCCTATTCATTTCACACAATGGATTGCCTTTTACATTCCACAATAAGTTGGAATCTTGATCTTCTCCTGTATCCATTTTGATTGTATGTAAGTCCATCATAGTGTTCTTTTCCTACAAGCATTCCCTCATCTCATTGTGCATTGATCTATCAATAAGCCCCTTTGTGCCATCCAACCTTGTCAAGGCTTGCACTCTCTTATTTGTGATTAGGAATTGTTCCTTCCAAGCTCTTTTATCAAATCTAGAGTCATGCAAGAAATTTGAACAATTATTAGATACCAAACAAAAATCATCATTCAACTCATATCTTTCTATGAATATCTTGGTTTCATTGGCTTCTTGAAAATCAACTTTTTTAATACCAAAGTTTGGGGTACTTGGCTGCCCCAAAGCACCTAGCATTTTATCATTTTCATCCCTCATTTGCAACCTTCTTTGTTGCTCTAAAAACTCAGATTTTTTGTTCTCACAATTTTCCACTCTAGGCTGCTCCAAAGTGTCATCTTTTTGTAGCTCACCTTCCTCATTCAAATCTGATTTTTCTATTTCATTGGCCTCTTCATAAGAACCCTCATAAAGGGTTGTCCCTTCATTTTTTTCCTCCAACTCTCCATGTAGTTTGGTACTCTCTTCCTCTACATACTCCACTAACAAATAAGGCCTCAATTTTTTCTCACAGTCAATTGCAACAGTTTCAAACAACATATGTGCAATTGGAAAAAAAATTCTAGCCCCAAACCTGTCAACAAGACAGATAATAATGGCTTGGAAAGATCATCACTCTCATTGAGTGTTAAGGTCAAGATTCGCTGCATAGAAGCTACAACATTTTTGTGAGGATTCTGACAAGCAATTGCAAAGAAATGTTGAAAAATCTTAACAATAAGTTCATCACACTCCATATCTAACATCAAAATATATGACCTAGTTGAAGCCATAGTTTCCAGAATAGTAACCCTTTTGGCAAAAGAAGAACTAGTGATGTCACCAAGACCTTCAAAACTTTACACCATCAACTGAAATATTTTATACATGATGTCATCACTATATGGCTATTCCGAAGCTGTTATCCTTGTAATTTCACTAATACAAGTGATAACTATAAGTCTCACATCCGAATCTGGATGTCTCAAAAACTTGAGTCTAGCTAAGTAAACCACCAAATGATTCATTGCCCAAAACATAGACTTAGAATCTAATTGTCCTATCATGGACAAATAGTTTGTCGCTTCCTCCAAAATATTGAGTAAAACATTTTTTAAATGATGCGGATGCTCAAGCTTTTTTCTCAATTTGTGAAGCTTTGTTCTTAATTCATCTTCACCAATTAACTCCATGATTCATAGATTATGCATCCAAATCTACACACACCCTCATAGGTTGGACAAGATCGGTGCTCTGACACCACTGTAATGTCCTCAAATGGAACAATTTAACCAAAAAGGGATTTTCCCCAAAATCCACAAAATCTGAAATTCTGAAATTAAAAATCAGCAAACCCTAGCTGCTATAATTGCACCTCCAAACTAAAAAATAACTTATAATTCACATTGAAATAAATAGCAAATAAATACCTTGTCAATTTGGTCATTAATGGCTCTTGCCACAATGAAGAAAGACCCTGAAATGGATATTTCAACCCTCCAAACCCTAGTGCCATGCTAGTTGAATTGAAGTCATTTCCTACTCTAATCCCTGCTCAAGCTTGATCTAAACCAATCATCAAAACTCAGAAAATACTGCAATAATTAATTCAAAACGAAACCCTTGCAAATCTGCTCTCAACAAATATTATTTCCTATGAACAACTGAAAACTTCAAAAATTCATAACTCCCTCAATATTTGAAATTATGATGCAAACAAGAGCTCAAACTAATCATAAAATAATGACTATCAATTAAAAATAATTTCAAAATTTTTTTTCCATGAGAAGAGCACCAAAAATTGCTCCGAAATTATGAAAACCCTAGTTTCTTGTTAAAAATATTTAAATAATAATTTAAAAATTATTATTTTTCTATCAATTTAGAGCTTCAATTCTTTCATAAATCTTCTCAAAAACCCCATGTCAATGTGCAGAAAATTAGCAACTAATTTTAGAATATTAATTTGCATAAATAGACCCTAAAAGGGCCTCCAAACCCTCAATCAAGTCTTCCCAAAATAGTTCGCTCCACTTGCAAAAATAGTGCAAATATTAATCAAAAATAATATGCAAGAAAATAGCCTCAAAAACTTCACCAAAACCTTACAAGAGCTCCGCAATGCAAATCGCCCAACTCTAGGGCAAGTAACAAGATATTCTTATCAAATGTGACGTCAATAGACACCTTTTATATAATGATCAACACCAAAACAGCAAACACCTATTGGGCATGCATCTCAATAGTTTCTTCAACCATGACAAAACAATTATCAAATTCATCATGTCTTCAATTGTGATCTTCACCTTGTATTTGTACCTTCCAAAGGGGGGCGAACCACCTTAGAGAGGTAAAATACCTCATAAGCCTCACTTGCCCTTTTTAGAATATTTTTTCATTTCTTTACTTTAGCTTCCAAGCTGACATTCCTTTTAATTTCACTTTAGGCCTTTTTAAATTAATTAAATAACTTGCCTTAATAAATTAGTAATTAAAATTACTTTTTGACAAATTAAATAATTAAGTCCTTAAATAATTAATTAAATTGCTCTAATAATTAAAGTGATAAAAATCATGTTTCAAACAATTTATTAATTATAAAACCCCTTAGAATAATCATTAAAATTACCTTAATTTTTTAAATGGTTAAAACCATTTTTTTGGTAATTCGAATAATTATCCAAGATAGTTCTATTTTAATATTAATTAATTGTCTTATATATTCGAATGATTAAAATCACTATTCGGACAATTTTATTAATTATTAAAAATATATGAAAATGGGACATCACAATGGACATCTGATGGAACATGTTACATCGACCTATACATGTTGCAAGTTGCTATTTAAATCCCAAGATCATACAGATGGATCATGATTCAAAAGAGGAAGTAAAGAATGGTTTATTGACAACAATAAACAGGTTGGTTCAAGATGAAAATGAAAAGCCTACGGTGAGAAGGCAATTGACTACATTGAAGAACCAAGAAGGCATGTTTTCCCTCAAAGAAGCACAAGAAGACATTGGTAATATGGATCCTCATTTATGGTGGCAGACATATGGTTCTTCTACTCTCGAGTTACAAAAGCTTGCCGTGCGTGTCCACAACCAATGTGCCAGTGCTTTTGCATCTAAAAAAAATTAGAGCACGCATGATTTGATCCATACTAATAAGAGAAACCGACAAAGAGCCAAAAGGCTCTCAAATCTTGTGTTTGTCCACAGCAATTTAAGATTGTTTGAGCACAATCTTGCAAAAGAAGACAATCTTCATCTTGGAGATCCATCCTTTGAAGGAATTGAGAAAAATATTGATAGTGTTGATAGCGGATTTGTTGATGGTGCTAGTGCTAGTTTTAATTTTGAAGCAGGGTTTGATGTTGCAAATGTTTGAAACTTTTTAAGTTTTATATCAATTGTGAGCTTAGGCTCTAAACTATGGACTATGGTATTTTGTTGTCTTTTAATGTAATTCAAGTTTGAACTCTTATGCATTTCTTTATTTTGCAAGTGTTAAATTAATGTTCATTATTTAGTAGATTGAAAGATTTTGAATATATATATATATATATATATATATATATATATATTTTAAACCAGATTTTTCCGGGTTTTTTTTTAACTTTTTCAAGAAGTCCGGATTCCGCATTTTTTGGTCCTTCCAAACACATTCGGATTTCTGAACCTTGTGACTATGGTATGGATCCATAGTTATGCTCATAAATTTCCTTTATATGCTTAGTTTGGCTTATTTTATCATCCTTTGCACTTGTATACAACTTTGTTGGATAAAAGAAATATACACATCAGAATATGCAAACATGTTCACCATTATCTGAAAGCGGCTGAGCCATCATGGCAGTCTTCAAATACTTAATGTTATATTCAGATTTGAGGCAGAAGTGGTAAAACCATGAACAAGCTTTTATAGTTTTGAATACTTTGATAGATCCTTAGATAGATAATATAGGAATTTGTTTTTATGTTGCCAAGTCTTCCTAGAGTCCTACTTTATAATCCAGGAGGTTTATCTTCTGATTGTCATGTTCATTATCAATACCTGTTCTTCCTTATCAGAAATTAGCCAGACACCACTGAGAACCACTGCACATGTACATGTTTTTATCTAAATCCCATACCTGTTTTGCAAGATTGTTGATTTGTTGGAAATATGAGAAGACTTTGATTAGGCCCATCAATTTTACCCTGCCTAATACCACCTACAGAATTGGATATTGTTGTTTTCTTGACAGGACTACATGCTGTTTGTTAATTCCCAACACCTATCCTTCCAAACTGTCCTTTAGTACTTATTTTGCCCAATCTACTTTATGTATCAATCATGTGCAGTGCAAAGCATTAGGATTTCATTTGAAACAATTATGTTTCACAGTTCTACCACTGACAATGTATTCTAGTAGTCTCATTGAATGTACCAAGGGATGTTTTTGTAATCTAATGTACCTTTACCCTGCCGCTTCTCTGTATTAATGTACCAGTATCATTGACCTACTTTTGCTCATTTGTGGACATTAATGTAAATTTATTTTTTCTTTCTTTCTTCATATGGTGTCCACATGCCTAATTAACTTCTGAATGGAAAATAAACAACGGACCCCTAATCCTTTTGAGTATTGTTGTGCTAATAGATATCCTCATTCCTAGCACAGAATGAATGTTGAAAGAAAATGATTTTTGTGGTCTTTGGTTATTTGTAGGCATAAACACTGGACTTAGTAAGGGTAGTTCAAGATGTTCCTGTCCAAAAAGTGCAAAACCTAAGTCTTTACAGTGGCACACTGCTTTGCCTAAATAATAACCCTAGAAATAAGAGGAAAAAAAGATGAGATATGGAGCATTGGCTTCAATCTTTTTCTCTGATGATGGGTTTTGTAGAGAGACTCGAAAAATCGGACCAAATTATTACCAAAGTTGATTCCAGAAACCTTCACAACAGATGAGATTTTTGACATTTTGTTTCTACCTTTGATGTGCTTTATACCTTTAACATTTTTCCCTGTATAAATAAAAACATTTCTTCTATACCCAACATATCTCATTACTTGCTCCACAGTTCTAGGGGCCAGCAAAGAGGCTATTCAACGTTTGGCTTTCCAGGCATAAAACCATAGAACTTCATTCTAGATTCTTTAAAACTTAGATCTTTGACTCCCACTTTGCAGAACTGTATAGATTGCATATCATATGTTTGGAGTGAAACGGCACTTCTATAATGTATGTATTTGTACTTGCATATTAACATGTGTGTTTGTGCTTGTATATCAACATTTTCATTTTTCACTTGATTTTTGCTTCTACTTAAGTTTTTTGGTCATGATCACATGTGGGATTAAGTTCTTTGACATAGTATAATTTCTTCCACAAAAATTACCTTATCTACATGATTATTCTGAGTTTTTCTCTCACACACCTTTTTATTTCCCCATTAATATTTAGGTATTCTTGCATACTAATGCCTCCATTTACTCATCTATTTGTATTGTTTCAAGTTTAAACTACATATTCTTCCCTAGTGTGGTCATCCCTATCTTCAAAAGTGGGGATATCAATAACCCATCAAATTATCGTACTATCATGGTTAATCCCCTCCTTGGTAAACTCTTCGGAGGCATGATAGAGCGCAGAATCAGCAGGTGGGCAGAAAAAAAAAGAAAAAGCGCTAAGGGCCACGCTGGATTTAGATCGAAGCACTCTACTATTGATCATGGAGCTACACTTAGGTTCTTAATTGAAAAAATATGGAACATTCAGGGAGACGAGGCCTTTTGTTGCTTTGTCGACTTCAAAAAAGCCTTCGACACAGTCCCCCATGACAAACTTTGGAATAGAATGAAGGAGCTGGGGGTTCCGAATGAACTAAGAACTGTTGTCCATAGATTATATGAGCAAGTAAAGGCTAAAGTCAGAACTAGTGATGGAATGTCAGAGTGTTTTGACAGCGATATAGGCGTCAAGTAGGGCTGCCCACTTTCACCAACTTTATTTGGACTGTACATTGATAAATTAGAAGAATGGTTAAATAAAGATAGTGGGGAGGGGATTCAACTAGCTAAGTCTGTTATAAAACTGCTTCTTTATGCGGATGACCTCATTTTAATTGCCAGAACAGCCAGCAACTTGAGGGAACATTTGAGAGCACTTGAAACTTTTTGCCAAGAGGTTGGAATGCAGGTGAACACAAACAAAACCAAAGTAATGATCTCTCTGAAAAGAAAAAAGAAACAATATACCTTTACCTTTGAAGGTAGCTCGTTAGAGATAGTCAAGGAGTACAAGTACCTCGGGCTTGATTTTCACCACAAGCTCAGTTGGAAAACGTGTAGAGCAAAAAGAATCCAAGGAGGATGGAAAGCATTGTACTCTCTTCAAAATAGGTGCAGGATTGCGGAGTTATGGGATTGGAAGACCAAGAGAACACTCTTCAGTTTGTTGGTTACCCCGGTGATTCTCTACGGGTGTGAAATTTGGGGCAGCAGCATGTCAAATCAAAAATGAAAACAGATAGAGAGAATACAAAAACACTTCATCATAAGCAATCTCAAAGTCAAGAATTCGGTGCCGTATGAGATCCTACTTGCTGAAACGGGGTCTTTCCCTCTAGAGGCATCGGCGATGATACGGTTACTAAGCTACCTCAAGAAGATTCAAAACATGAAGAAGCACAAGTGGCCTAGACTAATTATGGAGAAAGAGCTAACTAGAAGAAAGAACACTTGGAAGAAGCAAAATGACAAATGGGTAAAGAGGTGGGATATTAGCATGCAGGAGTGCCCAAATACTAATGAAGAAATAAAAAAATATGTAAGAAGGGAATTCAAGTGCATCATGTGGACAAAACAAATGGGCCGTAAAAAGGAATACTACCTCAAAGAATTCAACTCCACAGGGGATTTTGAAGAAAAAGCCTATATAGGAGCAGACATTAAGTGGAAAGCGAAAATGTTGATTGCCCAACTTAAAATGAGCTCTCATCATCTTAGGTGTGAAACGGGTAGATGGCTAACTCCTAAAGAGGACTGGAAGGAGAGAATATGCCTCTTTTGCAACAAAGGCGTGGTGGAGACGGAACGTCACTTTCTCTTGGAATGCGAGGCATACAAAGACATCCGATACAGTTATGGGGAAACTTTGAAAATTACCAACCTGGACACCCTGTTTGAAGCGACAAGGCTAGGAAATACGGCGAACCTCGTGATCAAACTTCACAACAGAAGGGAAGATCTCAATAAGGAAGTTCAGGCAACTTAGGGAGCGTTTTTGTGGCTGAGGTCCCGCTTTGAAGAGGATGTGCGCAACGGATGGGTCCCATAAGCTGCTGCGGTCTCGTGGACGTTATTAAAATCCTTCATTCATTCCCCCTGTTTAACTCTTTCTTTACAACCACTCACTGTCGCCAATAAGTCTCCATACCTTTTTTTTTATAGATAACTTAACATCCAAATCATAGCTGGTGTAACAAGAAAATGCCTGTTTCAGCTAATATTTCGTAAAGAACTGATGTTTTAATTTTGAGGCGGATGGGACAGTTGGGATGGAGATTCACCCGTCACAACAATCACTGGGCATGTATTTATTTGATAATTAATTAACTAACTACATATAACAAGCCTGTTTGAGGTTGGCGCTGTCAAACATCTCACATTTAGATAACGTACATTACGTTATGAGCATAGCCAGACACATTGTGTCTAATATCATCGAACAACTCCTTTGGTCCTCAAAAAGAAATTATTGCATACAAAACCTATCAAAGAAGCCCTTTTCAAGTTCAAAGACTAGGGGGAGAGAGATGCACCTGCAACCATTGCAAAAACCGTTCCACTCTGTCCATCTCTTGTTATTCCTACAGCTGCTAATGATATCAGACTTAGGGCAGATATGGCCCAACTCCCCCAAGTATAATTACCTCAAAACCTACGAAACGTTCGACTAATATGTTTAAAAAAAATTGCAAAGGTTATGTTTTGAGGTTGTTTGGGAAAACTTTTCCATTTACTTTTTTACACCCTTTCATTCTTTATTTTAGCATAAAGTTTTTAAGAGATAAATATTTATTTATTTATTATTATTTTATTTTTATGTTTGTTTGGGGAAAAATTTTAATTAATAAAATAATAATATATTTTTAGTTAAGGAGAATGTGCCACATTAAAAAAATTATTTCGATTATTGTTTGAGTAAAAGAATATATATTTTTTATAAATACTAGCAAGTTATAAATGACTTCCACCTTTTGTATTGTTGTATTTTCATTTAATAGTTTTGTTTGTTTTGCATTCAATAATTTTAACTCAGGCCATGTTAATGTTTTTAATGTGTCTTGATAAATTTAGAGACTTTTGATATAGAAAATATCCTTGATACTTGTAAACATATAAATTTGGTATTGAACACTTGGCAATATCAATTTTGACATATCTTGATATACATACATGGACTTTTGTATACATATTTGATTCTTGCACATACTTTCCCCTATCCATTTACTCATCTATTATCTTGGTTAATCTGATTTGTTATCACACATATTTAGGATCACCCTACTCTATATCATAATGTATTATAATCTTAAGTAGAATGTTGCCACATTTCATACCATTATTTTTCCCTCTTTAGACGGTGTCGACAATAATTAGACAGTTGTGATTACTGTGTGTATCTATGAAACCCCAATGACAACTTTTTAAATTCAAACATCTCTATCCGATCGGCTTAAACGTGTTTCATATGTGGATCATGGGGTGTAATATCAAAGATGACCATTTATAAATACAAATCAATCTTAACTTGCCTAAGGATAATTTTAAGAAGGGACCTCTAAAAGCTGACTATAAAATCCTTGCAAATCTTAGATTTTAGGTATAATTCCATTGGTGAATCTTTGACAAAATCACCACACTAGTATAAATTGATTGGCAAATTCTATTAGTTCTTTCAAAAAAATTATAAATAGCTAGTGAATCAAGCGTCATATTCAAATCAATAAATAATGGCGAAAAATCCAAGTTAAACCCCTTCCCCAAACACATTCATGGGGCAAATACGCTTGAGTTGGAATAATGATTATGATCAATGGATACCTTAAATTTTTTAGAAACATTATTTTGCTTTACCCTGTGAAATTGGGGGCAATGCAATCGTTTCAAACACTTGCTTAAATGAATAAATCCAAGCAAGGAAGACATGAGAGACAACATGAATAAGAATTGCTACAGAGCCATCCCAAACCTAGACCCTAAGCAATTTTGTGCAACTTTGAAAAAAAATCATCGTTACATCAATGCCCAAACACACATTCACAATATTTTTGAGGTCTTGTTGATCTCGTTACTAAACAAACAATCCCAAACAAATGCAAAGATCTTATTGATCTCATTACTAAATAAACAATCCCGTATGATAACCAAATTGAGTCTAATATTAAGAGTTTTGATATAAGATAAAAAAAGGGTTTTCACACTATGAGCAAACATCTGATGAAAAAATAACATAGAAACAGTTTGAATCCCTCAAAAGATAGGCAAAATTTATTAAAAGTGTAAAAACATTTGTAGATATGTACAGCTTGTATTTTTTTACTTGAATTGTACTTCATTGCTGGTTGTTTAGACTCCTCCTTGGCCTCCTCTTGTAATTGTCACTCACTTCACGATTCCCACCACATGTAGGGCTTGTATTTCTTAATTAGATTGTACTTCATTGTTGGTTGTTTAGATTCTTCCTTGGCCTCCTCTTGTAATTATCGTTCGCTTCATAAATCCCATGACATGTAGGGCTTATATTTCTTATTTAGATTGTACTCTATCATTAGCCGTGTAGACTCTTCCTTGGCCTCCTCTTGTAATTACCACTTGCTTTGTCGTTCCCACGACCTTAAAGGAATAAAACTTTAATAGAAATGAAGTTATATGAATTTAGGTTTTAAGGTTTCATGGTTCTAGGGTTTTAAGCAATTTGAAAAACTTACGTAGATTTATTTTATAGGAGGTAATTTGTGTTAATTAAAAAATCAATGGAGAAAGAGGTTAGAGGATGAGAAGCCTAAAGTCGAGATCTTATTTACGGTTCCTTCTTTTTTAATGATTAAATTTATTATTCATTAAATTTATTTTTTTAAGTGCTAAATTTGATAGCCATATGACGAAGTATAAATTGAGTACATACCTCTTTAAGTTTCTCAAAAGGCCAACCAGATAATATAATAAACTAAGTGTAACTAAAATTGTGATAAAAAATCAGAGTATAGAGTATAAACCAACTATGGAATCATAGGGCAAGTCAACTATGAAAAATGAGGATTACATAACTGAAAAAAATATTTAAAACATTTTCATAGTTTTAAAATTATAAATTATATAATAAGGTCTGTCAAAATGTCTTAACCACATCTATATTGGCCTTTCAAATATTTTGTTATTTCAAGTAACACACCATGCCAACCAGAATATAATTACTACCTTAAATATTTAAATAAAAATACAGTATGATCATGAGGCTCTATTGTGTTTATTCAATTTGTTCTTTGTGCATTATTTAAAAGAAGTATTTTGCATGTCATTATTTATCAAAGAAAAACAATTTTTTATTTGTTTAAAATAAGTATGTGGGAAAACCCAACCAAATAATATAATAAATTGAGTATAGCAAAAATATAATGACAAGTTCTCTGAAAAGCATTTCTTTAAAGATAAACACTATCTTTCAACTGTCTTAATCATATCCATAATCAATAATGATAAGGTCTATCAAAATATCTTAACCATATCCATAATCAACAATGTTCTTTCAAATATATTTTTTTTCAATTAATAAACCATACCAACTAGAATATAATTATTACCTTAAATATTTAAAAATAAAATATAGTATGATCATGAGGCTCTGTTACATTTATTCAATTTATTCTTTGTGCATTTTTTTAAAAGAAGTATCATGCATGTCATTATTTCTCAGAGAAAATCAATTTCTTATATGCTTAAAATAAGAATGTGATAAATACCAACCAAATAATATAATAAACTAAGTATAGCCAAAATAGTGACAAAAAATTAGAGTATAGACTACAAACCAATTATGAGGCCATAGGACAAGACAACTATGAAAAATGAGAATGACATAACTGAAAAAAATATTCAAAACATTTTCATAGTTTTAAAATTATACACTATATAATAAGGTTTGTCAAAATGTCTTAACCACATCCATATTGGTCTTTCAAATATATATTTTATTTTAATTAACAAACCATGCCAACTAGAATATAATTATTACTTTAAACATTTAAAAATAAAATGCAATATGATTATGAAGTCCATTACTCTTTTTGTGTAGTACATATGGTAAGATCATGTGCAGTACTTAGTATAAATTGAGTACAGACCACAACTCGCACTTTTGACATAATTGGTCGATCTAATAGACTCAAAGAAATTCTTGTTACAAATGATCGATTCTTTAAGGTTGTATCCTCTGTAAGTTACACCTTGAAGTAAATTACAAAATGTTTTTCTTCAAATATTAGATATTAGTTTCATCGGGATGAACTACTAGAATCATCATTGTGATGTGCCCTCAATATTGAAAAAATGTTAGCTTGTTAAATTTTAGAATAAAATCAAAACTTTATCCCAACACTTTTGCAAGAGTGTATAATTGAATGGTGAACAAACTGAAGGCATTTTAGATTTAACAAAGCTAAGGGAACGTCATGTTTAATTTACCACAAGTTTTGGACCATGCTTTCGAAGATGACTCGATCACTAGACTATGGACTACCTTAAGTTTGAGTGAAATACTATGTGATGGTATCTTAGAATATTTTAATCTTGCTAATTTATGTCAAGCAATGATTTTGGATTCAATGAAAGATGAGAGAATTTTTAGTGCATTGTCATTTTTAAAGTCCAACTTAAGAAACAAGCTTAACAAAAATTGGAGACTTGCTTGAGGCTCTATATATCTAGATACAATGTCCTCAATTTTATATTTGATAGAGATCTGACAATTTGGTAGTTAACATCTGAAAGAAGAGGATTGACTAATAATTCTCCAAACACACTACAGTTTTACAATACTAGATCTGAGCCCAATAAATTTTGAAAAGAATGTAAATAATAATTATCAAGAATAAAACGAAGAAAATTGGCATGTTGAAATTTGAAATTTAAGCATCTAAAATATGAGATTGATTGAAGGAAGACAGTAATTTTTGTGATCGATTTTGACATTTATTCTATCAAGATTTTGAGAAAGCTTGTTGAAGATAATACAGATTATATAAATGATTTAGAGGTAATTTATGTATTTTTATTTCTGTTTGATTAAGAGAACATGTTTATAATAATTTTAAACTCTATTACAGAGATACATAAGTATATTGTGGTGTTCTTTTGTTATTTTAAAGTAAGTATGTTTTTGTGTTTTATTTGATTAACAGAACATGTGTATAACAATTACAAACTCTATTATAGAGATGCATAAGTATATTGTAGTTTTTTCTTGTTATTTTATACCAAACTTATTTGAGGTATTTATAGTGTAATAAATTGTAAGTATTTATATTAGACCAACAACTTCACTTTCACCAGTAGCTTACATAAATTACTATAAATTTTGAGAAAACTATCAAATATGTATTTGAGCAACTTCCATTAATCTCACAAGTGACTTATTGGACCAACATTAAATTTTGCGTTGGGGCCCCTCAATATATTGATGCCAATTCAATAAAAATCCCCATATCTTTAATTCTACCTGCACTACATTCAATGCTAAAAATAAAATAAATATTTAAGTTTAAAATTTCTTTATTATTAAGTTTTTTAGTCATTAAAACCATATAGAAAGAAGAGCATGTTTGTTTTACTCAGTTTTATAAATGTGTTAAAGACCACTTGTGACTTAAGACACCATAATATTAAGGTCATAATTATATTTTGGATGGCATGGTTTGTTAATTGAAATACAAAATTATATGAAATGTCATTATTGATTATGGATATGGTTAATATAGTTTGACAAACTTTATCATTATCGATTATGAATATGGTTAAGACATTATCATTATATTTATTCATTTTAAGATAGAAAATTGTGCACGTAAATAAATACTCTCAGTCGTTAGAGTTTAAAAAACACAAATCCACACCTTGCAATCACAAAGAAACCAACTTAGAAATTGTTTGCACTTTTATTTTCAATCTCTCATCTTAATCTTTTGAGTACCATAACTTCCCTTATGCCAATAACTTGCATCAATAATTAGAAAAATTAATAAATCATCATCATCATATATATATATATATATATATATATATATATATATATATATATATATATATATATATATATATATATATATTTGAGTAACTTATGCTCGAATACATATGCATCTTTATAATAGAGTTTATAATTGTTATAGATATGTTCTCTTAATCAAATAGAAAACTGAGAGCAGTTGTTTGCATGCACAATCATCTATTTTGAAATGAATAAATATAATGATAAGGTTGTCAAAAAGTATTTATTTAAAGCTATTGGCTTGTCATCCTCACTTTTCTTAGTTGCCTTGCCTTATAACCCCATAGCTAGTTTAAGGTAATAATAATATTTTGGTTGACATGGTTTGTTAATAAAAATAAAAAAATATTTGAAAGACCATTATTGATTATGGATATGGTTAAGACATTTTGGCAGACCTTATTTTATATTTTATATCTCAATTATCAAATATATGTATATGTGATTAGATTTCGAATAATATAATCTAACCTATCCAACAGAGTAAAGCTTATAGAAGAGACAATCTCTTGAAAGAAATATTTAAGATTCTATTAAAGTATTTTATCAATCTCTTAATATCCATTTTACATCTCTATAACTGAAAAGAGGGAAAAAGAAATAAAATGAAAACAATCAAGAGAGAAAAAGACTTGATGTAATCAATATATAATTACAAATTAGTCTATTATATATCAATCTCTTGGTATCCCTTGTCTGTCTTAGATTAGTCTTTTGAAAGACTTACAAAGGTCTGTACTCAATGTATACTAAGTACTACATATGATCTTACTATATGTACTACACAAAAAGAGCCTTAGAGAACCATAATTTTGCGACATGAAGGATAACAAAAAAAATGTTGATTTCAAACTCTCCCTCAAGTTCATCTTAAATCTTGATGGTGTTATATATATTTATTTACTGATTTTGGCAAGGCTAAAACATGATCAATATGTAGAAATAACTTTAAAAAATTATTATAAAACATTAAAATCCATGTGTGTTTTCATAATTATTCAGTAAAGAGTAAACCATTCAAACATATTGTTCTATAAAAAATAAAATATTATCATGTATATATCAAAATTGCCAAAAATAATATCAACATACTTAAAAATATCAAGACAATATTTAATATCAAATATCAACAGAAATTTCAATGCAAAAATTTAGGTTTTAATCAGAGTTTGTATCAGAAACCAAATTTATTAAAGGGGTACCCTTATCAGTCAAGTAATTAGTACACTCCATAGAAGCAATGGGAAGTTCCATCAAGCAAGTCGAGGCACATTCAGAATCATCTACATCCAACTTAACCTTTTTTAACATTATGACCTCTAGAGGTTGTGCTTCAAGGATGCTAACATATTTCCTGCTAAAAGAAGTAGGTTTTTCAGGGTCAAGGGGTGGAATATTAGTATTAATTGGAACGATTTCATTGAGATGCAATTTTACTATTAATTCAAGACTATTTTCATGTTGAGGTGGCTTGGGCAATGGAACATTATGCTCATTAGGTTGAATGCCAGCATGCATGTGTTGAGGGGGCTCATTTGGAATGTCTCATCTATGAGAATGATTCCTCCAATGTGTTCCCCTCCATCCTCTATTTCCATATAAAGTTAAAGAGTTAGTAGGCAAAGAGTTGAGAACATTCCAAAAGGTAGGGTCATTGGCATTAAAATGCAAAGAAACATAGGTTCTCTGATTAAATATCTTAGAAAATGTGTTAACAACTCTATGACCATGAAAGAATCAACTTCCTCGAGAGTTACCCCATGAAGGAGTAGTTTCACTATTTTGATCGTCATCATGACCCCAAACATATCTACTTGAATCATTTGAACTTGGATTCTACCCTGACATCTAATATAGTATGCTAAAATAAGTATTTTATACAACTGAGCTCAAACACTTCTTAATTTTCATGATCTTAAAAATACAATGCACCAAATTGTTCAATTTGAAATAAAATGCAAATAATACTCATGTAACCATCATAATGCATAAAAATTAATCGTTCCATCCTCTTTACAACTATACTGAAATAATAATTACTAGCCTAAGAAAACCATGCATTATTCTTCCACAATCCTCATGCCGCTATCAAGAAAATAGTAAATAGGACATAATCAAATACATGAAACTCCCGATGTTCAATTTTCATGTGTGTGTGTGTGTATGTGTGTGTGTGTGTGTGTGTGTGTGTGTGTGTGAGTGAGAGAGAGAGAGAGACAGAGAGACAGAGAGAGAGAGAGAGGGACCACTTAGGACATAATTAACTTGAGGTAATAATTATATTTTAGCTTGGGGTTTAGAAATTGAAATAAAAATATATATTTGAAGGTCAATATGGATATGGTTAAGACATTTTGGCAGACCTATTTTATAATTTGTAATTTTAAAACTATAAACACATTGTGTTATCATCTTAAGGTTAGTCAAACCACTAGAACATAAATTTGTACAACTAAGCATATAAGTGTACACACACACACACAACTATTTAAGCACCATGGAAATATGTTAACAAGTTACAAAGATACTTACATATATGGGAATAAGTAATAATGATTGTATTATTATGAATGTAATTTAATAAACATGTACACGATCTTACTTTCCTCTAGGAGATCTAGAATGGTTGTAAGTAGTAATGAAGGTATCCAAGGATTACATGGATAGCTATAGTAAATGTCTTAATTCTTTTGTAACCTGGGTTCTTGAGTCGTGAACTTGTTGTAAATTAGATATATGCAACTGTACAAAAAGGTTTTATTAATACACAAGGATTTAGTTGACCGTAAGGGAAGAATGGATGGTAAATTCTTTGAATGTATTTGTAAATTTGTAACCTGGTCCATAATTACTTAAGATGTATTAAAGCACTTATATATTGATATATGCAGATGTTAGACAACTATAGGTGATAAATGAAATTTTGTGTGATCAAAATGATTGTCATTTATGTAGAGTTGAGTGGACATATATATATATATATATAAGTAATAGTGTCGATTTTGAAGTTGTTGGTTGGTAGTGAATATAAGGAGCAAAATTTATTCTCAGATTTATTTAATGGTTGTGATAGCCCTTTTATTTGTGGAATAAGGACATTTTATGTGGTAAAACATAACCCAAATGGAATATATTTTAAGTGTTGCCTTCTTTTACATTAGATCATGTTGAAATATACTCTGTTATAAGATAATATGAAATGCATTGGTTTTTATGATTAACGGAAGATTGCTATTAGTTATGCATCCTTTCATGTAAGTGAATTATGATAGTAAGACATGAAAGAAATAG
Source organism: Torreya grandis (assembly GCA_037957365.1). Lineage (NCBI taxonomy): Eukaryota > Viridiplantae > Streptophyta > Pinopsida > Cupressales > Taxaceae > Torreya > Torreya grandis. The sequence continues at coordinate 1,394,832 of JARHVA010000613.1, read as the reverse complement.
AGATATAGTATAACTTGATTACATTCTAGTGAAATGAACATATCTAGGATGGAATATAATGCTTTGATAAATCTGTGTTACCTTGGTGTTTAAAAAATTGGAAATAGTTAGATTCATGATTGATGTTTGTTTACATCATTAGTTATTGCATGGTATTTATTGCATATTGAATTTGTGCCATTCTAATTTTGAATATTTATATGTAGACTATATTTGGATAATAGGAGATACATATATGAGTATGTCAGTGGGTAACTCATATACCTATCCCCTGATATCAATATTAAAGTGAAGAACAAAGACAAGATAAGTGATAACGAACTTAAGATTGCAGTTAACTGGAATATATCCAATGAGGGGAGAATTGAGATTGATCCAAAGAAAGAGGTAAAGAGGTTAGTTAAATGGTTATCCCCTTCTTTGAGGTGGATAAAGTTGTGTGTGTGTGTGTGTGTGTGTGTGTGTGTGTGTGTGTGTGTGTGTAATGAGTTTCAAATTACTATGTTTATCCTATACCGAATATAACTTACAACTATGTATGCACTCATAAATATATTATGCTATCATCTTATGGTCAATCAAACCACTAGAACATAAATTTGTACAACCAAGAATATAAGTACACACACACAACTATTTAAACACCATGGAAATATGTTAGTAAGTTACCAAGATACTTACATATATGGGAATAAGTAATAAATATTGTATTGTTATGATTGTAATTTAATAAACATGTACATGAGCTTACATTCCTCTAGAAGAGATAGAATGGTTATAAGTAGTAATGAAGGTATCCAAGGATTACATTGATAGCTGTAGTAAATGTCTTAATTCTTTTGTAATCTAGGTTCTTGATTCAATTCACATTAAGTGATTTGAGATTATTATAAATTAGATATATGCAATTGCACAAAAATATTTTATTTGTATACAAGGATTTAGTTGATTGATAAGGGAACAATGGATTTTAAATTCTATGAATGTATTTGTAACCTGGTCCATAATTACTTAAGACACATTAAAGAACTTATATATTGATATATGTAGATGTTAGACAACTATAGGTGATAAATGAAATTTTGTGTGATCAAAATGATTGTCATTTATGTAGAGTTGAGTGTGCACACATAAACACACACACACATAGAAGTAAAGGTGTCAATTTTAAAGTTGTTGGTTGGCAATGAATATAAGGAGCAAATTTTATTCTTAGATTTATATAATGGTTGTGATAGCCCTTTTATTTGTAGAATAAGGACATTTTATGTGGTAAAGCATAACCCAAATGGATTATACTTTAAGTGTTACGTTCTTTTACATTATATCATGTTGAAATATAGTTTGTTATAAGATAATATGAAATGCATGGGTTTCTATGATTAACTAAAAATTGTTATTAGTTATGTATCCTTGCATGTAAGTAAATTATTATAGTAATATATGGAATAAATAAAGATATAGTACAACTTGATTATGTTCTAGTGAAATGAACATATCTAGGATGGAATATAATGCTTTGATAAATCTGTGTTACCTTGGTGTTTAAATATTTGGAAATAGTTAGATTCATGATTGATGTTTGTTTACATCAATAATTATTGCATGGTATTTACTGTATATTAAAGTTTTACCATTCTATGTTTGAGTCTTTATATGTAGACTATATTTGGTTAATGGGAGATACATATATGAGTATGCTAGTGCGTAACTCATATACCTATCCAATGATATCATTATTAAAGTGAAGAACAAATACAAGATAAGAGACAAAGAACTTAAGATGGCAGTTAATTGGAATCTATCCAATGAAGGGAGAATTGAGATTGATCCAAAGAAAGAGGTAAGGAGGTTATTTAAATGGTTATCCCCTTCTCCAGGGTGGGTAAATCTAAAATTATACGGGGCTTCCAAAGGTAACTCAAGGAAGGTAGGAGAAGGTGGGATTATAAGAAAAATAGAGGGATATTAATATCATCCTATGCTAGAAATTTTGGAGTGCAAATTAAGCACTTGGAAGAAGCTAAAGTAGTCCTTTGGGGTATTCAAGTGGCCAATGAGGTGGGGGGTTCTCACCTCATTATTGAAGGGGATTATTTGAATATTATAAATTATCTCAACAAGATACACTCCTTAAGCTAGGCAATTAAAATTTAACGGATGATGCTCTAACTATTATTCAGTCCTTTGAATGGGTCCTTATCAATCATGTTTATATAGAAGGTATTATGGTTACTGATTGGTTTGCTAACAAAGGGGTTTCCATTCCAGAAATTTTAAAATGGAAGGATGTCAAAGACCTTCTAGTTGAATTTTTTCAATAAATCCAGGTTTAATCCATAAATTAATCTATTAGTTATATCTATGAGTTGCATTGATATGGTTAAGGATATTTATGTTTTGGTAATTTTGTCTCCTAAAGACAAATTTGATTTCATTTAGGGTTTACCCAGTAGGACCTTAAGCATTATTTTTAATAATTTTATAGTTGTGGAGAATACTTCCAATAAATATAAAAATTATATGCCTTTTTCTAACAATGATAAGGGAAATATTCTTGAGAAGGCTTGTAATCATGCCATTTTAGTTATTGCCCTTCCCAAACACCTATCCATTAAATGTGAAACCCCTCAAATTATTAGATCTACTCGTGTGACCATCATTATTCATGATGATATTAGGTGGAGTTTGAAGAGGCGTTTGTTAAGGACTGATGAGAGGGTTAGTAGCATAAATATAATAAATGAACATAAACAAAGTAGTTTCAAAAGTTGTTGTTTTGGGTATATTTGGTTTAAAATAGGAGGAGATCGATGCAGAGTTAAGTCATTAAACTCTGATGTTGTGAGGAACAAAGCCATGATTTGGATAATTTTACAACAAGGTGGGCTTACCAATTTCATGGAAAGAATTAAAGGGCATGATCTTCACATCTCTATAGACTATGTTAAATCTTGGAAAACATGAAATGCCATTATGATGGGTATTTCTTCCATGGTTTTCAATGATAGCATATCCCAAGTTACAGGCATGATCATAAAGGGGATAAAATTTTACAAATAAAAATTTGAAAAGAAATAGGACATGGATGCTTTCCTAAAAGGAAATGAGAATTTTATTGAATTTTAAGGGTGGTGTCTAAGAGACTCTATCCCAATTCCATGGAATGAAGTCTTGCATCAGGTTATGAGTTATGTAACCCTTGAAGGGAGATTTATAGTGGCTTTCTCTTATCATTTTGCGTTCTTAAACCATTTTAGGTTTAAAATTTTGATTAGAGTTCCATTATACCTATTATTATCCTTTGAAAAAAATGTGATTGATGTCCAACTTCAGAAAACCTTACTTTCTTACATCAAGCTTTGATTTACCTTCTTTCCCACCATGATAAAGATCAAAACATTAGGCCTTCCTTGAGATTAAGGTTTTTTAGTATATTCCCAGTGAGCGTTCTATTAAAATTTCTATTGACAAGGGGAGATTGAGGAATAAAACCTCAAAAAAACCAATGTCTATTACTATATAGATCCCTATTGAAGATAGACCCCCTATTAAAAGCGGTAAAAGATCTATTCTAGATAATGAAACTTATACCAGTAATTCCCCTATTTATAACAATAATGATAGCTTTGGATATTCCCTTAACTCCATTTATTTTAGTCATAATTTTAGTAATAAAAATTTAGATGGCAGTGAAGATTTGGGAGAACAGACACCCTGTGAGAAGACAATGTGTTCTATTGAGAAACACTGTGCTCAAGATATTGAAAGTTTATAGGGCAATAAGAGAGTTTATTAAACCATAGAAGACAAAATTCAGGAAAAGTAATGATGTTGACTACCATAAGGGAATTATGAAGGACAATGAGAAATTAAAGGATACAATGAAACAAATTCAAATGCAAATCAATGGAATAGTCCTCCAAGGAAGTTATCCAATTAAACATTCAAGGGAGATGTCTAAAATAATGAATAAGCTGAATAGTAAGGTTGATATTTTGGAGGAAAAGGTGGATCAATTAGAAAAGGAGAAGCAAAAAAATAAGGATGACTTTTAACATCTTATTCAAATGAGAGAACCATTCATTAAAAATTGAGCTACAAATATCAATATGCTAAAGGAAGCTTCTTAGACTAAGAAAGAGGAATATATGAGAATAAGAACCATTAAAAGTTGAAAGTTTATGAAAAAGAAGGAAGGTTGAGGTGGGATTGATGGATTTGGACAAGACTAAGAAATCAATATCATGGCTGACAAGTTGGAGGTAGCCAAAACTCTTATTAGTGACCAATATTTCTTCTTTATCGATGTATTTTTGTTGCGAAAGGTCTACTAGTTATCATTTTGTTGTTGATCAACAACGTTATGTTTGTTGTGGTTGTGGTTTATCCTAGTTATCTTTTAGTTTTGTTATAATTAGTTTTGTTCTCTATTGTTACTATTTCTTGTAAATGGGAAAGGTCCCTTTCAACACTCTTCTTCTACCTTTTAACATAAAATAAAATAAAATAAATGTAATATATATATTAAATAAAACCAATGACATATAAAGAATGTTATGGTAGGTAAAGGGAGGTGGTGGTCAATAAAGTTGACCACTCCACTGTGATGTCCCGTTGTGGGCCCCTATCAGAGGGTGACGTAGGTCTGTTTGAGTGGTTGGTGACCACATGTTCTAGGGAATTGTGCCTCGACGGTCCAAAGTGACTGGCCATATGGGTCTAGAAGAGGACCCAAATCATCCTAAGACTTTTGGTGTGATGGCCAGTCCATATTGGTATCAGAGCCTAGGTCTCGAGGTCGAAAGCCGTGGAGCGTGGTGGGCTGTGATGTCCTATTGCGGGCCCCTATTGGAAGGTGACGCAGGTCTATTTGAGCATTTGGTGACCACGTGTTTTAGGGAATTGTGCCTCGATGGTCCAAAGTGACTGGCCATATGGGTCTGGAAGAGGACCCAAATCTTCTCGGGACTTTTGGTGTGACGACCAGTCCATATTCTAACCATATGAAAGTGACATGGGGATTATTTGCATGACTTAAATTCCACATCACCCCACTAATCACCAATGTAATAACCTAGTCACATGTGACAAGCTAAAACAAGACAACCACACATGCAATTAAGCTTTTTTATTAGCCCCATTGGTAATTAATGATCCACTATGTGATCACATGGGTGATTGAGGCTAAGTCGATACCTATTCTATAAGGAGAGGTCACTACCCTACATTTCTAAGGGCATATGTGTAAAATGACCTCGTATACTACTAAATTTTGAAAACTCGTCACATGCTACACCTAGGTGTTGGTGAAATCCATGTTTCCCATGTAACTTGTTGGAGATTATGCTTCCTTGTTGAAGCATTAGAGAGTTGGGGTGATTATGCCCCAAAATTATGTAACTATATGAGATCCCAAGTTGGTAATTCAACATTACCAAACCCTCATGAATGTGGGGAAAAATACAAAATATACTAACCCAAATAACTATGTAGGAGAAAAAGAGAGATCCATGTGGCTAGGTTCAACTCAAAGAGAAATAATACATAAGTAAATGAAAGAATCAATTAGGAAAGGTTTGATAAAAAATGAATCAACCATTAAAGATGGCTTATAGATTCAAAATGTAATGTTTCACTCTAGTTTGATCTATGTAAAAATAATAATACATGATCACAAGTGAATGAACAATGTTCATGCTCCCATCATGTACGCAGGTTTGATTGTGTAGTTTCACCCACTGTAGAATATAATGCATGATCTAAAGAGAATGGACCATATCCATGCCCCCATCATGACTATAGATCTAATAAGTGTGAAGTATAATGAAAATCATTTATCACTAAACTATAATTATGATATTGTGTACATGTGCATGAACTAGTATCATACCCCCTAAATTTGTACCAATTTATGAAAAAGTTATGCATCTATATTCTTAATTTGAGAACTTGTATCTCAAACGTATGAGTATGTGAAAATATAACATTTTGTTCCAATAAGCTATTGTGCATATGCCCTTGCATATGCACCCAAGTGTGTATGACTATGTGCTCAAATGTCTGTAAAATGAATGCATGTGCATGGAATATGCCCCTGTACTCTATATCAATGTGATAAAATATGTCATGTATCTGAGCCAATTTGATATATAAACCACTATAAAATTTATAAATCATATAATGCATTCCAATAATATGATTTTTATGCTCATGGAGGCTTTTTTCTATATGAAAATTCCACTAATATCCCCCCTCCCATTTTGAGGCGAAGGATGTACCATGTAAGTCACTCATCTCAAAATAAAAAATCAATTATATTATGTCATGCATAAAGATGTAAACATGTATAGTCATGTCAACATGGGGAGAATATGCCAACATAGTAATGTATTTTAGATACTAAAATTTGGTCTTCATTACTTGACAATGACAAGCCTTACACATATTTACCATGCATGATTTGAGCACGCAAACAAGGTCCTAATTCACCATCATCTCAAACTTGCATGTTATCTTATGAGTCAAACCTTTTGGTATATTCTTATACACCTACATGGACATCACTATCTACTTTAAACATGTGAAATATCTTGCACATACATCTCTAGACTCTCATAGTAGTCCACGTATACATGGGTTAGTTCCAATAGTTACTGTCATTATCACCAGTCGATAATGACCTACATTGGTTAGAACCATCTTGCTCTCAACAATGGATAGTTTATAAAATAAAACCCATAATTAGGGTTTTACTATAATTCTAATGTTTTAATGGCAAGAGGAATTATTCAAATGGATCCATATATAAAAAATCAAGGTCTCATTCAAAAGGTATCTTGTACTTATATGTGATATATCTATATACTATTGTATACTAAGAAAATCTTATCTTTTCTTCCCAATTTTCATACCTATCACTAGGAGCAGTCATAATCCAAGTCTAAAACACTCAAAATCCATGTCAAGATAAATAATGCCAAGCACAAAAGCTAATCATTAGTTTCATACACAATGAAGGAGCATAATTGCATAATCACACTAGGTGGGCAAACTATGCATGGCTTGATTTCCCTCAGAGTATTAGATACATAGTCAAAAACCAATCATCATATGTGGGTGATTGGGTTCAAATTAACACATTAAACTTCCTTGAATTCTATGGGTTTCTACCCTCATAAGCACATCTGATTTCAAGGTAAATAAATCTAATTTATAGATTTGCATGTATCATCAGGGTTCAAAATCAAAAACACAAAGCAAACAAATATAGCTATATCTGATTATATAATCACTATTCCACACTTACACACATGTTAATTCCAACTAATAAGTAAGTATCCACTAGCGATAATACCTTGATCCTTTAGAACCAACCCAATGTAAGCATAAAATCAATTCTTAAACTAAGTGAACCACATGTGTGTTTACCCATTCTCCACTTCCATAATAGAATTATAGTTATAAACTCAACCATAATTTTTATGTATCATGATCTCTTTATTACTTTCCATAGTTAGCATGTCCTTGTCAAATCAGAATAATTAGTCTTAATCTTTTGTATTCATATGTATGATTGAATTTCTTATTTATTGATTTGAATTCTATTTCTAAGTTTTATCTTAATTGGATTAATCTAAACCATTAATCTAAATTAGGGTAAAACTTATTGGTGAACCCATACACATATCAAATAGTACAAAAACCTAGGTCTTCCCTTAGGGTTTCATCCTTCCAGGGTTCATATTTTTGTCCTAGGGTTTCAAATTTGATTTCAAATTTTTTGATAATAATACACACTAATCATTACCATGTTAAATGAACATTATTGGTTAACATAATTAATGAAATTTATATTTTTATTTTGTTTTACATAAATAGTATATCTTATTTGGAACAATTATGTAAACAACCAAGTAATTCACTAATAAGGCCAAACTTATCAATGAACAATTTGAAACCTCCCTCCAATACTATTATTATCACATCCAATTGGAGATGTCTATTGTTACCACTAGACACCAAAAGGAATTTATGAATCCCTTTTCCTCTTTTCCTATAGGTTTCAAAACATATACTATTAACCCTATCTAGATTCATAATTAATATTGAGACTGGTGATATAATTAATATAAACCAATAAAATGACTTAGAAGATGAACAATTCATTGGATATCTTAATATGAATCCACATCAAATTGATGATATGTTATATATATCAAGAGGTGAGAAAAAAAGTTAGCTCAAACCTCCATATAAGGTGTTTAGACTACTACTACTGATACCATTCCCATGCCTACACCTTATGTGACATCTACCCAAAATTGAAGGGCATAAAAAGTCTTTAAACATATTTCAATGCTTATGCTTGCATTGATAAGATTTACCCCATCCAAGATGTCTACACACATTCCATTTCAAACTTCACCTTATGCACATTCCCTTTAGCAAGTTGTTACATCTCTACATATGAGAGTGTTGCAATTAGAGAAAGGTGCATTAAGAGTTATCCATACCATGGATTGACATGCCTTGATCCACAACCCATTAGATCCCAAGATAATAGCCTACCCTTTACCTATAGGTTTCATAGCTCCAAATATTCCATTGTACAAATGTAAAAGTGACCCTGGGCAACATCTTATATCATTCCCTATAATTTTCTTAGACTATGCATACAACGATAAGATATTGGCCAAATTATTTCTAATAAATCTTAAATACTAAGCATTGAAATGATATTTGATATCCCTCTTCAATTTTTAAGAGCATTTAATCCCTTATCCAACCAGATATTATCACTTTTTTCCATCAACATTGATGAGAAGTTATCTTATGCACAAACTCATAAGTTAAACTAAGGATTCAATGAAGTAATCAATGACCATGGGCTTCGATACAAGACCATGCTAGCCAACATGACCAACTTTATGGTTGATAATGAGCTACAATATAATTCAAACAAATTTCTATAACACTAATCCATGAATTATTCATATTCAAAGAGATCTAAATCATTAGATTAGTTATGCCATTTAGTGAGGGATAAAAAAGTCAAACTATTTTTTCTAAGTACACATCAACTCTTGTGACTACTTCAATAATGAAGTTTCAAAGCAAACCAAATTGTAAGGTGAAACCAAATGATAAAAATAATGAGGTGAAGACTATATTTAATGAAAAATCACAACCTATGAATGAATTACAATTTTCAACTCTACTAAAAATATAACTTTCACGATAACCATCGCCTCCCTATGTGCTTCTAATGAATTTGCTCAAGCATAACCTTATCACACTCCTTCATATATAAGAGATCAATCCAAGTATATATAGACCAATAAACTATGATGGTAATGCATATTATGAGTATCATCTGATTACAGGAATTCAACAAATAAAAGTTTCAAGCTAAGACACAAGATATAAGATCTCATTGATGACAACATTATCAGTTTAGGCACCCATATATAAGAATCTTGATTGCAACACAATGGAAATAAAGTTTTGAATATTTTTAGTAATAAATTCCCTAAACATGAGTCAAAATTAACCAAGTAAAATCCAAAGGTACATCATACATATAACATGCATCCTCCATTGGTGACACATGGCCATCCACTAGATACTATCATTGGCACTATCAAGATATTCCACTTCAATAACCTTTGATTACATTTGATGATGACGAGATAGTCGATGATGATTTTTATTTTCATGCATGAATCATATACACTTACATTAAGGAATAACCTATATACAATGTTATGATTGATAATGACTCAAGTGAGAATGTTTCCATGATGGCACTTCTCCAATATCTTGGATGCACATGACATGATTTGGAAAATACAATGAAATTAGTTAAAGGATTCTATAGAAAAAGACAAAATACATAGGGATGCATAATATTACCTCCTAAAGTAGGATCAACCATATTATCCATGGTGATCCTAGTACTACAGAGTAATGTGGTCTTCAACATGTTGTTAAGATGCCCATAGATGCAGATAATTTATGCAATTCAATCCACAATACACTGATACCTAAAGTGCATATATTGTAATAGAGTGGATATAATTCTAGGATTAAGGTATGAGTATCCCCTTTAGATAATGATATATCCTCCTCCACCCCCACCATCACCATGCTTGGTTGAGATACATTATCAGGATCATTATTCAAAGATGGATGATACACATATTCATGATCATTATTCAAAGATGGATTATACACATATTCAGAAACAACATATGAGGTTGATTATTACACATATACATGATCCATATATATAACCAATTATTCCACATAGAGTATGTCATAGAGTTACCCAGAGACCATAGAGGGTATTATCTTCTACAACACATACTCAGTTAGCATTGTAGGTAGTTCATCATGTTCCACAGTGAACACAAGTAGTGAGACACCCTATTATTACACAATAGATACCATAGAGTCCTTGACATTATAAATCCACTCATCATACCTCAAATTCCATGAGAATTAAGAATGATAGATGTGGTACACCATGTTTAACTCTATACCAGTTTTGGCCCATCCCTAGTTGATACATCTCATCCACGATAAAGTAACCCTCCACCACCTAGTGTGATCACCTCCCTTGAGACTCCCATTGAGTGCATCATTAGTTATTTATTTAAGATTTCAAATATTCTAAAAATACAAAAAAAAAATCAAATTATTATAAAATGCAAAAACATTCAAATATTAAAAAAAAACCAAAATCAAGACTTGATCACAACATGATGGTTAGTTTAAATTTTTACATATGTTATTTATCACATGTTTAGGTAGATGACATATTATTTACATATACACATATGTTTCATGGTATTTGAGTGTTATACAAGACATACAAGTTACACATGGACATTTAGACATTGGTTCTCCCTCTACTCAGTGGACACACTAGGGACATCTTGTTCCATACGTTTCACTATTATATATGACATTTATACCATGTTGAACCACCTATATTACTTACACATACCTTGGATGATACTCATTTATTACATAGTGACACATGATATGCCATTTTACTATGATATGACACTGATACATATGTATGGTGTTAGACTAGTTACTTGTTCTATGCTCCATTGATGATGTTACTCTTTTACATGATAGATTACTTTGGGTGTAAATATTGTGTGTGGCCGTTAGGATTGATTTATGTGACATTCACTGATGTCCATTATTTGTGACATTTTTTATGTCATCCTACATGTGGCCTTTAGCCTTAATTTTTGTGACATATTATGCCCCTTGTATGCATCCCTTTGGCCTATGTATGACAAATAACACTTGCATTTTTTGAGCTTGCTGACATTGAGGATGTCATGATCTATATCATGCACTATTAATACATATTTTTATTCATAGATATTTATATTGCATGCTTAATTGATATACTTAGCTAGACATGACACTTAGATTCCCTTCATTCCATATGTTACATACATGCCTTGATGTTACATACATTACTATGATGACATATTATCCACATGATCAAATGATATTAAATGATGTTATCTTTACACATTAGATGGTAGAATTCATTCTTATTTTGAGATGAGTGACTTACATAATACATCCCTCATCTCAAAATAGGGTAATTAAAATAGGCTTGTCTTAGATACATAATCCTCCATGAGCAGAAAATCACAACAAAGTATAGGTTTTACATATTTCAGAGATTTAGATGGTTCAAATATTAGATTTTTTTAGATACAACATAATTTGGCAAATTGATAAAAATTATAGGGGAATATGTTTAATAATTTATAGTAAAATAAAATAAAATTAGCACAATCATATTACATTTGGGATATAAGTTCTCAAATCTAGCATACAGATCTAGGGGGCATAATACTAGTTCATGCACATATACAACACAATTACAATTTAATGAAAAATGGTTGTCATTCCACTTCACACTTATCAAAATTTGCATACATGATGGGGGCATGAATATTGTTCATTCCCTTGTAATCATGCATTTTTTTTGTACATGGATTGAACTTTGTTGAAATAGAGTGAAACATTACATTTTAATCTATAATCCATTTGCAGTGGTTGATTCTTTTTTTAGTGAACCTTACCTGATCGATTCCCTCATTCACTAGTGTAGTTTTTATTTTGAGTTGAATCCAATCACATGGTTCTCTATTTTTTTTTCTATGTAGTTTTTTGGGTTAGTATATTGTACAGTTTTCCCCTCATTAGTGAGGGTTGGGGAATATTTCCTTCCTAACTTAAAATCACATAGTTACATGAGTTTGGGGTATGATCACCTACAAATTTCTGATGCTTCAAGGAGGAAGCATCATCTCCAAACAATATATGAAGGTCACATGGTTTGCACCAATGCACAGGGATATTGTAATCCTTATTCTTTCAATTTAAGATTTTAAATTTTACACATGGACATAACTACTTCATTCTCATTTCAAGTTTCTATGAAGTGAAACTACACATTTGGAGCCATCTCCCAAAAGGTAAAGTGTGCTAGACACACTCAAATATATTTATCATTTTAATCTAACAATTTAATTATTCAAATAAAAGGATGTCATATGTAGATACTAAAGTCCACTCTTTAGTAATTGACAATGACAAGATTGATACACATTTGACAAGCATGATTTGAGTACCCAAACAACGTCTAATTCATCATTATCTCACATTTTCATTCTATCTTATGAGTTAACCCTTTTGTTCTATTGTTATAAACCTACATGGACTTCACTATGTACTCTAAACCTACTAAATATCTTGCACATATAAGTTTTACTCTCATATCAAGCCACTTATATATGGGTCGATTTTGGCAATTATGGTCATTATTACTAATTGATAGTGACCCACACTAGTTGGAACCAATCCACTCCCAAAAAAGGATATTTTATAAAATAAAACCCATCCTTAGGGTCAACCTATAATCCTAACATGCTAGTGTAATAAGGAACTATTCAAATGAATCCATATATAAATAAATGAAGGTCTCATTTAAAAGGTATCTGATACTTATCTGTGATACATATATACACTATTACACATTGGGAAAATCTACCCTTCTTCCCAATTTGCATACCTATCACTATAATCAATCATAATCCAAGTTTAAAGCACTCAAAACTAAATTCAGAGTAAGCATTGTCAAGTACCAAAGCAAATCATTAGCTACATACATATAGTGAAGGACCAAAATTACACAATCACACTAGGTGGGAAAAATACATGTGGCTTTATTTTACTCCTTATAATATTGGATACATAGGCAATAAATAATAATCAGATGGGGGTGATAAAGGTCAGCTCAACCCATTACACTTCCCCCATTTTTATAATTTTCTAGCCATCATAAGGACATATAGGGTTTCAAGGCAAATGAGTTTGGTTTATGGATCTACGTATGTCATCAGGGTTTTAGATCAGAAACATAGAGAAAATAAATACAATCACAAGTGATCATATAGTCACCATGTCATACTTATGCACACATCAATTCTGACTAGTAGGTCGGTATCAATTGGTGATATTGACCCAATCCTATAAAACTAATGTAACATATACAACATAGTAGTTTTTAAACTGAGTAAACCACAAGTGTGCTTATCCCTGATTTCCATTTCTAGAATATAGTCGCAACCAAAAAGTCAACCAAAAAAGTTGAATGTCTTAATATTTTTAGTACTTTACATATTTAGCATATGTCTTTGTCAAATAAAAAGAATCAATATCAATATTTTACATTTAGACGTATGCTTGAATGCCATAAATATTGTTCTAAATTATATTTCAAAGTTCTATCTTAATTAGATTAATCAAACCCATTAATCCAAATCAAGGTAAAATGTGTATATATCGATCAATGCAGGTATGCAACATTTTGCATGTAGGAAATCTAAGTGTCATGTCTTGATAAATTTATCAAAAAAGAGCATAAAAGGATCTCTGAGTAAGAATATGTACTAACAATGAATGATATAGATCATGACACCCCTAAAAGTCAACAAGCTCAACAAACACAATTGTTGGTGTCACACATAGGGCCAAGGGCCATATATAAGGGAAAAAAAATGTCCTAACAAACAAGGACAAGGGCCATGTAGGAGGACATAAAAATTTCACAAATAAGGTCCATCAAAGATGCATCAAGCAAGGCTGAGGGATACACACATTAATCACACATAAAGTAACCTAACATGAAAAAGAGTCACAACATCAATGGAGCATATAATACGGAACTAGTCTATACCATCCATATATATCAATGTCATATCATAATAAAATGTCATATAATGTATCACTATGTAATAAATGAATAACTAGCAAGGCATGCATAAGTAATATAGTTGGCTCAACATGGTACAAAGGTCATAGAAATATATAACTAGTAATAGTGAAACTTGTGGAATAAGATGCCCCTAGTATCGACATGACCATTGGGTAGATGAAAAACCAATATATGTATGTCCATGTCTACCTTGTGTGTCATGCATAACACTCATATACTATGAAATGCATGTGTGTATGTATAGAATATGCCATTTACCAAATATGTTGTAAATAACATATGTAAATAATGTATACTAGAAATCATTTCATGCTTAGGTATTGATTTTGGATTTTTTAAATATTTGAATGTTTTTGTATTTTCTAATTATTTGATTTTTTTATATTTTTAGAATATTTGAAATTATGAAAAAAAATACAATGATCCACTTAATGGGAGGGCCATGAGAGTTGCCTATATCGGGTGGTGGAGGGATACTCTATCATGTTTGGGAAGTATCGACTAAAGATGGGTGAAAATTTGATGGCGAATCATATGATGTACCATGTATATCATTCTTAATGATCATAGAACTTGGGATATGTTGAATGACTATAAAAGGTTAAGGACTCTGTGGTATCTTTTGTGTAGTAGGAGAGGATATATCTACTTATGTTCATTATGGAACATGTTAAACTATGTGTAGTGATGACTAAGTATGTACTATAGAATATGTTGGTCTCTAATTTCTCTAATTAACTTTCTAACTTAATCAATGTGGAATAACTGGTTAGATCCTATATATGTGTAACAATCGATTCCATATGCTGCTCTTGAATAGGTTTATCCATTATCTCTGAATGGAAATTCTAATATGTGTATTAACCATCTCTGAATAATTTTCCTAAATAGGTATATCGACCTTATCTAAAAAATGGTTTTGAATATGTGTATGAACAAATTATGGTGTTGGTGTGAATGGAGGAGATATCACTTATTATAGAGGATACTCATACTTTACACCTAGAACTATGATTACTTTATTATATTATATGTAATGTAGGCATTAGTGTGTTATATATGGAACTACACAAAGTCTTTACATTCATGGGAATCCTAACAATATTGAATACCCCATTACTTTGTAACACTAGGAATGACATGGCTACTATGGTTAATCCCACATGAAGAGGTAATACTATGCATCCCAAGGTATCATGTCTCTATCCATAAAATCCTTTAACTAATTTCATTATATATTCTAAATATTTTCATGTGTATCAATGCAATTTGAGAAGTACCATCATTAAATCATTCTCACTTTAGCCTTTGTCAATCATAACACTATATATAGGTTGTTCTTGAAAGCATAATCAAATGAATAAGGCATAGAAATCTAAATCATCATCACCTATCTTTATAACATCAAATGTGATCATTGGCCACTAATGTGGAGTATTGTTAAGTGTACCAATGATAATAACTAGTGGATGATTAGATGTTGTAGGTAAAAGATGCATGTTATATGTATAATGTACCTATAAAGTGTCCCTAGTTTTTGTTGACTCATGTTTAGGAAAAGGATCACTAAATATCTTCAAATTTTGATTTCCATTGTGATGTGGTTGATTTTCCTCTATAGGAGTGCCTAAATTGACAATGTTGTCATTTATGAGATATTATATCTTGTCTTAAATTGAAACATTTGTTCATTGAATACGCCATAATATGATGACACTCACAATATGAATTGACATCATAGTTCCTTGGTCTAAGTCTGCATAAATCAAGATCTTGTGGAGGAAGGAGTATGATAAGGTTACATTCAAGTAACTTCTTTAGTAACACATGAGGAGGTGATGGTAATCATGAAAATTGCCTCTTTGGTGGAGATGCCAATTGAAACTGATTTATGGGTTGTGACACTGCATTATGGTAATCTTTACCTCATTCTTGGTATCACTTGGTTTGATTTTATAATTCAATTTTCTTTGAAACTTTATTATTTAAGTCATTATAAGGGATGACTATATTTGAGTTTGTTCAAAGATATTTAACTTTAATTCTTTATCCCTTTTTGTATGCCATATCTCATCAAATGATTTAAATCTCTTGAATACAATTGATTTGTGGAGTGGTGCTAGCAAACTTTGTTTGAATATATCTTACAATTCATTATAAGACATAACATTATTCATCTTGGCTAACATGGTTTTGTTTTAAAACACATTGTCATGGATTTGATGGCATTTAATAAATTGGTTATTAAATTCATAAGACCATTCAAACATATAGAAAGAAGAAGCCAATCATGGTTCATTCTAACAAGAGAAAGGTATCTAGCAAGCTGGGAAGAATATATATTTTTAAAATATTTCACTACAAATTTTGTTTCAAACTCCCTTTATGAGAATATTTTAATAAGGTTTGTGTCTATTGAGTATTATTAGTGATCATTGTAAATACTTTGTTAATCACATCATTGGATAATTATTTCAACATTTTATTATGAATCATAATAGAAGTACACCATACCACCCATAACCTAATGATACAATGCAAGCATTCAATAAATTACTGTAAAAAATACTCAATAATAAAAACGACATGAAGATGCAAAAATTGGGATATGAAGATCCCTACACTATTAAAAAGTATACCATAAAATGTATAAGAAAAAAATATTGACATGAGTGAAATTTAAAAAACCAAGAAATTTAAGATAAGAAATAGAGTACCACCATCTAACAGCAAGTGTTAAAAACAAGGGGAGTTAAAAAATTGATTATAATCATATATAGTGGAACATGCATTGGAAAATAGATAATTAACTAGCATACTTTGTCAGGAATATGATGAAAAGGGTGTGTGAATGGAGCAAGGTTGAAAGCCTAAATTACAAGTTAAGGTTAACATAAAATATAGGGGGAAAATATGAAAGGGATAAAAATATAAAAAGATTTTAAAAAATTTAAAATAGAAGGAAAAAAAAGGAATTATTTTGAAAAGGCTAAAAAATGAAAAAGTAAAAAAATGGGAAAAATTAAAGATAAAAGATAAAACAATTTTTGGGGAAAATATAAAAAATTAATAAATAATTACCACCATGTTTCAAATCTTTAAAATGATGGCTCAATAAAATGTAGGGTTAATTTTAAGAGGCCCTACTAAAAAACCTATTGGAAATATTTGGTGAGTCTAGGGAAATTTGATTTGTAGCAATGGCAAATCCTCTATGGGCGATGGTGAATCTATGATGATTCTGAAGGAGTAAAAACAAACAATTATCTATATTTTTGTACAATCATTCAACTACACCAAAAGACAAATATTGAATAGAACCACACCAAACAATCCCATCGAATGGTTGTGTTGAATGCCTATGTTGGACAGTTGCATTGAATAGTTGTGTCAAATGGTTATACTAGATAGTTGTGTCATCTATATGTGCCAAATCGCTGATCTAAATGGTATGTGGTGGCTAGTGTGCACCAAATGTCAAGCATTGGATGTTTGTGTTGAATGACAATATGAGTGGATAGTGTCATATGGTGATGTCGAGCCATGCTGCTGGGTAAGCAGTGTGGTTGGTCTGCTTTCCAATTACCTGGTCACCCCCTTGTCCTATAAATACTCACCCTCTACCCTCATTTTTAACATTTAAAAAAATATATTTCTTTTCCCCTTTTTCCCCAACCCACAACAATTTCCCAACCATGGAAAGAAAATACGTTTTCAAAAACTTGTTATACCTAGACATTTTGAAGATCATACACTAGCCATATGCATACAATGAATGGATGTCAAAATGTAACTTTGGAGGTCTGTTTTACATGCCCCAGTATGAAATAGACATTAGGTTACTCAAATCTCTAATGTATTCCTATAACCCTAGCAAAAATATCTTCACTGTGAACCTAGACTCTAGAATAATTTACTTTGGTACCTCACCATAAGAGATTCACAGTCTAATAGGTCTTCTGTTTCACAATTCAAACCCTATGAGTTCAAAAACAATGCTGACAGTTGATGACAAAAATTATTTGGAGTTAGCTTTTAGCTTAGAGATCGGTCGAACTAGTGTGTAATTATAAATTTATTTTTATATTCAAAATTCAACTTTTGATATGTAAATTCCTCATTTTTCTCTTTTGTTTTAGATAGTCAGAAGAGGAAATGGGATTCACAAATGCCATGGCCTCCAACAAATCATCCCTTTAAAAATAATCTCTGATCTTTATAGATAAATTTTTTGAAACTATACTTAGTTTCATTCAGGTTTTTAGATAGAACAATGTCATAAAGAATACTGTTATAGGTAGTTCTTCAGATTCAACTTCCATAAGATCAGGGCTTTTGTAAAAAGTGTGCATTTATATTTCTTTACCATTAAAAATGACACAAAGATGATCATTGATATTCAACTTTAAACAATTTTCAAGGTTCCTTAAATCTATCAAACATTGCCAACTATTAAAAATAGGGCCTTGAAACTTTTCATTCAAAGTGTATAGTATATCTAGAGATTGACATACTCATTTTCTCAACCGTATGAAGTCACAAATATAAATGGATCTCTCCTAAACATGTTTCATTAAACAATTCATTTCCTTTAGCATTGGGATAATTCCACATAATGTTAATAGTGTTTCCAAATCTGTTAAATGGTATAACAAATCTTTTGCCTTGTCAATTTCTCTATGATATTTATACATAAAACCTACAAATGATGGATATTCTTCAAAAATTTGGCATGCAAGTTCATATATATAAATCCATCTTGTATCAACATCTTTCAATAGTTTATTACCATCAATCACTTATATTATAAATTTCTGGAACTCTAAATATCTTTTTGGACTGCTTGACATATAAACATGTAGGTCATGATTGAGCTCCTCCACTTTTTCCACATTAGTAAATTTGCTAACTATTTTATATGCAAGATTCATCATTTAAACCATGCAATGAATTGGAATCATATATGGGGAAACTGTTGTTTATAGCTGAACATAAACCATTTCTATGCCCTTGTATAACTAATGCACCATCATCCCCAACACACACTAGCTTTGTAGGTATTACATAATCATCCATCCCAACTTTATCTTTCAAATTAGATATAACTGATTTGTGAAGATTTTATGCATTTCAATTTTCTACCATTTTATGAACTGCTAGTAGATGAGGTTGCCTTGAAAAGTTCTCAAAAGTATAAACATGCATACAAACCAGGACGTGTTGTCAATTATTATGACCTTATCAATGGACAGTGAGATGAATAGTGAATTTTGAACTTTTTGTTTCAAATATTCCTTCTCAACCATTGCTAGACATTTCTCCATTTCCCAAGCACTACTATCTGACCAATGTGATTGTGAAATATCTATAAATCCATTATGCTGAAACAAAATCTTATAATCCAAAAAATTAGAAATAGGTCTAAATTTTATTATAATGTGGTATATAATAGAGAAATGTATATATTTGGCCTTTAATGGGACTGCATAACTTTTCCAAAATTTGCTTCAATTGTTCCCCATTTCTTAACAATATGTTTTTAATGTTTCTTATCATTTTCATACTCATGTGCATATCTTATATGCATGCATCCTTTTGCATTTTTCCACCTGTGTGTTCTTATTATTAGTCCATCTAGGTGCTTCACTATTACATATACTTTTCCAAAAAAATTCTCAATCATGTCCAATTTTAGTTCCATTTTGTGCTCCTTTCCTAATTTATAGCTACATATTGTACATCTACATTTCGTTGGAGTATCATCAGCATTTTTAGGCTCTACAAGTTCTATGAAGGGAAATTTTGTTGCCCAGTCCACCTTAGAGGACCTTCCAATTATCCATCTACTTCTCTTCTTTCGTGAAGATTTTTGAGTGGAGGTTTTAGTTAAAATTTGTGTTTAAAAAGAACCAACAATCTCTTCTTCCACTTGAGTGTCATTATCATTATCATAAAAAACCAGAGGAACATATTCGAGTGGTGGCATGTCATAATCAAAAAAATCTTCAAGGGGTGATATGTTATTTTGGTTGATTCTTTCTGGTGAGATATCAGTGGGGATTTTTGCATGTAAAACTATTTTAATATTATTGAACAGTTAAATTCAAATTTATGACAAAGTAAAAAAACAATAAATACCTATATTTGAATGTATTATGATTGTGTGGGATTTTTGGTTGGCTCTTTAAAATAAGATAATATGCTTGATTTTCTAGATAATTAGCTTATATTTTTACTGTTCTCACTAGACACCATGATGATCAAGGATGCAACACTTCAATTCCATCATCTAGTTCTATCGTCTGGTCAAAGAGTAGATGTTATAAATTAGTTATGACATTTGGTGGTAGTACCATTCTACTTTTTAGTTCTATCATTTGACACTTATGTTCGACACTGTCATTTTGTATTACCATTTGGAACTTTAGTTTAGTGTTACCATTCAACACTGTCGTAAGATATTATCATTTAGTTCCTCATATTGGCACTATTATTATTCGGTATTACCATCTAATTCCTTTATTTAGTTGCTGCCATTCAGTGCTATGGTCTTCCAATTTTAGTTTTACTTGTTGACTTGTTTGATATCGAGGGCGGTTGTAATATATATATATATATATATATATATATATATATATATGTGGTAAATTGAAGTATAATATAAGATATTATTGTAAAGGGTTGGCAAGCTGACCCCTAAAATAATTTATATTCTTAATTTTTTGGTGATCCAGACCCATTTGCTGACCCTAAAAATTGCCAAAATAAAAATCTAAAAATTGGAATATTCATGAATTAATGAATATTTGACACTAAAATTTACCATGATGAAGTGGAGTGAAAAACTACAAGGGTGATCCTCTATAAAGTGTAACCAATGCTTGTTACTACAAAAATTGAGTTAGTATCTTAGCTATAACACCTGTGTTGACTAGGTATAATATGTTGTAGATGATGGTTGATAGCACTTGGAATTTTATTAAAAATTAAGGATAAGAAAAGAGGGAATGGTATAGAGGTTGATAAAGATATAAAATCTAGGATGGATAAAGTAAAAACATGATAAAAAAGAAAGTGAAAAGATATAACATAGTAGGTAAAATATAGTAAAAGATATAATTGGAAAAATAGTTTTTTAAACACATTAAAAATGATAAAGAGATGAAAACTATAAAAGAGGAGAAACAAGGAGCATTAAAAATATCAAGTAAAAAATATATATAAACTATTGAGGTGAAAAACACATCAAGATAATAACCTTATTGTGAAAACTCAAGATTTATTGAAAAACATGGAGGCTCTAAATAATGTTCTAGATAAGTAGATTAAGATGCCTAGGTACAATAAACACTCAATTAAATCCTAACCTTTGGACCTGTAAAGTGAAATTTTTAGGGGATATGTTTTACATTGCACACAATGAATAAGCGTAGAAATATATCCACATAAATCTAGGACAAAACAATCATATAATTATGGAATTGGAAATGAATGGAAAATATGTAACAAACCCTAGTTAGTTATGGGAGTGTAAAGATAAATTTCATGTAGTGGATATTAAAAACCTTCTACTCGATCCCCATGAACAAATTTTACCTATGAATAATGATGACATACCATGACAACTAGGATAAGATAGATTTATGGAGATAGAACATGGCTGAGGTGCCAAAAAAATAGTCATAACTTACTAACAATTGAAACTATTAGAAACAAGTGGATCATAACTTATATTGGTAGATCTATATATCCCTACCATGTAGGAAAAGTAAGAGGGAAAAAATTAGTCTAATAAAATATACAAATATAAAAAATAGTTTGGGCATTAAGCCCATGGATGGACACAACTTAGGTGGAGTTAGGATAAAATTCCAAAAACCTCCAAGGGACTCAACCATAGGTATAATTTTGTAGGATAATAAATTTGAGGATAAAGGCATTTCATAAAATTCATTGAGGATAAGTAATATAAAAACTATAAGATATGGACCTTAAAAAGTGGTGCAAAAGATAAAATGATAGAAGGAACTCACCATATCTGCCACATCTTCAATGGAGATGGTAGGAAAGTGTTGTTACATATGAGTGGAGATAAGAAATATGGAATCCATATTTAGTAGATATAAGGAAAAAGAAGAAAATAAAGGTCAACATTAATAAACTCCATGAAAATTTGTATCATCTTTAATCATAGGTGATGGATTATATATAGTTAGAATCAAAGTCCTCAAGAGAATGATTAGATATAGAATAAGGATGTAGTATTTGTGTTTTTGGCACTAAATAATAATATGATTATGGAAAATGAATCCCATAACCAACCGCACTCATCCTATAATTTCAAGATAATGGTGGATTGGAAAGCATTGGTAAATCATATGAGAGGCCCAATAAGGAAATAAAGGTTAACATAGTGCATGCTATTTTGGATTGTGAAAAGATATTCCCTTACGTGGATGATATCTTATAAATAGTACCACCCATAATTAAAATTTGGATCATATAAACAAAAGGAAAGAGAATGAAATATAAGGAGATTATTAGGGAATTTCAAGAAGAAACCATTCAAAAAAAGTAACAAATAA
This sequence comes from Torreya grandis, assembly GCA_037957365.1. Lineage (NCBI taxonomy): Eukaryota > Viridiplantae > Streptophyta > Pinopsida > Cupressales > Taxaceae > Torreya > Torreya grandis. The sequence continues at coordinate 1,371,927 of JARHVA010000613.1, read as the reverse complement.
TAAAATGACTCCAAAAGATTAAACTAAGTTGAGGAAGAAATATAAGAAATATTTCTACACTAAATAGAGGATTTATACACTAGCCAACACATTAGAGTAACAAATAAAATTAGAGGCCATCAAACAAAATGAAATGGGAGCTACGTAGAATATGCTGGAACATTTTAAAAAAAAGGTTTAGAATGAGAAATTGAAGAAGGATATAGAGTTTTATACTTTGATCACATAAAAACGTTTGGAAATAAATAAATTAGAGAAGGAATAAGTAGACCAGGAAGCAAAAGAAAAGGAAAAGAGGAATACAAATAAAAAATAAATTAGATGAAGATAAGGTGGTTGAGTAAAATTTCCATTGAAATGATAAATAAGATAAAACAACTAAGGAAGAAAACCAAATGAATGAAGAGACCTAAAATAAGTGATAAGAAGAAGAAACTACAAATATAAATAAGGAACATATGAGGTTGAGACTACTCTAAATGCTAAGGAAGAAAGGTAGAAACAAGAACAATAAGTTGAATTAATAATGTTTCCATATGAAGAGTGGAAGAAGAATACAATAAAAGATAAGTTGATATCACAAAACCATGGAGTCACACTAGGAACTACAACCACTATAAGGTCCACTTGGTTTTGTGTGGACTCCCCCACATACCTCAAACTCACTAGATAACCCCATTTAAATATTTAAGGCCCTTCTTAACAAAAAAATCCAATAGGTGAAAAAAATTGGGTTTTTCTAGGTGTGATGTATTGGACACTATAAGATCAGGTGGTAGACCTAAAAACACTAACATGTCTAAAAAAATACAATTGGTAGATTTTATACATTAGAGTGCAAGACCATATTAGATGACATAGTGAATCAAAATGGTAGAGAGAATTAAAAATAAAATAAAATAAAATATATCACCACTGCATGTCCCAAATATGAATCAAATTCCAAATTATCAATTGAGAAACATTTAAAAGAGAATGTGCAGACCTTTCTCAATAACACACACACACACACACACACACACACACACACACACACACACACACACACACACACACACACTTGATAAGAAGAGAAAGAAAACCTACAAAGATGTTCTGGTAGCATATGATGGTTATAATATTCCATTTTTTTTACCAAAGAACACAAAAATAGGATAATATTTCAATAGGTAGTATAACAAATTTTCAAGGATATATGAGATGCATCATATTTATTTTCATATTCTCTAAGCTATAAAATTTATAAATACATCATATATACATCCACTAGCTATGACAAAAGTAGACATTTCAATGATGTAGAAAAAATATATTGATAGACATCAGATAAAAATACAAAGTTTAAAAAATGGAAAGAGTGACAAAAATCAATGAGTTATATGAAAATGGGACTTTAGTCAGCATGAATTTAGAAAATATGGAGAAAAACATTATTGATTATAAGGATTCCTTGCAGACTTTGGATGCTTAACCCATTCCTCAGGGTATTTTAAAGTTGCATGTAATAATGTTACATTGGGACACATGCTTTAAATGGAAAACTCATTATCAAAAACTATGACGTGTTACATAAAATATTAAACATTAATTATAAGGATATATTTCAATAATGAGGTGGGGTTACAAGAAAGTATCACAATTTTGGAGTTGTGCAATACCATCCTATAAATATAGATGATAAATTCAAGTGGGGTTACTTTGGTTTGTCATGAAATATGTCTAACTTATAGTATCTAATAATTTTTTTAGAACATTGTATATTTTTTAGATTTGAAAAAAATGGAAATAGATTTTATTTTGAGTTCTTGCCATGATTCTATATCTTAGATATCTTGAATATAAGAAAGTTTTTCAAAATCAAGGAAAATGTTGGCATGAATATTCATCAAAATTATATAAGCATTAATATTTATTATAGAGGCACAATTACATTGCAACATCAATAGTAATTACTTATGAATATAACATATCACCTTCATCTTTGGCCTATGCAAAATTAAGCAACAATTTACATCTCTTGGACACTTGGATGAAGACAAGCCATGTCTTAAATAATTCTCTTTGCCTATTATAATATTATAAGTTAGTATTTATACCACATATTTTTAAATATATTATAGATACCTAAATTTGGTATTAGATAATTGACAACATAAATTTTGATAAATATTTGACATACATGATTTGTGTATACACTTTTGACTCTTGTGCACACTTCCTCAAACCTTTTATCTATCTATTGACTTGGCCAACCCAATTTTATTTATTTCATATTTAGGATCTCTCTAGTTTACATCAAAAAAATCCATAATAATAAGTAGATTGTCCCCATATTCCAAATCATTGATTTTCCTTTTTTGGACAGTACCATAAATTATCAAAGACTAGTGATTATGAAAGCATCCACTTCTACTAGTAGTGCTCGTAAACCCTTACCAAATATTTTTCAACTTCAAATCTCCCCCTTGGGTCAAATTAATCGTGTTTCTTATATCAATTATGGGGTAACTACAAAATGTAAATCTATAAATAGAAATTGATTCTAAGTTCTTGTGATATGTGATAACTTGGAAATTACATTAAGAAACACTTGTGCATTAAGAGATATATTTGAAAATCTTTGAGACATTATCAAAAATAATTCAAATATTAAACCACATTAAATGAACAATCCTTAAATCTAAGTATAAATACAAAACAAAAGGTCATAGTTTCATGTTATTAGATGTCAAAATCTAAAGCATTTCATTGCATTCTAGTGGATCACGGATGAACACACATACACATAGGTAAGAGAACTACAATAAATTTTATCCCTCTTGTAAGCAGTGGTCCCTAAATTACCTCATCTTGACATACAATTATTTTGGTCTACAAGTTGCAATGGGAATCTCAATATGTTATAGTGTTTGTACTTCATCATTAGATGATTACTTGCATTTTTTTACTCATATTTAAAGAACTAATTAAATATTTAATTTCACATCGAGCAAAATATTCAATTTATAATCATACATAAACTAGAAACATAATAACTCTTAATAATAGGAAATTATATTGAATGTCATTGGAGGGATACATTATTTCATAAAAGGAATATACATAAAATACAAGATATCTAAAATAGATGGTAGTAAATACTTGTATTAATTTAGGAAAAAAATTGAGAGCTAACTTATGTTTTTATAATTTCCACATATATAGATTCAAATGCCTCTTCACCTTCTTGTATATTTGTTTTCTCTTATTTGTAATCCTTAAAATTTACATTTATCTATTTTAATTTACATGAATGATTAAAATATAAAAAACATGAAAAATATGCATTTATCATATATAAAAATCATATTAAAATACTTACAACATATCCTTTGTAGTCTCATACTAATAATTTTCTAGACTCAAAAAATTATCTTATTCCAAGACAAGCATTGTTGAGGAAGTGTGATTATTCTAAATTGGTGTGTGTACATTGTGGAGTTTCCCCAAAATTTTCCACATCTAGGTTATGAAGAATATTTGGTCTTAATTTCTCTTATAGTACCATTTATTGTTCTTCACTTATTATGCACTACTTAGCCACCCTTTTGTTTTTTCATCTAATTAGAACACCAACCTAATAACCTTTACCAAGTTTAAATAGCTTGTCACATATAGGAGATATTTATTTATGGGGTTTCAAATTTATTCTCCATAATTTCAAATTATTCTCACAAAAAATATTTTTATAAATCTAAAATTGATCAAAACTATCGGAATCAAAATACCCTACTTTAATGGTGGTGGCAATTATTGTGTTGATTCCAAAGTATTTGGTTAGGTACACTATATATAATTTGATGAAATGGTAGATAAATTTGTTTTTTAATTTTATATAGCATCCTTATATTTAATTGGTTTCATGGTATTAATTTGTTTTGGTTGTTATGCTTCAGTAATATTTTTTTCTCGTAGTGTCTTGATGAGCTCAACATGGGAAATTTACTTGAGATTCTATTATATATCCTTAATAAAACTTAAAAGACTGACCAAATCTAATTTTTATTTTTTATAATCCCTAAGGACATCCCTTACCATCATGAATAACATTCATAGGTGTGTAATGAATTCTGATGCCTTGAACATTATCCTCGCTCTAAGTGTCAATCATTGGTTGATGAGGTCTAACATTTTTTAGATGGCATGTATGGTTTCCTCCCTTATCTCCACATATAATTATATTTAAACACCTTAAAACACACTTTATAAAATTTATATATCCCATAATCTTATCAAGCTCATGCCATTATCCATTTACAATAATAATTATTATAGAACAACATCCATTTTTAGTCATTGTCACTTGCCCTGCCATTATTTGCTTCACTTTTTAGCCCATAGTTAGGTGTTCAATGGTTTTTTCCAAGGAATTTCTTAGCTATTATTTAAAATTGAGTGTTTGACATGATACTTTATTTTCTTATGTCATATTTTAATCAAGGACTTCCTCACATTCCTCTAGTAAATTGAATATGGCATTGGCTTTGTTGTGAAACTTTGTCACTTGCACTTTTATCTTATGTATGCATTGCATAGCTGTCCAATCCTTCATAACCTTGGTTATGAGGGTGATGAATAAAATATCTTGGAAATAATCTATACACCTAATAATTTCTACACCAAAATAGGATAGGTGTCATTTATTATATTCTTAGCCTTGGTAAGGCCATCATGTAGCTCATCATTCTCTTCTCTAAGTTGGCCATTCTCCCATTAGGTTTGGTTGGAAATTTTTGTGACATATGCATGAAAATGATTTTAAATTTTGATTTTATTATCCATATAAATTTTATCAATATCTAAGGTGGCCTATTGTGCTACAGTGGATAAATCTAGTTGTGATGTTAAAGCCAAAGGTATTACTAGTGCCTGACATAGTTGTGCCATAGGTAGCTTGAAGGTTGTGCACTTGGTGGTTGGATCCTAGGTGTATATCTACCAGGGCCCATAATATAGTCTAAACCCTTAAAATATTCTTCATTTTAAGTCACCCTAATTGATTTATATCCTATAGAAGTATTTGAAGGTTACACCTAGGTTGTAACCATTCCTTCTTACTTTGTGTCAACTTCAAACTATTGTTTCACTAATTCTTATGCACCTTGGCTTCATGTTTAGTGAAATTATACTAAGGTTTACTATGTGGTATAGGTTCACTAAAAAACATATATTTTTTTATTTCCTTCTTTTCCTCTTCTTCCTTAAATTTCTTATTATTTTCCCTTATCCTTGGTACTTTTCTCACGTACATATTTTGTTTATATTACTTCTTCCTTCGTGGAATTTTTATTCAATTAATCTTACTTTCATATATCTTATATAATTTTATCTTTATTTTCCTTAAAATATTTTATTCCACCTTAGGTTTCCTTCATTCCTCCTCTTCTTGTTGGGATTTATTCTTCACCACTTTCTCATTGGTTCTTCTATTACTCCAGTAATTATTCCTTCTATTTTTTAGATTTATCATATACCAAATTTTATACATTTTTCATGTCATTTTATTCAACCTAACTAAATACTATTCTATTATTATTTATGGCCACAAATGATTTATATGGGCTTAGCTAGGAGGTTTATCAACTTGTATTCTTAGGTATTGTGCACTAGTGTCTAAGAATGAATTAATGATTGGTCCTTTCATTTTGTATTAAAATACCACTTATGGAATGAATTATTTTATTAGAGGGGTCCACTATATAGTTGTGGTATAATATGATTAAAGTGGTCTACTTTTGGGTGGGGTAGATGGAGGGGTGGATTGTGTAGGGGATAATTGAGTGGAGTGTGTGGAAGATTGTCTCTAGTGTTTGGGCATGATGATATTAGAATTCAAAGATATGGGAACCCTCTTGCATTATATATCCCTTAATTTAGTTTCCCTAGTAGAATATACTTATTTTTCCTCTTCAATTGTGATCTTAGGTACTCCAATTTTTTCCATTTTCCCTCAAACACCTAAATGATGATGCATAGGTGCTGACATGCATAGATTTTGAACCAGTGTTTTGGATGGACTTAATAATGCATTAGCATCCTCTTCAATGCTTTATATGATGATGGGTGTATTAGGGCCTTTTGTATTTCATTATACCCCTTGTGGTTCTCTTTAATTTCACTTGAAACTTATGTATAAGTTCCCACTTGTGATTGCATTATTGAGCCCAATGATTCCATTGGAAATAAAGATTATACCTTATGTCACATTTTCTCTTCTTACAAAACCATTTCCACCCTGATCAACTCTAGTAGAGGTGGGATTTCAACAAGGAGGAAAGAGGAACTCCATTGAAAATGTAAACTATTTGCATGGACTTCTAGTGGAACCATTATTTCTCCTCATTTTTTTATAGGTTACATTCTTAACATCCTTAATCAATAACTTATGTACATATTTTGGTGTGATGCCTAATGGTTCATGATTAATTTATATGGAGATGGTTGGGATTTGAGATTTGTTTTGACAATTCCGTTAATTTTTTGGTCCTCTTGGGTAGTGTTAAAATTAGTTGTGCATCTAGTTCCCTTTGTATTTCTATAATCTACTACAATCCTAAGGCAAAATCTTATGGTTATGCTTGTGGCAATGCATCTCTTGGCTGGACTAATTGTAGTGGTTATACATTCTACACAACCATGTCTTATTGGTGAATTAATTCCACATGTGATTATACCATGTTTATTAAAAATGGGAGGGGTGTTTTTGTGTGTGTTTTTATGTTATGAGTTCACACCATGATACCATTGTGAAGATCTATAACCATTGTTATGAGTGTTATGTAATCTATCATGTTATGTGGAACACATGGGTTGGTTGTGATTAGACCCCAGACTTGCATTAGTTTATTTATAAACCTTTGCACCTATTATTATGGGTTTGCCCCTCATTTATATATAAATTTTTTGAATGCATATTCTGGTAAAAAATCAACATCAATGTCACATTCTCCATCAAGAAACCTCCATTGTGTGAAGTAGAGAAGGAGCACCAAAAACCAATATTGAAATGATTGGTTTATTATGATGAGTAACTTCCTAGAATTGTTTTGATCTTTGAGTCAAAAATTATATCTGGTTAAATTATTCACATATCCTCACCATTCAATGAGCAATGTTTATCACACCCTTAGTCACTTGATTTTTCCCCTTTGGTGTTCTACTATTACCTTGTTATGATGTACTTAGGTAGAACTCACATAGTAAATTTTTCACTTGATCAATTTAAATTTTGTGAATCTATATCTCATATCTCTATTTTATTTCCTATAATCATTGGGTTTTTTTTAGTTTTAGGGCTAAAATTTATACCCCCTCGATGGTAACACTATGTCTTATGCTATAATTTTAGGATTAATGTGAATTATGACCTATGGTGAGAGTTGGATGGATCCTTAATTTTAGTGATTTATAAAGGTCATCATCTATTAATAATTTTTTCCTAACTTTCAGATTCTAACTAGTCTCTTGACATCCTAGAGAATGAGTGAGAGTTGTAATTCCTAGTGTTAGTCTTGTTTCTACTTGTTATTTTGGTTGTGTAAACCACTATATGTTGGTAGTGTTATTAAAGTTGAATGATTATTGAAAATTCCATATATTTAATATAATTTCAACCTAATTCCCATCCCCTCCTTATCATAATCATTGAGTTTAAATATGATGATATTGGTATCCATTTTTCTCCTTTATTTTACACATTTTTGGATTATTTAAAGCAACCTCATTCTCTTTGTAATAATTATTATTGGAATATAGAACACAATTAAAAATCATGATTTTATAAATGTGTGATTTGCTTCAGCCTCTCTCCTCTTTATAGAATTTGTTTTTCACCAATTTATTTAGATCTATTGATTTACTTCATGTGCGAACTCGTGCTTGCCTTAATTATGTTATCCATTATTGAGTTGACACATGGTGTTTACACCCAAATTAATTATGAATCAAAATTAAATATAATTGTAAATGTAAACTATTGAAATCTAATCTAGGATGATATATGAGAAAAAATACAATAAATATAAATATTTATAGATTTTGTAAATTACTTAAAATAGAAAACTAGGGTTAGGGTTAGATAATTATCCTTGGAACTAATTTTTTTCAAACTATGTTAGCTTTCTATAATTTATAACTATATTATAAAAACCAATAAACACATACACATCAAAAAATAATGGCTCTCTATTTATTGGTACAAGTATGGGGGAGATGAATATGAGTACAGTGCATTATTTTCCTCTACTATGATTTTATCATATCAAATTATGATTGGATCCAAAAATATGGGTTTGCTCAGCTATAATTGAATACGATCTATTTATTTGTGGAGATCAAATTGACATGCATAAAACCCCATAAAATCATAACCCTAATCTTTCAAAAGCACACCAAAGAGATCAAATGCAAAAGGTGAAAAAAATGGTGGAAGTGGGAATGGTCAAGCTATCCTAAAAAAACCCTTCTTTACTAAGTGTTGCCTACATAATCTAATGGGCCTGAGGCTAATGTAGTTTTCTCTTTAGGAAAGATCATATGAATGTGACTATCAAATCTAAATAATGCTTGATAAAGGGATGATGTCAACCTGCAATAAACAATGTTAGATTTGGCCAACAACTATAAAATTATAACATAATTGCAATAGAAGTATTTACTCAAAAAATAAATGATTTTAAAGTCACAAAAGAGATATTTTTTTCAGTGAAATCTATGTCCTTTAAAATTTATCCCCTACGTGATTTTATAGAGGAGTATTTTAATTTTTGATAATTGACCTATTGATATGCATAGTAAATCCATTAGGAAGCATGCCAATTTAAAAAGATAATTGTTTGGAGTGTCAAGGATAAGTCTTCACTATTAGACAGGGGCATAGTGTGCCCATATCTACATATTACACACTTGTCTAAAAGAAAAAAAAGGATTATAAAATAAGAATAACTAAAATATATGTTAGATAGGGATGAATAGGGATAAAATAGGTAAGTCTAGAAGATATTATTAGCAATTTCAATACTTTGAAGGCTTTCTTAGAGATTTTGGGTTATCAGAATGGTGAATTGGCCAACCAAGGTAAAGGTGTTTGTTGATGATGAAAATTGTACCATTAATTAATAAACCCTTTTGTCTATTATGAAGGTTAAGTTGGAATCATACCAACCTAATAATAGGGTTCTAAAGGTTCAATTATGATCCTAAAGATGTGAGGGATTTTTTAAATGTTCTGAAAAATTAAAAATAAGTTATTGAATATAACATATTCCATTATAATTTCAGAATCCACTTATCAAATAATAAATCAATTTAAATATATATGTGTAATCTATCATATCTGATAGAGAAGGCCTATGAATTAGAAAATCTCTTGAAGGAAAGAAATTTGACTCAATAATAAAATATATTTCAAAGTAATATCTTGATTCTACTGTAATAACTTCTAAATAACACCAAGATAATAAACCATAAATACAAGTACAATATATTTGAGATAAATCTAAGATGAACCAATCCTCTATAAAGTAAACAATCAAGAAGAACTCAACACATAAGAGACACAAATAAACAAACTAAAATAAATAAAACAAACACGATAACAACTAAACTAAGAAATAGATAACAAACTATTTAAATAAATAAAGTAGTAAACTAAACATAAATTAATTAATCTTAGTTCATTAAGTCTTCCAAACTAAAACAATCTAAATCTAAACTAAATCTACAAACTAACTAATCTAAAATATAACTAAGTCTAACTCTAAGAAACTAAAAAGAGGAGACTAATCTAGGAAACTGATTTTAAAAAAAAAAAGAAATGAATAAAAAGTAAAATCAAATTAAATTAAAATATATTAAAACTAAAAGAAAAATAAAAGGAAATTAGATTAATTAAAGATTAATCTAAATCAGATTTAACTAAATTAAGCTCAAAATCAATATAAGGTATAATATAGATAAAACATGTGAGTCTCAATAAAGAGAGTCATCTTAGAAAAATAGATCAATTTTATTTGAGAAACTAACATCTTTCTTTACAAAATATCTTGAGAGATTACTTTTAAAATCAAATAGATCAATGAAATGTTGCAAACATCAAAGTTTTCATCATTATTCAAGTTGAATACTTGGATTCTACACATAGGAATACAAGGAGCAATCATCAAAAGATGTTAAACTTGATAAACTTTAGATAATCTGTTATAAATGATAACATAAAACTAGATATACCTGTGTTGCCTAAGCAATTTACTCAACCATCAGAGAAAGTATCATTTAGTCTATCTACCAAAGTCATGCTATCTCAGAGAAGTTTCATAAAATAGAGAGATATAAATGATTGAATTTAAAATGTATAAATCTTCAATACTTGTGTTGTTTCTTCTCTTCAAATGAACACTTGATCTCCTTTTATGCTTCGAATTTGATTGGAAAAAAATTTATAACTAATATTAGTTAGTTACTAGTTTAAATTAACTAATTGACTTTTTAAAAGTCAATTAATATAGACAATTATTAGTTAAGGTTATTTAAGACTTAAAAAGTCTTTAAGGGATCAAAATTTGAATATAGACCAGGTACTTCCTAATGGTTGGGGACCTTAATAAATTAATAACAAAATAGAATAACACATTTCAATAAATAAATAGATAAATCAAAGTTAATGAAATTCCTATTTATATTAATACCATATTACATATTTTTAAAAAAATACTTAGGCATATTATATATATCAAAAAATTAAAGTTTGTAGTACTTTCAAAACATCATAACCAAAATATCAAAATTTGAAAATCAAAGTATCAAATTTGAAAGTACTTAAGTTCCATCAACTTAAAGCTCAACTAATAAAATAGAAATTTATCCTACTAACATCTAATAATCATTAGAATAAAAAAAGACCTCAATTACTGGCTTTCCCTACTCATTCACACACTCATTGTATTCCATATCAACTTATGGAAGATGAACCATGTTCATTCCTGAGTCACTTGTAATATCATCCACCTCTAGCTTATTCTACTTGAAAACTCTAAACTCATCTAGAGTGTCCATGACATTCTGACTATCTGACCATTTATCTAAAGTGGTTAGATGAATTTTAAGACTACATTGCCTCCAACCTGAAATAGGCTTCTTCAAACTTAACTTTATACACCCTAAAATAGGAGATCTCTTAGATTGTGAGTTTCATCAAAAAAAGAAGGCAAAGCAAGATTAACAAAGTTCTTGGCATGGGCTATTTCAGTGTCTAACTAAGTGGTTTCATTAGCATGATGGATTCTCTCTGGGGTAGGTGACTGAACTGTCAATTGATGAGGATTATTTTTCAAGTGGCAAGAAGAGCTAATATGGGAATGCGACTAGGCTCCAAATTTATGGTCATGAAATCCTCTATTACCCCTAGGGTTTGTAGGATTGAAGGGAAAAAAATTTAATACATTTTTAAACTTAGGATCAGTGGCATATAAGTGGATTGACATCTTGAAACCCCTAATATCATACCTAGAGCCAAATACTCTAGCCCTTAAACCCCCTCTTTGAATTTATCTATTTAGGTTCTGTTGATTCATGTTACCTGAAGTTTGGTTTCTTCCCCAACCTTGATTATCACTATCTCTACCTGATCTAGGTTGATCCCAACTTGACATTCTATACATTTTGAAATATATTCAAAAAATGATTATTTATGATTGAAAAATCAATATGCATATATTTACTATGAAACCAAGTTGTATTTATATATGTCAAACACATAGTCACTTATAAAATCCATTATCAACAAAAATCTCTGAATTGTCTCTTGACTGCAACAAAACTAAATTTCTCCAACTATGTCAACTATCCTCACATTATTCTATTTTGATTGCATCAAAATATCCTTTAAAACCAATTGAAAAATAAAATTATATTATCATAATTTTATTTCCAAAATATTTTGTCATATTTTCATGATTTTTTGTTCACTGCATGAATATTATCTTAGAATATAAACTGAACCAATTTGAATAATTGAAAGCAATCTTTCAAAAAAGTTCTATTATTGACAAGTATTTCTCAATTGAAAACCATATATCTTTCCACGTAATGACCAAAAAACTAAACCATCAAAAAAATTTAATCAAAATAAAACTTGAATAATAACATATCTTTCGCTATCATAATTTCAAATTTAAAACAAACTTATTATGACATTTGAAAATATCAATGTCACACTGTCGCAAAAAAAATTCAATATGAAACCCTCTAAATATATTTTTCTTGAACTTTTTAATCACTATTTTTACTGCCTGAACATCATCTTAAATAAAAACAACCATGTATAATTTCTTCGTGCATTTTTAAAGAAATTTCAATAGGAACCCTTCTCATAGAAAATATTTGACATAACTATAGTGAAACATCTTATCACATCCTTTCAAACCTTCAATCATTTCAACATCTTCAAATTTGACTTCTACAAAAAAACTTAGAACATCTTATATGAAAATTTCCAAACAAATTATTCACGATAGGCTGGAAATACGTCGAGCTTTTTGCATATAATATTTCTGTAAATATAATGAGCTTGTCTTATATCAAAACCTAATATCAACAAAATAAATCTCGAAATACAATCTGATGTGTCTCAAAAGAGACTATATTTTTAACATCCAATAGAAAAATTAAACCCAAAATACTATGTATTCATAGTATATTTTCCATCATATTTTTGAAATAATCAAACATAAGATATTTCCATAAAAATGTTTTATGTAAAGCTTTTCTTCCAGAATCTGTATATGCATGTAACTCAAGTTTTAAAAATATCATATTACAAATAAACCATCACTAAACAGTCATATCGCATGTTCAAATATACTCCTAAACTATTCCTTTATGACATGATAAACTAGTAGCCATTTGAAGCTTTTCAAATATTCATACAAACAAACAAATAGAGTTCTCTTTTACACAAAACCCTAAGCACATGAAACTTATGCTTAAAAATATTAAAACTCCCAACATTTCAATATAGCAAAAACTCTCTAAACCCAAAACTAAAATGTGCAAGTCCAACAATAACCTCCATTTTATCTATAGACAAATCTCATCTATTAGGACCCAAATTCATCTAAGTATAGATCTACACCAATGTAGTAGACACCTCAATATGAGGCAATCACTTGGTATGATTCCTATTTTGGTATTTTGTGCACCAGATGGAGAATTATTTATGGAACTTGCGCTACCTGGATGATGGCTAATGGACTCTATCATGACTTGAGCATCATTGAGAAGTTGTTACACATGGTGATCATAATGTGATGGGAGAAAGATAGTGAAGCTGATAGGATGATGAAATTAAGTTCTAACTCAACAAATGATGTGTGCCCTCTATCCAAGGTTGAAGATGCTCCTATCTAATATAAATCTATGTTTGTTCTAGTTATGAGAAGAAGAGAGTGAAGGTAGTGAAGCTCTACCAAATTAACTCTGAGTATCATTGATAGATGCCATTAGCACAAGTTTTAGTATGGATACCTTTGAGGACCTACATTGTAGTGCCCAAGCTCACCTATGAGCCTCTGTGCCTTTAGTAGATTTAAGATGAGCATTTGCTTTGTTTTCATTGATATATATATATATATATATATATATATATATATATATATATATATATTTGAAATCTATTTAATGAAGAATGGTATTGCACTTAAGTGAGTGTTAATATGGTTTATATGTTTATGTTCTTTGAATTCAACTTAGTTATGTAATGTTTCCAATAGTTGTGATGCTTAGATTTACATTATGAATACTAGGTTCCAACAAGCTCTTGGTCTAGCCCATTTATGGCATCTCTGTAATTTATGATGATGCAAACATTCTATATATAACTACTCTAAGTATAGGAAATACCCCATGCCACGTAATGATATATATATACCTAAAGTTCAAGACTAAGCTTAAATATTTAATTTAAGTATTCCATTGAACCTTCTAAGTGCCTAAATGATGCTAAGCTAAGGGAGCCAAAGGCTTGCACCTATCAAGCAATAGAACCACATCATATAAGATTGCATCCCTATGACCAAAAATAGTTACCTAAGAAGGCTTTATGCCTAACATATAGTCAAATTCCCCTAAGAATGGCTTGCACCAATGAACTTACCATAATTATTGTTACAGTGACCAAAGCCCCTAGAAGATTGAGTTGTGCCATGGCATGACTAGCCCAATGCAAGCCCCAATTTTTTCTCTATTACACTTCGAATGAGTGTATGAGGCTTGCACCTTATGTGAATTGATGCTAGCATAGTCAAGAGATAAATGTTGAGCACAACAAGATTGGTCTAGGTTTGTGCTTAGTTGTAACAAGTCTAGATCTAATTTGGATAGCTAGAAAAGTGCCTAATATAGTAAATGACTTAGACAAGTGACCCTTTTACACAACATTTTTATTCTATTACTGGGACATGTGTTGAATTTTTTTATTTTAATGGTACAAAATAATAATGTTCTGACTCTCCCTCAAGAAAATTGATCACTGGCTAAAATAGGTGGAAGATAAATTTGTGCTAAAGCATCCATCCTGTAGAGAACAAAAGCTTAGGATGTGGGTCTAGAACAACCTATATGATTCTCTATATGAGGTATTATTTCAAAAACTAATTAAGCATGTGTACCAATGGTTGGCTACTTATGCAACCCACATAAGACAAAGCTATAAACATCACATTGAGTAGACAAAGGAGTGCTTAGAAAAGCTTGAGAACCTTGATGCCACTTAGACTAAAGTTGTAGACAAATTATGGGAAGGAGTGCTGAATAATTACATGATTGAGTTTATAGTATCAATGTACTCTTACCCTAAATAAGTAGAGTATCAATTCTTGTGTGAGCCCAAAGGCACATTTGTGAAACATTTGACATAGAGCTTAAGAAACTAATGGTGGATTATGGCTTTGAAATTATAAGAATGGAAGGTTAAAGTCCTTTTACATATGAGCAGTGAAATAGGGAAGAAGGGGATGTGTAGGTGAAGTGCAATATAAGGGGATGATCAGATTGACACTCGAGAGCTTAGGAAACAAAATTATAATAAGAGAAGGCACAAGCTAATGGAAGATATAGAACCTAGAAGTATCGAGAGAGCCCGTAACAAGCAGGAAGGGCATGGGGAAGGATCTATTGAGTTGTAGTAGCATAAGGAGAGGAACAATGAAGCCATATATCAAACCTAAATATTGATGAGTGAATAATACACTGGGTCCCTATAAAACTTAACCATTGAAGATGCACCAAAAAATCCTACTCCCTTTGAACCTATAGTGCTAGTTCATGTGCTAGATCTCCCATGAGAAGAAAGAAGAGTGATAACTGACCCTATTTCATAGATTAAATTTGACCATTTTTTAGACTTAGACTATAATTTTTTGATTGGACAAGTTATTCCTTATAAAGAGATAAGTGAGGATACTCCTAGACCTTTGGGTGCTAGTTTGACAACATAGAATGTGAGTACAAGCATTTTAGTTTAGCCAATGTTAGTTATGTAGATTGGGAAAAAACCTATAGGAAGTGGTCTAGTACCACAAGTGAGTAACATCATGCCATTGAATTCAAAGGAACTAACCAAAACAATAGGTCGATACCCAACCTAGTGACCGAAGGCATTTGAGGACCACCACTAGTATAAGTACCAGGGGGTAAGTGCCTTAGGTGCCATCACCCCCCGCATAAAATATATTATGAGATGTCAATGCACTTGCTATAATATCATTGCATGGAAAATATTGTAGAGCATGTGTTCAAATGTGATCTATAATGGTGTGCTTGGGGTATAACCTAGTCAGAGTGTAAGGTAATGTAATTCATGATAACTCTCCTTGATCACACTCATACATGGTATAGGAAATTTGATCCTAACTAGGCTATGATTTATAATGACATTTTGAAGGAAGCATTTTTGAAGGAATTCAATATTCCTAAGTTTGAACAATAGAGCATCATCATACTCAAAGATATTAGCCAAGGATTATCAAAGAACATGTGCTTTTATGATGCTAGGTTTAAAACTATCCTTTCAAAGCTTCCTTATGAAATTCACCCCTCCCAACATGCACAATCATTCATAGGGGGATTGCTAGTGCCATTCAAAAGGGTGATTTATATGAAGACATTCATAGACCCTCATGAAGTGTTTGAGGTTACACTTAGAGATGAGGTAGTCAAAATTGCCAACATGGGGATTAGCCCATTCATAGAGGTGTAGATTGCATTTATGGCCAACTAAATTCGAAAACTAGCAGATAGTTCATTATAAGACACTCAAAGTAGAATATGGTGCACTGATTGTGAAATGGAAGGCCATAACAAGAATAATTCTCCTTGAAGGAATGTACACACATTTTTTCTCAGGTATGAGGTGTATCAGAAGGCACATGATGTTTGCAACTTCCATTTGTTGTAATACACCAGTAAGGTTAACACCATCTATTATCAATTGTGTAATGTCTATACTTATACCACAACTGATTATTGAGTAATCGATGAAATGTATGAAAATATAAAAAGAGGTGCACAACTATCCACTATAGTTATCAAGGGGTAGGCTAATTAAGGCAATGAAGGCTATGGCCATAAGAATGCAAGTTATGAGATTCAAATAGGTGCCATAGGGTGAGGTAGAGGAAGATTCCCACCATGATCATGTTATAAGTGTAGTTTGATCAAGCATTATCAACATGACTTACCTATACATCCAACGTGTGGGTATTGTCAAGGAACACACAAGGTCACATAATGCCCCAACTTGTACAAGAAATAGACCCAAGGTATGCCTGATATAGATAAAGGTGCATGAATGATCAAGCACAAGCCTAAAGTAGATAAGTGGAATCCAAAGGCACAATTGACTTACATGAATCCAATAAAGGTGGAGGCAACTACTCAGAGTGGTCTCACCACTCAACCACCAATTGTGCTAGTACCAGAGTTATACCTAGAATATGGGGGAAAAAACCACACTAAGTGCATAACATGGATTGAACCTAAAGCTATGCCTTACCCAGACCCTATACACCAAAAAGATATATTATATCAAGCTATGAGTTTGATACAGAACCTACAAGGAGAACTCTAACTTGCATGAGACCTAGAGACATAGGCTATAGCCTCCTGCAAGAAGCAAGATAACTAGGAGGCTAAGGTACAAGAGCTAACAAAGATCCTACACCTCCTATATATAAAAGGGATGTTGCCCCTATTAAAGAATTTGCTTTTAGAGCATGCAAGGTAAAAACCAATTAAAATTATTGTACCATACATGGAAAGGGCATGAGAAATTAGGGATACATAGAACATGGAGTATGATTAAGATCTCCTGGTAAATGCCACCATTAGTGGATGGTCTGTATACAAGGTTTTCATAGACATAGGTGCCAAGGTCAGTATCTTGATAAAGAACACATGGGAAAAGTTGGGTATGCCAGCCTTGAGGCCTTCCCCTCATGTGCTTTTCTTAGCCAAAAAATTAAGGATGTAACCAATCAAAATTCTAAAAATCACCATATATCATGGGCATCAAGTTTTGTGTTGACTTCAAATTGATTGATTTGGCTGAACAAGATGATTATCCAACACTCTTGGGCATGCCATGGTGTTATGTGAATAATGATAACATGTGATTTAAGAAGAACTATATGACCTTTGAAAAAGATAAGGAATGGGTTGTGATCCCCCTCTCAAGTGATCAAAGACCCCCTTATGTAGAAACTATTGATTTTGAGGATGAGATCAACCATATCTACATCATGATGCAAGACACCAAAACTATCAAACCCAATGACCAAAGAGTACTTTCTTGGGATGATGGAAAGTTAGCCTCAAACACTACCAATATAGCTTATGACTGATGGGTTGAATAAGCTTACAAAAACATTAGTCATAGGTACCATTTAGTGAGCACCAAGGTGACAAAACCTATAAAGACTCGTTGGGTACAAATCAGTCACACTTCATGAAGAGGAGTCCCTTGCAATAGGAAGAAGGGAAACAAAGTGTTTCACCTAAGCAAATGTAAAATTTTAGTGCTCCCATAATATGAGGGGAGTAATCCTATAGAAGAATATGTTTATGACCTAGAGTCCTATGTCCCAAAAGAAGTATACAGGATGGGTACACTAGTGTATACTTTGAAAATCATTTTCACTCATTGGTGGGTAGCACAGAGGCCTAGCTTACCAACTTGGAAAGATTTAAAAGAAACTATCTACACCAAATTCAAAAAAAATAATGAAGACCTGGACCGTTGTCCATACTTTGGTGACTTTGATCCCATAGTGCATGTGCACATATGTGAAGAAACATAAACTAACTATGGCATGACTGCCTTAAAGAACCTATGGGTGCACACCTTCTATAGGACTATGAAGACATGGGCGCGAGCATGGTATGTTGTGAATGAGATGAACCATGAGACAAAAAATTTGGATGTATTCAAGGATAGGTTCATGCATAACTTCTCCTTTTCTTCATAGAACTTGGAGCTGATCAAGCCACTAGAAGTGATTTATAGGGTAGTGTTTGAAGACACTACCATCTTAGAGGAGCACCAAAGAGATATATTTGGTGATAAAGTGTTGGCACTCCTAACTTTATTTAAGGAATAAGTTCTCAATAGCGACTCAACAAAAGAAGATGATGAAACTTGGAAGGAGTGCAACTAGATGACCTTGACAAGCAAGAAGAAACTAGTGCACCAAATATATGATAACACTCTTGATGAAGACCTGACTCATCTTCACATAGAGACAACTAAGGGAACTTGATAATTTGAGGACTCACACTAGGCAAAGAATGAACCCTACCATGCACCACTCAACACCATTAAGGCAGACATCAGTATAGAAGGAGAGCCAAAGATGGCTACTCTGGGTGTCTATTGGTCTGACATAGAACTGGTGTGAATTATGGATCTCTTGAAGGTGTTCTAAGAATTGTTCCCTTGAAATTATTAGGACATGAAGGACACCCATCCATCACTTGGAAAAATGAGTATGAAAATGGTAGATGGTGAAATACCTATCAAGAAATGCCTCTATAGATTGAACCCCAATATCCACGCCAAGATCAAAATAGAGATTGATGGAATTTTAGCCATTGACATCATCTACCCTGTGCAAGAATCCAAATGGGTAAGCCCCATGGTGATTAGTATTAATAAGGGAAAATGCATTCATATTTATGTTGATTATATAGTGTTGAATGTTGCCTACATCACTTTCCCCTTCCCATGTCCATTCATCGATGAAGTCTTGGATAACGTCACATGCTATGAAATATACACCTTCACTGATGGGTTCTCTAGATACCATCAAGTCCATATTAAAGAACAAACCCAAAATAAAATTTACAACTGAATGGGGTTATTTTTTTCACAATGTGATGCCATTTGGACTCAAGAATGCAACATTTATATTCTCTAGAGTGGTCATCACTGCATTTAAGGACTTTATCCACAAGTTCCTCCAAGTATATTTGGATGACTAGAATGTGTATGGGCTTATAAAGGACCATTATGATAACCTACCTATGATGTTTGAATGATGTAGGTAGATATAGATATCTTTAAACCTAAAGAAGTGCATTTTCATGACACCCTTTAGAACCTTCCTCAGGTATATCATCTATAAAGATGGTCTACTCATCGATCTCATGAAGATCATAATAATAATTCGGCTCTAAACCCCTTCAATGTAAAGAGATGTTCGTGCCTTTCTTGGCCATTATGGATATTATAGGAAATTCATAAGGAGTTATGCAAATATTTTAATAGTACTAGAGGATCTCTTATAAAAAAATGTCCCATCCTATTGGGGTGTAATGTAAGAAGATGCCTTTAAAACTCTAAAGCTGAAATTAGATAGTGTGCATATTCTCAAATTTATTGATCAAATGACCCCATTTCACATCCATGTTGATGCTTCTAGCTCTACAATTAGCACCATTCTAGTGCAACATGATGAAGGTAAGATGGATAATTGCATATACTTATCAATTAGAAAGTTGATACAAACAAATCAGAATTATACAATAACTAAGCATGAGGTGTTCACCATGGTCTATTTCTTACAAAAATTTAGATATTACTTGTTGGTGACTCCATTAATCATTTTTATAGACCATGAGGTGCCTAATTACCTTGTGAATAAGCTTGTAGCTCATTCTCCATGTGTGAATTTGTAGATGGATAATTCTATTTTAAGAATTCTAGATCTTGGTTGTCATCAAGCCTAGAAAATAGTATTTGGGCTGAGACCATCTATCTCATATCAAATCTAGCGATGGAACAATGCCTATTGAGGATAACATGAAAAATACACAACTCTATAGAGTCCATAGTGCCCCTAAGGAATTAACAGAGATAACCACTTTTTTAACATCTGGATTTGTGACTCAAATAATGGAAACCAAAGATAAGAAACATCTTGTAGTTCATGCTACCCATTTTTAGATCATTAACAAGGAAATGTACAAGCTAAGATGAGATGAAGTCCTATGTTGATGTGTCTTGGAAAATGAAAGAGACTCCATTTTATGTGAGGTGCATGAGGGGATGATAAGAGGCCATTGCACTAGAGACGTAATGATGTGCAAGGTATTATAACTAGGCTTGTGGTGGCCAAGTCTATTTTAGGATGCAAAAGATTGTGCCAAGGCATGTGATATATGCTAGTGCAAAAAGAAGCCCAACCACCAAGATGAGATACCTCTCATCCCAATTACTACCCAAATACCATTTAAGAAATGGGCCATTGATTTTATTAGACCAATTACTCATATATCAAGGAATAAAGGCATGAGATACATTTTAGTGGCCACCAATTATTTCACCAAGTGGGCCGAGATCATGCCAACCAAAAATTGTACATCCTCCATAATTATAAGGTTCATATGGGAAAACATCATAAGTCACTATAGGTGCCCACTCAGCTTGACTAGTGATAGCAGCACACACTTCATTAATGAAACTATGTAGATCTTACTGATAGAATACATGGTGGCACATCATAGGATAATGCCTTATCATCAACAAGTGAATGGTATAGCTGAGGCATTCAAAAAGATCCTGAGGATGTGCCTAATAAAGCTATGTGATGTTGGTTGAAAATATTGGGATGATCGACTGTCAGTAGTATTATGGGTATATCACACAACCTACAAGTGCCTAAACAAGGCTACACCATTCCAAATGGTGTTTGGTGTAGAGTTAATTCTAACAATGGATTTCTTAGTGCCATTATTGTGCATTGATTGAATTGGTCATTTGGATGACCAAGAATCATTGAGTGTAAGGCTAGAGGACTTGGAGTGTTTAGATGAGGTGTATGCCCAAGCAAGGTGGAGACACAGATAGATAAAGCACACCAAAAACTCTGACATGATAAACATATCAAGCACAAGGTACTAACTGAAGGAGCACTTTTATTTATCTATGACTCCAAGTACCTCAAACACTCAAGTAAGTAGTAGATAAGGTGGATGATTCCATATGTCATCCACCACATATTAGAGATTAACACATGTAAGCTGCACATTTTGTTACATTAGATACTCCCTATGCATTTCAATAGTAATTGATTAAATCATTATAGGTAGTAGGATGGTACTTGTACCATCAGACACTAACTCCCTAGTCACAAGTTAGTTGTATTGTGTAAACCAGAATAAAGTTTGGCATAAGCCAAATAATTCTTATGATTTGAGTTATTTTGTGTTGTTTTGGTGATGAGCGAATAAGTGGTGATTTGATGTTCACCAATAAAAATATTTTATCACTTTCACACATAATTCCAACTAGGTGAATTGATAAAAAATGCTTTATAAGCACCTAGGGCTAGACACCTAAGTTATGGGTATGTGAAGATTTCCAAATTCATATATGAGGCACACCAGATCTTTATGCATAAGATTTAGAAAGTGAGGCACTCTAAGGAACACATGAGGATTATTTTGATGCTTCCATGCATAATACCAATTGGGTGAGTTGAGTGAGGTTGCTTTCAAAGAACCTACAACCATACACCTAAGTCTCTAGGTACATAGAACTTGTCAGACTTTGAAAATAGGAGTACCAAGTGACGAAGAAAGATATACAAAATGCTCATGTGCATAAGATGAAAGAAAGGCACATAGGATGCTATGTGCATAAAATACCTAGAGAGTTACGTGTTAGAGGGATAATATAAGGGATTTGTATGGGGTAGGATAGGCTAAGGTAAGAGATGAAAGCACAAAAAAATTGACCAAGATAGGAAAGCACGCTTGGAAGGGAAGCACAACAAAAAGAAGAAATGGGACCATGGAGGTTGAGTTGTAAGAATGTGAGGCGATGCACCTAGGTTGCCATAATGAAGGTGAAGTTTATGTGAAGTGAACAAAAGCATAGGAAAAAGATCATTAGGATAAGCTAGCATCCACCCAAAGTGAGGTAGGAAGTGGCCATTTGAACTTTACGTCACTTCACTAAAAATACCATTAAGAGAATTTATTGAGGTAATGATAAAGAAATAAATATCCACATTGAATGCATATATGGTAGAGGATTTTTATGGATTTCATGGGTTTTAGCAAATTTCAAGAAATTGAGGTACCACTACACCATTACAAAATGCTCATGTGCATAAGATGAAAGAAAGACACACAGGATGCTGTGTGTGTAAAACACCTAGAGAGTTACATGTTAGAGGGATAACACAAGGGATTTTTATGGAGTAGGATAGGCTAAGGTAAGAGATGAAAGCATAGAAAAATTGGCCAAGATAAGAAAGCACGCTTAGAATGGAAGCACAACAAAAAGAGGAAATGGGACCATGGAGGTTGAGTTGCAAGCATGTGAGGTGATGCACCTAGGTTGCCATAAGGAAGGTGAAGCTTAAACCAAGTGAATAAAAGCATAGGAAAAAGATCATCAGGATAATCTGGCATCCACCCAAAGTGAGGTAGGAAGTGGCCATTTGAACTATACATCACTTCACTAAAAATACCGTTATGAGAATTTATTGAGGTAATGACAAAGACATAAATATCTACATTAAATGTGTGTATGGTAGAGGATTTTTATGGATTTCATGGGTTTTAGAAAATTTCAAGAAATCAAGGTACCACTACACCATTAATCACCTGCCATTAAGAAGGTATCTAAATTAAGGGTATAAAACATCAAAGGGACAACTGGTTAGGGTTACAAACTTCAAAATTAATTTGAACTTAGAGAAGAAAACCATAGCCAAACCAACAAACCAGAGATAAAGTAAGAAAATGCTACTATAGTGAGACTTTGAGCACTTAAAGATGCCAAAAGTGAATGATTGAACACAGAGGAATTGCATTCTATTTAAGATTGGCATAAAGAAGTGTAAGGCACAAATTATGCAAGAAATAGGTAGTAGAAAACAAGAGTGATGTCGAGGCCACCACTAATCATAAGTGAAGCTTGAGAGCTGAAGTTTCAATCAAAGATCTCATGACTATGAGGAGTTCTAACCAAAATTATAGGCTTTGGCAAAGTAAATAGACCATGTTTCAACACCAGATGGTTCAAGATGGGGAAGAAACATATGAGTTTTGGCCTACCCCAGTTATATAAAAATGCCAAGAGGTAATGAATGATAGAAGAAGTAACTATAAAAAATAAGAAGGTGCAACTAATAGAAGGACTTAACATCATGGAGGTTGATTTGGAAGCATTTACAAAAATCTCATACCAGGAGATGCAATTTCCTAAAGATGTCTTGGTAGGAGAGAGATAGGAATCCCTCATGCACACCTATTGGTTTAAGGAATATAACCACTACACCTCAAGGAATGCATATGATATAGCACATGACTGGGTGGTAGATATAGGGGCAAAGATTGAAGCAAGGATGACACTATTTGATGTCTCCATCTAGGATAAATTAATGACCACCAACGCAACTTAGCTCTATGAGTTGCCATGTTTTGGGAAGCTAGAGTAATGTAGTTGCTCCTCTCACATGTCTATAAAGACTACTTATACTTTGTGGGGAGACACATGTAGTATTCAACAAGACTCATTGGTATAATCACTAGGTTTTTAGACTCTAACATAGACATCCATCAGATGATGGCAGATGATGTAGAAGTGGAAAGGGTCATAAAACTCCTGAGGTACTACAAGGGAGGTTTCACATTCGCAATAAAAGACATCAAGGAACTTAGAGTGAGGGAAATTGCATGCCTCATGAGTTTGAAACTATGTCCTAGTGGTTGGTGGATTGACATCACCAAGTGATCTAGGGAACAATTCAGGTGATAATTCGGGTGACGGTTTTACCCCAGTTGATGATGAAACTTCTAGGAGCCATAAATTTTGTACCGTAGCTCTAATTGACTCCCCATTTGAACTGTTGGAAAGATAAGAATGATGAGAATGTGGTGAGATGGAATGTATATTTTCCCTATGGTTTTTGACCCCCCAAAACCTAATGGAAGTACCCCAAATTTTAATTTTAGTAGTGTAGTCTAAAAACAGTAAGTTTCTAAATATAGTCATTCCTCGAATTATGTATTATTTTAAATCATGGAAGTTGAACCACTTAATCTCCCTCAATATTAGTGACCTTTCACATACTCCTCCTACTTTCAAAATGTGTATAAATCAATATTTAACCTAAAATGGAAATAAGACAGCTCTTCCCAGAGATAAGCATATAGTTGTATTGTGATCTTGAGTAATAAAACATCTCTTCTCAGAGAATTCATTGTTACTATGCTATTTTTTGTGTTCTTAAAATATTAGTCAATTAAATTTTTTGAGTTTTGGATCACCAAGGCTTACCTATGCATTACCTACCACAAGGTACAGGGGTTCAGTTTAATATCACAAAGTTCATTACAGAGTAAATGGTCAAGAACATGCTTGAATGTTATACAACATGAGAGACCTTCTAGTGGGGGTTGATGTTGATCCTAATTATCATGGAAGAGATTAGAGTGCTAGACAATAATGAGGATAACCTTTGGGTATTCCTAGATCACAAAGTCTCCTCAATGCTAAAGTACCAAAATTTCACCTACCTCCCCACATTATCTTAGAAGTATAAGAATCATGTGATGGGGTGGTGTGCCAAATATATCAAAGAATTTAGAGAGGAATGACACATTCCTTAGGATCTCCCTTAGAATATGTTTGAAATGGAAACCTTTGTCATGATGAAACACTTCTATGTAGTGTGCTTAGCACTCATAAATGGTAATAAATACAACTAGATGAAGCTCCCCTACATATTTTTAGCCAAAAAATTTAGGGACATGATTTAAAAAATTCCTAACACACAATAGTTAGACATCTCATTCAAGGTCATGGATTTAGAATGGATCAGGTTATGGCACCAATACATGTGCCTAGGGGGAAGCAACCAAGGATGAGGAGGATGGCTCAAATCACATCAATATCCATCCCCTCTAAAATGAATTCATACTCAGGCACATCCACTTATTCTACTATGAGATGAAGCTAAGGAAGAAGGTCACATGCCCTAAGAAGTATGATGAGCTCCCCCTCTAGATTGGTGATGAAGGGGAGCTAATACCAGTATCATAGAATAAGTCTCCCCAAAATAAAAAGGGGAAGACACTTGAAGGGATGCAAGAGTGCATCAGACTAAATATCACCTTTGATAATGAGGCCACACCCTTTGCACCAAAGAAGAAGTGCATGACCTTCACACCAAGGATTACTTTGCCCAAGTAAAGAGAGAGGAAAAATAAGTCCAAAGGGATAGTTTTAATTCCCAAAATAACCTTGGTGGAAATGGAGGCACAAGAGGCACATGAGGAATTGGAAGCACAAGAGGCACGTGAAGCGATGAAGGAGGAAGTAGGGATGAAAGTTTACATCATCTAGGAAGAATTAGCAAAAGAAGAGCCTAGTGCCTCATCAAAAAAGACATCGATACAACCTCCACAAATTGAAACGGAAAAGAGAAACCAGTGGAAGAAAATGAGCCTCAACAAAGAACATATAGTGATGGTGGTGGTGTTAAAGAAGAAAATATAGTTCATAAAGATAGCCAACATGACCCAAGAAGAGATTGACAAGGTTGAGGCCAAGCAAATAAGGGCTGAGGAAGAAATGACCCTAATAATAATAAAGAAGATAATGGTAGAGATAAAGAAGGCTAGGAGGAAAGGGTCAAGAAAGGAAAATAAGAGAAGAAGGCTGCTGTAAGAATGGAACCAATGAAGGAAAAAGAAGTAAAGGTGCCTAGCACCCCTACAACCACAAAAGAAGAAGCTATACCAAAGGCATGCCTAAGTAGTGAAGGGATGCCTAGAAATACTGGTGCCTTGAAGGAGTAAATATAGAGAACTGAAGAGACCAAACAAAAACATGAGGGTGAAGTTGGTGCTGAGGTATAAGAAGAAATGGACCAAGGGGACAAGTTTGAGGAAGATCCCCTATTAGAACAAGAGGAGGGAACCTCAGAGGTAATCACTGAAGAGATCACTAGATCGATGAAGAGGAATAAGAGTAGACAAATTTGGCCATCACTGAGGAAGAGTGCACTAAACCAAGCCTAAGAGAAAAAGTATAGAAGGGGTGGACTGATGAAGATTACTATATGTATGAGTACATGCTCTCTAGAGTTTCCATAATAAGGATGCACCAATATCTATCATTCACATTTGATAGTTATATGGATGAACCCCATTTTGAGGTACCACAAAAGGCCATGTTGGGCATAGAGGAACTAGAAGAAGGGTATGACTCCCTTCTCATAAAACCCCTACATAAGAAACCCAGTCAAGATGGTGAATGCACTCATTTGGATGGTAACTAAAGTAGCATGGAAGAACATTGTTAATGATGTCATGGCTTTAAAATGGAACAAGATCATGCTAGAGGTAGAGGAAGAGGTAAAAGACATGAAGTTCAAATTACAATAATTGGCAGAGCGTGTTGAGGAATTTGATCCATCTCTCTTGGATGGTGTTGACACTTTGAATCTTTTTGAGGTTGATAAGGTATGCACATTAGTAGAGAAGATGCTTCAAAGGTTGAAGGTAGAGCTGGTGCTAGAAGAAGAGGACCCTTGTGATACAATAAAATAAGAGCTAGCTATAAATATTGAAGAGGTGGAAGACCTCTTCGCATAACTTCAAGAGGGAGTAGATACGACTAATGCCATCTTTTTTAACTTCTCCAACTAGATATTAGTTATAGATGTATGCCTTAAAAGGGTAAAGGGGGAGAAGGATGAACTGATGGTGAAGGTATACACTACTAGCAGGGCTAAGTAAATATAAATCATGGCACATGTCAATACCTTGAATGTCCAAATAAAGACCCAGGAGTAGTAACTAGAAGAAATCTTCCATGCTTTACAAATAAAAGCATACAATCAGGGAGTAATCTTAGATGGAGGGGTGATGAAGGCAAAATAAAGGATAAAGGCCTTTAGGAGGGAGTTAGATAAAATTTATGTGATCACACTCAACACTTCCTCCATAGAGATATATAGCACTACAAAGGAAATCAAGCTTGTTATTTAGGGCTTTAAGGACTTCAGTGCTAAACTAAAAGAGAATGCACCAAAGTTATGAACACCTAGGGCATTGAAAGACTAGTCCAAGGTGGACTAGAAATTTTTTATGGGGTAATGTTGGGTCCCAAATTCATCTAAGTAAATA
Source organism: Torreya grandis (assembly GCA_037957365.1). NCBI lineage: Eukaryota > Viridiplantae > Streptophyta > Pinopsida > Cupressales > Taxaceae > Torreya > Torreya grandis. Next base: position 1,344,192 of record JARHVA010000613.1, on the reverse strand, counting down.
TCCATGCCAATACAATAGACACCTCGACATGAGGGAATCCCTTGGTATGATTACTATTTTGGATTTTTGTGCACCAATTAAAGAAATATTCATAGACCTTGCGCCAGCTAGATAATGACTAGAAAACTCCATCATGACTTAAGGATCATTGAGAAGTTGCTACATGTGGTGATCATAATGTGATGGGAGTAAGGTAGTGGAGTTGGCAGGGTGATGGCATTAAGTTCCAACTCAGTAAATGGTATGCACCCTCCACCCAGGCTTGAATATGATCTTATCTACTATAAATCCAAACTCATTCTATTTATAAGAATAAGAGAGCAAAGATAGTGAAGCTCTACCATATTAAATCTGAGTATCATTGATGCATGCTATTAGCACAAGTTTTAGTATGGATACATTTGAGGACCTACATTGTAGTGCCCAAGCTCCGTTGTGAGCCTCCAGGACTTTAGTAGCTTTAAGATGAGCATTTGCTCTATTTTCATTGATATATATACTCTATGTATTTGAAATATATTTAATGAAGAATGGCATTGCACTAAAGTAAGGGTTAATATGGTTTATATGTTTATGTTATTTGAATGTGGCTTAGTTTCACAATGTTTCCAATATTTGTGATGTTTAGATTTATATTATGAATACTAAGTTCCAATAAGCTCTTGATCTAGCCTATTCATGAAATATCTATAATTTATGATGAGGTTAATATTATATATAGAACTACTCTAACTATAAGAAAGACCTCATACCATACAATGATATCGGTGCCTAAAGTGTGATCCTAAGATTAAATCTTAAAACTAAGTATTTTATTGAACCCTCCAAGTGCCTAAATGATGCTAAGGTAAGAGAGCTAGAGGCTTGTGCCTATGAAGCTATAGAACCACATCATATAGGATTGTGCCCCTATAACCAGAAAGAGTTCCCTAAGAATTCTTTGTGCTTAATACATAATTGAATTCCCCCCAAAATGGCTTGTGCAGATGAACTTATAACCACTATTATTGTAATGACCAAATCCCCTTAAATATTGAGTTGCACTATGGTATGAATAGCCCAACACAGGACCTAGTTTTATCTCTCCTACATTTTAGGTGAGTGCATGAGGCTTGTACCTTATGTGAATTGATGCTGACATAGTTGAGTGATAAATGTTGAGCACTACAGTATTAGTCTAGGTTTACACCTAGTTGTAACAAGTCTAAATCTAACTTGGATAGCCAGATGAGTGCTAGATAAATTAAATGACTTAGAAAACTAACCCTTTTTTACAAAACCATCATACTATATTTCTAAAACATAACCATGCAGGACTTTCTTTCAAAACCCATGAATACATGAAACTATAGTTCAAAAGAAGACAAAGCCATCACTGAATAATATTGTTTTAAAACTAATCAAACCTCAAATGTTCAAAATCAAGCACACATATTTAAATTTATCAAAATTTAAAGTTTCAATACATTCTTGAAACTATGAATTATATGCCAGGAGCACCATTAAATAGTATATTATTCATAGAAACCCAGACCATTATGGATATTTTGATAAGAAAGGCATCTAAAATTCTCAAAATAACATGCTCGAACCAAAACCAACATGTATTTATTTCATCAATATCCATGTAAAAAAATGAAATATTCAACCACTAAACTATAAGCTTGTATCTTTCCAAAATAAACATGCACAGAAAACTTATCAAAACTTATCAACATGTATACCATAAACCAACTTCTTTCCATAAAACCAAAAAAAATAATAAAAACAACTAAAAATATTCCTCAAAACTTATTCATTTTGTTAACAACATACCTATGTTCACTCCTTTTATCTTTCTACTCATAAATCTCTATCTACAACTCCAAAATCCAATAGGATAGAGTGTCATTTCTTTAAGAAAGCTTCAAAGAATGATGAAAACCAAGAAAATGATGCTATTTGTAAGCAAGTCCCCCTGAAGTAACTACCTTGCTTATGTGATTAATCACCATTGGCTCATTAAATTAGAGACTAGTACTTAGCATTTTTCCAACCAAGTTAGCGACGCTATCAAACTTAGCAATAACGAAAATACTTGCTAAACCCTTACCAATTTATAAGATTCTAGGCATGTACCAAATTCATTAAATGCCTTAAACTACCAAAGAATCTTACCAAGATATTGAATCATCTATCATGGTTGGTATTAACTCACTCTGCTAGCTAACATGCCATGAAATGCACCAAATAGACTGTCAACTCAACAAATTACCAACTAACCATTTGCAAGTCTCGAGGTTGGGCAAAATTCAACCTTTTAAAACCAACCAATCATCTTATGTCATGCAAAGTTTGTGACTCAAAACAAATTCATCCAAATTATCCTTCAAATTTGCCAATTATTTCATGTATTTTGAAATCACATAATAAACTTTGTACCTCAAAGCCACTAACCCTTGTGTCTTGAAAAAAAATAACATGAACTTAGTTCATAAAAACTTTGAAATGAATAAGTTTCCCCATTTGACCATTTAGGGTCCCCATATTAGGTCAATTACTTTCCATAGATTTTCAACATAGGATAGTGTATATGTTTATAACTTAGGGTTAAAATTTAAACCAACTTAAATATCATGTCACCATTAAGTAATGTCAACTATATTTATATTGAATTCTACATAAAATTGATCAATCAATCAAAATGATGAATCTATATGAAATTCATAATCAAATTTTCAAATGATGTTTATGATAAATCAAATGATGTATCTTGATTTGATAAATCATAAGATGCATTACTTTCTCAAACTGCAATAGTCATGACAATTTGCTTATATACTTTTAATTAGAAAAAAATAATTATTACTAGTCAATATATCTTTCTATCTGAATCAAACCAAGTTACATATTATCATGAAAATACCAAATTAGTCACCACGAACTGCTCAAACTATTAACTAAAAACTGATCCAAAATCCATATAAAATACTCAGTTTAAGATCAATCAAGATATCTGAATTCATCATGATAATCATATAATGTTTCCAATTTTGATAAACCATATAAAGTGTCACTATTTCAAACTGAAGATGTACTATAATGTGATCAATAATCAATTTAAAAATAAAATGATTGATCACAAATAATTATCAGTGATAAATACATATGCATATTTTATTTATTCTATGCTTTTTAAAACCACTTAAAATATAAATACAGATTCATAAACCAATCATCATCAACTTATATAATTAAAAATATGCATCTAAATATACTGCTAATTAACTAGGTCCCTAACACAGTTTTAAACTTTATGACAGAGTCATCTCTATGGTAGGAGTATTAATTTTATTAAATTGAGGGGTGTGTGAAAAATAAGCATAAAACTAGTGACCTTGCTAGTCAGTTTTGAATAATAAAATTGAGTAGCAATCAAATTACTTATTGATAGAAAAAATAATCTTGAGAATGTGATCCAGGAAAACCATTTCTGAAGTAGCTATGCACAAACCCCCATTAATAATGAATTTCAATAAGGGATGAGATGTTTAGCTAGAGTGGTATGAATAAGGGAATGATATAACAAGAAAATTTGTGCTGGATGCATAAACTAAAATAAATGCCTTAAATACAATATCTAAAAATTAAGTATTACTTCAACAACTAGTTATAATTCAACATATATGATTCATGTATGAAGAAAACTGAATTTATAAAGAATAATATCTAAAAATAATTGATACTTATGATAAAATTGTATTATATTCACATTCTTCCTTCATAATGTAAAACTTTGTCCATTTGTAACACTTATTGATCCTTTCAAAAGTAAAAGTAAGTAGCAACAGAAAGTAGACAAAACAAACCAACAAAAAATAATAGAACAAGATGAAAAAGAAAATAAACACAAAACCAAAAAGAAAAAAGGAAAACAAAAGAAATAAACAAATCTAAAAAGGAGCTAATCATGAAACAATTTCAAATGATCACTGTTAACTGAGTAATGTAACCAATCTCTATCAAAATCTTTCAAATGAAAAGCATTATTTCCAAGTACAGTTGCAACTCGATAAGGACCAGGTTATAATGAATTAAATATATGATGTTTACCAAGATCTTCATGAGCTTTGTCCCAATATAAAATTAGGTCACCGACTTTAAACTTTTTATTGAAAAATTTATTATCGAAAAACTTTTTCAATTTTTGTTTAGCGCTTTCTAATTTTTGCAATGTTGTTGATTAAATTCATCAAGAGTTATTAGATCATATAATTTTTATTCAATCAAATTTGTGTCTTCAACAATATATTGTAAAGCAATTCTAGCTGAAAAAATCTAAAGTTCTATTGGTAAGGTGGACTCAAATACATATGCTAACATTAAAGGTGAATAATCGATTGCTATCTTGACAATAGATCTATCAGCCTATAAAGCTTCAAAAAATTTAAGATGCCAATTTCTTTTATTTTCACAAACTAATTTCTTCATGATAGAAATAAGATTTTTATTTGTTGATTCAACTTGACCATTACCTTGAGGATAATATTTGGATACTTTTCCAAAAATTCCATAAATTCATTTGAAATAAACTGAGGTCCATTATCAGAAATGATTTCATAAGGAACTCTAAATCCATAAAAAATTTGATTTTCTAAAAATGAGATTACTTCAACTATTATATAGCTTTTAAGTACTTTGGCCTTAATCCACTTAGTGAAATAATCCATTGCTATTAATATATACCTATGACCAACAGATGAAGGAGGATGTATAGTTGAAATAAAGTCAATGCCTTATTTTGTAAATGGTTTTTCAGGTATAACAGGATTTAGTGGCATTGTAGGCAAATTATCTCTACTAATAAACAATTGACATGGCATACAAGAATGAACCAACTTATAAGCATCTTGAAATGAAGTAGGTCAATAATAACATGTTCTTAAGACCTTATAAGTAATAGTTTTTGTAGCATAATGTCCACCACAACTTTCTTCATGACAGTCTCTAAGAACCTTTTGAGTTTGATCATGCGTAAGGCATCTTAATAAAACTCCATCTCTATTTTGATAAAATAGAAATTTTCTAATAAATAAAAATTTAAATTTTTTAAATATAAGGAACATCTTTGTTTCTGATAGGTATTGTAGGAGATATATGCAAATAATTAACTCATACAAGACACAGTGAAGCCATAGAGATATTTTTGATTACACAATAATATTGTTCTATTCATATACTCTATTATTTCTATTACATTGTCAAACAACACTATACAAATATATAATAGAATATATCCTATAATCTAGGAAACCTACTACCCATAATATATCCCAAGAATATCTCACAATCTCCTATAATAGCTTGTATGCATTATATTATTGTTACCAATAATATATACAACAAATAACATAGTCAAAATATAATAATAAATTATATTCTAACGTAAAATATCCATATTACTATTTATCATAGTACAACCACTCATCTAAATAGCTATTCCTAACATTCTTCTCATAGTTTTTACATGGTACAATATATCTCATTTTTTGATTGTAACATGCCACCTTCATGTTTTCATGATCTTCTCTACATACATGTGCCATCACACATATCTTCCTTCACACTCATTTACAATTGGTTTTTTAGGTTCACTAATAACCTTACAAAATGGTTTTCATAGGTTCACCAATAACCTTACAAAATGGTTTTTAGAGGTTCACCAATAACCTTGCAAAATAGTTTTTTCAAGTTCACCACTAACCTTTCATCATGATTTCTATAATAATTTTTATATCAACATTATCTAATGTAAATATAAAATGGGTTACATGGGAATATCATTCATAAGTGAACATGTATAATTGTTTTTATTTTTCATACATGCTAAAAAATAAATGTAACTACCACACCACACTGAAAAATTGAAATCCACACAACTGAAAATAAAATATCACAACAAAATTTTACATGACCCCATCACTTGTGACTAATGAGAGGTCATTTAAAGACCTCTAACCTCATGTGATTCCATCCTCTAACTATTGAAACTACTTAGTTGATGAAGATTTATTCTTTAAGTACCCTATGTATTGTCATGTAGTCAACTGTTGACATTTTCATGGTTGGATATCCTCATACTCGATGTTGACCTCATATCTAGTTTTAAAATTCTTTTGAATTTTGAAGTCTTGATTTTTCATATTATGGACGTCAGTTTCCATCAAAAAATGCATCCATTACAATTTTTACACACAATTTTGAATTTTTACTCATTTTTGATAATACAACTAAATGACAATGACTTTAACCCTTGATTTTGACACTTTTGATTTTTCTGACTTGACTATTTTTGATAATAACACTAAAACAAAAAAAAGACACATAATAATTAAACATATTCTATTTTGACAAAAGATACTAAAAATAACATACCTAAAAAAGGTAAGAGATTTTACTAGACCCTTTGCTAATCTTGAACCTAAGTGATTTAAACCACTTTGATTAATAATAAAATACCATATTAGACTAAAGACTCAATGAATAGCAAAATTTTAAAAAGTAATCCTATTTAATTATTTTTTTAAATAATACTAAAACAAAGATTTAAACAATAATGCAAAAGATAACTATTTACCATATAGACCTTTTGAATTTAAATAAAATATCTAAATTCACATGATAAACCACCACTTAATTTATAAATACAACGCTGCGACATATATCATTCTTTGAAAGAAAACACAATAACTTAGACATAACATGACACCAAAAAATTAGGATATTGAGAAATTTCAATAGATCTTTGAATTACATACGTGGAATAACAGGAGTAAGATGCATTTAGGTGAGTTGAGACAGTCAAATTTGCATGATGGTTAGATATGATAGAGGCACACTTAGGAGCATGGAGAAGCATGTCTTATATGTACAAAATAAACACTTGATAGAATAATAGTGATGTATGGATCTACACAAATCCCAGATTCAACAAGGTAGATTAGAAACCATACACTGTAACTCTTGATAGTTTCTTTGAATCTCCATGTGGCATAATAGATTAAATAAGAATGTGCTAACAAACTATGCACTCATCACTATCAAATTAAAAATAATATGCTTACAAATTCTTGTATGAACATTGGAACTTGATTTGATGCATGAGTTGGTAGATTTATGGATGTATAAAGTTAATATCTAAGCTAAAAATAATAGGGCTTACTGAAGAGAATGTGTGGGCTCACTATTGAGTCTCAAGCTGAGCTAGTCTGGATAGCTTGCCAATGTAATCACTTAATGCTAATGTTTAGTTTTCATTAGCTTAGATATTATTTGGATCATCTTCATGAAGTTTTCATAAGATGATCTAAATGTTTTTTTGTCTTTTCAAATAAATGGTGAGATCATCGAGATAAACTTGAATAATAATGTTAATCAAGTCATCAAAATCAACATGCATAGCTCTTTGAAAATTAGCTCCTGCATTCACTAATCCAAAAGGCATTCTATTTTAATAAAAAATCCCTTTACGAGTAGTAAAATTAGTCTTATGTCTATCTTTAAGATTTAAAAAATCCTGATTATAACCAAAAAATCCATCTAATAATGACATCATTTATGATCTTGTAACTTGTTACAAAATCTGATCAATACTTGATAGAGAAAAATTATCTTTAACATTGGCTTTATTCAAATCTCTAAAATTAACACATAATCTAATATCGCTATTTTTCTTCCTAATTGGCACTAAATTAACTACCCATCAAAATATTTTATAAGAAAAATGGCACCAGTATCAATCATTTTGTCTAGGTTTATAATGGTGTCCTCTAACAAAGGGCTAATTCTTCATGTTTTTTGTCTTATAAGTTTAATACCAATTTTTATAAGTATATCATGTTTAATAATATCTTTAAGATCTTTGTATGATTAGGCAAACACATCAATAAATTATTTAAATAACTTAATAAATTTTAACTTCTTATTTTTAATAATTTGAATTCCTAAATAAAGATATTTAGGATCCTCTTCTATACCTAAGTTGATAGTAATAGTTTCAACCATAATCATCCTAGAAGGCTCGTCTATTCTAAAAATCTTGGGATGATCATTTGGTGTAAACATATATTCTAAACTTACTAAACTAGTAGGCAATTTTTTAATACTTAATTACAAATAATTTTCATAATTTAATACATAATCATCATGATTAAAATAATTACTTTTAATGAAATAATCTGTGTTCATCACAACTAAAAATAGGCTAATTGTCACTCAAATCAAGAATTTTAGGTCAAAATATTTTAGCATAAGAGAAGTTTGTGGTTAGTTCACTCTCACTTAGAGTTGGGTTAGATGCAAAAATAGTAAGCTTATCAGCTCTAATATTATATTCTCTAAGAATATGAGTGATATTGAAAGCCTCAAAATATTCAAGTATAGACCGAGCCTTTTGAGTATAATGATGTAAATAAGTTTGATTAGTTTTATAATTTTTTTGAACTTGTTTAATAACTAATTTAGAATCTCCAAAGACTTGTAAATATTTAATATTAAGTTCAATGGCCTTTTTCAAACCAAAACATAATATTTCAAATTTTATAGTATTATTAGTGTTTTCAAATGATAATTTGTAAGCATAATAGAAAATTTTACCAATAGGAGAAATTAAGTAAATTCCAACACCATTACCTTGTTGAGAACAAACTCCATCAAAATAAAGTGACCATAAAATATTTTTCTCAAAAAATTCTTCATTCTGATTTTTTGGTTCATCTAAATTCAACAAATCATAAGTTCTAATTGCTATCTCAACATAAACAATAGTGGAAGAAGTGGATGACTCTATAGGTGTACTAGACCCATCTTCTCTTTTTATGAAAACACTTAATTGCTAATGAGAACCCATATGATATCTTTTTCAACAAAAATACTAGTTGCTTTTGACCAATTTTTTCTTAAAAACATAGCATAATTACTAGGAATGTCTAAAACTTAGACATTAGTCATGCATTTAATTCTTTCATCTTGAGTAATCTTAATGATTATGTCCTGAAACTTACCATAACTTTTAGTTTATCTAGAATCAATTATAAAATATGTCTAATTGATTTGCAATAAATTTAGGAATTATATTCTTTGAAGCACCCGTATCTAATATAAAATTATGGATTAATTTATTAGTAATTTTAATTGAAGCATAAAATGAAGGTATATAGTTTATAGAAGGATCATAACTTTGAACAAAAATAGCTGATTGTTCATTGCTGTCTTTTTCTTGTAATCCTACATTAGTTTTAGAATTTTTAACTAGTTATTTTGGAAGAATAGCTACTTGTCGTAGTAAAAATAAAGCTTTGATTGTAGATAAATAATCAATTATATTATAATTTTTAGCATCAGTTTATCAAAAAAAATTAGGATTATAATGCTGATAGTGACTATTATTATAACCGATTGATAAAAGAATATTTAAAGGATTATTATCAGCTGAACTATTTGAAACATGATTTTAATATTATTTTACCTTTATTATTAGAAGAATAATTATTATTTACTATTTTATTATTTTGAGAAGAGTTATAATCTTTATTTCTAGTATTAACAACATAAATATATTCATTTTTTGATGGATCATCAAAAGCACACATGTTTATGTTGTTAGCTAGATCTTCAGATATAAGATATTTCCCTTGAAGAATTTTTTAAAACTTTTGAACATCAACACTTAAATTTGGATCATGATTCAATTCACAAACATTATAGTAATAAACAATTTCTAGTTTTTTACTTTTAGTATTACTTCTATTAGATGAAGAAGGTTTATCATTTAGTTGTATTTTAACAACGATTAGTTCATTTCCTAGACTCTGAATGAATTTTAACTTTTTTTCATTATTTTAATTTAGACCTATAGAAGACCTATCTTGAAACCCAATATGTTTAAGTTTCCTTTTATATTTAATGCATAATGTTTTAGTTTTATCATATCCTATAATATCTTTATCTCCCAAAGCCATTTTATATTTTAAAGGTAAAACACTAAAAAATAAATTCTAGATAACTTCTTAGAAGGTCTAAGATCATGTGGGATATTTTGATGTAGCTTAGTAAATCTAATAATAAAATGATATATAATTTCACTTGGATCAAGAGAAAAATTCATAAGATCATTGATTAGGTCAAAGTCTTCTTTAGCTTTCCCAAAAGATAACTCTAGCGATTCTTTAATATTTTCTATGTGTGGATAACTTTAGTAGATAAATTAATAAATTCTTGGTAAGATTTCCCTTCAAGTGCTTGGGAAAAAAATCTCAAATAAATCTTTTCATTTGTTATATCAAGAGTAGCACAAACTAACCTAAATGATTCTAAATGATCTTCTCAAGTTTCTTTAAGAGCTCTAGAAAATTTTGGTATATTTAATCTTTTAAGGTAAAGTAACTTACTAGGATGATTTTTAATATTAATTGGATTTACAAAAATCTATGGATTTATAGTTATCCGTTATTCTGCTTCAACTTTGGAATTAACTTTATCTTCATTGAGATCATTTTGATCTCTATTCTCTTATAGTTCATGAATCAACTCTTGTATCCTCTCTTCTACTTGATCTCTTAATGGAAGCTTCAACAGTCTCATCTACTTGAATTGACTGATTTTATTGAATCTGATCAAATTGATTTTATTATAGATTTATAATAGTAGGTTCAAAGGATAAAACTAGATCATAACAAAAAAGAATAAAAAAGAAAATGAGTTATAGGCCTAGGATTAACAGCTAAAACTATAGCTCTATCTTCCTAAATTCATCTATTTATATTTAAAATATCTTATCGAGTTTCACGAGTAAAACTAGAATACCAATCTATCTCAAATTCTGATAATTCTTCTTTTTCATTTAGGACTTAAATAACATATTTAAGATTATGAGGATGATTATACCATTAATAACACGTTAAATTAAAAGCAATATTAATTTGATCATCAAGAATATCAATTCTAGGTTGGATAATAGGAGGATGTCCTCTAAGTACCATGAGCAAGAAGAAAACACAACTATAAATAAATAAGATTTTTAAATATTTTCTTAGTGGAGTCCCTAAATTTATTGATGATAAAAATTGTACCATCAACTAATCAACCCTTTCACCTATTGTAAAGGTTAAGTTAGAATCATACCAGTCTAATAGTAGAGTTTTAAAGACTCAATTACGATTTTAAAGACATGAAGGGTTTTTTAAATATTTTAGAAAATAATAAATAAGTTATTGAATATAACATATTCCATTATAATTTTATAAATCCACTTATTAAATAATGAATAAGTTTAGATATGAATGTGTAATCTATCCTATCCAATAGAGAAGGCCTATAAACTAGATAATCTCTTGAAGGAAATAAATTTGATTCAATAATATAATATATTTCAAAGTGACATCTTACTTTTGTTGTAATAAATTCCAATTAACACCAAGATAATAAACTAAAAATACAAGTAAAATAGAATAAATATGAATCTAAGATGAACCAATATTTTATAAAGTAAATAATCAAGAAGGACTCAACACACAAGAGACACAAACAAACAACAACCAACAAACTAAAATAAATAAAACAAATAGAACAACAACTAAACTAAGAAAGAAATAAAAAACTATTTAAAGAAACAAAGTATTAAACTAAACATAAACAAATTAATCTAACTTAATTAAGTCTAACAAATTAAAACAATCTAAATCTAAACTAAATTTATAAACTAACTAATCTAAAATCTAAGTCTAACTCTAAGAATCTAAATAAAGGAGACTAATCTAGGAAACTAATTTCAAAGAAAAATAGAAATGAACATAAATTAAAATAAAATTAAAGTAAAATATATTAAAACTAAAGGAAACAAAAAAATAAATTAGATTAATTAAAGATTAAATTAAATAAGATTGAATTCAATTAATGTCAAAGCCAATATAAAATACAATATAGATAAAACATGTAAGTCTCAATAGAGAGAGAGTCATCTTAGCAAAATAAATCAATTTTATTTGTGAAACAAATATATTTATTTATAAAATATCTTAAGAGACAACTTTTACAATCAAATAGATCAATGAAATGTCATGAACAATGAAGTTTTTATCATTATTCAGATTGAATACTTAGATTCTACACATAGGACTACAAGGAGAAATCATCAAAAGATGTTAAACTTGACAAACTTTAGATAATCTATTATCAATTTACATCTTTTTTATGATGAATCCAAAAAAAAATCTAATATAAAAATAGATATTCTTACGTTGCCTAATTAATTTACTCAACCATCAAATAAAGTATCATTTGGTCTATCTGTAAAAGTCATGCTATTTTAGATAAGTTGCATATAAGAGAGAGAGATAAATGATTGACTTTATAATGTATAAGTCTTCAATACTTGTGTTGTTCGTCCTCTTCAAATAAACCCTTGATCTCCTTTTATGCTTCAAATTTGGTTGAAAAAAAAGTTATAACTAACATTAATTAGTTATTAATTTAACTTAACTAATTGACTTTTTAAAAGTCAATTAATATAGATAATTATTAGTTAATGTTATTTAAGACTTAAAAAATCTTTAAGGGATTAAAATTTAAATATAGACCATGTACTTCCTAATGGGTGGGGACCTTAATCAGTTAATAATAAAATAGAATAACATATTTCAATAAATAAATAGATAAATCAAAGTTAATGAAATTCCTATTTATATTAATATCATAATGCATATTTTCAAAAAAATATTTAGGCATATTATATATATTAGAAAATTAAAGTCTACTATACTTTCAAAAAATAATAACCAAAATATCAAAATTTGAAAATCAAAGTATCAAATATGAAAGTAATTAAGTTCCATTAACTTAAAGTTTAACTATTAAAATAAAAGTTTATCCTGTTGACATCCAATAGTCATCAAAATCAGAAAGGATCTCAATTACTAGCTTTTCTTGCTCATTCACACACTCATTATATTCCATATCAACTATTGGAAGATGAACCATGTTCATTCCTGAGTCACTTTTGGGATCATCCACCTCTAAATTATTCCACTTGATAACTCTGACCTCAATTGGAATGTTCTTATCATTATGACTATTTGACTGTTTGTCTGAAGTGGTTGGATGAATTTCAAGACTACATTTTTTGTAACCTAAAATAGGTTCCTTCAAACTTAATTTTATGCACCTTAAAATAAGATTTATCTTAGATGGTGAGGGTTCATTAGAAAATGAAGGCAAGGTAAGATTGATAAAGTTTTTAGCATGGGCTATTTTAGTGTCTAGCTAAGTGGTTTCATTAACATGCTAGATTCTCTCTGGGGTAGGTGATTGAACTAGAAATTTTTGAAGATTATTTTTTAAGTGGTGAGAATAATTTATATGAAAATAAGATCAAGTTCCAAATCTATGGTCAAGAAATCCTTTATTACCCCTAGGGTTTTTAGGATTGAAGGGCATATTGTTCAATATTATAGAACTCAAGATTAGTGGCATCAAAGTGGATTGACATCATGACACCCCTAATAACATACCTAAGGCCAAATATCCTAGCCCTAAAACACCCTCTTTGAATTTATCTATTCAAGTTCTCCTGATTCATGCTATTAGAAGTTTCGTTTCTTCCCCAACCTTGATTATCACTATCTCTCCTTGATCCAAATGATCCCAACTTGACATCTTATATATGTTGAAATATATTCAAAAACTAATTATTCATGATTAAAAAATTAACATGCATATGTTTAATAGGAAACTAAGTTGTATTTCTATATATCAAGCACACAATCACTTATAAAATCTATTATTAAAAAAAAAATCTAAATTATCTATTGATTGAAATCAACTTGAATTTCTCCAACTATGTCAACTATCCTCACAATATTCTATTTTGATTTCATCAAAATATCCTTTAAAATCGACTAAAAAAATAAAATTATATTATCATAATTTTATTTCTAAAATATTCTGTCATATCTTCATGATTTTTTTTCACTATATGAATATTCTCTGAGAATATAAATTGAACTAATTTAAATAATTAAAAGTAAGATTTCCACAAAGTTCTATTTTTGATAAGTATTTCTCAATTAAAAACCATATATCTTTCCACGTGTTGACCAATAAACTAAACCATCATAAAACTTTCATCAAAATAAAACTTGAATAATAACATATCTATCACTGTCATAATTTCAAACTAAAAATCAACTTATTATGACATATGAAAATATCAACATCATACTGTCCCTAAAAAATTTCAATATGATAACCTCTAAATATATTTTGCTTAAACTCTTTAATCACTATTTCTACTGCCTAAACATCATCTTAAATATAAATAACCATGTATAATTTATACATGCATTTTTAAAGAAATTTCAATAGGAAACATTCTCACAAAAAATAGTTGACATAAATATACTGAAACATCTTATCACAGCTTTTCAAAACCATCAATCATTTCAACATCTTCAAATCTGACTTTTATAGGAAAAACCATAACATCTTATATGAAAATTTCCAAACAAATTCTTCATGATAGACCAAAAATATGTTGAATTTTTCTATATAATATTTCTATAAATATACTGAACTTGTCTTATACCAAAACCTAATATGAAAAAAATAAAGTTCAAAATATAAACTGATGTATCTCAAAAGACACTGTATTTCTAACAACCAATAGAAAACTTAAACCCAAAATAATGTGTATTCATAGTATATTTTCTATCATATTTATGACATAATCAAATATAAGATATTTGCAAAAAAATTGTCTTATGTAAATATTTTCTTTTATAATCAATATATTCATGCAACTTGAGTTTTATAAATATTAGATTACAAACAAACCATCACTAAACAATCATATTGCATATTTGAATATACTCTTGAAACCATTCCTTTATGACATGACATACTAGTATCCATTTGAATCTTTCAAAATATTCATAAAAATAAATAAATAGAGTTCATTTTTACACAATACCCTAAGCACATGAAACTTCTACTTCATAATACTGAAACTCCCAACATTTCAATATAACAAAAACTCTCGAAACCCAAACCAAAATGTGCAAGTCTAGGAATAACCTCCATTTTATTTATAGATAAATCTCATCATACTATATTTACACAACATAACCATGTAAGACTTTCTTTCAAAAACCCATGAATACATGAAACTGTAGTTTGAAAGAAGACAAAACCATCATCGAATAATACTATTTTAAAACCAATCAAACCTCAAATGTTCCAAATCAAACACACATATTTCATTTTATCAAAACTTAAAGGTTCAAAACATGCTTGAAACTATGATTTATATGATAAGAACACCAATGAATAGTATATTATTCACAAAAACCCAGACTAGTATACATATTTAGACAAGAAAGGATCCAAAAATTTCAAAATAACATGCTTGAACCAAAACCAACATGTCTTTATTTCATCAACCACCAAAATAAATGAATTTATCAAAAATAAAAACCCATTTCTCATCAATATTCATGAAAAAAAAAATATATTCAACCACTAAACTATAAGATTTTATCCTTCCAAAAGAAACATACATAGACAACTTATCGAAACTTATCAACATGTAGACTAGAAACCAACTTCTTTCCATACAACCAAAAAAACTAATAAAAATAACTATAAATATTCCTCAAAACTTATTCATTTTTTACCAATATACCTATATGTGTACTCCTTTTATCTTTCTACTCATAAATCTCTATCTACAACTCTAAACTCTAATCCAATAGAGTGTCGTTTCTGCAAGAAAGCTTCAAAGAATGATGAAAACCAATAAAATGATGTTATTTGTAACCAAGTCCCCTTAAAGTAACTACCTTGATTATGTGCTTAATCACCATTAGCTCATTAAAATTGAGACTAGTAATTATCATTTCTCCAACAAAATGAACGACGCTATCAAACTTATTAATAACCAAAATAATTACTAAACCCTTACTAGTTTGTGAGATTCTAGGCATGTATCAAATTCATTAAATTTATTAAACCACCAAATAATCTTACCAAGATCTTGAAGCATCTATCGTGGTTGGTATTAACTCACCCTACTAGTTAACATGCCATGAAATGTGCCAAATGGACTACCAACTCGATAAATTACCAACTAGCCATTTACAAGTCTCAAGGTTGGGAAAAATTCAACCTTTGAAAATAAACCAATCATCTTAGGTCATGCAAAGTTTGAGACTCGAAAGAAATTTATCCAAACTACCCTTAAAAACCACCAATTATTTCATGCTATTCAAAATCACATAATAAACTTTGTACCTCAAAGCCACTAACCCTTATGTCTCAAAAAAAAATAACATGAACTTAATTCATAAAAACTTTGAAACGAATAAGTTTCCCCATTTGACCATCTAGGGTCCTCATATTAGGTAAATTAATTTCAATATATTTTCAACATAGGATATTGTATATGTTTAGAACTTAGGGTTCAAATTTAAACCAACTTAAAATATCATGTCACCATTAACCAATGTCAACTATATTTATATTGAATTCTTCATAAAATTGATCCATCCATCAAACTGATGAATCTATATGAAGCTCATAATCAAAATTTCAAATGAAGTTTATGATAAATCAAATGATATATTTTGATTTGATAAATCATAAGATGCATTACTTTTTCAAACTACAATAGTCATGACAATATATTTATATACATGTAATTAGAAAAAAAAACATTATTACTAGTCAATATATCTTTCCATATGAATCAAACTAGGTTGCATATTACCATGAAAATATCAAATTAGTCACCATAAACTATTCAAACTATCAACTAAAAACTGATATGAAATCCATATAAAATACTCAGTTGAAGATCAATGATGATATCTGAATTCATCATGACAATCATATAATGCTTCTAATTTTGATAAACCATATAAAGTATCACTATTTCAAACTAGATATGTACTATAATCTGATTAATAGTCAATTGAAAAATAAAATGATTGATCACAAATATTCATCAGTGATAAATACATATGCATATTTTATTCATTCATCCATTTATGCTTTTTGAAACTACTTAAAACATATATACGAATTCATAAACCAATCATCATCAACTTATGTAATTTAAAATATGCATCTAAATATACTACTGATTCACTAAATCTCTGATATAGTTTAAAACTTTATGACTGAGTCATCTCTATGGCATAAAGAGTATTAGTTTTAGAAAATTGAAGGGGGTGTGAAAAATAGGTATAACAGTGTCAAGAACAATGATTTTGAATCATCATTGATTGATTTTAGGTGTTTACAACCCCCAACCACTTATTCTAGTGATGCATAAAATTATTAAAAGAAATGAAAAATTGAGTGTGTATACACACTTTGTCTTTATCATGGAGGTGTACATACCCCCTTATTATGGCATGTGGATAAGTTTTGAACATGTGGAAAATTGAGAGTGATAAAGTCTCAATTTTAAGAATCAATGAAGAATGTTGAGTTGTAAATATGTTCCAAATCTCATAGATTACTCTATAATGCTTGAAGAGATGTCAACCAACAAATTGGTTTTCTAAAGTACAACCAAGATATGGAACATCGTTAATCTCAAACGTGGCTCAGTTTCTAAACTAAAAAAAGAGAGGTGAGAACTAGTACATGGATTTATAAATTGAAATCAAGTTGTAAAACATCATTGAGATTAAACCTGGTCCACTTTAAGAATATGAATCATATCACTAAAGAGAGATCTAGATTCAAACTGTAACATTTTTGAAACGTTGAAACTTGGAAAAGAGAATTTAAAAATTTACAGAGTAGTAACTTGGACATGAATGCATATCATGCCCCTTGTATTATATATATTACCAATTTTATATTTTGAAAATTATTTGAAATATTATAACTATCTTCACTCAAGTTTGTTTTTACTCGATTAACTATAAGAGTGGAGTGCATAAGCAAGCCGAATTCTCCCATAATCTGAAAAGTCATTTTTTTTCTTAAAGTAAATTATAAATTATGAAATATATTGTTTATGAAAGCTTAGATATAATCTCATTGTGATTCCAATTTAATTAGATGAGGGGAATTACCTAAAAATCATGTGTTTTAGGAATAAATCAGAAATTAATGGAGAACAATTTCATAAAATTATAATAATAATAGATATGAACATAGATGCATAAAGAACAAAAATAAAAATGCATAACAACAAGACCAACTTTAAGATGGTTCACCCAATGTGGGATACATCCACCAATAAACACTTGCTCATATTTTATTACAAGCCACAAGGGTACAATCCACTCTCAGATCAATCTTCTCATAATTACAATGCAAAAATATTGTTTAGAGCTATGTTCTACAAACTCTTCTGAATTCACACACTCTGTTCTTCCTTCTCAAACCCAGTTCATCATCTAATGTATTACCTACTACATATATAATACAACAATAGGTAACCACATAGTGGTTTTACAAAACAACGGGTATCAAAACCATGGGCTAAGTCAACCCAAAATGGTAACCCCAATGAGAATACATATAAAGTGTATAATACATTTTAAATGTACAGTATTTGAAATACATTGTAATTTGGAAATAGGCTCCACAACATAACAACATGTCTCAAAATAAAAATTAAAAGCATTTTTGAAAGATATAATCATGTAAAATCATTTGAATATTTGAATTATATTATAATATTAGAAATGTAACATTGAATCATATGAAGAAATTGTATATTTTATTACATCATGTAATTTTAATATATATTTTAAATAGTGCATGAAGCATGTAAAGGAATTGCAAGTAATGTAAGCATAGTATTTAATAGATGAATCATTGAATCACATAAGTAGTATATGTATTATATGTATCAAGACACCATATATATATGCAATAGATACATAATAGTGTATGATAAGAATTATGGCACCATAATAGCCATAAATGAATATGTAAGCAATGTAACATAATTTCATTCAAGAAGGCATAAAGGCCACATACGAAGGACATGTAAAATCTCTCATAGAGTTATAAAGTTTACATAAATATCATGCATGAGGCCCAAAGGTTGAATACAAGGAAGGGCAAAGGTGACATACACATGGTATGGTAAAGCTTTATAAGAAAAAGGGTGCATGTTAAACATACACAAGGGTAATAGCCACATTAAATAAGAAACCAAGTTGAAGCATTTCATGTAATTAAACAAACATGTATAGGAAATAAAGCTAGCAGATTTGAATCTTATGTATTTATGTTCATGCTAAAAATTAGCATACTCATCATGCCACATGTAAAGTATGCAATAAAAGAAGACATTTATTTTCATTATATCCCATCATAGAAAATATGTTATGGATAGATATAACTAGTAAAAGTGTTAGTATATAATGATGAGAATCCCTCGACTGTGCAAGGTTGTTGGGTAAAAAATTAGCCTATCATTAAAACCATATGAAAGTATGTCCTAGCTTGAAATTTTACTAATATATGAATAAGCTTTATGTTTTTTATGATTAAAAATATATAAAGGATCCCTATGACTATGTCTCCTTAAGAAATAGAGATTGAAAATGCACATGGATAGGTCCATAGTAGGAGGATAGGTGTGTAACGCATTGTTATCTAACTGGTATGACTTTGCCCTGATTAACTATATACATGAATTTTTGATCATGATAACTTCTTTTGTGTATTATTGTTTCCAATTTTAGTATAAATGCATCCTATTTCACACTCAGATACCTTATGATAAGTATTATATATTAAAAAGTTAATGAAATGTGTTATGTACTTAACAAAAATATAAATGACATATAAAAAGATGTAATCCAACAACATAAAAATATGCTTACAAGTCCTAATTTTTAAATTTTTGTAGATATTTCAGGATTTTTATACTTTTTAGAATATATGAATGTTTATTTTTTTTTCATATTATAAAAGGAATAAAATATGCATAAGTGAAATTTGAAAAGGTTTTAAAAACAATGTAAGTATTAAGGTTTTGAAACTCGAAGAAGGAATGGGGTTCAAACAACACTAAACAAGGTATTGAAGCATAGCTTGATAAGATGGAAGGAAAACAAGGTGCTCCCAATGTATATGTATTATATATGGAAAGCATGGAAATGTAACTTTATGTTAAATTATATATATGTGATCATGCAAGTACAAATGAGACTAAATCATTTATAGATATGTAATAACAAGTAAATAGTTTCCATGAGAAATGTGTATTGAAAGCTTAGTAAGATAAATGTATTGGGTTTTTTGAATTGGAATGAAAAGACACAAGGATCAAGTTTCCTAAAATTAAAAATAAATCTAAGAGATATCATAATATTTTATTGGGTGTAGAATAATAATCAACAAAATTAAATAGTATAAGAAGTTATGTACAAGTAGGTACTATGCAAGGAATCTAATCAAGGTCATTAGTAAAAATAAGAAGAGGGTAATGGATGATTTAATGTATCCAACCAAAAATTTCATCAATAAAATGATCACACATATATATAAAGCCTTGATAATAAGGAGTAAACTCTTGTACAAGAGAAGAAGTTCCAAGTGTAGAATATTTTAAATCTTAAGAAGAACTATGTGTTTTAAATTAATCCTCTGAATCACTACTAATATATCTATCTAAAGTTGTATCCTCATGGATGGGAGGGGATGATGCAATAACTTGTACTTATGTAAGAGTCTTCTGAATAACATGTGATGTTATATTGAATAGAGATCATGTGTTATGTATCACTTTATACTTAGGAGTATATATATATATATATATATATATATATATATATATATATATATATATATATATATATATATATATATATATATATATATATATATATATATATAACCAAGGGATCATGCTCATGTGTAATCATATTGTACTCAAAATTAGATGGATAAACTATAATATATTCATTCTCATTATTATGTCAAGAAATTAAAATATGCTCATTCATGCTCATAATTAGGTATAAAAAATGATTTTGAAATATGCTTATTTGAATGTAAATCATGGTCATGAATAGTTGTATAAACTAACTCAGTACCAATTTTCTCAATAACTATTCCAACCAACTATTGTGAATTATGATTAAGAACCATTGGTTCCACAAGATATTCATATTGATGCCTAAAATTTTAACCACTTAATTGTCATGAATACTTTAAACATTTATGATCTACAAAAGGAATTGCCCTGATTTTATATAACCAAGGTCTCCCTAATAACATATCAAGGACACATATGGTTGTTAATACTAAGAAAGGGGTGGGAAATATGAAAGGTCCCACTTGTAAATTTAATATTATATGCCCAAGAGTATCTTGTGTATGACCATGAAATTATTTCACATTTCTAGATATATGATGTGTATATTGATCTTTATAACAAAGAGATTGTATAAGTGTTATGGTGCACACATTTTCACTTGATCCATTATATATCATAATATTATATATTGGTTTTATGCCAACATATGTTCTAATGAATAGTGCATGTTTATCTAAATCATCATAAACATTTTAGAATCATCAATTTAAGAAATGGGTTTTATGATAGCTTTCTTGTAATTGTAGTAATTATGCTATCAAGTGGATGTTCATGTACTTCAAGGGTTTTCTTTTCAATTTTAACTTCATGATTTGAAAAATAATGTTTATACATTTTTAACTTTACATTCTCCCCTTCTTATGGCTTAAATATTTTAGTATGTGTAATAATAATAATAATAATAATAATAATAATAATAATAATAATAATAATAATAATAATAATAATATTTTCCT
This sequence comes from Torreya grandis, assembly GCA_037957365.1. NCBI lineage: Eukaryota > Viridiplantae > Streptophyta > Pinopsida > Cupressales > Taxaceae > Torreya > Torreya grandis. Next base: position 1,322,352 of record JARHVA010000613.1, on the reverse strand, counting down.
AAATAAGAGTTTTGATCCTATATTATAATGATAAACATTTATCGAACACATGCCCCAAACATCTATTAAAATCACAAAATTTAATTCTATCAAATATTATAGATTGAGGTATAGATAGATAAACTTCCAATGGTGGAGGAAGTGTTATAAGATGATATTTATGGAGTTGTAGTAACAAAACATGAGGATGTCCATGTAATTTTTACAATGGCCTTGTTGGTGGAGTATGTGATATAATATTATTAGTAATCTTGACTTTGCATTTATATGCACTAAGATAATCCAAGCATGTATCATAAGTAGGTTTAATACTTTACCTAAGATGTGTTCTCCCATTATGTGGAATAGGTAAAATAGGATCAAAAATACCTTGAACATGTCTAACCACTCCCTATCCAATAATGTATTTATACTTTTGTAAGTATTAAATCCAAAGACATATTGTTAAAATTTATTGGTGAGCTAACTAGGTTAGGCTTAATGGAAGGAGTGTGAATATGATAAATGTAAGAGTTTTTATCAATAAAGGGTTACATATATGTCATTTGGAATTAATTAGTTATGGGGAGTAATTCAAACTTGTTTTTATAAACAAATAGAATAAATATGAATTCAATATGGTTCATGAAACATTATTAAATTAGAACCATGCACATAGATAATTAATAACATCTTGGAGAGTAAGAAAATATTTTACAAGAAATTAAGCAAGTCTATGTATAACATGTAGGAATAATTTGGTTATGGAACCCATTATAATATTCAAAAGGTAATACTATTTGTTCTAGTGCTATACAATGAATCAAGAGAATTATGCCAATGTATATACAGGATAAATCATACAAAGCTAGTGTTTAAGAAGATAACTCAACCAAAAATCAATAATAAAGGGTAATCTAGGTAAGGGTCTGAATGATTTGTAGGTTCTCAGATATACTTGCTCATTCATTGATTAGTGTTAGCCCAATATTTCAGAGAACTAACTATAGAGGTAGAATCATGCCTATAGCCCACTAACTCTATTTTTAAGGGTAAGTTGAGAATAACTTCCCTAGGTGATACACACCACTTATGAGCACCACAAATCAAATGAATAAAATATAATTTTTATTGATGTAAATGAGATATGATAGGCATTTATGATATACTATGAAGTATGTGGAAACTAAAATTTATGGTTAACTATATACTATTGATATGAGTATTATAATAAAATCCCTCACGCCATGATATTTTTAAATAGGACACCACATATCCCTTCATAACAATAGATAATTAATTTTAACATTGTCAAAACATAGTTTCTAAAATAAGAAAAATCAATTAAAAAATAAAGTGAAAGATTTTTTAATATAAAAATATAAAAAGTCAACCTGAAGTCGAAATAAAGATCCTCTATGTCGATATATATCTAAGATGACAAGACAATTTTTTTTAATGTAATATTACTCTAAGGTTGAAAATTTTGAGTCACTATATTATGGTTAGTATCTAAGGTTGAGGAATAGAGTATTTCAGTGTCAGTAATTTATAGGATTAAACTAAAACCCTAATCCATAAATCAATTAGTGTTTTAACTAAAGTGGGTTCACCAAATGTTTACACTATAAGTAATTAAGAATTACAATTAACTCTAATTGTAAATGTAAACTATTTAAATTTTATCTGCTATGATATATGAGATAGAATATAGTAAATATAGAGATATACATAATTTATAAATTGGTAAAAATATAAAACTAGGGTGAGGGTTAGATGATTGTCCTTGAAACATGTTTATTTCAGACTATGTTAGTTTTTTGTAAGCTATGAATATATTATACAAATTAAAAACACAAATGCATCAAAAAATAATGGTTTGTTGTCTATTGGGAGAATTTTTCTATGAGGTAGATAGAAGTATAGTGTGTCATTATCCTCTAATGTGATTTTGTCTTGTTAGGTTGTGCATTAGATCTAAAAATCTAGGTTTGTTCACATGCAATTGATTGATATCTACTTATATACAAAGCAAAATGACATAGATAAGATATATAAAATCATAACCCTAGTAATAAACAAGCACACCAAAGAGATCAAATGAAAAAGGGGTAAATTATGGAAGTGGGAATGACTAATCTATCTTAAAAAAACCCCATGTTGATTGAATGTTTCCTATATAGCCTAAAGGGCCTCAAGTTGATGTATTTATCCCTCTAAGTAAGATCACATGATTGTGACTAATAAATCTGATTAGAATGATTGATAAATAGATTCCCTCAACCTAAAATAAACAAATTTATATTTAGCAAATGACTATAAAATTTTAGCATAATTGCAAAATAAGTATTTCCTCAAAAAATAATTACTTTTGAAATCATAAAAGAGATATATTTTTAGTGACAACTAAGTCCTTTCAAGTGTGACCCTTGATGTGTTATTATACAAGAATATTTTGAATGTTTTTGATAACCAACATGTTGATATGCATGGAAAGTGATGCACAAAAGCTTTCTCATCCTCTACTAGAACCTCACTCTGATACCTGCATACATTAACACTTGCAAACAAATTTCTCAATTTCTTCTACCTTGTCAACTCTCTCACTTCCTAGGCTTATTTGAATTTCTCTATCTACCTTATGAACCTATGAACCTTTTAACACAACCATTCATTTCCTTATATTCACCTTCTTACTTATTCTGTTCATTAACCTCTCACACTAGCTTACATTAGCCTATAGGCTTCTCAAGGCCAAATGACATCCATTCTTGTATTAAGCCTCTTTTAGAAACTATTCATCTTGGCTAGTCTCTCAATGTTCATAAAAACTTGTATTGACTCATTCCAACCCTTATTTCAATATCAATTCTCTTCTTCACTTACCAAGCCCTCAATCTCCATTCATAGTTAGTAGCCTTTTTTTACTATTTTTATGCTTGTATGGTCAAGTACTATTGATTAAAGACAAAATAAAAGTATTTTAGGATAAAATATATCCATTAATACCATTAAACCAAGTTTATTTGTCAAATCACATATTTACACCACTAACTCTCCATTTCCTCCTTTCTATTAGCCCTCATTAGGCCTAAGGCACCCTATCAACAACATAGTCAACAATATATAGTTCGTACGGGTTCGTATGGGATCGTAATAGTTAAAATATTATTATCCATGTTGAATACCATCAAATTAAGAAATTTTATATAATTTTATTGGTCAGAATGCTAATTATCTCACTTTTAAGGTTTCAACCCTAAACTAGGGTTTTTGAGCTCTGTATTAAGTCCGAGAGGATTCCTTTTTGATTTAAACAAGTATTATTTATTTTAAAATCCTAAAAATACTTGGATAATCTCTGTCTATCCTATATGTAACTTATTCAAGCTCTAAGTTCCTTTGAACAATCTCTCCACACGTTTTAATCATGAATTTGACAGTGCTCTATTCACTTAGACTTATTTATAACATGAAAATAGAGAGTTTAAATGTCCAACTACTTACCTGAGGGTTTAGAAACGTTACCTCATTGGTTATTACCCACATTTAAGTCTCTCTCCATAATATTCACTCTTCACCATCCTCTATCATGCTTCACACCTATGAGTGAGATCACTTCCAAAACACTTGATTGTAACTTACCAAGAAAATATATACATAGACCATTCTCTTGAACCCTAGTCCTATTTTAGAATCCAACATATACATATACATAATTATACTCCCTAAAATCATTTTTATACCTCTAAAGTTCATTCACCTCACACAATATTCACTTAAATAGTTTCATCATTTATCTATTGGTTCCAATGAGTAAACACAAAAATTCCAAGAACACAGTCCTACTAATTACACTACAGAATGCTTACTTCCAAAGGTTATAAAGTTTACAACGTATCAAATATTTCCATAAGGCTTTGTTTATATAGAGATAGATATAAACATTACTTCCAACCTTGTAACTTATATTGATTTTTATATATACATCATGAAGTCTACCTTAGAGCAGAATAAAGAGGTGTATTTTTCTCTCATCCTTATTCCATACTTTTGCCTACTTCTTCATTCTAATTGACTTCCTATTGAATACTCACCAAATTATCCTATGATAATAACTCCTATAACAATCCAAAATCTTGTTGCATATGCAAGAAACTACCTTTCTAATAACTACCTCCCTCTTGGCAAGTACCTTCCAAAAGGGATTTACATTCAACATAATTGGGTTTATGACATTTTACCCATGTTACGTATATTTACACATTATAAACCCACATAGACTCACTTAAGACCCTTTAAAAATAATTTCTAACATTACATTTTTTGACACTACACCAAAATGCTCCTATGCACACTAACATCATTCAAATATTTGAAATGGGGTCTTGGCATGACATTCTCCCATGGGCAATAACACCCAAAATAAGCTACCTAATGACTTATAACACCCTTATTGGGCCTCTAAAATACCTATAACAAAAAAACTAAGCCAAAAATGATTAAAAAACATTTGATTACATGAAATTTTTTTATGCCCTTGCATCATAATCTTGGGGAGGAAAGAAATAGAACTCTGATGATTACTGTATGCTTCTTCTATTGGAACACAACTATCTACAGAGAGGGGGGTGAATCGGTAGATCAACTAAAACTAGTCCTTTAATACCTTTTAAAAAATGTTAAAATATATATGAAGATAAAAACAAATATGCAAATATCTCACTCATATAAATTCACATGACACCAGATTTATAAATGGAAAACCCAAAGGGAAAAACTAGAGTGAGAATAGCTACTAGAAAATAATATTCTAATCTAGCCTCATAGTTCAAAGCCTCACTAGAAAACCTCACTAGTTACACTTTTAAGGGCACCAACCCTAAGGAGACACAAATTCCCTAACTAGGCACCGACCCTAAGGAGACATAAATCCCCTAACTAAGCACCAACTCAACTAAACCTCACTAGTTACAATGTTTAAGGGTGCCAACCCTAAGGAGACACCAATCCCCTAACTGAGCACCAAATCAGCTTGTCTAAACAACCAATTAGATATATATGGAGTTACAATTCCAAATTAAAATATTTATTCATAAAAGAATCCAATCTCTATTCTTTATTATATGTCTGGATTATAACTTCTCATACGTTGCACATTATCTTTTTGTGCCTTTATTCTCTCTACCACTCTATCTCTGTGTCTAGATATTTATGTATTTGATACACTTCATCTCTCTCTCACTCTGTTCCTTTGTGTCTCTATATTTTTAGTTTGACACAATTCATCAATAACAACTCATACTATCTGCATGTCTATCTCTGTGTCTCTATATACTTCTATATGACACACTACCAACAACTTGTGCTTGTATCCTAGATGATATATATATAACCATTTGATCTAGGTCAAGCTCTTTCTCTATGTTCACACTTGGTATGTAATACATCATGCTCCTTTTGGACTCAACAAGTTTACTGCATCTTGATCTCATGCACCACTACCATGATTATTGGTCTCATTACTATATTTATTTAAATATCAAGCTCTAGTTATAATGCACATGCCTTGTTACACAAGTTTGATCGATCACAATGATCTAACTCGTTGTCTGCGTTAGTATTTATGGCTTAACTACAAGTTCCTACATGTTCTTATGATTGACCATTAACATGATCATATATTTAATTCTCAACCATTGATCTTAAGTTTGGTGCCATGATCTGATGATCCACATTCAATTTGATCATATTTAAAATGCATCCATTCGATCAATCTCTGACAAGCTTATGCACTTTATTGGATCTTTGTACACTTCTAAACTTTAACTCTTCAACTTTAAAATGCATCTATTAGATAATTTGATCTGAGCTCCCATATGCCATTAGATATTCAACCTAGCATGATATTTACTTGTGTCTTGATGTTAAACATTAACCTCTTTATCCTATCTCGCTGCTTCCTGAGTCTTTAGAGCACTTAAACTCCATCAGTCTTCTCAGACTTGCTCAATATTTAACTCGCCAGTGTGTTGATAAACCTCAACTACATTATCTCATTGATTCCACTTAATCCATTAGATCTTATTTGCATGATCACCTGCTCACCATCAAATATTATGACAAGCTTGATATTTATCTCTACTTAGTTCTTGAGAATGTGACACTTGGTATTAGCACGTGCCTTCTACACATAGCTATCAATTCATGCTACTGAGACACTTGGAAATCCTATGTTGCTCAGTAAAATTTTGAATTTAAACCACTTTGTAGATTTACTATGCAAGCTCTATGATTGTGACACTTGTCACTAGTGCATTTACTCAAGGGTGCCTTTGATAAATTGACTTTGTTATGCTCTATTGAATCTTTGGTGTATGATAAAGTGCTAACTATCGATCAAGTTGGGAAAATATTAAGTCATGGACTTAGGAAATATTAAGAACTTTGATCACTACTCAATCTAGTAACTTCTAGGTCTAAGGGGCTAGTTTCATAAAGATGACAAGGACTTAAGTTACCAGGTCCCAGCTATATCTAGTCAACACAAAAATAGAACATGCACGTTGATGTCATGACTAAAGCTCACAGGGTTTATTGAAAAACCCTAATAATGGATGAGAGCCAAAATAAATCATTTTTGAGCTCATTCCTTTGCATTGAACTTGTAGACCATATATATAAGATGCTCATGAAAAACCCATAATAGATCTTCTATCTATTTCACTTTAAACATCCATAAATGGTCTTTGTAAAAGCATGACAACTTTACACTAATGCAATTGTGAAACATGATCTTATCTCCATAAATCATGCCTAATCCTTTGAAATAAATAACATGCTTATAATGTCCCTTTTGATATCAATGAAATCCATATTGCTAACAATCTTCCCCTTTGACATTGATGACAAACTAAATGCTCTAATCTTTTTGAGACTTTGCTCCTTCTCTAGCATTGATTGCATTGGATTCTGATGAATGTGAGTTGAAGTTCTTTATACCAAACTTTCTCCCCCTAAGGCCATGTCACATTTGTCTAAACTCAACTTGGACACTTGCTCTACTTCTTTATTTTATAGAGAGCATTTGTACTCTTTCTCCCCCTTTGACATCAATGGAAAAGGGACTCCAAGTTTCTCACTGTTTGTCCATATTTTTCTCCCCTTTTATTATAAAAAGGAGTTTGTCCAAGAATATAAAACCACCAACTCATTATAAATTTGCAAAATATGCATACATGACTTGCCTTTTATCTCTTCTTCTAGGGATTAATAAGGCTTATATGACTCTCCCCTTGGACTCATGCCCTATAACTAGGATTTAGTGATGTGGTGTAGGAGCCACCACTCCCAAATTCTATCTTAGATATTCAAATTATTCCTTAGGAAGAGGTTTGGTGAATATGTCTACAATTTAATCCTTAACAGGCACATATTCCATTGTGACCTATTGATCTACAACATTTTCTCTTAAGAAGTGATACTTAATTGATATGTGCTTGGTTCTAGAATGCATCACTAGATTCTTTGATATATTAATAACACTTAAATTGTCACAAATAATAGAGATAGGTGATTATACTCTACCTTGATGTCTTTGAGAATTTGCTTCATCCACAAGACTTGAGTGAAACATGCCACTTTTTGAACATACTCTGCTTCTACTATGGAAAGAGTAACTAACTCTTACTTTTTGCTCGTCCATGAAACAAGTCTATTTTCAAGGAAGAATTCACCACCGCTAGTGCTTATACTATCATCTACACTTCCTACCCTATCAACATCTATATATGCTATCAAAGGGAAATCTTCACCTTTGGGATACCACAGTCCATAGTCAATTGTGCCCTTTATATATCTAAAGATTCTTTTCACTACATTGATATGTGACTCTTTAGGAGTAGTTGGAAATCTTGTAACCATGAATATTGATTGCATGATATCAAGTTTTGATGTAGTTAGGTATAAAAAACTACCCATCATTGATATATACATAGTCTAATTTGCATCAAGGGACTCATCTTATTTTCTAAACTTACATCTAGTTCTCATAGGATTACCAACTAGCTTGATGTCTTCCATTCCAAACTTATTGAGAATTTCCTTAGCATACTTAGTTTGGGATATGAATATCCCTTCATCAGATTGTGCTATTTGTAGACCAAGAGAGCAAAAAGTTCTCCAAGCATAGACATCTCAAGCTCATTTTGAATAAGGATAAATAGGGATAATGTCATGAAGTTTGGAGGATGTTCTCAATAATTGTAATAATTTGAAGGCTTTCTTAGAGATTGTAGGTTATCATAATGGTGAATTATCTAATAAAGATAAAGGTTTCAAGGAAAACCATTGTCAATAACTTATTGGTTATTTTAGGTCTATACACATGGCCATTTTTGTCATTTTACCTTCTTGATCTATGTGATGTGATGTGTTTCCATTTTATTTTTAAATATTTTCCAATTTTAGACATTAATTATTTGAAAATATTTTATGTATTTTAAAAATCCTTCTGTCTACTTTAACAACCACATTTTAAATTTTTCACCAATTATCATTTTCATCTTTTGGTTGGTTATTTATCCATAGCTTGTATGTCATTCTTAGAGTTATTGATACGTGAGAATTTCTCAAATTACTCTCACAATCCAAATCCATCCTTACCATTTATTATGGTATTGATAATTTATTATTTTTCCAACATTATTTACATTATTATTCTTATGACTTGGTACTCTCATTTTTAAATATTATACTCCTACACTACACTAACACACCTAAAAAAAGAAAAATCCTAATCTAAGTGTACCATATGAAACTTATTTGTTCATTTATTTATTTGGACTCATTTGCATTAGGATTTGATCCTAATTTCCTTTGTCCTTACTAAAATGATGTTACCTTAAATATATCACAACATAATTGTGCCTTGCCATGTTATATGATGGATTATATACATACCTTTCTACCTAAATCATAACTTCCCTAGGTACACTTTGAACCTAATTTCATATAGTTGGACCATATATTCTAGCTGGATTATATTGTATTTTAAGTTTTGATTATTTAATTATTTCTCATCGTATTTGTCCACTTCCTAATTCTAGTTTTCAATTCTACTTATTTCTTCCATGCTAGTTAATTCAACTAAGAGAGTACGTAATGACTATTTGTCTTAAAATTATGTGATCATGGTGATTGTTAAGCGAGCTACAAGACACTCCTTATGTATAATATATTACATTTCATTTACCAATTGGAACCTATTCTAACCCATCACACATTTTTAATTATTTATGTATGGACACAATATCATTGGGATGTAGTATTACAAGTCATCTCTATAAACACTATAAATATTTGTGATCATTTTCCATATTACTTTATTGGATGCTGCTACTTAACCAATGGATTTGTGATGATTATATATGATATTTTGGTATGAGATCATAAATTATGTTTTCAAGGTTTTGATAATATGGTTCAAGAAGTGTGTGTCCCTATCACTTATCAACATATATGAGCACCCAAACCTACTTTAATGTTCTCATATTGAAAATTTATAGCATCATTTACATCACAACTCAGATTGACAGTGTCATGCCCAAAACTTTTGTTCCAAAACCCATGTAATTTTTATTTTTTTGTTAATTTAATTCAATGATGCTTACTTATTCTTTATGGTTTCTTAATGTTTAAATATTGTGATTTGGTCAATGCACAACTGAATTGTGACACACAAAATTATTATATTATTTATTTAATACTTTCATTTTCCACCACGATGCCTCTTTACGAGTAGAATAAAAGTGTATGAGGTTAATATCAATGTGATTCTATAAATAAATTATTAATATCTTGATTAATAATGAGATATAAGTCTATTATTAATAAGTATCAAATTTTAATTTCTTGATTTAAAAGATCATAATATTATTCGCACAAATCCTGATCAATTCACTTTAGGGAAATGAAGAAAGTCAAAAAAATAACCTCTTTAACATACGGTTACCAATTTAAGGCTCACCAAGGGAGAGTCTTGACTAACACTATATAACTCTACTCTCAAAGCACATAAGACAAAGGATACAACCAAATTTAAATTGAAAGGGTTGACAAAAAACACATGATGATCAAAATTAAAAAAATTAACTAATGTTATATATATAATTAATCCAAACAACAATGTATGAACACAACATGAATGATGACAATAATACATAAGGTCTATCAAGTTTTCATGGGGTAAATTATTTAGAAAAATTATTTTTGGTTCCATCATGTACAACTTTATAAGAGTTCTAACATTTCAGATACAATAGGTGTATCCATCATCAAGAAGAAGAAGGTCAAAAAAATGAAATGATAAGTAACACAACCCTCTAACCACTATAAATATACAACTTCACAAAATCCTAAAGTGGTTAACTTACTAAGTCCAAGAAACTAACCAATAAGTAAAACCATAAAAAACTCACGTTTCAGATTTCAATAATTCTAATTATTCTTGCATCATTATTGATCCTCCTTATTATCTAAGACCTAGGCCTAACTTTTGCCTACCATTGGTTCCTAAGAGTAATTATCTTAATCATGACGATATTAAATGCATAATTAATAATAATGTCCTTAATCTTTTGTGTATAAATTTAGATCAACCATCATTGAAGCTTTTAGAATGTGGGTTGGGATTTGTTGTGTCACCATCTTTCATTCCTTATGAAGACATTATTACCAAAATAGAGGTAGGGACCAAAAATTTATAGGTTGATATTGTGGAAGAAATTAGATTTTAGTGTTCCTTGGTGCTAAAGAAAGTGAGACCGCCAAAGAGAAATATTTCCAAAGAGGATTTTTTTTGCACTTAAAGACCTCAAGAATAACAAGGATTTAGTGATTATCAAAGCTGATAAAGGTAAAAACACTATACTTTTTAACAAGATGGAGCATGACTTGAATATGCTTGAACATTTAAATTCTAGTGGTAGTTATCGAAAGGTAACGAATAATATTTTAAATAAAGTGGTAAGCAAAGTCTCCAAAGAGATTAAGAATTCCTCTTTGAGTGATGCTAACAAGTTTCAATTGATTCCTCATGACCCTATTAATCGTAGGATTTACGATGCTCCTAAAATTCACAAAGATGGGATCCCACTTAAAATGATTATTAATACTAGGAATTCTCCAACCTATTCTCTTAAAAAACATTTGGTGGGGAAATTGAAACATTTAATGGGAAACTTATCTTTTATTAAAAATAAAATGTGAGTTTTTTATGGTTTTGCTTATTGTCTAGTTTTTTGTACCTAGTAATCCGACCACTTGAGGATTTTTTGAAGTCGTATGTTTATATTGGTCGGAGGGATTTGTTATTCATCATTGCATTTTTCTTGACCTTCTTTTCCCTGATGATGGATACACCTATTGTATCCAAAATGTTATAACTCTTAAATCTATACATGGTGGAACTAGAAACAATTTTTCTAAACAATAATACATCCCTAACCTATCCTAAAAAACCTAGACCTAATTAATTCACCATAACTTGGGTAGATTACATATCCACTTCATGGAATCAGGGTCTGATGTAGTTCTCCTTGTAATTATGATGTCCTTCATGAGACACCATCATTGAAATTGGGTTGGAACTCTAAGCTAACAAGGGACCCAATACATCACTCAAATGAGTTTTAAATCTATATTAATCTAATAAAAATAAATAACATATCCAAAGGTCACTAATAATAATACACCTTAACATCTCGAGGTGTGTGTGCTTACCCAAAGCATGTTCATGTGATTACATAAATGAGAATCCAACATGATAAAGAACCTATGTTATAGTGATCCAATGAGACTAAAGTATCAACAATATTTGTATTTCACTGCTTGAATATGCTCCATCTCTAGAGTGGGACTAAAATAGTATCCAATGTTAATATGGTAGTAAAAAAAATTAATTTACAAAAGAAACAAGGATGGTTGCTATCGAGTAACTATACAACTAAACATACCACATAACTATAAATTGGTAAGATACATATACACAAAGAAGGATATTATATGGTTTGTGATAAATTAAGTGTTTTAAGTGTTGGTTGTTTAAGCATGTGTTCTAAGAACACCCAAAAAATAGGTAGTTTTAAGGCTCACACAAGGAGAACATCCTAAGGGTTAGTACGTTATCCATAATTTCACTACTTGAGCTACTTAAATATATGCAGTGATCACATCAAACATATAATTAGGGTTGGGTATAGTTTAATTATTCCTAAATGAGTGTTATTTTAGATGTGAAGGCATTCAACCTTCACCAATAAGTTACATGATTGAGTGAAACATAGTTACATTTGCAAGCAGCTCCCTGACCACGAGTTGGTCTAAACATAATCAAGAAACACCAAGACATATAAACATATGTGAATAACATGCACAAATAAATCTAATATTTATCACTAAAAATAATAGTTATTCCAAGATTATGTTACAAAATAACTTCAAGTAGGCCCCATCACAAGTTTACCCATTTACAACTAAACCCAGATATAAACATTTGCATTTGTGGCCCAAAACTCAAACCAAGGTAAAAAGTATATAAAATGGATCGAATAGGGTGGGATAGTCATGACACAAATTAAATATGTGAGAAGACAATGAAAGACTCACCATAGAAAGAGACCCTTATAAAAAAAAATAAAACACACTAAATTCTATGCTAATAAATAGGTACAAAAGTACCTCTAGATTTAATTTGAAAGAAGAGGATAATTTTATATACGCACGAGTACCAATTATATAAGTTATAAATATGTCACTTAGTGTAATAGAATATTTTTATTGTGAGGGAAATAACTAATTAAACAACTAGTCCAAGGTGATTTTAGTTACTTAGAAAACTTGCCTCTCAAAATTTACATACAACTAGCTTCAGAATCACCCAGGTAAAAATAGTAAAACTTAAGATGAATTTTATTTTATTATATTAATTATAATTTAAAGACAACATAATTTATTTTCAACTTTAATTTTTGAAAAATACTATTTATAGGTATTTTAATTACTTTGATTCCAAATCGACTTTGGAGGCAAGAACCAAGAGTTAATTTTGTGTCCGTAAAGTGCCTCCGAAAGTGGCCCCAAAGGACCATTTTTAAAGAGGTTAAAAATTATTTAATGGTTGTTTGAAAATTCCACATCATAAATTAATGAACTCTAAGTCTCAGTTTAGGAAATTTACACTCTTAGGTATTTAAAATATTCCAATTCTAAAAGGGTTTTAAACGTATTTAATAGGGTCTTGAAGCGATTTGAAATTAAAATAAAAGTTATTTTAAGTATAGCCTAGCCCTACAACCAAATTTATTTTTACACGTAGCTCCTATTTATTTAATATTTAAAAATTATTTTCCAAGAATTAATTATATCTTAATAATAAACCAAGGTGGGGAGCATTTTAAAATTGTTAAGGAGAGTTAATTTGCAAGTTTACATAATAGTAAAAAAGGGCCAATGGAAAAAGGTTAGGAATGCAATTAATTTAAATGATTTAAAAAAAAGTTCCAAAATCTCCAATTCAACCTAATGGTGGAGGTAAAATCCTCACCATTTATTTTGAACAAATATACACCACTAGATTTAGGTTTCACATGTTTTCCCTAATTTCATTATAGGTATGATAAGAGTCTATAATAGTAAATTTTCTCTCATTTCACTCTTTTTTTTTCTAGGTTTAGTGGAGGTAGAGGATTTTGAGCTCAAGAGGAAAGACAAATAATATCATGGGATATTTATTTAAGAGTATATACTTAGTGTATATACCCAATCTTTTGATATTAATGAATATAGGAAATTTATCTTTAGAAATTTGGTTATCTTTTTTTTCTTCTATAAACTTGAATATAAATATATATAAAATAAGGTATATACATGAATCCATTGAATAAAAGAAACTATGGATTTGTAAAAGATGACTATATGTATATGTGTGTGTGTGTATAAAACACACACACACACACACAACCCTAATAAATTTATTTATTTTTTATTAGTTTACCAAAACCATTAAACATAGAAATAAATATCAAGCATGAATATTATGCATATAAATATTTTGTGTGTGTTTGTGTTTTATATATAAAAAACCATGATCAACCTACCCATATAGGATTTTTAGTCCCTTGGTCACAGTCATGGGATGTCAGTAGGCCTGTGTATGTTTTTTATGGTCAACAACCTTCCTACATATTAAGGATATGGGGGTAGGGGTGGTCATATGGTCTGACCCCCCTTCCTCCCTTTCCTTTAATGGAATAAGCAAGGGATAGGGTTAACACACTCGTTCCCCTATCCTCTTTTTTAAATTATTTATTATTATTTTGTGTGTGTGTGTGAAGTAACAACACATAAATTTTTATTTTATTTCAACAATAAAAGTCAATGTATGTATGTATATAAATGAACACACACACACACACACACACACACACACACACACACACACACACACACACACACACACACACACACACACACACACACACACACACACACACACACACACACACACACACACACACACACACACACACACACACACAATTTATAAAAAATGAAATCCTAATCTTCAAATATTTTTTTATTTGATAGTTGAAACTCAAGTTTTACAAGGATGTAAAAACCATAATTCAACATAAAAAAAGTAAATACAAAACAAAAAGGAACCAGACCAACATGGCCTACCAGACGTAAAGAATCATAAAGTTTTAGTAAAATATGAACTAAAACATAATTACACTTGTATATTTCCTCAAAGTGGGTCTCTTTATTATTACCACTAGTCTTATTCTTCATAATGATGCTTATCATACCTCTAGTTTGAGTTACATGGCCTTCTACCATGTTTCTTCTATGTTTATCCAAGCCTTTATCCTTCTCCATTGTCTCTTTTCCTTTCTTCATGTTGGAGTTCCTCGGGGTGATGACAATAATTTCTTTCCATTTTATATTTGGGGTTCTTTTTGGCTTTTGTTGGCTTCCTTCCACCATTTTTGGGTCCCCCATCCCTTCCCTCAACTTTTTTACTACTTTCTTAAAGTTGTTCCATTATTCCATTAGTGACACTAGTTGTGTACCCATTTTCTGTAGCTTATCATGGAAATTTGCCAATTTTTGCCTATATCCCTCTAGAAGTAAAGCTGAATCATCATTCCTCTTCCATACTTATATTGATTTTAATTCATGTAATTCAAAGTTGGGGTTTTTAATGCCCTGGGGTAATTTGAAAATTCTATTAACCTTCTTGCCCATGCTCATCTCTAGGGTAGAATAATCCTAAGATTTATTTTTTCCTTCTTCCTAACCTCCCATGGGTGAATAGGGTAGGGGGAAAGAGAGGCCTCATCCTTTCTACCCTCAGCTAGGTTGTCCTTATTAGAGTGTTTCTATTTACTACTGTCCACAATATTGATTTTTTGGTTCCTCATGGGGTTCGCTCTTTTAGCATGTAGGAGAATTGGTCCTTGATGGATTATATCTGCAAAGGATCTTTCTTAGAAGGATAGGACTAAATATTCTAGTGATATGAGGAGATAATATGGAAAACTAATCCAAATCCATTTAAAATGGTTTTTAAACAAGAAATGATTCAAAAAAATATGTTTAAACTTTCCTTCCAAAGTCAAGTAGTGCATTACCTATAAGTAGATATTTAGCCAACTCCTTGGAACATGAGACCTGGGAAATCACTTATTATCTGTTTGGAATACAACATCTATCTAAAAAAAAAAGACTATATGAAAGCCTATTTATGACTTTTAACTTTGAAAGCCATAGTGCCTTCACAAGACATGCCCATGATGTCCTTGATGAGCTTTTACGTGACTTCCACTTTGACTCGCTTGAAAACAACATGATAATATTTTATATCCCATAAAAAAATCCCTAGCCAATATATCACCATGCCCTTCAATTTAGAACATAAATTCTATGAGTCTACCATTTCTCAACTTCCTCCAAAATTTTTAGTTTGCTTGGAATTCTGCATAGGAAATGGATTCACATCTATCCTAATCTCCCCCATGATGTTGATCTTGTTTTTGATTATATGTTAAAAGTTGTAGAGGACCAAGTAGTAATTAAAAATTCTATTATTTTATTTTATCCAACATCCACTACTAGGATCCTTTTTAAGATGACATTATTCACCATTGGATTTAAATTTTGTATCATAATTATGACATAAATAATATTTTAAACTATGTTTAGGCATGATTGTATTTCTCAAGTGTATCCCCACCTCAAGCTTGAGAGGCTTAAAAGTGAAAATCATTTTTTATCAAGGGATAGACAAAAAATGGGATATTGAGGGGTCCAATCCATGTGGATAATTTCAAATTAAGTATTATCATATTTACAAGTGTGTCAGCAACCATGTTTCCCTCTCAGTACATGTGTGATATTGAATACTTAGTTGAGTAAAATAGACAGTTGGCATCGACAATGATTTAGATGATAATGTGGGAAGGTTTTACCTTTACTAATATGGCATTGAGGATGTTGAGTGAATCCCATTATATATCCAATTTAAGAATGTTAAGTTGGATAACTAGTTAGATGCCCCATAGGGTAGCTTTAGCCTCAACAATGTGGTTGGATTAGATACCCATCAACCCTACATAGGCAAAAATTTTGGTCCCTGACTCATCCCTAATGACTCCTCCACCCTCCACCTTTCTAAAATTTTATTTAGACACTCCATCAAAATTTAGCTTCAACTACCCCACAAAAGGGCATTACTATTTCATAGGACTCCTGTCCAAAGTAGGCCTAGAGGGAGGGAAAAAGATATTCCATTTGTTAAGGATATCCTGCTTAACTTTGGAGGCTCCCAACTTATTGTTAGGTATTTCCACCCACCAATTCTCTATAATAGTGGATTGGAGCCTACAGAAGGATCTCTAAGGGTTGTAACATTTATGGATATGGGCATTCATTTCAGACTAAATAAGCTAGAAAAAGTGGGGTAGGGATAGAGACCAAAGGAAGACCAAAGAGGGGATCTTCGAAGGAGGTTTCTATTGGATGATAAGGTCTAGGATGGAACTAGGCTTGACCTAAGATAAGTTAAACAACTGAAGGAACAAGTTACATATAGAATACTTGAATGAACAATTAATGAACATATTATTCACTAATTCTAGTGTT
Source organism: Torreya grandis (assembly GCA_037957365.1). Classification (NCBI taxonomy): domain Eukaryota; kingdom Viridiplantae; phylum Streptophyta; class Pinopsida; order Cupressales; family Taxaceae; genus Torreya; species Torreya grandis. The sequence continues at coordinate 1,305,171 of JARHVA010000613.1, read as the reverse complement.
GAATTGAAAAAAGCACACCTAGTGGGGATGGTCATCCTCCATGTTTCTAAGTTATCTATTATAATAATTTTTTTATGAGCCATGAGCTAGAAAAAATGTTCACCTTATGGGTAAGGTGTTTAATCTAGAGGTTTTTCCCTATGCCTAGTCCTTCAACTGGTTTAGATTGGCAAGGAATCCCAATTTCACCATACACTCTTCATTGTCTTTCACAGGACAAAAAAGTGCATCATCCTTTGGGAACAAAAATATATGGATTTGATGAATTTGGGAATTAAGGTTGGAAATTTTCCTGGGTAATTTTTTCATTATCGATCATAGTAGGTAGAGTAATCCACTTTGTTCTTCCTTTAGAGAGGGACCAATAATCCTTCACCTTAAGGCCTATATATGCTTTAATTTTTTTTCCTTCAGATAGGGACCAATAATCCTTTACCTTAAGTCATATATATGATTTTTAGGTCTCTTTAAGGATGTTCCATGGGGGAGATGAATCTAGGGGAGAGGGAGAGAGCCAAGGGTCCTCCCATAAGTCCAACTTTTCTCTATTTTTGACATGCCATTTGCTCCCCTTCTTCAACAAGGATTTAGAGCTTGAGATGGCTTTCCAGAATGTAGAACCATCTATGGGTCCTTATTCTTAGATAAAACTATATTATTCCCAATCTTATAGATATTTAAATTTCATAATCTTGGTCCAGTGATTTTCTTCTTTCATAACTTTTCACCCAAATTTAGTAGTCAGAGCTTGATTCATATTTTTGATTATTCTAAACCCAATAACTATGAGGGCCTTTGGAAGGAAAAATTTATCCCATACAAATAATGGGAATTGAAATATATCTTATGTGCCCCTCCATAGATTTTTTTTTAATATTTGCTCAATTCTATTTACAATCTTGTCAAGGATTCAAAACATGGTCATGAAGTAGATGGGGATTCTTTGTAAGGAAATTTTAAGGAGTTGAAGATTGCTTGCCTATGATAGGAGGGTTATTTTCGATCCCACAAATTTTTTTTTTATCTTTTTTATACCAAGGGATTTGACAATTCTATTTTCATCTTACCATTGAATAATCGTATGTCGATGTAGGTTGAGGGAAGCTTGTTGATTTTGCATCCTATGATTTCTGCCAATCTTTTTTGAAGGAAAGGTGAAGTGTTCATAAAGAAAGTGGAAATTTTGTTGAAATATATGCATTGGCCAAAATATATTTCATAGTTTATTAGGATACATTTAAGAGTTGATGCCTCTAAAAGAGAGGTCTTTCCTAGAAGAAAAGTGTCATCTACAAAATATTCATAGGTGATTGAGACCGTATTCTGTGCCACCCTTAGTCCCTAAATTAAGTTTTGTTCTCTAATAGCTAGAAGACTTCTACCCAATGTTTTAGCCATAAAGATAAATAGATAGGGGAGTGGGGGTCTCCTTGCCTAATATACTGATTGACTGAGAATAAGCCTTTAGGGACTCCATTAATCAGTATGGAGTACATGGGAGTCGAAATACAACTATGGATCAGACCCATAATATCCGATTTGAATGTAAACTTATTAAGCACCTCATCCAAAAATCTCCATGATACTATATTATAGGATTTATTTATATCAAATTTAAGAAACATACCTATTATAGTGAAGGTGACCATTGAATGTAAAGTTTCATGGACAATTATGATGTCATCTATGATCTGTTTGCTAGCCATAAAAGGGCTTTGTTGTTCCACTATGGCCCCTTTGATCAGGGGTTAGAAATTAATATCTATTTTTTTTTCACAAATTTTGTAATCCATGGACCAAATTCTTATGGGTATAAATTCCTTCAATTTATTTGCACTTAGTTTCTTAGGTATGAGGACCAGGAAAGTGTTGTTTAGATCTTTTAGGATAGTTCATTCCCTAAAGAATTTTCATACCATAGCCTCCACCTTTAGGTGAATTATGTCCCAGAACTTTTGAAAGAAGAGGGGGGAAATCCATCCAGGATAGGGGACTTGTTTCCTTCCATTGAGAAGACTACCTACCTAACTTCTTCTAGTGATGGGGGTTTATAGATTTTGTCATTGTTTGTCTAGGAGATGGATGAGGGGATGTTATTCAATATATTATCCTCTTCCCACTAGGGTCTATTTCTCTTAGTATATTTTAAAGTGTTGGATGATTTTTTCATTGATGAATTCTTCTTCTCTACATGTAGATCCATATTCGAGGAGGTGTTTGGAGATCCTATTATAATTTTTATTTCTAGATGCCGATTAGTGGAAAAATTTAGTGTTCTTGTCCCCTTATTTTAGCCAAGTGCATCTAGACTTTTATATTCAGAAGGCTTCCTCTTTAGCATCTAGGTTATGTAACTTAGAAGGTTCTCAATGTTGACCAAGATTTCATCATTTCCATTGATTGCCATTTTTCCTCCAAAATTCTTAGGTTTTCTTCTATTTTATTCTTTTAGATGAATATATACCTGAAGACTTTCCAAACTATAAGTTTTTATTTGATAAACTTGAGTTTTCTAGCTAGAATGAACATGTTTATTCCATCCACCATTTCATGATGGAATTATGTATATCTAGATGATTTAGGCACATGATTTCAAATATAAAAGGGAGTTTTTTGTCTTTGGAAAATTTTTCTTCTTAAAAAACAAATGGGTTCTGGTCTAACCCTATTCTTGATAGAGAGGAAAGAGAGCTGGAGAAGTGTAATTCCTAGTTGAGGGAGACCAAGAATCTATTAAGTCTGACTTGAATGAGACTCTCCCCAACCTTTCTGTTGGACTAGGTAAAAGGTTTACCTTTGAGGTTGACATCCACTAGACCAACACTGATGATGAATTTGTATAAATCTATCATGCTATTTGTGAAGTATAGAGCTCTACCTTTCTTTTTTGATGGATTTAGGAAAGTTAAAATATCCTACCACAATCCATTTCCATTCATTGCATAGTTTTTTGAACACTAGTAACTCTTCCCTAATTTTATTCCACCTAGTTCTGGTGTTAGGAGCATAAATACTAGAGAGGAATCACTCTTCCTTGTTGTCTTTTTATTTGAATAAGATAGCTTGGTGGTGATTGTTGAAATTTAAAACTTTTCCATCCAAGATTTTAATTTTTCATAAGACTACTAGACCTCTCAACACCCCAAAGGATCTGATGCTAGTACATATTACATTGAACCAAAGTTTATTTCTATAGTTGTTGAGAGCTGTCTCGAACATCTTAGTTTCTTACGATGTAAATACTAAGGGGTTATGTTTTTTTTTTCAAGTTTTTGACCAACCCATGTTTGATAGGGTGCTTGAGTCCCCTTATGTTCCATGAAATGAGCTTTATTTTTTAAACTTATAAAATTATCCTTTAAGGATTTTTTGATTCCCTTTAGCTATCTTGTTTATAGTTTCCTTTTTTTGGGTTGAGAGGTTAGACACCCCCCTGAGGATCTAGGTGCTTCACCCACATATATTTTATTTCTTCCTATTTTATCTTTGACATGGGTAAATTGGTCCTCTTTAGACTTGATAGCTAGTTTGTGAAAGGGAGAGTTGGAATATTAGCCCTATTCATTGATTCTCTACTTCCTAGCTGATACCTTGGGTATAGGAGAACTTATGCCTCTATGAGGGGAGGGTAGGATAACCTTCTTAAATTTACATAGGGGTAACTTAAGTGAGGTAGTTATAACTTGGTCACAACTATTAAAGAAAGGTTTATAAGTGGTCTTGTCAAGACCATCCTGGTTAGGACAAAGTAGATATTCAGATGGGGAGGAAGGATCTATCATTAGATTATCCCTTAAAATTCTATACACGTGACCATGGTTGAAGAACACATCGTTTGACAATCCTTTAAAGAAGGGGAAGGTTGGTTATGGGGCAGATGAGGGGGTTAGGGAAGGGCCATATCAAAAGGGAAAGAAAAAGGGTGGGTAGGGATACTCAGGTAATGGGTATCCACCAAAACTAAGAGGGTTTTTAGGGAGGTAACTGTACCATCAAGGGTCAAGGAGGCACAAGTTGGGGGTGAGGTCAGTTCTTTGGTAGGAGCCTTGGTTGGAGAGGAGGGGGGAAGGGAAGAGGAGGTTTTCTAGACTAGATAGCCTTTGATATCAGAGACTAGGGCTGGGGCTAGGCTAGAGGACAATATTTAGACATATGACTTAACATGTTACATTTCTTTCAAAATGAAGCAGAGTTTTCATACTCAATGGGTTAAGATAACTCATAATATTTTTATTTGATCTTGATTCTATTAATAAGTGGCTTATCTAATGGAATGAATATATGGAAGCACACATATACCATTATTATTCTAGATCTAATGATTGGGTCTATATAAATGGGTTGGCCTGGCACTTTCGTTATACCCGTTATCACCTCAGGTTCATAGAATTCTAGGGATAACTTAGGAAACATAACCCACATGGGAATATCTTCAAGGGTCTAACTACCAAGGTTCATCCCTACCTTCCATTTCCTTGTCCTGACACTTGATTTCCCCATGAACCAGGGGCCTTATGTGAGGACTCTAAAATAGTCTTCCTAGAGATTGAAGTTAATGAGAAAAAAGTTACTTGAAATGGATACCACCTCTAGTTGGCCTTTTGGATGCCATTTGTTATTATCCCACTTTCTAAAAGAGTAGATGTTAGGCCTAAAACCATTAAATTTTGCACGAATGGAGTTGGCTATGTTACTGCCATCTTTTTCCACCATAACATCTAGAACTTTGATATAGGTCTCATCATTTTCAATGGTGGGATCAATATGGTACTAATAATGTTCTTGGTCCATGGGTATTTTTCCCATGACAAATTCCACCCAAGATATATTCTATTGGGATATTTTTGTAGTTTGTGGGGCCCTAATCTTAAAATATAAATCATTTTGTAATATATGTTTAAATGGAAATTTTCATATAATTATTTCAAAGAACCATTTTATCTAATCAAAAAATTAATAGACATCATTCAATATAACTTAGTAAATTATCTATTTATTTCACAATAATTTTCTTCAAATAACAAAATTATGGATAACCAATTAAGTCTATTTAATTATAAATCATTGTTATATATTTATACCAATTCTTATTTGGGGTATAATTATTTCATTATATGCCCTTATATATACATATAATTAAAAAAAAATAATATTTTATTTTATATATATGTGCATAAATTTGTTTATTAACACACTCTAAAATCAATAAATATTTATTTTCCTTTTATGTTGAACAATATAATCATCATGAACAAAATATACATGACAACCATTTGAAACAAGGAATTAAACATATTGATTCATTTCTTGTAATTTATAATAAATACTTAGTTTTCCAACATCCACATAAGTTAAACCATGGAACACTTAAAGGAAGAGGTGAAGTAAAATCATTCTTGAGATCAAGACATAGATTTTAAGGAAAAACTATCAAAATAGGCACATTAAAAACTTCTTTCTACACATAAGACACGTTAAAGAAGATAATTAATAAAGCCTACCTCTTCACCTCCAGTTTTATGAATGTCAAAATTTCCCAAGATTCCATAAATATATCCTTCTTCTTCCAACCAATTATTTCTATCACCTCCATTTTTATGCATGTCACAAGTTCCCAAGATTCCATAAATATATCCTTCTTCTTCTAACCAATTATTTATATCACCTCCAATATTATCCTCTTCACTTCCAATGATTTCTCCCATATTATTGATTTCCCATAACTCCACCAAAATGAGCTACCCTCCCCCTAGAATAAACAACCCAACACAAGACTAAGTGTAATAAATAAAATAAAGTTTAAATCTCATATCCCAAGGATTATCCACCCAACCCAATAAATAGGAGGGTAATTTTATTATAAGAGTAACTTCATGTCTTATAAGACCATACATCCACTTAATGACCTTAAAATCCCAAATAGGCATACTTGTCCAAATTGCCCACTTTTTATAGGGTCAAAAGAGTCATTTACACTCAATAATAACTTATCTTACATTGTGCAAATTATAGTAATATAAAATTTCATTTTGATGCAATGAGTATCACTTAAGACCACCCTATCCTTAGCTTAGATATAAACCTATCTTGGGTCCTCTTTTGATCTTTTTCTATATTCTATGCACATCTATACATTGCCTAGATACACCAAGATCTACATTGAGACATGACCTAGACATTCTCAATCCTCTTTCACACATACCAACCACATATAAAATAGTGAAAACCTATTAGTATATCACATAATTTTTTATTGGTAAAGGGGGAAACACTATTGACCCTTAGCTTTGTGAATCTATGAATTTGACTCAAGAGAGGATGGTTAGTATCATGTTAGTTTCAAAATGAAAACAAGATGAAAGAAACACACTAACTAGCATAACATCTTTAGGCCTAGACACTAGGGAGAGATTAGATAAAAAAATGAATGAAACACATAACTAAAATTTATAATAAACCTTATTTTACCTTCCTTAGATGCTCCAAAATGCTTATTGTAGTGGCTTGCTCGGCTTGTGCTCATGAAGTCCTTGGCAATGGAAGCTTGGCTACCTCCATCTCTCTTTGGAACCTTTGGCTTATGGATTAGCTTAGCTTGAAATAAATTTATCATGGTAAAATTAATTGAAATTTCTTCTTGAATATATTTATACATTATAACTTTGCACCAAAATAGCTTAAAAATGATGTTTATGGCCTCTCTATTTATAGATTTTTGAGATTGATCAGAATCAACCTGAAACATCCATCTCAAGATTGAGATGTGTGACTAAGAATTAATCCAATTTTGAAATTAAAATTGATAAATAGTCTCATAAACATTTGGGATAGAGGAGCAATTAAGAGGCATGGAGGGATTTGATGAGGCATGGGAGGCATGAATCCTGATATTTATGGCATTTATGGCTTAGAGATATCTTCCCAAGAAATGAGGTCACTTGATGATGTAGATATTCAATATTCATTTCTAAAAATAAGTATTCAACAAGTATCCATGGAATTATTAATTATGCCTTGATTTGGATTAATTAGCTCTTAAGCATGATTAAGCACTTTGTGCACAAATTACTCAAATTGATCAGAATGCCTTGTTATTGGTCTAAAATTAAACTAGATTAGAATTGGAAGGTAATGTTAGATACATTGAATCCATTATCCCATTTAGGATGTTACCAATAGAAAATAACAAAGGCATGTGTCTCATGTAAGAGATTTGATAAGAAAGAACAATCTAGAGCACCTAGGTGCAAAATTGGCATTTTGACGCAAAATGATATGATCAAAGTTAGCTAGCCCATAAATTACATTGCCATATTTAGGGATACCCTTGCCAAAATTGGCACTTGAATATGTCAATTTCACATCATTTAACATGTTTTAGTGTTTTTAGGCCAAATTATGCATTTTGGGTGGAAATTGGTCAAAAGCCTGATTGGAGGTTATTGGTGGCTTGATTTAGGTGTATACAGTTTCCCCCTATTTGGGAAGGCATTACACACTATAGGCAAAATAATGTATTCTCAAATAGTGAGAGATGGATTGAATTCCAAAAATAAGATGATAGTTGAATAACAAAGCTCTAAATGGTTTTGGGAAGCCTATGATGATGCCCCCTTGAGGGAGTGGCCATCATATTTGTTGATGGATGCTCCCTTGAAAAGAAATAAGAAGAAAGGTGGAATTAAACCATGGTTGATATTAATCCAAATGAGAAAATGATTGCATGCATTGATGTAAAAAATATACTAATTTGCCTAAAGGTAGTTATAATCAGGAATAAAAGTCAAAATAATGATTTACCCATCGGTGGCTATAATCATTAAGCAAACCTAGATTGGCTAAAAATGATGGTGCCATAATTAGGGATGATTAGCAAGCATAACTCAAGGATATAACCTATAATACAAATTAAAGATGAACAGGTGCAAAGTGATGAAAGAGATAAATAAAAGAATAAGATTGATCATTAGAAGGATTCAATTGTACCTACTAATGAGGAGATGCTCATCCTATTTAACAATGATACAACTAGAATTTCTAATAGGTTAATTTGATCAAGGGTGGGATGGAAGGATTTGCCAAGGTGCCAAGGAGAAACTTCTAAAACTCCATTGATTTTAGACCTTCATGAAGCTAATATTTGTTGTATCATGTGATGGTAGGCTTCATGATAGAACACCATGAAGACTTGGCCAAAATATGTGTAAGGACTGACTCTTGATCCCATAAACACTTGAAAATAATACACCAATGATAAAAACCATGATGATAATATTGACATATGAATATGGATAGACTCAAGAATAATGTGCTCGAGGAATCACCCATGAATACATATAGACCGAGTCAAGGCAATAGTGCTGAAAGCAAACAAATAGGCAAATGAATAAACAAATAGAAAAACAAACAAGAAAACACACAACTTGAAATAAACAAACAAACAAAAAGCCTGAAAACAAAAGCAAAAGAAAGCATCCTAATAATGACAATGCCCTAATAAGGCAGATCAAGGATAACTAACTAGGCTTAGATAGGATAAATATTTTTGGATTTTTGAAATATTACAAATATTTTTAACATTTTGAGGTATATTAACTCATTAGAGAATGATAAGATACCTACTTGTAAAACGGAGAGAGTGTTTGGCTTAGGTTGCTCATAAAATGATGAGAGCATATGGAAAGGGGGACTAAGGTGACCTCAACATGAATTGAGAATGATCCACATAGTCATAAAATGACCTCAAGTCATACTAATTCCATCCACATAAAAGGTAGGGAAAAACCAATTAGGTCCCAACAAGATCTCAAATCCAACAAATGGCTAGTCAAATGAAAATAATAATGGCAAGGTGATGTGACAATGCATGATAAATAAGTGTTGTACCTAGTTTGACCATAGGTGGTTATAAATAGGATACAACAAAATAGGTCAATGATACTAATTTTCCCATAGGTGGTTATAATTAGTAGCAAGATTGGTGAGACACTAATTTTCCCATAGGCAGTTATAATCAGGGTCACATAAACAAACTTGATAGGATGAAAGATATCTTGCCAGATCAACTGTCACACTACTATCATAGACTATCATTTAAACATCGACTTGATTGATTATTGAAACTTGATCAAAATACCCTCACAAAAAGTGTAAGAAGAAGCAAAGTAGCCAAGATCAAAATAGGATTGGGTAGGATGACTAAAAAAAGGATTTGGTCTAGATAGGAATGGAATGATAGGATGACATGGTCTTGCTTTAGGATTATGATGGTTTGATAAAGTTGATAAAATGGTAAGAGGGTTACCCCCAAGTGATGGGGTGAATGGCCGGGTCGATGATAATGGTAAAAGAATATGTAACAATGATAATGACATGGCAATGTGAAGTGGTATGGTACATGTTTTTGGCTTGGGTGTGGTAAATGACATATGATTATATTTTTCCTATTGAGATGGAGATGCATATCCTAATCAAAAAATGTTACAAATATAATACTCAATCATGTTAATTGCTAGCCCACATCTCATCTTAATAGTTACTCTGTCAAGAACTAGCTATAGATTTGGTTGTCAAGAAATCTTTTGTGATCTTCATTGATCATTGATTTTGATTCCTTCAAATGTTGATACAAAGTATATTTATAACATATGCAAAGGAAATTATGGTCATGGATGGTAAATAAGGACAAATAATGGAATGGTAGATGATAATGGAATGTGGAATGGTTTGGAAACAAAAGAAGATAAGGACATTCAGTGACACCTAATGTTGATGATGCCAGATTTGACATAATTTTGGTTATGGTGGGGATGAAGACTTGTTCTCTTGATAGGACCACTAGATTTTTATATTGTCTGATCTTAAGAGTAGCTACCATATGATTAGGCTATATATTGGAAGCTATTTTTATTTGATCTTTGATTTTATCTTCATTAAGTAGTGAAAAACTTTTGTGCTTAGCTATTGATGCCTCAAAAATGTTTTCACCAATAAATTTGTCTTGATTGTCCCATAGCACCTCTAATAAGTTTTCACTAAGGAATGTTAACTTTTGACTTTGATTATCTTCTAGTGCTTTTGAAAAATTTTCACTAGAAGATGATGAGCTCTAACTTTGATTGTCCCCTAACACCTCTAAAAATGTTTCACTAAGAGAGTGTTTATTTGCTATATGAATGTGGTCTTGGCCTCCTTACTCTTTTTCAACTACTATATCACCATGGATATATTTCAACAAAGTGTGATTCTATCGATCCCAATCAACACTTGTGGGAGATGGAATGTCAATGATTTGGATATTTTGGTTGATGGTAATGGCCTATGGAATGGTAATGAAATGGGGAGAAGCTTCAAAATCCTTGTATAAGATACTAGGATACCTTGTGTTGAATCTAATGTACTCATCCTCAAAAACCATAGAAGGATCATAAATGTATTCAAATTGATCTATAAGGCATGTGTAACCAATGTTGTAATAGCCACAAACATATTCTTCTTCTGAATCTGATTCTAACTCAAGGGATTCTGAATTTGATGTTGAGACTAATGTCAATTTAGATTTTGATGGTAAGTCTGATGTTTATTCAAGAATAGAACTTGAATCTAACTCTAATTCTTCATTTGATGGGTACTCTATAATAATGATGTCTTATTGAATGTTTGGTATTAGATAAGTAACAACTTATAATTGCATGATGGGCACTACTAAAACTGGTTTATCAAAGTGAGACTTCTATAAGATGGGAAAAAGGTTAAGAGACAACTCCTCAGAGACTAGCTTGTCAATAGGAGGCTCTTGAAAAATAGGCACATGGTCAAGGTAATGATTTACCAAAAGGTGGTTATAATCATTAAGAAGTGACTCAACAAATATTGGCTCATTAAAGTGAGACTCTTTGATAACTAGGATAGGATCAATAGGTGATTCATCACAAGCTAGATTATCATAAATGGTTGATTCAATAGAAACATCTTAGATTGGTTAGTTATTTTGGCCTTGGTTTCCAATGAGTTGGAAGATACCAGTTTTGAACATAGCTTGGTCTTCAAATGATTAGATGGGCTAAGGTTAGGATGGGATTGGTACTGGATGAGGAATGACTTGTGGTTGGATAATGGTAAGGCATTTGGGAACATGATTTCTTACATGAGCTAAAGGACAAATTCCTAAGATGGTAATGATAGGGTAGTGTGGAGCATGATTTCTTGCACAAGCCAAAGGACTAGGTCCTAAAATGATGAAGGGGCATTATGGAGCTTGATTGTTCACACAAACTAAAGGATGAGGTCTTGTTATGGGAATGGTGTGACATTGTGGTCTTGGAATATAAATGGTATGATGTGGTGGATCCTGGTTACTTGCCCTAGCCAAAGCATCCAAGTCTTCCTCATAAACCATATCATCCCAGTCATGAGTTGGCTCATAAGCTAGTTCTTGACTGTGTTACATGTACTGATTATTACAAAGAGGGTATGGATCCATATTTTAAAAAAACATTATCTATAGTTAGGTCTTCAAAGTCCTCTTCACAAACCTCTTCATATCAATCAAGGTTTTGATTTGGAATTTGTGGATTTTGACTATGTTCCCCATATGGAGTATTATAGGGAGAATCATAAAACTCCTTAGAAAATATTTCTCTATAGGGTTTTTAGTGGGATTTTGTGCCAAAATTATACCATAAGTGTATCTATACATATCTACATAAATGATGAAAGCTATGAAATAAAAAGGCTTAGAGTTCTACAAACTCTAAAAAATTGTCTAAAGGACAAACGGTTCAAACTTGGTCTAACTTGGTTGAAGGGGTGGAGTTGTATCTCCAATGTGGTCTAAAAGTGGAGCTATATTTCCAAAATGATTTGTGCTAAGAATTGGCATAAAATAACCTAAATTCAAATGTCTAATGTCAAATTTCATACACACAAAAGGTCAAGCATCTCAATAAAAACTGGCATGGCAAAGGTCTAAGTCAAAGTGTTCCAAATAATGTCTAAAATAGGAAAGGGAAAAGTTTAGTTGTTAGGTATTTTTTCCAAATGTGGAGTTGAAATCTAGGCTCAAACAAATAGGCATATGCTAGGACTTTTGTCCAAATGACATCAAAGTCTAGACTTGAAATAAAGGCTGATGTGATTTGATTTAATCTAACAAGTTTGGAAACAACTTTGACATAGACCCGACACATGGAATCAAACATAAACATGATTAGTTGGCGTAAGGCATAAGACAAAAATTTCATTGAGAAAGATTGTATTTTCTCAAATAAAGGCACAAATAATGATGAGAATATACATTAAACAAATAAATCATCAATAGTTTTTAAATTTGGGTAATCGATTAACTGAAGTTATGTAACTGAAAAGAGAAAGATTTATGTATCAACTCCATGAATTAAGGCCTAAATAGAAATCCATCAATGTTTGAATCCAAAATTGACAATTCTAATTTAAAACTCAATGTTGAAAGCTAGGATTTGACCATATAAGCTACACGAGATTGGACAACATGAGGACACAAGACAAAGGTCCAAATGGTTGGTATGAAATGGTTTAACACAAATAGTTTTTGATACAATGGTAAACAAGTTATTAAAATAAATTGAGTATCCTAATGGTGTAAGCATGCTCGAATGATGTGGTCAATTGTTATGTTTCAAAGACTCAAAGGCAAAAAAAATTTGACATGATTTGCGCAGCATAACACTACCGTCTACAACTCAAATGACACACACACAAACAAGTTTATCAAAATTTTCAAGGCATAAGTGTGGTGTAAAACGGATATCATAATGCCTCTTTAAACAAAAGAGTGACGTATAAATAAAGTGGTTTAGACATGGTTTATAAACAAACAAACAAGTTTTAGTCTCAAAAACACTAAGTAAGATAATGACCAAAATACACTAAGTATAATCATCCAAATCCTAGCAAGGGTATGATAATGTGGGTTTGAATAAAACTAATTGGTTTTCTAATCATTTCTAGGGGAATCAATTGCACAATGACTTTCATGTCAAACAATGCAAAAGATAGGCACAAAAATTAGGTGACCATGGCATTGACTAGTTGTAAATAGGTCTAATCCTTTTTACAACCAATACATCCTTCTATTCACTTAGTGTAGTACAATGTCCAAATGAAAATACGTATTGTATGCAACTCAAAAGGAGTAAATAAAGTCAATGTCAGGAGATGAAACCCTGGGTCAAAGCTTCCCTAGAGAACTCGTGGGAGGTAATAATTTTTCCCTCGAAAGCTAAGTTTGCGTAAAAATAAAAGACTAATAGAAAGACTTTAGGGTCATTTTCAAGATCACCCAAACTTTGATGAGTTTTTGGGAATTGCTTTAGATGACATTATTTCTAAGCGTTGGACCAAGCTTTTTGAAATAGGAATGGTTATTTTGATTCCAAGGGTTCCTTAAAAGGGAAAAATGGAAGAGCATACACGCAACACACCTCTCTTTTCTAAACAAAATTAGATCAAATAACTATTGAATACAAAAATGATAAGTGTGTTCAATTTTTAGCCCAAATGAAAGATGTAGTGGTATTCATTTGACCCCTTGGTCTTAAGATTGTGAACTTTGAAAACTAGTGCTAAAAACTTACCTAAGCACTTAAATGTTACATTAAGCACCAAAATAATGTTCCTAATTCATTTTAAGCACACAAAAGTTTATCTAAAACATGTTTTTAGAAGATGTCAAGCTTGGTCCTACAACAAAAATGTTAGCATGTCCTCTAGCCTTGAATCTCTTTTAGGTTTGAAATAATGAACTCTAAAAAAAGAGCTCTCAGGTCTATGTTTTAAGAAAAACATAGTGACCGATGTTGGTTATATAACTGATGATGATTAGACTAACTAACTAATGATGGTTATCTAATCGACATTGGTTATATCAATAGTGATCAATGATAGCCATCTAATCGATTCCAATTTTACTAACTGACATCAGATACTGTGTAAACCCATGACAAAGGAAAATGGAGAAACAAAGTTAGAAAATTAATTTTCAAGAGTTTTAATGATCCAAATAAAGTTTTTAAAACTACAAAATGATCCTATTCATGTGTGGGATGCGTTTGGTCCCACCAGGTGTGCCATAATGTGAATCTAGGAATTTGACTCAAGAGAGGATGGTTAATATCATGTTAGTTTCAAAATGAAAACAAGATGAAAGAAACATACTAACTAGCATAACATCTCTAGGCCTATACACTAGGGAGAGATTATTTAACAAACATGAATGAAACACAAAACTAAAATGCAAAAGAAACCTTCTTTTACCTTCCTTGGATGCTCCAAAATGCTTGTTATAGTGGCTTGTTCAGCTTGTGCTCATGAAGTCCTTGGAAATGGAAGCTTGGCTACCTCCATCTATCCTTAGCACCTTTGGGTTATGGCTTAGATTGGCTTGAAATAAATTTGACATGGTAACACTAATTAAAATTTCTTATTAAATATATTTGTGCATTATAACTTTGCACCAAAATAGCTTAGAAATGATGTTCATGGCCTCTCTATTTATAGATTTTTGAGATTGATCAGAATCAACCTAAACCATCCATCTCAAGATTGAGATGTGTGGCTAAGGATTAATCCAATTTTTCAATTAAAATTTATAAATAAGCTCATCAATATTTGGGACAGATGAGAAATTAAGAGGCATGGAAGGCTTTGATGAGGCATGGGAGGTATGAATCCTGATATTTATGGCATTTATGTCTTAGGGATGTCTTCTCAAGAAATGAGGTCACCTAATAATGCATATATTCAATATTCATTTCTAAAAACAATTATTCAACAAGTTTCCATGGAATTATTAATTATACCTTGATTTGGATTAATTAGCTCTTAAGCATGATTAAGCACTTCATGCATAAATTACTCAAATTGATCAGAATGCCTTGTTATTGGTCCAAAATTTGATTGGATTAGAATTCGAAAGAAATGTCATATGTATTAGATATATTATCCCATTTAGGATGTTACCAATAGAAAATAACAAAGGCATGTGTTTCGTGTAATAGATTTGATAGGAAAGAACAATCCAAAGCACCCAGGTGCAAAATTGACATTTTGACTCAAAATGATTTGATCAAAGTTAGTTGGCCCATAAATTTCATTACCCCATTTAGGGATACCCTAGCCAAAATCAGCACTTGAATATGTTAGTTTCACATCATTTAGCATGTTTTAGTGTTTTTAAGCCAAATTGTACATTTTGGGTGGAAATTGGTCAAAATCCTGATTAGGGGTTATTGATGGATAGATTTAGGTGTCTACAAGCTTCCCTTGACCCTAGCATATGTATTTCTATTTCTTGAATCATCTTAGGGTTGACCTAGACCCATTTTATGTCTTGATAAACATTAGAACACTATATAAAGACTAGTCAAATTCATTTATCAAATAGATGGAAATTATCATGAACAAGCTCTAAATAATTGTATAAATTAAGATTATTGATCCCTATTTACCCCTATTTATGCATACATCCATCTATGGCATTTCCTAGATCTCAGTTTTACTTAGGTTTCCAGTCTCAATCACTCTCAAAGAATTCAAATTAACATTCACACTTAGGGATACTAGCATCACTCTCAATTGTATCATCACTTAGATTTGGAGAACTACATCAAGATTGATACCCTTTCAAGGTCTTGGTATGTACGTATTGGTCAACACATGGGGTGTTAAGGTTATGCCCATCCTACCCTACTAATGCCACTCTCCTTCTTCTTGTGTTCATCAAAACCCTAGTAAGCATGGAGTCTTATAGTTTATAACAAAATCAGTCAAAGCACAGAACTGGTGATGATCTAGGTCTTAGTCACATAGATATAAGATTCCCAAAATAGATCAATGTCCTACTCATAATTTTACTAATTTACTTGTATAGGTCATTAACACTACACATAAGGTCTATAATGTAGTGTGTTACTAGCAAAGAGGATCATGCTATTGTCTAAAGGGGGTTTTGACACCTATTCTTTATCGATGACACTCTACTCTACTCGTGAATCACTCTTTAAGCCACCACTTTTCCATCTCAATTATATTTTCTAGCTATGTATACCTTTTCTAATTCATTACTATTTATAGAATATTCAAATAAATCAATTATTCTGTAAATCAATGGTTTTTGATACTGTAGTATTTTATTCCTTGATTTATTACTAAACACTTTATCAACCTAGGGTTACATTCCATAATCCTAGAAAAGATAAATCATTTGGTGAACCTAACCTACTTTGAACATATTGATCAAAACCTTTGTGCACCATTAGAGTTTTCCTTATTATTTCCATAATTTGCTTAGTTTTCACCCATTTCATCATGATCATCATGATAGAAGCCATTTTCTAATTTTTTATACAAAGTCTTATGGTTTATCTTGCATGATTATTACCTGATATTTTTAGAATGATGCATATGTATGTCACTCCTCTCATGGATCATGTTAGAACTTAGTTTATTTTATACATTGGTTCCACCTCATCTTGAGCCCCACTTCTATGGAGAACATTGTTGCATGTCTAATTTTGAATTACCTTTGGTTATTAATCGATGGTAAAGTGCTAATATGACTCATTTTGTTCCTCCCCCACCTAGACCCATTGACTACCTTCGCTCACATCCTGCTTGTGCTACATACCCTTCAAAAATATTAGATCCCACAATTTGAGTTACTAGATGAAATTGGGTTCCCCTTCAGCCTATACAAAAACAATGTAATACCATGATCACTCCTCATCCCCTATATAATACAATAGGACCTAAGGATCAACACAGAGCTTATGATATTCTTGATCAGTTGAGAAATATACTAGCCAATATTTTTATAATGGAATTACTTTAAAAGGCAACCATCTTCAAAGATATTATTTTTCAAACACTCAATCATACATCTTTTCATCATGATATAGATTTGGATTATTTTACATCTATCAGGAACACTATAAAATACATTGAGGATGTTATATGTTTTTCTAATGAGTATTTTCCCTCATGGACAATTATCAATTAGAATTTACCACTCTTTATTCAAGCACAAATTAAAACCAAAACTATTAAATGAGTTCTAATTGACTGTGGTTTAGTTATTAACATATGAAATCTCATATTTTTATAGATTATGGGGGTTGATATAAAATACATTTAGAAGACATAATAATAGTTGAGGTTTTGTTGACATTCCCTGATAGGCATTGGGTTCTATTACTTTGGATATCATGATTAGACCAAAAAACCTATCCACATAGTTTTAGGTGATGCCTATAGTTTGTATTATAATTTATTACTCATTGGACCTTGGATACATGTCATGGAGGTAGTACCCTCTACCTTGCATATATGTGTTAAGTTTTTACATGATGGATTCTTATACACTTATCCAGCTGATAAACAATAATTCAAAAATTATAGAGTCACTAATCTTATTACCCTGAGTATATGTTTAGATGGGACATCTAATGTTCTTATAGAGTCCCCACCTCATATCATTATTATAAAATAAATGAATACATATGGGGTTGGATAATCTAGAACCACTACTCCCATAGCCATTCCAAATCCTCCTACAACATAGTATTTTTAGCCATGATGGATAATGACCCTCCTATAACACAGTTCTCCCCACCTATGGTGGATGATGAAATTTTCATAGCATAGTTACCATTACTTGTTAACTCAAAGGAAATATACATCATAAACTCATATATATATATTCTTAGACCACCATAGAGTATAATATAACATCCATGAATATTAATGATTATTTATGTGGATTGATCTTCACACTTATAGGCCTTGGAGAGTACAAAGGTGATTCTAAGGAACTCATACCTTCCCCTACACAGGCATCACCACTAGTTCACAATACCTAAGATAAATTCCTAGAAACTCACTTGTGGTCATAGGTAGACTATTATATAAACTCAATACATAAGGTTACATCTATGAATATTGACCTAGATATCTATATCTAAGTAGGTAGTACACATGATAACCACAACTAATATTACATATATTACTTGACAGAGAATTGATGACATTACCTAAAATTAGGCATAGATCTGTTAGTAGATTATCACAATAGGATGATAGATCCTTTTGTATTTTTCATAAGATTACCAGACATGATATAGATACATGTTCAACATTACAATAAAAATTGAATAAAATCAAATCTTAGGTCACTATCCAGATTACATAGCCTCTGCCTCCACCAATACAACACCACAACAAACTCTTCACCAACCTAGACATTTGAGGAATGTTTATTTACTATCCAAGTGTTCATCAAATACCAATACAACCCTAATGTTTTTATAGATGAGGATTATGATCCCAACACTTGTACTTTGGCATTATTATATCACATAGGGAATCAAGAGACTTAACTACAACATGATATACATTAGTATGACTCCTTTAGACACATCACACTACTAGTTGCATGTGGCCCTAAGGTGGTCAACACACTAATTTTTGTCATGAGCACATGCACTCATATACAAATTACACTCGAAAGTACATGGTTATAGGAAATGGATTCCATAGTTGACCAAACAAATAGATGTTTGACTTTTAATTATGAGGGACACATAATTCACATTTTACATGATGGCTTAGATAAAAATCACATATTTCATATAGACTCCAATGGTCCAATGTGGTCTACCTTGGGACCACATAGGAGTTTTCTTACACAATAGAGCATCATACTATTAAAATGCATAGAATAAATAATAATGACAAAGATAAGGCTATAATTATACTAATAAAATGATACAATGATGATTTATTCTAATTTCAATAGATTTAATATCTGACACTAGATGACCTCCCACCAGATCCATCATTTCACTATTTGCATCCTTTGGATGGGATTTTAGGTCTATAGCATCACTACATTTCATTTTTATATAATCTAATTTACTTATATATTTACTTGTACATAGTTTCCTTTATCTTTCTCCTTGTACATATTTTCATTTTCATGTTGCTTGTACATAACTTATACTTAGAAAACACACAATATATATGTTCAAAAATAGAAAAACATTCAAATATTTTTTAGAAAATATAAATTTCATATTGTATGCATTTTCATGTTTAAATTCCTTCTATTTATTAGGTACTAAATATGTTATCTATGTTAGTGTAGTCAATTTTATCATACATACATGCTTCACTTGTTCCCTTTGAGTGTTCATATATTACTATAGGATTTCAATCCTCTACATAGATCTATATATAGATATATATTTGATACTATCTACCCATCAGAGGCAAATACCCATATACACTGATTCAACATTGATATGTTGGCCCATTAGGGACATCATACACACAACTTTCAATTTTTGAGTTTATATCTTTCTATGCTCCATATCATATATTTAACATTGATTATATCTTGATAATAATCATCCTATACTACACTATTTTTTTATTTTATTTTATTTCTAATTATTAATATTATAGACTTAGCTTAGAGCATATATTTGCTCTTGTATATATTTTTACCACATGATTATGCATACTTTCATTTCTCTATTTACTAGTCTAGATTTGATTATGTCTCTTTAATGTACATATACTTGATGGAATTTGAATATGGAATTGTTATTTCATTATTGTTATTATTTGGATATGTTTACATGTCCTTGTGTATACTTCTTGATTACATATGTGGACATTTAAACATGTCCTTCCATGTAGATCTAAGCCAAACATGTGTGTTATTTTGTGTATTGAAACATTTGAACATGTCCTTGTATGTGTTATTTTTCTTAAACTTAGTGAGATGTGCCCATGTCCCTTATATTGTGGCCCCTTGGCCTACTTTGTGTAACTCATGTGTTTGTATGTATGTGTAATGGCCATGATACTTACCTCTTGCTTCTTACTTTCACATCCAATTTTTGATGCCATGAGGAACCTCATGCTTCTCCCCTTCCTTCTTGGGTGTCTTGATGGACATCATGCCCCACCCCTTGTGTAGTTTACTCAGATTTATTATTGATATACATGCTTACATTGTAATATCTATCTTGAAAAACTTGTGAATGTTATATTTAACATTCATCATACATTAACAACTTATGCTCAATCTCTTTTACATTATTATGTTATGTATACTTATTATATTAGTTTATCACATATTTTCAATCTAACACACATGATGCATAGATTTTATTTTGAAGACAATTATTGCAGAGGTTCAATAACTCCCCTTAAAAGAGGGGGCATTCATAGAGGTTCGTCATAGATATCAGGCCATCTTAATGCACTCAAAACATAGATATCAACATGTAGACATGGATTATAGAGATTGAAATCTAGAAAATATAGTGAAATATAGTCATACACATATTAGTCTTAGTTTTTCTTAGAAATAACACTTTTGGGAAATAACAGGGTACACTACTAGGAACACAATGCACTATAGTAAAACTACCATGTTATTCTCTAGTAGCCTAAAAAATATAAAATTCTAAAATTATTAGAAAGTTATAGAAGTTATATTTCATATTTTCATGGCTTCCATCACAAATTATTAGATATGCTTAGTATATATTTAATTTTTACACATAATTACATAGGTTTGCTTAGATTGGGGGCATCATGAATGAAATGATCACTCCTATTTTAGTTTCATATATGCATAGAGATTACTATAACTTAACCCATAATCCATATGAATAGATATTAGAATTAGGGGCATGTGCATGCCACATTGTTTTTAGATGCTCATGTTTACGCCAGTTCTCTTAGATAGAATGACAAATCCATATCATTATCCATGTTCTATAATTTAGACACAATATGCACCATGATTACACTATATTAATGCCTCATTCTATCTAAGTGGCCCTTAAGATGTTTTACATTTCAATGTTTCTAAGTGGCCCAAATCCATCTTTTATAGCTTCATGACACCACATAGTTTCAATTTTAGATTATTCTACTACACATGGGTAGGAAATGATGGATTCATGACCTACTTGACTTCTTGATCCACTTACAGAAGAGGTTTGGATAAGTCATCAGTCCAATCCAAGTTATTCATAGATTATGATCCATCAAAGAGGGGTGGGTAATGATGGAGTCAAGGTGAGCTTGAGTTCTTAAGCCACCCACACATGGGGATTGGGAAAGCCATCAACTCAGTCTAAGATATTCACTATTTGATCACCATATACATGCACACATAAGATTTCAATAGGAAACATAATAGAGAACAATTCACAGACTCAGACCCACATTCATAGGCTTTGCCTCATAAGTAAGTCTAGTACATTTCTCTTTCCTTTATCCTACTCATTTTGCTTTACTACATTTTTAGAATAAAGGGGGGAAACTTTAGTCATATAAAATCTCATTTTAATGTAATGAGTGTTACTTGAGACATAACCTAATTACCCTTGATCATCTTTCACACGTGTCATCCACCTGAATAATAACATGAACCCATTAGTATATAACATAATGCGCTATTGGCAAATGGGATAACACTATTGACCCTTAGCTTCCCTTGACCTTAAATAATATCTTTTCACTTCTTGAAGCATCTTAGGGTCAGCTTAGAATCATTTTAGTTCTTGAAAATCATCATAACACTATATAAATACCACTCTCATTCATTTATCATATAGATGGAAATTCTCATGAACAAGATCATAAATAGTTATGTAAATAAATACCACTCTCATTCATTTATCATATAGATGTAAATTCTCATGAACAAGATCATAAATAGTTATGTAAATTAAGGTTATTGATCCCTATTTACCCCTATTTTTTCATACATCCATCTATAATAACCCAGATCTTAGTTTTCCTCAGGTTTCAAATCTCAATTCATAGTCAAAGTGTTGAAATTTGCATTCATACTCCATCATACTAACATCACGCTCACTTGAACCAACACTTAAATTGGGAGAACTACATTGGGTTTGATCCCCTTTTAAGGTATTGGTATGTAGATAGTGCTCCAAACATGGGGTGTTGAGGTCATATCCATCTTATCATAATAATTGCACTCTCCTTCCACTTGTGTTCATCAAAACCCTAACAAGTATGGAGGCTAAGGGTTTCATAGTGAAATCAGTCAAATTGTGAAATAGGTAATGATCAAGGTCTTGGTCACATAGATACATGTTTTCTAAAATAGATTGGATGGATACATAGAATTGCATTGCTTTAATTTCAAAGGTTCATTAATACTACACGTAAGGTCTATAACATAGTGCTTTACTAGCAAAGAGGACTGTGACATTATCTGAAGAGGGTTCTGACACTTGTTCTCTACTAAAAACACACTACCTTGCTCTTGTATCACTCCCTAACCCATCACTTATCTGTCTAAATCATATTTTCCAATTAATTATGTCTTTTCTAATTCATTATTATCTATATAATATTCAAACAAATCAATTATTATGCAAATCAGTGGCTGTTGATACTATAATATTTTATTCCTTAATTTATTATTAATCTCTTTATTAACATCAACCCACCATAATCTTAAAAAATATAAATCACAAATTTATCCCCCATAATAACATCCACCCACCATATTCTAGGGACTAGAAAATAGTTCCTATAGCCTTCTTAGGGAGTCTAGGCACAAGTTGCCATTAAAATACATTATAACATTTCTCATGATTTATGTGGATTTAAATATCTATTGGATTAGGATTTAAATAAAAAGAGTATTTTTATAATTGTATTTGAAAAAGCAAGGATTTTAAAATAAGTGGGGGAAAAATATTTGAATTCCTACACATTTGAAGGATCAACATGTTAAACAACACACAATGACAATAAGGGAGCAGAGGTTCAAAAGGGGGTATTACAAACAGTTACCTCAACACACTTGGTAAAATAGTATATCATAGTTATAATGTATCATACATTGGATAACTTGGATGTTAAAGTTATAGGACCTATAAATTTGATCCCCCATCACTAAAAGGGTTGTATAAATAGCACTAGATTTGGAAGGATCTAATCCCTTTTATTTGGTTTACTATGCACTGACATACATTTTAGTGTTTCAAAACTCTATGTAAATCCTAAAACATTGTAAGCCACCACAACCTACTCTATATAATATCCATCATATTTAATTCACTTTTAAATTGACCTTTTATCATGCCTTAATGGGTTTCATCCAATACTTGTGGTCGCTTGTGATCCAACAACACTCTATGAAGGACATCATATTTACCCAGCTTGAATAAGAATCCAATTATAATTTTGAAGGGTAAGTCATGTGTGACTATATTTATTATCTTGTTCCATATAGTGCTCTTAATATGCACCATGTTACAAAAAAGTCAATTTATTCTAATTATTTTAGTATTGCACTTACTCATAATATATGTGCAATTAGATAACCCTATTGAAAAGTTTTATATCATCACCTATTTATATGTGAGTAATATGATTGAACCTACATTTTTCCTTTATGGAATAACATTAAATTAAAACTAGTACTCTTGAAACAAAATTAACAATATTTATATCCTACATCCAAAGAGTGGTGTAATTTTTCTATGCAGTGGATAAAATTCTACATGTAAAATGGATTGGATGGTCCAATTCTCCTTTTCCTAGTTTCACATGTATAACTCCAATTTTTGACCTGAAAGCATCCATATGCACATATAATGCCTTGATATAATCTATAAATACCAATAATGGGGTCATTATCACTCATTCTTAATCTATATAAATGTGTTTTAACATTCTAAAGTCTATTGAAATAAACTTTATTTATGTATAAATGTTTCTAGATGTATTACAATAGTTGCATATCCATGAATGAAATTGTGATAATAACCAGTGTGGCCTATAAATGATCATACCTTATAATAATTAATTTGTGGTTTAAACTATACTATAACTATGATTTTTTATTAATCAACCAAAATTACTTTGCTACACATGATGTGTCTGAGTAACACTTTAAATGGTGTGAAGAAAAAACACTTCTTCAGATTCAATGATATTCATAGGGCCCAACACCTTTCCAAAATTAATCACATGTTGGAAAAATGTTATATGAATGAAGATAATATATCCTTTTAAACCAATGATATGTATAAGAAATCATGGATGAATAACTTAAATTTGGTGACCATGGTTCTATTAAAATAAAATTGGTGCATTATTAAACCCAAAAGGAATTACCTTGTAATAAAATGTTCCCCATTTAATTACAAAGGTCATTTTGCTTGATCCTCTACTATGATACTAATATAGTGATATCCTTTGAACCCATTTTTGAATGAATACCATCCATGCCTTGTGATGAATTCTAACACCTTGTCAGTGAAAGGGATAGTAAATGTGTCATTGAAACACATATCATTGATTAAATGATAATCCCAACACACTCAGATCTCCCCTATCTTCTTAGGCTACATCACCATATAACTAACCCAATTTTATTTTTTAGATGATTTCAACTTCCAACATGCATTATATTTACTCTTTTGTCTTAATTTTGATGTTATGATTCAGTCTATACAGTCACTTAATAATTGGGCATGCACACTCCTTAATATTAGTGTGAATTTCTCCCTATGAAGGGTCTACACCATTAAATTCACTTAACTTTATGGGAAACACATATTTATATCTTATAGTAATTACAAAGCCTATGAGACCCATTTTTGTGTTTATTAGTCTCCAATTGGTGCCATTATGGATAATTGTTATGTCCCTGTGTTTTCCATCCTTTTTTACATTGGATCCTAATATCATTAGGTAATTTTGATCTTTATATAGACCATCACTTCTTTTTTGTATGGTTGCATTATGATGTTGAAATTATGAAACTTTATGATTTATTCTTATATGTGTCCTTACTCTTTTCCATCTTCATATACCTTTCACATTTTAATATCCCATTTAAATCATAGTCTACCTTACTTTATGTGTGTGTGGAGTTTCATGTATTATTCCAAATTCTATCAAAATATTTAAGAATGAACCCCTGTGTTCCCAATTTTACCTAAATTTTTATACATTATTTTTTATGTTTGTATCAACCTCATCTTGGGAATTTATATTGGTAGTATTAATCATATCATATACTCTATCACATCAGAACAATATTTTCATCTTTTGTAATGCCTTGTGCACCATTGGGTTCTCATATTCAAAGACAAATGATTAAATAAATTATTATTAAATTTTTGGCCACGCCTTGTTATCTCTTCCATGCTCCTGATATCTGTACTAATCCTTAGGTAAATGGGTCAAGGATCCCTAAAAAATATGCACTCAATATTTTGGTTCAATACATTATGATTTCTACCTATTAACACATGAATGCACATACATCTATAGACATTTCCTTTCTTGAAATTGTGGCAAATTTTATAAGATACAAGGTGGGATATGGAATCTTGTATGCAACATTTCATGTTCATATTTATAGTTTATTTCATTAGAAGTGTGAATATCTAACTAACTAGATACAACACCCTTCAACACATGGTTGATTATGCTTATCTGGATCTTTATAAGTGAAATGTGATATTCTAGTGTGTGAATGAATCTTGTTAAGTCATATGTACCAAAATATTAAGGAATATTTCATTTTGTTATAAACACCATTTGCATCAATATACCTTAATAGTCTCCTCACATCTAATTTATCATGTCAACTTCATAATATCCACTAACAAATGATGCTAACATCACTATTATTCCACCTTCTCTATTAAGCTTAATATAATCATGGTAAGTTGTGGCCAAGTAATATATGTTCTCAACTTTGAACCACATCAATGATCTCATTGAAGGTGAATTGTATCCCATGTTTTGGAACTATTAGAGTGTCTGAGATATTTGAACTAGTTGAATCCATGGAAAAAAATCTCTAGAACACTAGAACTTCTTGCACAAAATATGATAAATTGAGAAATGAATTGTCTCCCACCTCTTTCCTTTTAGGCTTTGTATCCACCTTAAATCAAATTTATGCATTATGTTTAAATTAGTAAAAAGGGTTATTTAGGAATAATATATGGGTTGATTTATAATTTATTTATGGGTATGATGATCATAACATCGTCCTAGTGCACTTTTAGTGGGTTATCCACTATATGAATGGTTATGTGACCATAATAGGCCCACTTATTTCCAATCAAGATATGGTAATGAATTTCATCTATTTTCATATCAAATAACTCAAATTAATTTCACAAACTAAGCTCATCCATGTTTATTTAGACATCCTTGAAACATCAAATAGGCTCAATGTGACCATACTCAAGGAGACTCGAAGTAATATGCTTGTATCTCAATAATGTCCTTTAGATAGTTTTTCAAGTAGATCTAAGAATTGTATTCATAGTGCTCTCAAAGTCAAACACAACACTAGGTATCTCATACCCTACAATCTCAATATACATCATTGCATCCACATCCCATAGATTCTTAGTCTTAATTTACCAGATGATTTTTTTTAAAATTTTTTGTCTTTTATTTACATAGTCTAACAAATTATATAATTTGTTTTCATAAATTTATTCATTACATAAGGTGAATACTAATTTAATGGGTTTTTCAAGGTCTTGATCACTCCATATTGTCATAGGATTTGTAAAATATGTCCATACATTTGAGATTTCTATCATCACAATATTGTATTCATTCTAATCTTTATTCTATATTTAATTTAATAGCTAGGTTGCTTCTTTCATAGGTACCTTCTCTCTTATAAGATCTAGGTATCTACCTTCACATGTATTTCTAATGGGAATATATGTAAACATGCCTATAGGATTAATGCCTTATTATTTATGTTAATTTATAGTGAAAACATGTATAAAATATTTCCCTTTGGGATAATTATTCAAAATGTTAATTTTGTGCATTATTTTGTCTTTCTTCTATTTCTCTAGTGTTGGGAAATATTTAGTATTATGTTGTGTTGTGACTCTATAGTAAGCACAATAAGTTTCCATTTTAAAGTTTTATGGTGAATTTATTGTGATATAATCATCTTCACACATAATTATACATTGGTATCTCCTCCTCCATCCCACCACCACTACAGTTGGTTGTTACAGCTATTTAGGATCATTATGCAAAGAAAATTATTTCACCTATTCAAGATTTTTATATATACTCAATGCATGGGAAAATAGATGAATTCCATAGTAAACTAGTTTTATAGTACCCATCACATCATAGAGTAATTCAAGACCTCACATTGGAATTTATCTACAATATCAGAGACTAATATAATACAATAATCAGTTCAGAGTGTTCCACATCAAACATAGGAACCAATACATTCTTCTAGTATATGTCATACCCCATAGAGTTCAAGGATTATTAGAGTTACTCATCATACATGTGATCCTAATATTAATGCTAATAATAATTACTTTAACCTAACTTGGATTACCATAACTTGGTTTTATTCTAATACACCTTGCTTTACCCTAACTTGGATTAGAAACCTTAATAGGATAGAAAGTAATATATATATTTATAATACTGAATTTGGAATTTAACCATACTTATGAATGTAAAATACTGAAATAGATTGTAATGATTTTAAAAGTGGCATGTGATAAATATAGTAAGTAAAATAGAGGGATAATACTAAGATTTTCTAACTGACTCTT